>CM031236.1:365589234-366300663 GCA_018340775.1 Taxus wallichiana var. yunnanensis | reverse complement strand
AAAGAATAAATAAAACGTAAATGGAAGTGGGTCTGCACCCCGAGCTTCCCAAGCAAAGAATTTTTTTATTTCACCATACCCATATACCAAATCGAACAAGATCTAAATTATAAACAAATACTTGTATTTATTTAAGATTTCCCAAACAATCATTACCCATTTAGTATTTGTCTTTCCTATATAATATTCCCATTTTTTCAATCAAACCAAGGAAATGAAATAGAATAGGATGCAAATCTAAACCATAAATCCAAAACTCAATAGCACATAGTTGGACGTATTCCATTTCTAGGTTTTCAAATAATCACAAACATTTCCCTCATCAAAATGACCAGATTTCAAAAACACCCACAAATTTTAATACATTCTTTTCCATTTTTCAAATTGATTAATTAACCAAAATATGTTCTATTATTTCAAATGAAAAACAAGAATATGAGTCACCCATGCCTTATTTTTTTTTTCCCTCAAAAATCACCTTCCCGAACAATTTTTTTTTCCCAGATCCTTTATCTCATTCACACTCAAAATGAGCTTCACGTAATCCTACGGTCTCCAAACTTCCCATATTCTGAAATGCGTGCCAAATGGGACACAAACTTAATTTTTGTGAGAACTTAAAAATTTCTCCCCCAAATTCCTTTTTTATTTTTCTTTGGCTAGGTGACCCTAATTTATTCTTAAGTAAAAATTTAAGATATTTCTAATAAATTTTCCAAAATCAGTCTATTTTAGCCAATACCCATTTATACCTTAGACAATGAAACAAACACTCGTGTTCGAAATAATAAAACTTACAAATATATTCCATATATGTATATGCATACATATTTAAATACATATATATTCATATATGTTTACATATGTATGTGTATATATAGTATGCATTCATATATATATATATATATATATAATAAAATTTTTTTACTAGTTGATGGTTAACGTATTTTACATTTTCTTTAATAATTAATTAATTAATAATATATATCTTTGTACGTTATTGATGTCAATTAGTCACTTAATGAAATTACTTTCCTCATGCATTTAGTGTTAATGTAGCTTATTCAAACAACGACTCCCATTATCTAGTCGTGCGAAATGCTTTATTTAATTAATTAAGTTTGGGGAATCACACACTTCCCAAACCATACAACAAAAACCTATAATATTTTAAAAATTGAAAGTGTAGTACTATTTTATTCACACTCCATTTAATTGTTTCAATCTCCTAATCATCCCACTCGTAAGCACAACGCTTAGAACAACCAACTCAATCAGATCAAGGTCAATGTAAGATCACACAACAAGAGTATAAAAAGGTTGTAATGTTGCAGGAATTACATTTCCCTCCCCTTGTAAAAGCATCTTCCATGATGTGACACATTCCGCACTAAGCAGAAGAGAAAGCACGAAAACTCAACAACAACAAATTCTAATTAGTGAAAAGGGTCGTGATGCTTAAAACGTAACCACCAACGGGTTCCGTAAAATTTTAAGATTTCCTCAAATTCTTAATGTTCTATGAATATTGGAATTTCTCATTGTTTTTATTACTCGGTTAATGTTTTCCTTAATACATGTTCATAGTTTCCAAGCTTAAAAGACTTCGTTGCTCAACAGTTCAAATCCATAGTGGATTCAAATCCAAATCTTGATTATCATTTCGAAACACATTCGTATGTTCTTTATTATAAGGGTATTCATAATTTAATAGTTATACCAATTACACAATTTACTTATTCAAAGGTTCGTAATGTTATCACCTATTAGGGATTTTAACTTTCATAGTTCCAATATGTTTCATGAGATAGTTTAACATCTTCATTTTAAGACTTAAACATAAGGGAATTTTATTTTTTCATCTTAATTCACTTCACCATGTTTCATTGTTCTAAATTAACTCAATTTAGAACTAACATCATCTTAGTCAATCCATCATATAACAATAAACCTTATGTAGCTATATGAGTCGGACTAAAACCGATCTTCTCATATCTATTTAGTTTAATACGTATACTAAATATACCATAGTTTTTATCGTCCTTTAAGGGCATAGAAGTGCTACAAGATAAAGCACCTTGATGGGAATTTGTTACGGAATAACCATCCGAAATCCTACAACTTTATGACTAGGTGAAATCCTGACAGCGCAATCAACAACTTACATTACCTTGGCCAAGGTTTTAAGTCATGTTTGTCATGCTTAATTTCCATGATGACATAATCATCATATGGAATTTTTATTTCACCCTAACACCTAAAACTGTTATCTAGATTAGGACTAGATCATGAAGTGTCAATCATTTACAAGTTGTGTATGAGGCACCAATCCGGATCAGCCTGCATGGATAAGTCCCACAATTTCGGCTTAGGATGACTAAGGGAGAGTTAGTGTATCTCGTAATGATTTGCATCATTCCTGGTCACTCTCTTTTCCGTAGTCATCTTAAGATGACATTAGGCACTTCACAATGTGGCACTACCCGCATTTGTACTTAGAACCATAATTGCATCTTAGTGCATTATGACCTTCTCATTTAGGGGATCTTGATGAGATAAATCGACATAACATCTTCCCCATTGTAACCAAATAATGACCTTAGTAATTAAGTGGTTATAACATGGTAACGAACATATCAAATAGGCCCACCGAGTTCCTATAAATAGGAACGTCATATCTTATGTATTTAATTTAGTCATGTCAGACACAAGTTCAATGTTATTCTCAAATCAATAACATTCTCGCACCTAAGCTCTAACAAGAACTCAAGAATATTAAATTAATGTTGATAGACATTTTAATCATTATATATTCTAGTTGCATTTTAACTCAGCCTTCTACATTTACTTAGTAGATTATAATGATCCATTAGCACTAGAACAATAATGAATCGAGGTTAACACTTAACAGGGTCGACTCCAAATCTTAAACAACATCTATATTTCAATACATATGTGTCTTTCAACCTTTATAATTCCAAATTGCGTAGATCATTCTATCTAGGAACTATATATAATTACAACCACAATATTATATTTATGATCCACATGAACTAATAATAATGAAAATATTCCTCATGCATGCTTAAGCACTTCATACTTTATAAATTTATAATTCATAATGTAATAACACCTAAGTTCCTTTATATTCATCTTCTTCCTGCAAGGCTACTAACCATGGTTCTTTGTTTAAACATTTATTTATTCCCAACAATGATGGTAACACTTATATCATATATTCATATGACCCCCCCAACACAATTGTTATATCATTAACTAATGTACATTTTTCTATTTATAGTAAGTGATAATAATCAAAGGAAAATCATAGGTGCACATTAGACTCAAAGGTTTGTATAATAGCCAAAGTATCCTTTTTGGAATACACCGATCTATCTAGATATTGTGTCCATGAGGATTTCTTAACTACAATAATATTGCTTAAGTAGGAATCATATCATCAATAATTAATATCATTTCCTTACAATTTTGCAATCATGTAAATAATCAATATAAAGAGACCTTTCTTTATTTAACAATAGAACCAATATTTAACACATATGTAACAAGATATAAGGATTCTTAGTACAATTTCATCTCTAGTCCATATAAATTTTCATTACTTTCAAAGACGATTAACAACCTTTTAATAGAAATGGATGTTTTCCTTCAACACTAAAACAATTACAAATTGAATAGGATTTTTTTGCCTTTTTAATCAAGAAAAAAGACATTAATATTACAATTAATTATAAAAGTACTTATGCAAAGTATACATTCTTGTCTTGAATACAATTTATCATGGTCTAACTTCATCCTATTTAACATATCAAGGAATGGTACTTAATGCAACCAAGTCACAACAGACCCATAAAGATGACCACAATAAAGAATAGGCTTGCTTGCCAATACAACAACTTGTAATTCATTTTCAAACAATCATGAACTTATTCAACTAGATACAATGCTATCCTGATCTTTAACTTATTTCAAGCGGTACATCACATAACCTACAACTAAAAATGGTAATGTACAACAACATCGTACATGGTCAGTCTAAATTGAACTGGCATGATAAGACATATCTCCACCTTAGTAATTTATGTTATTTAATATTCACTTAAATGAAACTGCAATCATTTGAACTACAAACATCATGGTAACATGAAAAACATTAAACATCTATAAGGGTCAAATCAACCTACAATCATCACTTCATTCAACATTATTCTGCATAGATGCCTTAATGGAAATTACAAAATTAATAAGTTATTCAACAATATCCATTCATTTCAACAAGATATCATCCTTACATTTGCTAAGCAATAGTACACTCATAATATAATAATGCAACCATGTATAGTTATCAAAGAGTAGAATGTTCTTCCGAGTCCAAATATTAACCTTACTAAGGAAATTAACTATCCCACAGAAGCTCATAATCATGCATATTGTACATTATTAATTCTCACCCTACTAAGTATATGCTTAGATACATATTAAAATCAAATATCAATTTAACATCCTAGGTAATAAGATAATTTTATAGCCAAATAACATACATATTATATAAAATTACCAAGTACTTAATCGAGTCTTGATCGGTCTAAGGTAATTATCCTTGTACCTTAACTCGACCAAGACACAAGGCTCAATATCCACCTGTAAATACAATCAAAGATCACACAACAAACCAACTATATTTCACCGTGATAAAGGGGACATTGGTTCATTATCTCGACTCAAGGTAGGTAATCGCTCATTACACATCAAAATTCCATAACCCTTCACCATTGATCAAGTTGATCAAACAACAAAAATATTCAAAGATAACTACCCAAAAGAGGGTTATTTACTAGTGCGAACAAGCTCAATTTCCAAGACTCGTATAACATAACCGATGACATTATCAACATCAAGATTTATTAGTCGTATGGTTAAAGCCTTACATTACCATGTTCGAATCGACTCGATAGGCATTAATATTAAAAGGAGGGTATCTACAAAATATAGCCCTAGAATAAATCCCAACACTTCCATAGATAAAATGAGACCGAAAAGTATCCGATCATGAATGAGACGAGGTAAAAGAGAGTAAACACAATTTATATCATTCTATCAAAATATCATAGACATATCACATACTCATATCAAAAAGAGTTATTACGCCAATATAAACGTAGATTTATCCAAATATACCCCTATATAAGGTTCATATTATGTAACAGATGACCATGACATTAACAACCAACACACATAACAAGAATATCAACAAAGGAATAATACATACCTACATACCATACCATGCTATAATAAGCCCCTTTTATACTTGCATCAAGTATTAAAATATTATTCGAGAATATTCAGGAAAACACAACCGTTACTAAAAACCCAAATTCTTCGATGCAAGGAAAAAAAGGGTTTTGTTCCATAGAAATAGAAAGGATGTGGGGATAATAATACCCCCAAAATAAATGTATAAGATAATGTAAATATCGATATACAAAAATAGTACCATTTATTGAAACAACCCTAATTCTAGGGTTCAAAGCATTCAACATAGAAATCTTAAGGAGGGTTCCATATAACCAAATACAAAAACTTTTGCAAAGAATTATAAAATGGTAATCGCTCATTAGAAGGTGTTTAGAAATTCAAATCTAAATCCCAAATTCAATATCTTTTACATAAATTAATATCATCTCAAAAACATTGCCACAAAAGTGATTATAAACCCAAAAATCATGAATATCAATAAGAGCATACTACGGAGTTTTATTTAAGAAAATAGTAAGTAGAATAAATAACTAAGGGGGAGATGGGTCGTATCATGCATGAGATGGGAGATCAATTTCTTCTTCCTCCTTCCAAAGAAGTGCTAACACAATTCAAAACCAATGGTGTTGAACCCTTACTTTCGATTTGCTTGTTGAACGTGACGAAAAACTCACAAGATTCCTTTCACGAGATTCTCCTTAGAAAATGTGAACAAAGACCCTTAAATCATCTTAATAGTGACAATAATAGATTTAATAGGAATAACTTGCATGCCAATTTTTAAAATAATAAAACAAAGAGTTCTAGGAATAGTAATGTCCATCATGTAAAGCTCTAAAACCGCCTTTGAATAAATGAACAATAAAACTAGAAACCACTAAACCACCACAAATCTTAGTTTCCATCAACTGATCCTCGTGCATGTCCCAAGGTCTATGGGCAAACATTAATTTTAATTAATGCAAGGGATTAAGCACCATTCTTGCCTAATTTCCCGACCACCATTCACTATTTAAAATTTAGCATGATATTTGATCTCAACTAGCTATCACTAGCCAAAGAGAGCAGAGATATCCATTTATCGATTATCTCTAGATTAAACATTGGCGGTGCCTATTAAATGCACCCCCATAATAATATCTTCACCATTATACAAAGCAAGTTGGGGAGATGTTCCCAACGTTTATAAGGATAAGATTAGAGTAAGCTAGGTTAGTGTGACATAGATTAGTTTATCTTCCTTCGAGACCCCTCTTTAATATTATGCCTCAATATTTATAGGTTTTTCTTCTAGAATATTTACATTCGATAAATATCCAATCAACGTTCACTAATAGACTAATATATTATCCCTTCCAACTAAGGAACACATTGTCATTAGAATTAATACAATTCACCTTATCCTTGTGCTACCTTAATGGTATAAACCATTAAAAGGTAAGAATCAAATAGATTTTAAGTAACATATGTAAATGAAGTTTTGTTAATAACCCCTCGTATCAACATTATAAAATAATGTAATTCAAGGATTAGACATCCCATTATCATTCCCATGAACATATAATTCAAGCCCAAGTAATATTAGTATGGTCTTCCTACCTTATTCCCTTCAGACATTCTCAAACTTGAATTATCTAAAGAAATGACATAGTACAACACTATAATGTTGTATGCTACAACTTAATAACCATAAACCAAGTTCATAAATTTAGTTGTATTATGAGGTCATTAGAATCTGTTATCTCCGTTTTGAGTTCACGACAAAACGATTAGATAACCCCTACGAAATTTTTGAAGTTGATTTTGCCTAATGGCCTCTTTTTGAGAAATTCGGGTTTTCGGGTTTGTCCGACAGTTCGACATGAGTTTTAACATGCTTTGTGTCGCCTGTTTTCCGAAACCCGAAACCCGCTTCATATTGAGTAAATCAGGTTTTCGGACCTCCGGCGCATCGGAACATGCCTAATTCAAAACATGTTTTGTGTCACCTGTTCCCCGATACCCGAAGTCCGATTTAGTCCTTTGTATCGGGTTTTCGGAGCTGTGAAGCATCTAAACATCTCATGCTTTATGTCTTGTGTTTCCCGAAACCCGAAACCCGAATTGCACTAAGCCTCCTTGTGTCGGGTTTTCGACCTCTCAAACATGCTAACATGGCATTCATGCCGAGTTGTCGGTGAGTTGGCACGTGCCGAGATGAAGTGTATTAATTACAATTTTCTTATAAATACGCGGATTTCCACGTCATTTTTACTAGACGTATTTTAAACTCGTGGATTTTTCGTACATGCTCTTCCAACCGCGAAACCCGAAAGCTCGCCTGTGCCCGATTGAATCACCATTTTTCGATCTTCCCTTTCTCTGGTTGAAGGTATTTCTCTCTCCACTCTTTGTTCCTAGTTTTTATGGATTGATTGCGCGTGAATTCTTCCCATTTTCTTGCTGGGTTTTGAAAGATTTTTATTCTTCTTCTTTCTGGAGTTATTTTGAAAAAAGGGGTTTAGGTTTTAGGGTTTATCTCTTCTAAATTACCATTTGGTGCTATTTCCTCAAAATTTTATTATGTGCCTGGTACATGAATGGTTAAAAGGAGATTGCATGTTTGAAATTCAACGAAAAACCCTATTTTTCTCTTCTCGGGTGTTGAAGGCTGTTGTGCAGTGTCGAAGACCCGAAGTATATTGAAGGCTTGGCATGTCGACTTTCCAGAGTTCCCGGCATCAACACAAGTGTCGGGCTTTCTTCCGTTCGACATCATCGGCAGTGTCGGGCTTTCCCAAAGTTCCGACATTATCAAACGTATCGGGTTTTTCGAAGTTCCGACATTTTCAGCGCATCGGGTTTTTAGGATTTTCCTACATCATCTTCGCCAGTGTCGGACTCTTCCGTTCTTCCGGCATATCCAGCAGGTCAGAATTCTCACAGTGAGCAGCATCTTCTGAGCTTCGAAACTTTCTTCCTTCGACGTCCTTCATGTCGGACCCTGGTCCATCTCAGGAAAAGACCGAGAAGTCAGGAAGAATGAAATACAAGTTTAAAAAGCTGGAATCTCCATCGTATATTGATTGCAACTACGACATCCGAGACACCGAACTCGGAAATATAGACATTGAATATTTCTGGAGTAGGGTGAGGAGTTCCTCCCAAACTCCATGGATGAAAACTATAGCCGATAGTGGCTTGCCTCTCGCAGCGGGTCTTCCCATGTCTGCTCAGTGTCCAGAATTCATCTTGGCTTGTGCATCCAGTTATGACTCGGCGTCTCGTTCTGTGAGAAGTCAATCAGGTGAAGTAGTGATCAAATTGGATGGAGGTTACTTTGATGATCTCCTAAAACTACCCAATTTTGACGAGTATGGAGAGTTGGACATCAAGTCAGCTCAGAAAGCCTGGGACAACGATCAGGAAGACTGCATCAAACATGTGAACAAGAAGTTCCTGATCAAGCCCAAACCAGCTGTCTCCAGATTTCCAAGGATTATCCCCAGGAGTGATTTCATCCAAGAAATCAATGACATCATCACCCTGCTGAGTCGGGTTTTTGGTTTGCCCGAATCGAATGTATTTCAAGGATGGATGTATCAATTTATGATCACCATCAAGAAGAATCAACAAGGGATCGACTGGGGTACTCTCATCAGCAATGAGATTGATTCCCAAATGACAATGGTCTTGTCAACTGGGAAATTTTATATGTCTTCATATGTCACATACGCAGCAGCCGGGATGAGGAACTATCCCGGGCTGGATACCAAGGGAAGCAGAACGGCAAACCAGGTGTATCAATACTTCCCTCAATTGACAAAGAAGGGGTCCAAAGACCATTTCAGGAGGGTGAATGATGCCTTCTTCTATGAAAATATCTGCAGGATAAACCCTGAGCTGAGGAAGACAAGAGTCTCAGATGAGGCTTGGGCTGAAGTTTCTAAATGGGGATGTATCTTCTTACAATTCAAGAAGTTTACATATCTTCGGGTGGTCATGTACTCGGGAGATCCTTTTCGCCTGCCCCGATATCCAGGGGATAGACTGATATTGATGGAGTTGGTTAGGCAGCTGTTGGATTTCCATAAATTCCAACAAAGCAAACATAAGGCTGCTGTATCCTTCCCAATTTCTATTGGGAGATATACTTGCTCAACAGTAGTGAAAGCCAAAAATGTTGTCCACGAACTTCAGGACAAATTGAAAAAGCATATGAAGCCTCGAGACGGTTTTGATATCCGAGGAGTGCTCAGAGCATATGGAACCCAACATCTGCACAGGCCAAACATAGAGGATATTTGGGTGGATCTGCATAATGAGGTTGCTGTTCGCAGAAAGGATAATAGCAGATTGACTATTGCTGAGATTCAAACACTGGAGCTTGCTGATTTACCAGAAGGTATGGGTGACAATGAAAGTGTTTTGGATCTTTCCTATGATGGACTAAAGGAGGATCAATATGTTTTCCCACCTATTGATTGGTCAGCCAGCGAAAAAGCCTCTATTACAGATAGGTCGGCTCTAATCCTTGCTCGCACCAAAGCATGGCTCTCCTCTTGGGGAATGAATTTTAAAGATGATAAGTTTTCAAAGTTGGCTGCTTCAGAGGCGGGGCCCTCCAAAAAGGAAAAGGACAGAAAATCTTCTAGGAGCCTATAAAGGTCAAGATTGTCAAAAAGAGGAAAGAAAGAGAAATCTCTTCAATTGTTTCTCCAGTAGAAACGGTGAATGTGCCAGAATCACCAACACCACCAGAAATAGGAGAAATTAATTTGGAAGAAGGAGGAAGCCAGCTTCTGTCTTCACCATTTGCTGATTGCTCAACTGAAGAGACCTTATCTCTTGCATCCAAGGCTTTGGAGTCTGGATCTGTGCCTCTTTCCACACAACCACTCCTACCTCCTTATTCTCCATCAACTTCTTCAGTAATGGCCAGTATTTTCTCTGGACTTTCACCCCTCTCTGCTGGTACCCAAGTGATCACCAACACGCCCCCTCCTATGCCTCTTTTTATTGGATCTACTACCACGTTGGTAACTATTCCTCCTCCACTAGTAGAATCTTCTCCCCTTGAGGGTATGATACCAGCTTCTGCAACCATGGCAACTCCCTCTGATACACCGCAATGGCTACTCGAGCAAACTCCGAGGAAGAGGAAGGTGATTGTGCCCCTACCAGCCTTTGATTTCAGCTCACTCAAGGCTCCTACTGTGCGAAATCAGCCAAGAAACCCAAAACAGTTTCAAGGGTTTTGGTGGATGCTTCAGGAGATAAGTTCGCAGAGATTGCCACTCCCTCGGCTGACAAAACTAGAGAGGATATAACAGCCTCTGATTATCAGGTAACCAGGGTGGCTCTAGGGAAAGTGACAGCAGAAGGGGCGCAACAAGATGCACGGGATTCCATAAACGTGTTGTGCCAAAAGTTGAAAGAAACAAAGGACAACAGAGATGAGCTTAAGGAAAAAGTGGAGCAGTTGACAGAGGTTTTGATTAAACTCTCAAAACCCCTTGAATCCATACCACCTTCTTCTGTCTCTGTCGGATTCGACTTCTCATCAGTACCTACGATTGAGAAGATTGCTAAAAAAGGAAGGGTGGTTGATGAATGGATCCAAAGGTTGCTCCAACAGGGGAAGGAAGTAATTCAAGATGTGGTGCAAGTTCATCAGTCCTTGGGAGACATTCAGAAGGATGGAGAGAAGATGGATGAAGAATTCTCTCAGGAAATTGGACATCTTGATTTGACTTTTGAAGCTCTCCGTGTGTTAAAGCAAATACCAAAGACATCTCTTGGTAGAAGAAGGTATTCTCCCACATACAGATAAGCATTTCCAGCTGACCAAGGCCATCAGGTTCAGAATAAAGATTCTCAATGAAGCCTGCAGTAAGTTGAGAGAATCAAGGGATAAATTGATTGATGGGAAAAGTGATCTGGAAGAAGAATTGCTGAAGATTTGTCCAAAGGTGTCAGTTGGGAACTCAGGTATCCTATCAGCAGATGATCTCTTCAAGCAAATCCAAGAGTCTGTTCAGCATGAACCAATAAGTGGATTTGACCTTGAGATCATGGATCGGTTGGTAAGGGTTGAACATTCTTTGGAGGCCTTAAGAAAGCTCAGCAAAGGATTGAAAAAGCTTCCGGCAATACCAACGATACTCATGAAACTTGCGAAATTTGGAATGATCATTCCACTGCGCACGATGAAAATGAAATGCAAGGCATAATTCGAAGTTCCAGGAATTTCAGAGCAAACAGTCTCAGCTGGAGGAAGAAAAAGAGGAAGGAGCAAAGGATGATGATTCAGATTAAGTCTCAACGTTTCATGTCATTTCAATCTTGAAATCGACATGTCTTTTTCATTTCTGTTTCGTCACATTTTTGAATCATATTTTGACTTGATCTCCTGCGTGAGAATCAAGCAAAACAGAACTCTTGTTAAAACGCTATTTTTTAGGATCTGCCCTATTTTATCTCTACTTCTTTTGTTATAAATAAGGAATGCTTATGCATTCCAAAGGGTCGAGATTTTTTGGAATATTTGGGGGCTATTGGAAAGAAGAAAAACTTTGTGTTTTCGTTCAATCATTTTGAAGAATAGGAGTTGATATTATTTTACAGACTTTGTGTTGTGGAATATATCTTACTTAAGACAGTGTTCTTATGTTCATGATCTTAAGCTATTCTTTGCATGGCATCTTAGTGTTTCTGATTATTTCAGACATTATATTTGTGATCTAAAACTCGTATGATTATTTCGTGCTCTATGTTTACTCGAAAGAAAATACGTTTCTCCCATTTCCTTTCTACTGTGCTTCTTTCATTGTAACAATTTCTAACCCAGTTCATTTACGAAAGAAATATCCTTGAATCGTGTGAATGTGGATTTCGGGATTCCATCCCACCCCCAATGGTTAGATTAGTGTGAATACTGTATATATCATTTTTACTGTGTTTTAGATTAGCAATAAGCAGGCAGCCTCACCTGTCTTTGAGGAGGGATTTAATCTCATATACTGTGGTTGAACCTCATATTTTGGTTTGACAAAATATCCAACCAACAGAATCATTAGAGCAATGTTTCGGATCAAGATCATAAGTCGTAATCTATATCATGTAATGATATACCATGAGGTTAATGTTGGACATATCAACTGGATGCATATAAACCTTAGCAATATAACATATTTATAGTAAGATCCCACAAGTAATAATTCATAATATGATACTAAACCAAATATATATATATATATATATATATATATATATTCCATAATGTAAACAAAATAATACCATGATCGCTAGCCACATATGCGCATGCTAAGCATTGTGATCATTAGTTTAGGGATTACCATTTTCAATCATAAAATAATTTTTGTGTGGTGTGAAAACCTCATAATGTCACACAAAGTAAAAGGAACATTGAATGACCCATAGAACACACATTTTTAGCACATTTTCACGAACGAATATCATCACAAGACCTCTAACTCCATGATGGAAGGAAAAATAGTAGTCCACATAACATATAATTCACAACACATATGCCCCAAGCATAGATTCAACACCCACATGTGTCCTACATATAATAAGGCATTACACTAGAACATACGCAACATGTATCACATGACGCAAAACCAAGACTATACCCACACAAAGTGCTAATAAAATATATAATAGTACAAACCAAAAAGAGGAGCGCTGAGCCTCAATCATAACATGAGTAAAACATGAATCATATATACCAACTCCATATACCTCCTAACTCTCCATAAGCATCCCAAAGAACTCCATATGCCTCCCAAGAGAGAAAGAGTAATAATGTCAAAACCAAGTTGGGTCGTTCACCTTAGAGCCTCATCACCTAATTCCTCCATGTTGGGTTACTCACCGAGAGCCCCATCTCCTTATTTCTTTGTATTGGTTCACTCACCAAAGAGCCCCGTCACCTTATCTCTCCATATCAGGTCACTCACCAAAGATCCTCATCACCTTATCTCTCCATTTAATGAGGTCAGGTCACCTTATGGCCCTAGACACATAGAGCCTCGTCACCCACACCCAATCAACATAGTAACTTGTAGTTAAATACTACACATCCCCATAACCCCTTGGGGCATACCCTCATACAACGAAGTGGGTTCATAGGTCTAAAATTCTATGGGAGATCTCATGACCTTATTCAAACACATAATGACATTGGAACCAACATATTAACCTAATTCAATGCTAAGTGAAAAATATATATCAAGCCTTGGACTAGGCTAGAAAAATTTAAGCTCCAAAAGCAAGTTTCAAACTAAGAAAAATAAATGGCTAAATATCCGCAATAATGCAAGGGCCTCTTGTTTGTACAAAACCAATTTAAATGCCCAAAATGTAGGAATACATCAATCAAGGAAATTGTTGGTTCTTAAAAGGAAGAGACAAAGATCAATTTACAAATAAAATACTAACATAGAAAAATCACATTATGATCACTATGTGGTCCTTCCACGACCACCGAAGGGGTACTCATCGAGTTGTTAACACTCATAAATCGAGCCTCATCTCGTAAAATACATATAAATAGAATAATCATAACTCCATATATCTCCATATCACACATACGAGGATCCACATAGTCAATATCACATAGGATTGTTCAATGGACAACCCAAATAGGAGAGAGAAGAGACACTAGTTCACATAAGCATGAGCCTAAGGTGGTGTACATCCACAATATACTAAGAAATCTTAAGGTATACCAAATGGATAGAAGTGGGTTTTCAATCTACATGAGACTCCACTTTCAAACTCATACTTGGCTCAAGGTTATGGTCACCTCATCTATAACTTCTCTCTCCCACACGTATACATTTAGATGCTACTCATAGGGTGCAAATAGACTATAGGGTGCACAACATAACACATATCACGTTACAATCACATTGATGAATTATACAAAACTATAAGGCCTTACAAAAGGAAAAGTTACTAGGTATAACAAATAAAAATTCTATGGCTTATAACACGCACATTTCCACATAATGCACCTAGGGTGTAAATACAATACACTAGGGGTTATGCGAATCACCATATTCCCTAATTCATCATCATAATTTATCACATAAAAATGAGTACATATATACCAGAGTACAGAGGTTAAACATCAAGACACATGTTTCCAATAAAACACAACATGGTGACATAACACCATAACATAACTCAACACATTGGGAATTAATACAATACAACATGTTTCATTTGTGAAGAACTTTGTCAAGCAACATGTGTTCTAAATAAACAAAATCAAAAGAAAATGAAACATCTACAAAATTTCGTAGCTCAAAACACATTCCCTTCACACATAAGGTGGCATTACACATGACTTTCATGTTGAATTCATTGGAAGGAGATAAATTAATTACATTGGAAAACACATCAACATCATAACAAGACCAAACCAAGTGGTAAGCATGATAGGTGCATTCATGTAATCATAGGTACCACATTCGTCACATCACCACATAAAGGCATTACTCCTCCAACTCTTCTACTATCATGCATAATCCATCCCAACACAAAAAATTCCTAGAGGATCTAGAGTATGAACCTTCACTCTTATACTAGTTGTAGCGCCCACAATGTGGGATCCAAACATAAGGCCAAAATACCATGGTAATTTTTTTTTCATTTACTGAAACAACTAAGTGACATCACATAGGATCACAAGAGGTTTCTCTAGATCACATAAGACGACCACTCTCACATGAAGAACATGCAAACTAAAAGATGATGCCCAATACACAACAAAGCCACACTAGCATAACAACAAGCACAGAACCACTACCCAACCACAACATGACCATCACGAGTATGCACCTTCCACATTATCACATTTTCATAACAACTTATTTATGTTCATATTTGAATTAGTTACAATCATGCAATGGTTGTGTGTTTTTAGAAAAATATTTCAATTAGTTACTGAAGTAGTTTCACTTCTTTAGATTCCCTTATACACTTATGTATATTTCCTTATTATTTCTAGGATATACATTTCTTTTGCTTCATTTAACACTTAACTTGTGTTGGTTCCAACTAAGTTAGTATGTTTATCTAATTGCAAAGGGATCATATAACTCAATGGTTACTTTGAAGTAACTTGACATTTACACAACAAAGATTTATTAAGCTGCAATTAACTTCCATAGTACTTATAAAACATATCTCGACACCCCAAGGGTACTGTAACGCCCACACTAGCAACCCAACCAAAACATGAATAATTTAATTCACTTTTCCCCTTTTGATTATTTGGTCATTTAACATTTTTGTTTAAACCTTGATTATGATCATGAAACATGGCTCATTCATTGAATATAACAAGTTTTCCCATTATTAAAATGTTGGTCCCCTATGGTGTATTCATTAGTCCCAATTGCTTTAAGGGAAATCATATTAATTCTACTCAGGTTGTATAATGACATATAAATTATTCCATATCCAACTAGATATCTTACGAGACTCGCCAATTAACATGTATTGGTTTAAATAAGAATAACCTTTAGACATACCTTATAATGATGTACAATCATCTAAAAAAACTCATGGGAAAAATTCCCTTAACAACTTGCGAAGTCAATTCATTCACATTTAATAACTCATTATAACAATTCCTTTAGATTTATAAGCCGTAGCAAATGACATACATATCCAAAAAATAAAAACATTCATGTCTTTACTTCATTAGAAATTCCTCATATCCCTACAACATTGTGAGGAAAGAAAATGTACATGGGCTAGTTCAAGGAACTGAAACGAGTTAATTGCTCAAAGTCCATGTCGTATTCATAATGAAATAATAAAATATGTTAAGGTCAATAAATGTCTGAAGCGATAACTTTTAGGTTTATCGAGGATAAATATTCCCAATTACCGATGACAATGACACTTCTAAATTATTTGCAAACATTGGCATTAGTTTTCCTAATCTGAAACAACTCAACAAAGCTTTAACACAATCATCTAATCCTAAAAAGGAGTATAATTATAACAACATTCAAAATCCACTTATTTTCTTATCATCGAATAGGTAATAAAAGGGAAAGTACATATATTGAATATGCTAGGTTATAACAATTCAAGTAATCAACGTAACAAAAAAACATTTTTGTATGTTTAGTCTATTTACACAAACGAAGGTCCATACAAGAATTACAATTTTTTTCGCATCAGCTAATTTATACATAGTTCTAATGATCTCTTTTCAAATCAATTAAAAATAATCATATAAAGCATAATAGTAATTTACCTATGCTAAGACCTTCATTCTTACGAAATTTACTACCCATAAAAAAACAATATCATTTTCCTTAATGTGTTTCCTTTTAAGGTAGGGAAAACTACAATCTTTACAACCCCCTTTTTAAATATATATCCTCCCAACAACCTAAAACAATCATGATCACATGGAGATCAAAGACCTAATCTTTATGTGATAAACTTGATGTTAACAATCAAATCCAATGGAAAAATAAATCTAACATAAAATGACAATATTCTTGAATTGTAGCTACTTAACAACCTTCCTAGATATTCAAATAAACCGAGACATATCTAATCATAATGAATAACTCCACCTACCAAAGTGCTTAAAATATTGAGATATCAACAATTATTTTCTTAAAGTACTTAATATAAAAACATGACAATGTATCTTGTAAAGAGCTAGAATCAACAATTACAATTAAACCCATTAATAATAGAGTACTTGAAATGTGTTCAAAAGCTCGAGGGAAGATTGAAATCAAAAATAAAATAGGAAAGCTCTATAAGATCTTAACCAAATTAACGAATTAAAATCCATCTACATAAAGAGCTTGACATGAGCTGAAAAATCTTTAAATAAACGAATTAATGCCATCACTTAATGGGGTTTTTATCCAAATAGCCAAACTATGTACTTGTACAAAGAAGTGAACTTCAAAGGGTAATTAAGATTAAAATAAATAAATATCAACAAGGATCTAAAGAGCTAAAACCTAAATATACTCTCAAGCTCTTTAAGAGCTAAAAATATCATTTATACTTTTCCAACTATCCTAAAACACCCAAATCCATGATATTTATCCCAATCGAGCATTCACAACTAGAGAGAGAAAGTAGTAGTTTTAATAGTAATGTTTTTAATGAACATAATACAAATGCTAACAATTATTTATTTATTTCTAAACATCACACTAAAACAAATAAGAGATCCAAATTTCAAACAAACTCGATTCCCTTTTTCCTTTGCTCTCGGTATCACATTTTATGGGATTCACTTTAAAATTGCAGCATATTCTATTTCTCCATAATCTGTATTTTAAAAAAAAAAAGAATTGAACTGAAATTTTCTAGATTATTCTATGTAATTCGAGCAACCCTCTTTTCCTAAAATTTATAGTTTAAAAGAATAAAACTATAATTTTACTTCATCAATTGAACTCAAACTAGAAGCAATAACCAGATTTATACATATGTATGCAATCAATAAATAACCGACATATTCATCATTTATTATTAAATTCTCTAAGGTAAAAAATAGAAAAATTTGCCTACCAATAAACATGTACAACTACCATTTATTTCTAGGTTTTAAAATGTAACATTTTTATCCCGTGGCTAACCACAATCTCTCAAACAACAAGTTGGAGTCATCAAAATGTCTCCTTAAAAGAAAGAAACATTCCAAATATATCCCAAATAAAATGTGCCCCTACGGATGTATATGCATATATATAGTTGTACTTTCCTCTTACAATTGTATATACATATATATGTTGCAGATATGGGTTGTCTCTTTTTATCTAAAAGAATAAATAAAACGTAAATGCAAATGGGTCTGCACCCTGAGCTTCCCAAGCAATTTTTTTAAATTTCACCATACCCATATACCAAATCGAACAAGATCTCAATTATAAACAAATAGTTGTTGTATTTCTTTAAGATTTCCCAAAACTTCATTACCCACTTAGTATTCTTCTTACCTATATAATATTCCTAGTTTGGCAATCAAACCAAGGAAATGAAATAGAATAGGATGCAGATCTAAACTATAAATCCTAAAAATAAATAGCACATAGCTAGATGCATTCCTTTTCCAGTCCCCTCAATCAAATGACCAGATTTCAAAAACACCCACAAATTTTAATACATTCCTTTCCATTTTCCAAACTGATTAATTAAACCAAAACATGTTCTATTATTTCAAATGAAAAACAATAGAGAATATAGGTTAGGAAACCCATTCCTTATTTTGTTTTTTCCTCTCCAAAATCACCTTCCTGCAAATTCCAGAATAAAAAATGTTTTCCCCAGATCCTTTTTCTCATTCACACTCAAAATTGGCTTCCAAAAATTTAAGTCAAATGTCATTTCCTCAAAAATTTTGTAGTAGCCCTAGGGTTTAAACCTTACACTATCCAAACTTCCCATATTCTCACGCCCAATGGGGCACAAGCTTCCTTTTTTATGAGAACTTAAAATTTCTTCCGCGAATGCTTTTAAATTTTTCTTTGGGTCGTTGACCCTAATTTATCCTCAAACCAAAATTTTAAGATAATTCCAATAAGTTTTCCAAAAGCAAAGTTGATTTATGTCAATACCCATTCATACGTAATGGCGGTGTCGAAATAATAAAACTTACAAATATATTCAATATATGTATATGTATAAATATTTAAATACATATATATGTATATATATAATATGCATTCCTAGCAAGATATATCTTTGTATGTTATTGATGGATAGCTATTTAAAACAATATTTTAACCCCCACAATGTGAGAAAGAATACAATCAATAATTGGACCATAAGCAATATCCTTAAAGATACTAAAGACAATTTGTTGAAAGAGTTTGATAAATGTAATTATTCATACCCCTAGAAAGGGTAATAAATGTGCAGATTATCTTAGCAATTTGGGGGCTAGAGGCAGTAATTTTAAAGTGTGTGAGAGGGTAGATGATATCACCAATGTTATTAATCTTATTGAGAACATTAAGTAATGATGTGCGGGTTCTTATTTTCAGAAATTGGGATGTCATCCTTGTACTTATGGTTAGCAGGACCCTTCACAAATTTGTGATATATGGTGGGGTTTGTATTAAGTTTTCTCTTATGATTCATTTTGGAAATTGTTTCTTCCATTTTCAATCTCAGTTGACTAAAACCATGGGAGGTGGTCATTTGAGAATCGAGTCCCCGAGATATGGTTACCTGAAGGAAAACTCCTCCTTGTGGTGCATTCTAAAAATTGGGGGTTTAGGAATTTCATCTCAAAAATCATGGGGTCTAATCCTTATCTTGCATTGGAGTTTGGTCGGGCATGGAACAATGACAACATGGTGATCCATGGCATGGAAATTTAGGTTTTGGAGGATTCAATAGTGCAAGAAACTGGAATGGAGATAGAGGTATTAAAGATATTCAAAGACCACACCAGACACAAGCACAAAATTGAGACTTTCTTCCATGGTAAAGAAATGGTTTACCTGCTAGTAGACGGTATAGCTAGATTCTGCATCCCTAATATTTGGAATACAATATACCTCCACCTTATGAGGTACATTACTCTTGAAGCAAATTATAGAAAGATATTTACTCACCATCTTACTATGCTTAATATGTTTAGGCATAAGATTGTTATGAGCCTTCCATTTTTCTTGTTTATGTCACTCTGTGTTGGTGAATGATTTTCAATAGGGAAAGATTGATACCCCGATATATTATGGTCTAATTAGTTTGGTTTTTAAGAATAGTAAACCGGTGGTGGCAAAGGAATTATAACCCGAATCTGGGTATTTGGATGAAAATTTTACTCTTACGTGGACCATATGGAAAAACTTAGGAGAAAGAAGAGTATGGCACCTTAGAGGGAAGGGAAATATTTGTATTGGGGCTGCAGGTTTTCTAATTGATATGACTGGGGAGTCGTCTAAAGGGAAAGAGAGAGTGGAGCTAGGTTGGAATTTGGATTTTGATAAAATTTCTCTTAGGGTGAGTCAGGTGGAAATGGATATGGAGGCCTTAGGTGAAGTTGGAACAAATATGGGAAATAGTGTCATGCATTGCATTGATGCCTCTAAGAAAATTTGCATCACCCAAAACTCTATCGGGACGATGACTTAGTGATCAAAAGTTTGGTTTTGGAGTTCCAGGGCGTGTGATCAAGTTGTAGCAGGGGACACAAAGTTCATAGGTATAATCTCCACCTCAGTAGTTCTGATGAGGAAGATCAAGTTGAAGATGAAATCCCTATCACTAGTGAGCATGATGATCGGATGAAATAATAGGAAGAGTGTCAACCAAATGAGTACAAACGCTTGAATACTAACTAGTACATCGGATATTGGAGATATTGTTTGACTTTTGTGGACTGTATCATTTGGGATGTTTTCCCCTCCATGTTTTGTGATTTTTCCTTGTATTGATTTTTTGGTCGGATAAGATGTTTTATCCCTTTTTGTCTTATTTCTTTTTTATCACTTTCGGTGATGCTCATGATGCATTGTATTGTAAGGTTTCTGGGTGCCTTAATCCATGTATAAAGTAGCCAATCATTATTTTCACGTATATTTAATAAACCTTTTTAATAGTAATTTTGTTAATGACATTTTAAATTAAACAAGATAGAGTGACAAGTTCATGCCTCATGGTTGGGAGATGTGCTAGTTGTGTGATTGTTTTTTAAAAAATCTATAATTTTTTTGCATTACGTGCTTTATATTGCTAAGAATAACCACTTTCAATTTTTTCTAGAAAGTACAATGTACCAATACTTAATGTATAAATTATGCACATATAGTATGTCAACATCCAAAGAATGCTAAAAAATAGAATGCCCCTATGTAATGATTTTGAATGCATAAAATATGTATATACTGTAAGTACCCAATTTAAATGTTACACATATTGTAAATACCCACGTTAAAATTTAGGTAGAAAACAAAATAAAAATAAAATTATGCATCAAATATATAATTCTTTGGAAAAACATAGAGCGACCTAGAATCATATTATGCTTGAAAATATTGCAGCAATATAAGTGGCATTTTGAAATACATAATATGCTAGATTTTTTAGGTGTAATAAAAACCACCACGATTTTACAAGTTGAACATGCCTACCTAAAGATAAAAGTTTGCTATTAAATGGAATAGCCAAATAAATCAGTTAAAAAGATTTATCACAATAGCAGTAACTAATAATAGTATTATTTTTCTTGTCTTTAACACAATATAATCCATATAAAAAAAATTATGGTTAAAAAAATTAATACAAACATAGAAAAAAATGTATTTTATAAAATTTAACTTACAAATCTAATTTTTATTGCAAATGGGGATAAAGAAAAGATTAAACATTTTGACTAGCAAAAACAAAATAGTAAAAAATATATAAGGAGTGGGATGGGATTTGATTTAGAACTCTTTATAATGTGATTTGTTAAATAAATTTTATTATTTTTTATGAATAGTGTACTATTTTAGATGTGTCACTTGTCCAAGCATGCAAATACATCTTCCTTTTTGGATAAACATTAAATGTAGTGAATATTCTATTAACATTTTTTTCTAAATCTCATATCTTATTTAAAGATTGGACAAATTTCTTTCTTAGAATTATGAATTTTATTACATAAAATAAATAATTGTTACAACAAGGCCTTTATTTGTGAAATCGCATACTAACTATCAAATAAAGAAAAATATAAATAATTTTTGTAGATTAAAAAATTATTTAAATAAAATATAAACATTAGAAAGTTGAAAAGTTATAGAATTTTTTTAATTTTGATTGGTGGATTGAGGAGAAATTTAAAGTAAGATGTTTTGAGCTTAGCACCCGCTAAGGTAACCTAATACTTCCACAATATAATATTTTGAGCTTATGGATCGCTAACATTTAACAAGTCAAAGAATATTATTTTTAGCTTAGCATCCGCTAGCTTATGTGACACCATAGTAATTGGATATTATCGATCGATAGGATTTAACAAAATAAAGTAAGATATTGTCATCATAGAGTCTGCTAGGTTATGCCACAACAACATATTTCGATGTACAAAAACTATGTCCATTTTTTTGTATAAGGGTTAATATGGGGGTTTATAAAGGATTCACACCCTTTTACAAAAAGGCCCTTAAGGAAAAATATGAAATTGAAGCATAGAAGAGAGAAATCCCGTAGGCAATAAAAGACAAAAAGCCAAATAGACACAACCCAAATAGAGAAAATTTACATTTTGTGAATAGTTTTGAGGATAATTGTTGCTTCCATAATAATAGCAGTGGTACTTCATTAAAGATAATAAGAAACATCTTAGAGTTTCCTTATTCTTCAAATTCTCCTTTCACAAATCTCGATTTTTTCTTTTGTTCTTAGAAAATCTATTTGGTTCTCCCACTCTTTGATTACCAGATTTTTTTTACAAATAGGTCACTGTAATCCAACACCAACACATTTAATGACAACTCATTCTTAACATGAAAATATTCTAAAATATTGTCATTGACAATGTCAATGATATTATAGCCATTGAATTTTTCTGAGTATGTGCAACAGAGGACTATTTGTGGACAACAATAAGGCCAACAAAATAATATCAATTTTATCAAATACATCTTCTCATCGATTCCTATGCACCACCATGACCATAAATCGATTCCGATATTCACTTTTTTATCGTGCAAATTGAGCCACCATCCATACCACCAGATTATTTTTCAAGACACAATAAAACAATTTCTTGGTAGGTGTTATGGGTTTTTAAAAATTCTGCAAATTTTCCTCTCATGTTATTACGTATTAATCTACACCATTTATCTGTCAAGATGTGCTCCATTCCATCCTCTTTCACTGCTCTAACAAATGTTTAATATATTACGAAAATAATTTATTTGATAAAAAAACTACCTTATACAAAATATTGAATAACAAAATTGCTTCCGTTTAATTATCTACAAAATCCCTACATGGATATAAGCCCTAATCAGCTATGGAAAATTTTACATTAACAAAATTTCGTAATTTTGGAGGGGCTGAAGGTGAGAATGCATACCAATTTTTGGCATGGAGAGGAAATCAAAACGTTTCTAGAAATCGAGCACATAATTTTCAACACTTTCCTAGTGAGATTTTTCTATTGATGAATAAGCTTATGCATTGACGAAGAGAATAGAAAGGAAAATGTTAAAAATATAAACTCAAAATTGTCTATTCATCAAGTGTGAATTTAAGAGGGCACACATATGATTTTAGCCTTCTTTACATTAAATGGCTAATTAATGGTTGACAACATTTACATGCTCTAAAAGGCGCACATATTTCGAATGGCACATGTACTTTTAAATGTGAAATTTTACATAGCTTGTTTTAATGGCTAATTAATGTTTAGGCGACCATAACATTAATTAGCATTTTTCATTACAAAATGGTTATCATTATTAATATTACATTTGATATTGTAAATAATTAATGTAATAATTTAATATTGTAATTTTTGTACTGTAAATAAAATCCATTATATAATTCGGGTAAAATAAAGCCCTTAATTCTTGTGCTTGCACTTTGACGTGCGACTCTTGACGCCTATTTAGATGTTTTTGTTGATTGTAGCCGTAAAATACTTGTAAATATTTGTAATAAACATCACACGTGAATTGCATATTTAATATTTAATCGAAATTATTAATATATATTTATCTATAAATTATAAAAATTTACATCAATATATATTAAAAATAATGAAATTTATACGAATAATTGGTATACATTAACCCTAGTTTGTATTTTTAAGGGCGGTGTAGAAAAATTACATACTCCAAAAAATCGTTTAACAAGTGAGTTATCGCACTTAGCCGTGTGAATCAAAATCACACTTAGCTTTGAATGATAATGGGTCATTTGTTGTTTTTATTGCCCGAAAGTTCTCAGATTACACAAGATAATCCCAAAGAGCCATATTAGCCTTTTTTCGCCAAATACCCGATGCCCAAAATTGTTTTATTCTCATCATCGGGATTTGTCTCATGGGAAATTTGTATTTAATTATTTTGAGCCCCGTATGAGGCTATTTGCGCCTCGCTTTAACTCATTATGAGCGGATATGTTATTATTCCTATGTACTGTAAGGATTTTAACTTATTTTAAGTTTTGGGCTTTATTTGTAACTTTTGGCAATTTTTCGTGTTTTTGTGGTGTCCCGCTTTTTTTCTCGTAAATTTCTCTCGAACAACTCCTTCACGGTAAGCCCGATTTTTGGCCTCGAGCAATTGGAAAACATACACGCACATTTTGCCCGGAGGAAGTCACATCGGAGGTCCGATCACCGGGAAAAAGCGAAGTCGCAGCACAGTAAAAGTGCCTCGCGGGATGGGCGATTTTTGGAAAACAAAGGATTTAAGCTCGCGATGGGAAAATATAAGCCGCAGCAGGTGGGAATTGTATACCGCCTGGCAGGTACTTTTTCCCGTGTTATAAAAGTCACTTAAGCCGCAGTGGGAAAATAGAGGTCAGCAGTGGGGGATTTATCGTCGCCTCACAGGTAAAAATTCCCATGATATAATAAAAGGAAAGTGACTTAAGTGAAATCATGGGATTTTAGTGCCCGCCTGCAGGTAAAGAATCCCATTGTCAAAGTCAAATCACTTAAGTGGATCACGGATTTTGGTGCCTCGCCCGGCAGGTAAAGAATCCCATTATGGAAAAATTTTAAAAATAGAATTACATGTGCAAAAAGTGCGCCCTTTGTGATGGATTAAAAGATTAAATTGATTATTTTTAATAATCTTTCTTCTTAAAAAAGTGCGCCAAGCTTCGGAGGTCAAAAAGTCAAAGAAGGAATAAAAGAAAGGAATTAAATTAATTAAATTTAATTTATTTAGTGGCTGCCCCTTCTCTCAAAAAGTGCGCCTATTTGGGCATTATTTAATGTTTTTTGAAGCATTAAAACATTAAATTAATTTCTATTTTCAGTGGCTATGGTCAAAGCACACTGTGGGGCTTGAGTGAAGTGCTGTGTGAAGGATTAAATTGGATTAATTTAATTTATTGGATGGCTGTCCTTAAACATGCTATTTTTAAAAGAGAAAAGCATGATTTTTAATTAATTAATTGCCTTTAATTGTTAGGGCAATTATTAATTATAGAATTGTGAAGGTTATATAAGCATGGGCAGCCATATGGATGAATTATTTAATTCACAAGTTAAGAATTGCAGCAAGGAGGAAAAGTGCGCCCCATTAGAGGAAGGATTTTGCTCAGATAAAGTGCTAACAAAGGCTAAAAGCTTCCAGATTTGGCGCATGCTTTGGAGAAGGTTGATCTTCGTCCGCATAGTTGTTTTCACAGTGTTACAGAGCTCAGTGTTGATCAAAGGATTCATGCTCTCTTTATGTGCAAATTAAACACCAATTTTTGGGGCAGCAGTTTGAAAAGTGCAGATTTTTATAATTTAAATTCACTATTCATGCTCCGGTGGCCATTTTTGTCTCAATAAATTGCAGAAACTCATTACAGTGCTTTATAAAAGAAAAGGAGTTTTTATCAATGTCCAATACATCGCAAATATCCTCCGAATCAAGAATTGTCCAGATTCTGCACTCAAGATTGAAGAAATCCGCCAAGTTAGAAGAAAAAGAATTATTCGACAAAAGATTGATAAAGCCATGGCGAAAGGAGATGAAAAAGAGAGCACGATGGATTCATGCATCGCTTCCAAACTTTCGATATAGGAGACACGGATCTAGGCCCGTAACCTCTTTCTCGATTTGATTGATAGATCCAGAGCCGGAAAGACTTCACCATGCGTGCGGTCAAAAGTAGTGGAATTATTCGAGCCGCAGCTTTCCCAGTACAACCCAATTGCCGAGTTTGTGATGGAGTGTGCTAGATCTTATCATCCTTCATCCAGATCAAAGCGTGATGTCATGGGAAAGACAATAATTGCTTGATGCAATTCTTCAATTATTGTCCAAGATTCCAAAGCATGAAAGGTGGTGACTTCTATTAGCATTCGTGATGCCGACAAAGAGGGGGAAAAGCATAGAGCCGATCAGTGTGAGCATCATGAATAAATGTTCATGAAGAAGCCTAGATCCCCTTCCAAGTTCCCGAGAACTCTTCCACGATCCAATTTGGTGCAGAGGCGGCGGATGATATCGTCAAATTGCATATGCAGTCAATGGTGAAGCGAATGCCTACACTTTCCTGACATGGATGTATGCTTTCATCAGACCATCAAAATCAACAAGGTTGATTCTATAATCAATTGGTCGTAAATTATTAAGAAGAACATCGGTGAGCAATCATGAACGTGAAGCGCACTTCACTTCAAGATGACTTCATACTTGGTGTATGCCGCAGCCTTCACAGGTGTCTTTTCCAAGCCGGATAGATGTGGTATTCTTTCCAAGGATCCCATTTTCGAGTGCTACCCACACCTTACTATACTGCGCAAGTGCGAGAAGGACTTCAAAGTGATCAACGATGACTTCTTCTACGATTTCATCTCAGTTAGACAAAGACTTGAAGACTCACAGGTAAGCAAGGAAGCATGGGAAGCAAAGTTGTCCAAGATTGGCAAAGCAGTATTCATCCAGCTTGCAGATTTCACATACCTCGTGGTTACGAGCTTTTCAGTGAACCAATAAAGATGCCAAGGTACCCGAGTGATGATTGATCGCCATGGAGCCGAAAGCAGTAACTTGGAGTTACACGACCTTCACCGAAGCGCACAAGTCTACGGGCTTCTTCCCACTCACCGTGGATATTACAACAGATCAAAGATTCACAGAGCTCGAGGGATGGAAGCACAAATGTTGTCCGAGTATGAGCAAGAGTTCTTCCTCGCGGCTTAATTTCGATCCATTCGGAATAGCCAGAAGACAATCTCCCGTGAGTACGCACATGTGCCTTCGTTAGAAGATTTCTGATGAAGTGCGTATGAGTACGAGGTTAGAAAGAAAGATTTCAGCAGTTATCGCAAAGCAAGTATTTGACTTTGACTAGCAGATACCGCGATCTTAAAGATGATGGGAACGTGGTACTTGACACTTACCATCAAATGGGAGGAGATAAAGCTATACCGCAGATAGCAAATGGCGGCCGCAAAGACAATAAGAAGAGAGATCCGAGTCCGTGTTGGTGAGTACTTCGAGCCGGCGCTAACGAAGGGATATTGCTTGATGAAGTATCGATGAATCAAATCACGGCAACTTCGGCGCAGAGATTCCTCAAACGAAAGCATGAAGGAGAAAGCAAAGCAGAAGGTCCGAGAAGTCAAAGTACACAAAGATCTCAAGAGAAAGAGAAGACCACTTCTACGACCATAGCTTTGACTCCGACTTCTCCAAGACTCCAGAGGATCACCAACTATCGCACCACAAAGCCAGGATGTTTCCATGCCTTCATCAAACCAGCGACGCTCGCCTTCTCTCCGCAGCCCACTTCGCTCAAAGACCCGCTCCAGAGGAGATGTTGAAGCCGCAGATGACGGAGTTCGAAAGAGCTTTGTCCTCGGATGTTTCGTAAGATGGCAGCCATGATACTGTGGCACTTTCTCGATGGAGAGGATGCAGAGCGGAGATGGTAGTGCACTCAACGACTTCTCACTCTCCGAGAAGTAATTTCTAATGGTTAGCTTTGCAGCTGGTTCCTAAGCAAGAGTAGAGATGAACTTAGAGGAACATGACTCAGCCTACTTCAGTGATCCGAGCGTAAGAGACAAAGGCCTAAAGTTGCTAAAAGCAACTTCTAGGTTGATCATCAAGGATTCGGGAGAGAAGTTTGCCGAGATATCAATTCCATGGAAGGAAAGGTAGAAGAGGAGCTCACGGCAGAAGATGTGACGGTGACCAAAATACCACTCCTGGCCAAGCTACCACCGAAGGATCAAGCAGACACGCAGACGTTGCTTGGATGCTTGCTCTTAGGCTTGATAAAGAAAAGGCGGAGAAAGAAGAGCTCAGCAAGCAAATATCTCAATTATGTGAGATCATAGCCAAGGTTGCTAAATCTTCCGCTCAAATTTATTTCAAATACAGTGAGTGATCATCTTATGCAGAAATGGAAGATGCAAGCAATCAAGTAAAGGCTATCGACGAATGGAAGGATCTCGATTATTCGCAAGCTTCGGCAACTTGGGAAGTGCCACCCGCCTAAAGGTTATGAACGATGCAAAGCAAATCAACTAAAGCAACTCGATAGAAAGCATAAAGGAATGAATACAACAGCAGAGAGTAACCCGAGTATTTTGGCCGAGATCAACAAGTCACGGAGATGTATCGTCAGCAGAAACAAATTGTGCCGATGGATCACCGAGAAGGGGAAGTAATAGAGTTTGCAGATCTTTCCGCTTCGAGATCTGCAGAGTTTTGCTGAAAGGATGCAGCGCTGAGAGTAGAACATCGATTTGCTTGACAAAGATCATTTCTTTCACCGAGGAAAGAGTGGATGGAGGTGTTACTTCATACGTATGGATTGCTTTCTAACGAGGTGCATGATTCCCTGGAAAGTTCTCTTCTGATGGTACAAAAGAGAATTGATAAAGCTACCAAGCCTTTCACGATGAACTCTATCAAGAGGGTCGCGTGACACCGCAGTGCATATCATGCGAGATTTGGGCCAAGTTTGGAAGAAGTGGAAGCATGCGCAAAGAAAGTGTCAATGAAGGGTCATGCAATTCAGATGTAAGGAAGCAAGCTAAAACAGATGGAAAGATGTCAATTATATGTTCGACAAGTATATCGATATCGTAACAAGAAGAAGATGTAGATGTTACAACTGGCATGACTTCTTCTATTCTTTCTTCTTCTACTTTCTATGTTCCCGGATGAAATTGTAAACTTCTAAGTTATTGGTTTTGCAACCATTACTTGAAGTCATGTGGAACCTTTCTATTAGTTAAGTGATACATGTGTCACTTAAGAAGAAGTTAGTTGAGGATGATTGCCAAATGTCATCTTTACTTGTTGTTCATACTTTAGTTCAGTTTGAGTCTTCTATTTGTACTTTCCCTCCTACATTCTATAAGTAGGAGAAGAACCTCCGGTTAATCATCGATCGAAATTGTAAGAAGCAATCTTGTGTTCTAGACTTTGTGCCGAACCCCGAGAGCCACTTGTTGCAGAGAAATACAAAGAAGCAGTTTCCTGAGAACTTTGTGTCACGGCGCATCGTGTTTCTTGCTTTTAAATCTTAGATCTTTAAAGTAAACTTTGTGTTATTTTAGATCCGGATCTAGAACTACCTTTGCTTTATAATTCTCGTGTGTTCAAATCTATTAAGTTTCTTCTATGTGCATGCAATTAGCTCGCTATCTACTAATCGGGATGCACATCTTCCTTACTTCTTCTCTCGTAATACCTTTACTTTTCTTCTTCTATAATTTTTCCTTTCTTAAACAAATGCTTACTTTGCAGCAGTAACTTCTTAGTTATGGTTCATGAACTAAGTGGTTAAAGTAAAACCCCGATAGATAAAAACACATTTATATTGACAAATCGCACGGAGCCTCACCGGTTAAATGAGGGAGATTTATCTCATGACCGCCTAGGTTTGATGCTATACAGAAAATCTAGCCAACAGCTTTTGCGACTACTGGGAACAACTATCTTTGCATATCAAAGCTTTTCTATCAAGATCGAGTGTTTTCCATACAAATCTCAACTCGGCCGAACGTCCATTCACCCGATCCGTGAAGGCACAAGGAAGGACTCGATCATTTCTTCCGATCATAGAGCAATTCAATTTCAATCATCCTCCTCAAGTTAGAAGCCGCAGATCTAGTCTCTCACCAGGAAGGAGAGTACACACTCATCCAAATCCGGATCGTATTCAAGATAATCCGCGGCTGGAATTATCCATCAAGTCTATCAAGTCTACACAAGGAGGAGATGTGCTCAAGCTAACATGGCGCACCAAATTGTACTGCTCCATGGGGAGCGGCTTTTGACCTCTCAACTTAGCTCCACCTATGCACGAGCCGCCAAAGGGATCCAGAAGAATTTTCCAAAATTCTTTGGAGATGGAAAGCAAAACCCGGATGATCATTTGGCAGCCTTCTTCATATCTTGTGGTGTGCTTGCAGTGGAGCATGAAGATGTCTCAGTCAGGCTATTCATTGAGACTCTACACGACTTGGCTGGAGAATGGTTCTATCGGCTGGCTCCTGGCACCGTAACCAACTGGACGACTATGCGTGAGCAATTTCTGAAAAGATTCAAGCCTGCAGAGGACGCGAGCACGATGATCACCCAACTGACGCAGTTGAAGAAAGAGCCAAACGAGAACATGCGGGACTTTATTGCAAAGTTCCAAAGGATTTTGTATAAAATCCCCACTTCTGCTGCATTGAGCGACGAAAATCAAAAGACGTTTTTTATAAACGCTCTATTGCCCAAGTCGATATCGCCTAAGAAGGGCAAGACCTGCAAATTTGCTGGACGCACAAAATGCTGCCGTGGAGGTTGAGGACGACTTGATCATGGCTGGAAAACTCAAACAACTATCTCACAAAGGTGATGGTGCTTCTTCTAGCACTTCCGATCCTTTGTTGCAGAGATTGGCTAATGACATGCTGCAGATCAAGAAGCAGATCTCTCAAGCAGGGAATGCACCCCCCTCAAGAATAGCTCCTACCCGGACCTTCAATGGTCAAAATCAAAATCAAAATCGAAACAGACTTGCTGCTGCACCACAGCGTTTGGCAATAGAAGCTGCTCCAAGGAATAACTTGGAAACTAATGAAGAGGATCTCGGCATTGATGAATCATTTGATGATGAAGACTTTATAGATCCCGCTGGCGACTCCAATATTGGTTACCTGGACTACGAATCTGATGAGGGCTATTATGAATCTTTTGAAGATTCTGATGGTCACACTTTTGCGGTGTTTACAAGGTCTCAGACACGCCAAAATGCCGAAGCATCCACAAGCGGCCGGAAAGAGAGAGAAGATCCTGGCCCGGATGTTACTATCTTGAAAAGAGGTAGCATTCTTCCTTCTTCATTAGCGCCCAAGGAGAAATATTCAAATTCTTTCAATTCGCAGCAAAGAACCAATGCACATCCTGCTGAAGCAAGTCAAGCTTTTGACATAATTGATCACATCAAGAGAAATAAGGTCCAAATGTCAGAAGCTGAATATTTGAGGGCATTTCCTGATCAGTTGAATAGATTGGTCAAATATGTGCAAAGTAATGGTCCTAGCCCAACGAACAATAATCCACGGGGTATCTTGTCAAGTCCAAAGATTACTCCACCTTCAAATAATGCTGCTGCAAGTTCTTCTCCTTCCACCCCTTCTCCTGCTACATCGGAAAGGATTGAGCCATTCTATGTGTCTTTGCTCATCAACGGACATAAGCTAAGCAATTGCATCCTGGATTCTGGAGCTTCCGACAACGTCATGCCTGCCAAAGTTGCTGATGCCTTGGGTCTTACATTGACAAAAACCATTGGAAGATGTTATTCCATGGAAAGGCAAGTCCCTCTTGTGGGGCAAATCAAAGATGCGCAGGCAGTACTTGCTTCCTTTCCAGATAAAAGACTGAAAATGACTATCCTTGTAGCAGACATTCCAGTCTCTTATGGCATGCTATTGAGTAGAAATTTTTGCAAGGAGCTGGGTGGAGAAGTGAAGATGGATTGGTCTTGTGCGCACATACCAATCAAAGGAGTAAATCAGAAGCTGGAACCTGAAAAGAAATCCAAGTACACAGTATCAAAATCTGAAGATCCTAGATCTCAGATCTTGTTTCAGGAATCGGATCACGGAGTCTATTACCTAGAAATGGATAAAGAAGAAATTCAACCGGTGATTCGAGAATCACATCAAATTGATAACAAGATTTGGACTCTGGAATTTGATGGTAGCTGCTGTTCATTTGGATCCGGTGCATGCGTTGTTCTTATCTCTCCTGAAGGGAAGGTGCATGCACACTCCTTCAAATTGATGTTCGAAAATACTAACAATACGGCCGAGTATGAAGCATTGTTGTTAGGCATGGAGCAGGCGAGAACAATGGGAATCAAATTATTACACGCAAGAGGAGATGCTGAGCTGATTGTGAAGCAGATAAGGGGCCTCTACCAAGTCAAAAAAGACAAACTGCGGCACTACAGAGATCGGGTCTACTCTGCTATCCTGGATTTTTCAGCTTTCTCGGTATCTTACATTCCGAGAGAACAAAATTCAAGAGCTGATTCGCTTGCAGTTACTGCAGCCTTGTTGAATCCGGATCAGCCCCCTGCATTCTTTAGACAGGGAGACTACAAGGTGGAAATGGTTTTTCGCCCAAAGGTTCCTGACAACGTCCAGCAATGGCAGGTTTTCAACGATGATACACAGATTGCTGCATTTCTCCAACAGAAAGACAACTTTGAAGAAATCTACTATGAGGGAAGCAATTCACCTCCTAGGCAGACCACTGTCGGAGAAATGGATGCTGACGTCTCAGGAGGTCAGGAGATTATCCAACTAAAGGGAAATAAAATTCCCAAAGGCTTGGTATCTCTTGAGGAAATGTTTGATAAGCATGATCAGATGCTTAAGAAAAATGAAGAAAATGAGGAAGGCTCTTCCTCCGACACACAATTACTAAATTTGGGAGCCAGCAATGATCCCAAATTAGTAAATCTGGGTAAGTGTTGTTCAGAAGCTGAAAAGGAAGCTTTCACTAAGCTTCTTAAGAAATACATGGATATTTTTGCCTGGTCCTATCAGGATCTAAAAACATATCAGCCTGCGGAAGTTCAACACTACATCCCACTTAAATCAGAACAGAAGCCTTTCAAGCAGAAGCTGCGGCGGCACAATCCTACCATTTCAGGAACCATCTTTGCAGAAATCCAGAAGTTGTTAGATGCAAAGATTATCTATCCCATACACCATTCGGAGTGGTTGGCCAACATAGTCCCTGTAAGAAAGAAAAGTGGTGAAATTAGGTTGTGCGTGGATTTCCGCAACCTTAATCAAGCTTCATTGAAGGATAACTACCCTATCCCCATCATGGATCACACTCTGCAGGTGGTCACTGGATCTGAGATGCTTTCCATGCTTGATGGCTTCTCAGGATACAATCAAGTCAAGGTGGCCGAGGAAGATCAATACAAAACGGCGTTCATCACACCTTGGGGAACCTTCGCATACCAGAAGATGCCGTTTGGCCTGATTAATGCGGGTGCTACATTTCAAAGAGCTATGGATCTAGCCTTTGCTCATCTCAAAGATATAAGCATAGTTGTGTACCTGGATGATTTGACAGTCTTTTCTAAAGATAGAAGCACACATATTTCAAACTTAGAAGAGGTCTTCATACAATGCCGCAAGCATGGTATTTCTTTGAATCCTAAGAAATCTATCTTTGCTGTAACCGAAGGAAAGCTGCTTGGGCACATTGTTTCCAAAGAAGGAACAAAGATAGATCCAGAGCGTGTCAAATCCATTCAGACATTACCTTTGCCCACATCCAAAAAAGGAGTTCACTCTTTCTTTGGAAAAGTGAATTTTCTCAGAAGATTCATTCCTGACTTTGCTGAGCTAACCCGTCATATTTCGAATATGATGAAGAAGACACAAGATTTTAAATGGAGCAGCGAAGGGAAGGAAGCTTTCGAGAAAATCAAAGAGGCCCTGTCGAAAGCTCCAGTCTTGGTTTCACCTGACTTCAGTAGAGAATTTATTCTTTATTGTTATTCTTCCGAACATACCATGTCAGCAATTCTTATGCAGAAGAATCAAGAGGATGCAGAAGCTCCTATTGCTTTCATGAGCACGCCCCTTAAAGCCTATGAGTTGAAATACACTCCAATGGAAAAGCACGCATATGCAGTAGTGAAGGCATGCAAGGCATTCAGGTATTATATTCTTTCCTCGCACACTGTGGTTTTGGTTCCAGATACTGCAGTTAAATCTATCCTTACTCAGCAAGAGTTAGGATTATTGAGAGGCACGTGGGTGACAAAAGTTCAAGAATATGATCTGGATATTAAACCAACAAAGCTGGTTCGAGGAAGAGGTCTGTGTGAACTAATGACAGAGATAAAAGCATCAGTACCTGAAGCAGATCAGGATGGGATAGATGAAGATTTACCTGCAGTACTGTTTATAGATCTGGTAGAGGAGTGGTACAGTAACATTGCTTACTTTCTGACGTATGGAGAATGCCCAGATCAACTTTCCAGAAAAGAGAAACGAACAATCAAGCTTAAATCCAAAGATTTTGTTCTTTGGGATAATGGTTTGTACAAAAAGGGAATTGATGGTGTATTTCTCAGATGCGTGGATAAAGCTCAACAGGATCAGCTACTACAACAGTTTCATGACATGGCTTGCGGTGGTCATTTCTCAGCCCGAGTCACTGCACACAAGATCCTTAGAGCAAGGTATTACTGGCCCACCCTTTTTCAAGATACTGCAGAATGGGTAGCTAAGTGTCAAGCATGCCAACATTTTGTTGGGCGTGTGAAATTGCCTGCATTACCTCTAAAACCCATTGTGATTGAAGAACCTTTCCAACAGTGGGGTATGGATTTTATTGGAATGCTTAACCCGGCTTCCAAATGGTCATCATTACATTCTAACAAATGCACTTGATTATTTCAGTAAGTGGGTAGAAGCTATTCCTGTGAAGACTGCCACTTCCGCCGAGGTGTGCAATTTTATAAAAGAAAATATTATTGTCAGGTTTGGCGTGCACTCAAAGAAAATTGTAGCATAACGCTCCGAATCTTTCTTCGAGGAGTTGGTGGAATTCTCTACACTTATGGGATTCAACTTGTTCATCCTCAAACTACTATCCACAAGGGAATGGTCAAGCTGAATCTAGTAATAAGAACTTGGTAACTATCGTGCGCAAGCTTGTAACAGAAAATCAAAGGACTTGGCATAAAAAGTTGTTTGATGCATTATGGGCCGATAGGATCACACCAAAGAGGGCGATAGGCATGTCCCCATTTCAGCTGCTATATGGTAGAGACACAGAGCTGCCTCTCACCTTGGAATTGCCTGCCCTACGACTTTCTAAAGCCCTGGAGGATTCCACATTCACGGATGCTATAGATAAAAGAATCATGTACCTGACTGAACTGAGGGAAGTACAAACTCAAGTTGCAGATAGGTTGACAGAGCATCAGAGGAAGGTGAAAGTCATCTTCGATAAAAGAGCCAGGGAAAGAAAGTTTGAAGTTAACGACTGGGTCCTCTTATGGGACAAAAGAAGAGAAACAAAAGGCATGCATGGAAAGTTCGATTCACTATGGAAAGGGCCTTTTGTGATCAAAAAGATCGCCGGAGCAGATAGCTTCATTCTTGCTCATCAGGATGGAGTTGAATTATCGTTGCCTTTCAATGGGCAACACTTGAAGCTGTTCCGAACATAAGAAGCAGGGTAAAACCTGTATGTACATAAATAAACCTTTGTTTGTTTTCCTTGTTTTGTCTTGTTTTGGTGTTGTGTTGTGTTGTGTTTGTTTGCCTGACCCCGTGCCCAAAAGACAAGATACGAAACCAGAGATGTTGGGATCTCATCTTTTCCCTTTTTCATTCTGACAAGAGAAAAAGATGTCCACAGACGGAGCCAACTGGTGTCACTCAGATTTCACCCCGAAATCTGTGACTACCCAATTCAAATTTTTTTGTACTTTTAAAATAGTGGGTCATTTTTGTTTTTATTGCCTCGAAAGTTCTTGTATTGCGTCAAGATAATCCCAAAGAGCCATATTAGCCCTTTTCGCCAAATACCCGGATGCCCAAAATTGTTTTATTCTCGCTCGGGATTTGTCTCATGGGAAATTTGTATTTAATTATTTTGAGCCCCGTATGAGGCTATTTGTGCTCCGTTTCAACTCATTATGAGCGGATATGTTATTATTCCTATGTACTGTAGGATTTTAACTTATTTTAATTTTTGGGCTTTATTTGTAACTTTTGGCAATTTTTTTCGTGTTTTTGTGGTGTCCCGTTCTGTTTTCTGTAAAATTTATCTGGAACAACTCCTTCGCCGGGTAAGCCCAATTTTTGGCTTGGAGCAGCTGGAAACCATACACGCACATTTTGCCCGGAGGAAGTCATCATCGGAGGTCTGGATCACTGGGAAAAAGCGAAGTCGTGCACAGAAAAGCCCCTGCGGGGATGGGCGCATTTTTGGAAAACAAAGGATTTAAGCTGCGATGGGAAAAATATAAGCCGCAGGCAGGATGGGAATTGTATACCTGCCTGGCAGGGTACTTTTTCCCGTGTTATAAAAGTCACTTAAGCTGCAGTGGGAAAAATAGAGGCTGCAGGCAGGTGGGAATTTATTGCCTGCCTTGCAGGGTAAAAATTCCCATGATATAATAAAAGGAAAGTGACTTAAGTGAAATCATGGGATTTTAGTGCCTGCCTTGCAGGGTAAAGAATCCCATTGTCAAAGTCAAATCACTTAAGTGGATCATGGGATTTTGGTGCCTGCCTGGCAGGGTAAAGAATCCCATTATGAAAAAATTCTTAAAAATAGAATTACATGTGCAAAAAAGTGCGCCCCCTTTGGTGATGGATTAAAGTGATTAAATTGATTATTTTTAATAATCTTTCTTCCTTCAAAAAGTGCGCCCAAGCTTGAGGAGGTCAAAAAGTCAAAGAAGGAATAAAAGAAATAAATTAAATTAATTAAATTTAATTTATTTAGTGGCTGCCCCCTTCTCTCAAAAAGTGTGCCCCATTTGGGCATTATTTAATGATTTTTGAAGCATTAAATCATTAAATTAATTTCTATTTTCAAAGGCTATGGTCAAAGCACACCGTGGGGCTTGAGTGAAGTCTTTGTGTGAAGGATTAAATTGGATTAATTTAATTTATTGATGGTTGTCCTTAAACATGCTATTTTTAAAAGAGAAAAGCATGATTTTTAATTAATTAATTGCCTTTAATTGTTAGGGCAATTATTAATTATAGAATTGTGAAGGTTATATAAGCATGGGCAGCCATATGGATGAATTATTTAATTCACAGGTTAAGAATTGCAGCAAGGAGGAAAAGTGCGCCCCATTAGAGGAAGGATTTTGATGCATAAAGTGCTAACAAAGGCTAAAAGCTTCCAGATTTGGCACATGCTTTGGAGAAGGTTGATCTTCGTCTGCATAATTGTTTTCACAGGTGTTACAGGAGCTCAGGTGTTGATTGAAAGGATTCATGATCTCTTTATGTGCAAATTAAACACCAATTTTTGGGGCAGCAGGCTTGAAAAGTGCAGATTTTTATAATTTAAATTCACTATTCATGCTCGTGGCCATTTTTGTTTGAATAAATTACAGAACTCATTACAGTGTGCTTTATAAAAGAAAAAGAGTTTTTATCAATGTCTAATACATTGCAAATATCCTCCGAATCAAGAATTGTCCAGATCTGCACTCGATTGAAGAAATCCGCCAAATTAGAAGAAAAAGAATTATTCGGACAAAGATTGTTAAAGCCATGGCGAAAGGAGATGAAAAAGAGAGCACGATGGATTCATGCATTGCTTCTAAACTTTCGCACATAGGAGACACGGATCTAGGCCCGTAACCTCTTTCGATTTGATTGATGAGATCCAGAGCTGGAAAGACTTCACTCATGCGTGCGGTCAAAAGTAGTGGAATTATTCGAGCTGCAGCTTTCCCGTGTACAGCCCAATTGCCAGAGTTTGTGATGGAGTGTGCTAGATCTTATCATCCTTCATCCAGATCGCTGCGTGATGTTGCATGGGAAAGACAATAATTCGCTTAGATGCAGAAATTCTTTGATTATTGTCTGAAGATTCCAGTGCGAAAGGTTGTGAATTCTATTAGCATTCAGGATGCTGACAGTAGGTGGGAAAAGCACAGAGCTGATTGTGTGAGCATCATGAATAGCCGGTTCATGAAGAAGCCTAGATCCCCTTCCAAGTTCCCGAGAACTCTTCCACGATCCAATTTGGTGCAGGAAGCGGATGATATCGTCAAATTGCTATGCAGGTTGAATGGTGAAGCGAATGCCTACACTTTCCGGACATGGATGTATGCTTTCATCAGGACCATTGAAATCAACAAGGTTGATTCTATAATCAATTGGTCAGAAATTATTAGCAGCAACATCGGTGAGCAACTGCGGAACGTGAAGCGTACCTTCAGCTTCAAGATGACTTCATACTTGGTGTATGCTGCAGCTTCACAGGGTGTCTTTTCCAAGCTGGATAGATGTGGTATTCTTTCCAAGGATCCCATTTTCGAGTGCTACCCACAGCTTACTGTACCTGCGTGCGAGAAGGACTTCAAAGTGATCAACGATGACTTCTTCTACGATTTCATCTGCAGGTTAGACAAAGACTTGAAGACTCACAGGGTAAGCAAGGAAGCATGGGAAGCAGTGTCCAAGATTGGCAGTGTATTCATCCAGTTTGCAGATTTCACATACCTCAGGGTTACGAGCTTTTCAGGTGAACCAATAAAGATGCCAAGGTACCCGAGTGACAGATTGATCGCCATGGAGCTGAGCAGGCAACTTGTGGAGTTACACGACCTTCAGTCGAAGCAGCACAAGTCTACGGGCTTCTTCCCACTCACTGTGGGATATTACAGTTGCATCAGCATTCACAGAGCTCGAGGGATGGAAGCACAAATGTTGTCCGAGTATGAGCAAGAGTTCTTCCCTGCGCGGCTTAATTTCGATCCATTTGGAATAGCCAGGAAGACAATCTCCCAGGAGTACGCACATGTGCCTTCGTTAGAAGATTTCTGGATGAAGTGCAGAAATGAGTACGAGGTTAGAAAGAAAGATTTCAGCAGGCTATCGGCGAAGCAAGTATTTAACTTTGACTAGCGCGATACCGCGGATCTTAAAGATGATGGGAACGTGGTACTTGACACTTACCATCAAATGGGAGGAGATAGTGCTATACTTTGCAGATAGCAATGGCGGCTGCAACATAATAGAGGAGAGATCTGGAGCTGTGTTGGTGAGTACTTCAAGCTGGCTGCTAACAAAGGGATACTTGCCTTGATGAAGTATTGATGAATCAAATCACGGGCAACTTCGGCGCAGAGATTCCCTCAAACGAAAGCATGAAGGAGAAAGCAAAGAGAAGGTCCGAGAAGTTGAAAGTACATGTAAGATCTCAAGGGAAAGAGAAGACCACTTCTACGACCATAGATTTGACTCCGACTTCTCCAGTACCTAGAGGATCACCAACTATCGCACCACAGCGGCGAGATGTTTCCATGCCTTCATTGAAACCAGCGACGTTCGTCTTCTCTCCGCAGCCGACTTCGTTCAGCACCCGTTCTAGAGGAGATGTTGAAGCTGCAGATGACGGAGTTCGAAAGAGCTTTGTCCTTGGATGTTTCAGAAGATGGCAGCCATGATACTGTGGCACTTTCTGATGGAGAGGATGCAGAGCGGGAAATGGTAGTGCACTCAGCGACTTCTCACTCTCCGAGAAGTAATTTCTCGGAATGGTTAGCTTTGCAGTTGGTTCCGGAAGCAAGAGTAGAGATGAACTTAGAGGAACATGACTTGCAGCTACTTCAGGATCTGAGCAGAAGAGACAGAAGGCCTAAAGTTGCTAAAGCAACTTCTAGGTTGATCATCAAGGATTCGGGAGAGAAGTTTGCTGAGATATCAATTCCGGCGGAAGGAAAGGTAGAAGAGGAGCTCACGGCAGAAGATGTGACGGTGACCAAAATACCACTCGGTCAAGCTACCACTGAAGGATCAAGCAGACACACGAGACGTTGCTGGATGCTTTGTTCCTTAGGCTTGCGACAAAAAAAGGTGGAGAAAGAAGAGCTGCAGAAGCAAGTATCTCAATTATGTGAGATCATAGCCAAGGTTGCTAAATCTTCCGTTCAGCCCGTTTCAGCGCAGGTGAGTGATCATCTTATGCAGGAAATGGAAGATGCAAGCAATCAAGTAAAGGCTATTGACGAATGGAAGGATCTGATTATTCGTCAAGCTTCTGTGCAACTTGGGGAAGTGCCAGCCCACCTAAAGGTTATGAACGATGCAGCAAATCAACTAAAGCAACTGATAGAAAGCATAGAAGGAATGAATACAGTTGCAGAGAGTAACCTGAGTATTTTGGCCGAGATCAACAAGCTGCCGGGAGATGTATTGGTTGCAGAACAAATTGTGCCGGATGGATCAGTCGAGAAGGGGAAGCAGCTAGAGTTTGCAGTATCTTTCCGTTTGGAGATCTGCAGAGTTTTGCTGAAGAGGATGCAGGCGCTTGAGAGTAGAACATCAGATTTTCCGGACAGTACCATTTCTTTCACTGAGGAAAGAGTGGATGGAGGTGTTACTTCATATGTTCTCGGATGAAATTGTAAACTTCTAAGTTGTTGGTTTTGCAACCATTACTTGAAGTCATGTGGAACCTTTCTATTAGTTAAGTGATACATGTGTCACTTAAGAAGAAGTTAGTTGAGGATGATTGCCAAATGTCATCTTTACTTGTTGTTCATACTTTAGTTCAGTTTGAGTCTTCTATTTGTACTTTCCCTCCTACATTCTATAAGTAGGAGAAGAACCTACGGGTTAATCATCGATCAGAATTTGTAAGAAGCAATCTTGTGTTCTAGACTTTGTGCTGAACCCCTGAGAGCCACTTGTTGCAGAGGAATACAAAGAAGCAGGTTTCCGGAGAACTTTGTGTCACGGCGTACTGTGTTTCTTGCTTTTAAATCTTAGATCTTTAAAGTAAACTTTGTGTTATTTTAGATCTGGATCTAGAACTGCCTTTGCTTTAGAATTCTGTGTGTTCAAATCTATTAAGTTTCTTCTATGTGCATGCAATTAGCTCTGCTATCTACTAATTGGGATGCACATCTTCCTTACTTCTTCTCTGTAATTCCTTTACTTCCTTCTTCTATAATTTTCCTTTCTTAAACAGCTGCTTACTTGCTGCAGAACTTCTTAGTTATGGTTCATGAACTAAGTGGTTAAAGTAAAACCCCTGATAGATAAAAAACATATTTATATTGACAAATCTGACATGGGAGCCTCACCGGTTAAATGAGGGAGATTTATCTCATGACTGCCTAGGTTTGATGCTATGCGTAATTAACCATATCCTACCCATTCTTATATCCCCTAGGCCATGCACATGTTAATTGAATTAATTATAGTTAATTAAATTAATTAATATCCTCACTTAACCACCTCCTACCCCCCTAGTGCACATGTTAATTGAATTACTCACCTACCCACCTCACTCACCTAATGACCCACCCACTCAAACCTCATTAATGACCTAAGACCAAGTCTAAGCTTATCCTAACCAACTAGGACTTAGTCTAAACCTAGACTTAACTCCTATTAACAAACCTAAAAAGAATCCTACTTATCTTTTTGGGATCCATCACTCAAGACTCACAAGAAGGTTGGAGATCACGCCAAAAATAAAAAATCTGGCTATTTTTGGCCAACCTAGATATTCCCACCTTGACCGATGTCGGTTATATCTCAACCAATGTCGGTCCCCTAACCATCACTCGGTTAGGTTAAATAGATTTCAAAATCCTTTTCCTAGGTTGGTCATTTGATTCAGGATCTCATATGAACAAAGACTTGGAGCACTCAAATTTTGAAGCACTTAGGAAAAAGAAAACACATGAGAGCACTACCAATAACCATTTTGGCATTCATCATCTTCTCCACGATCACAGATTCACACAAAGAAGCAAGCGGGTTTGAAACTTCCACGCAACATGAATACAATGGTTCTTCTCTCTGGATCTCTTCCCTCACCATCTTCATCACCTATGTTCTCTAAATCTACTATTCAGTAAGTACCTAACACCTCTTCATTTACCTTTGTTTTCTTTCAGTAAGATTTATTATTCATCTCAGTAGTTTATCTTTCTCCACACCCGTATACTTCCTTCCTCCCACCAACCTATCACTTTACCATACCTAGAACTTTTACCCATTTTCACCCTCTCTTAATCATCTCTAAGTCCTTCAAGACCATTTTACGACCTCACCCTCACCATTTCCAACCTCTGTGCAATCACAAGAAGTCTAAAACCAATTTTAAGAACTTTCTAAGTGCCCCTAAACGCCGATTTAGCCAACCGACGTTGGTCATTCTACCTAACTGGAATCGGTCATCCAACCAAATTGGTTACTATGTCTGGAAATATACCTCAAACCAATGAGCTAATACCCACTTCCCAATAGCCCAAAACCATTTCTAATCTTTACCAGACCTTACCCAGAGCCTATACTAGACCTGCAACGCAACACCAACCAATCACCTGACCCGTTTTGACCTCAATCACCTTTTACCTAACCTTTCTTATTGTTTTGTATGAGATACCTAAATCATTTCAATTCCAATAGGATCGTTATTTCATGTATATTTTAAATAACATTAATATTGTTATATAAAAAGTGGATTGACAACTTGTTCAGGAAGCATCACGCTTCTCGATCTAGCTTCCACTAGGTAATCCACTCATTTTTTTTTTAACTCTATTTGTGGTATTGTTTTGCATTTACAGGTAGTTCCTCCTAGCCAAAAGGGAGCTCTCACAATCAACTTGGATCAGAAATTAGAATGTGCACACACCTTCAACCGACATTACAAACATGTATTCCTCCTTGGCCTACTACCCTTATCTATTTCATTAATTTGATAAGAATCTGGTGAAACATTTTGGCATGCTCAATGGGACCCATTTGGGTTCTTGCATTTATTCATTCTTAGGGAACCATTGTATGTTTGTTTCTTTTTCAAAAGGAAGTTAACATTAAATTCTCTCCCTGAAATCTTCTCTTTCTTCTATTTATCTCAGTGACATTTGTATTTTCTGGAACTAAAACGAATCCTTCTTTTTCTTTTCTTGCATTTGCATTAGTGAAAGTCATATCCTTTCCTATTCACTCTTTGTTTACATCGAATATCACATTTTGATTTGGGTTTTAAAATAATTACATTTCATACTTCTATGTTTGCATTTTTAGCTCACATTAAAACTGAGGGCAACCTATACACTGGAAGTCATGCCTAACTGATGGTTGACATAATTGAATCATAGAGCACATTCTCTTCTCTCTTTTCCAAACTACACAAAAATAAACTCACACATCTTCTTAAACAACACCTTACCTGGAAGAAGTTGTCAATGATCACACGATCAGAGGATTGACAATGGGCACCCAACTAGGTTTCTCTGTCTAGTCATTAACTCAGAGAAAGGACCGCCCCACCAAAACATAACCTGAAACCATCCTTAGATCTTTCCTCTTCATAGGATACCCTCTTTCCAACCAAAACTTTGTTTTGTTCACAAGTCAGTCTTAAATAGCATAAGCTAAAACATAAAATTCACTCATAGGATTTCATGTTTTTCTTAGCTTTTTCTTGAGTTGTGTTTTGAGTTGTGAGGTCACGTTCTTCATTTTATTTTCTTCCTTTCACACCCCACAATTATAGTTGGTGTATTCTGACTTTTTTTGGTGTGTTAGGGTCCATTACTATCATACTCAAGTTTCTGGGTTGATATTTTATCTTGATCTAAGTCACAAAAATCAAATTCTTCCACCTTTTCAAATTTCACAATGATCGGCGTCAGTCCAGTGACCGTCATCAGTTTTCATCTAACCATCATCGGTTTACCTAACCATTGTCGGTTTCTATTTTTTTGGTCATTTCACCAAAAACAACATTCACCACATTTTTTTTTCTTTTTGAAGTCTTCAGACACATCATCATACCTCTGACCTTTAAAATCACTGTAAAATCTAGTTTTTATTTCATTTTCATCAATTATTGCCTCATTTGCAAAAAAAAATTGTTTCCCACAGTAATCGGTATCGGTCACCTTGACCATCATCAGTTACCATCTCACCATCATCAGTTAACATAACACCGTTGGTTCCTGTGTTTTAATTCCTAATTAAAATAACAACCAATTTCACCTCCCGAAACCTATTTTTCTTCATTTCTTTTTTTTTTTTGTGTCATTTACAAAGAACAGATTACCAAGCCTATGCCAACTCACATGGTTTTGACTCATAGTCAAGCCAATGCCCCTTGTATATTCCATGCAAGCCTTCATCCACTCCCGCCTAGCCCATCACCACCTTCCATCCTATCACCTATGGATCCTACTCAACCCATTATCATCAGTACTGGTGATGAGGAGTTTGCAAGACTCCTTGACCACAACCCCACTTACCTTACAACATTATCTCACCCATTCCTCTACTCATGATTCATCAGATAGTTGGTATATGACATGCCTATGTCCATTCCTCCTTCCCTCACCCCCACTTCTACATCAACTACCACTAGCTCGGCATTACCTTCTTCCACCTTACCACCCGTAGTATCCCAACTTGACCCCATCATCATCAATACTATGGCACCTACATAACATCAGTCACACTTTTGACATTAGTTTTCACCCATGGTGTCAACCATTCCTTCATCATCCACCTTGAGCATAGCCCCATCTACACCTACCACCTCATATATACCTATTGCATCACAACCACCCATGGTGTTGGAAAACCCATACCCCATTCCAAAACATCATCCTCTCCATCCCACAGTCTTTACCTCCAATCACTACAAGGATTGCTACATCTACCCCACCTACTTACACATATCACCAACAACCCCCAATCTCATCTATCACCTATTCGGGATATTTTCCACCTACATCTATTCCCCCACATAGTTCTCATACTTGAACCACCATATACTGGGATGTCATCCACATCATACATTCATCATCAACCTCCTTATATTGCAAGGGGTGCTCAATCATCACAACCTACCAACGACCTTATTAAAATGATGATGGAAAAGATGCAAACATTGAAGCATCAGGTTTCTAGCTCTCATGAACTCCTTAACCTATGATGAAATCTGCAATGAGCCCATCCATCCATCTATTCCCATTCACCCATACCCTACGCATTGGGAAATGCCCAAATTCAACTAGTTCAATAATAAAGAAGACCCACAACAACACTTGTGGTCTTTCAAACATGGGTGTTATCTAATCACCATGATGATGCTTTACTCCTACGAACATTCCCCATGTCCTTAATAGGACCCACATTAGATTGGTATAGTGGTTTACCTCAACATTCCATTTACTCATTTAATCAAGTGGCTCAAGCCTTCCTGACCATTTTTCAATCAATATCATCAAGAAGGTCACCATGACCAACTTGTACTCAACACAACAATATGACGATGAGTCTATCATAGATTTTTCACTCATTGGCGAGAGCCTCATCAACCAGCTAACATTCCAGTTTCCTCAAACCGAGCTTATAGAGTTGTTCACTAGAGCTTGTGCTCAAGCACATCTCACCAACTCTCAAGTACAAACCTTTTGTACCTTTGATGAAGCATTTACCATGGCACAAAAATGGAAATTCATGCCATTGAAGAGAAGAAAATTCAATTACGTAACAAAAATGCCACATTTAAATCAAATGATGCTTCTTCCTCTTTCAAAACCCCAAAAAATTATTCAAAAGCCAAAGGATCTGCCAATGCGGTAGTTTTAAAGGTTGGCCCATCTCACCCCTCTAATCAATCAAAACCTACCTCCAACCTTTCTCCCATTCAAACTTTTCAGTTCAGATGGGAGCAAACAAAAATACACTCCAATCGGGAGCCTTATTCTTCAATATTAGAAAAAATTTCTTAAGGCCGGAGCCATTTCTCTTCCACCCATAAAACCACATACTAGTTTTGACCCCACTCATCCTATGCCTATGCATGGTACAAGGAACATGACTATTGTAACTATCATCACGTAAAAGGCCATAACGATGGTAATTGTATAACCTTCAAGAACATTGTCCAGGAAATGTTAGATAATGGAGATCTCATCCTGACAACCCAAACACCCAAAATCAAAATTTGCATATCTTCAAGAATTTGTTCCCTAACCATACCCCATCATCAAACCAAACTGGTGAACCTTCAACTAATGATAGTAATGTCATGAGGTCCATGTTGTTTTTGAATTTGTACCAACCATTCCTTCAATTTCCTCCTCTCCCCTCCATCAAGGAGATTCTAGCACGAGCTCCTTTACCCATAGAGGAGCCTACTTCATCTACTCCTTCACCCATAGAGGAGTCCCTTCATCTCCCCCTTCACCCATGGAGGAGTCCACAATTTCTGCCAATGCATTTCACCACTTACCTCACAACCTAATGAACAACCTATGGTATTAACTCTCCTACCCATGGGAGAGTTCATCCTCACTTTCCTCTCCACCAAAAGAGGAAACTACCTCATCCCAACTATTATCTCCCCTACCCATAGGGGATCCTTTAGATGTGCCACTTCCTATTGGGGACAATTCCCCATTAGCATTCTAGGATCCTGTTGATCTACTCTCGCTCTCTTACCCACAGAGTCTAAAGCCAACCAGTTCCCTATCTCACAAACATATTTTATAGGGATTTCTACTAAAGCCAACATCATCTCCTCTTACAATAGTTTCATTTTCACGCTTGGCCACCACTTGGATTACGTTGATAATTCCATGCTTTGGGATGCCTTCGCTACCCTTTTCAACCCAAATGCAAATGTCACCTACGGATACCTCCACGATCTATCCAAAGGTATTTCAAGAACCCAATCAACCATGACCATGCCTATTGAAATGGCCTCTTCTTCATCACCCTCACCTACATCCAAACCTTTACCAACAACTAAACTTGTTCCTATGCCTAAGAACCTACCTACACCTACACCTCCCCCCACATCTAGACCCATTACCACATTGGGTGTCATGCCGACATCAAGTCTAGTTCATCCTCCCATCAAATTGGATTTAGCCACATCTTCCCAAACCCATGCAAAAACCATTCCTCCACCTAAAAGGAAGACCCAACCTTCTAGGCCACACACACCAATTTCACCCACTACACCTTTGTCACCTTCACCCCTTCCATCTATCCTAGGGCCTCACCCATCTACCTTGGCCAAGAAACCACCTATCCAAGGAAAATCAAAAATGCAGCAAAGCCCACCTCTTCATCACAATCCTTTATTACACCCAACCTACCAGCACATACGTACACCTTCACCATTACCCACATCTTTCTTACCACCTATACCCCCACCACTTACAGTAACAACATCAATACCTATGATATTTCCTTCTCTTCAACCCATACCTTCCACCTTTCCTCCTTACCAAAAACCTTCACCACCTCCTTTATCACCTTGGCTAACTCATCCTCTTCCACCATCCATTTTCCCTTCTACATCACACACCTCCTTCACCTTTACCTAGGAAGGTGCAACCTAAATTGAAAAACCCACTACCCTCCAAAGAGGTAGTTAAGCCTACAACACCTTCTATCACTAGTTCATCTACTACGCCTTTACCCAAGAAGGTACAACCCAAGCCTAAAAAATACCACCTACCAAACCGGTGGTCAAACCTATCCCACCTCCAATTCCACCTCCTATAGTACCTCACACATCACAATCACCTACACTTCAATCTAGACCCACACTCACCTCACATTGTGATCCATTGGCAGGGTCTTACGCCAACATTCTAGCTAACCTTTTAGAGACCTCTCATCATCACATTACCCCCTTAGACCTTATGACCCACTCAAACCCAAACCAAAAGGGTTTGATGATACTAAAATTTGCCTACCATCATGTGTCCAGGACATGATGTAGAAAATTATAAGGCTCTAAAAACCATTCTTCTCCAACTTTTTCCTCCTGAAAAAACTTTGATGATGATGATCTTCTAGATGAGGACCCGTTCTTCCACCTCCACCTATCACCACACATCCTCACCCACTACCTATTCAATGACCTACATCACCACCTCCACAACCCTTTTATCCACCTCCAAAATTTGAGATCAATATGGTCCGTATAAGAGAGCTAGCCAAAACCCCACCAAAATGCTAGTGCACCCTACTCATTTCACAAGGTTCTTACCCCACACTAGGTTTTTGTCCATCATGTCATTATACTTTTCTTGACACACCTTCTCCATCCACCTCTCTTCCTCAATATTAACATGATCCAAGTTTCCACTCGCACCTAAAAACAAAGGAAAGGAGAAAGAAACTAGCCCATCCACCAATCCTGTGCCCAATATACCATCTACACCCACACCAAAAATCACCATTCGGGGACCCACATATCCTATTTCTAATGGGGTCACCCATCATACAATGATAAAAACAATTACACCAATCCCCTCTAAAAATGTCTTTGTATGACCTCATCCAAACTTCTGAATCCCATCGACATGCCCTCATGGAGGTTCTACAATCCATCGAGGTTTTACCTAACGACCCGACACCTATGGCCTCCATTATCACCCCTCACCATGTGGCTTCTCTCACCAATTCATCCCCTTCCTCTACACCTACCACTACTCACCAAGTAGCCACCCTCAATTTCTCTGATGATGAGATTATACCTCTCCAATCAGATGATCCTGATCCCACCCTTTTCATCTCCATTTATATTGATAATATATGTTTTGACATGTTATGATCGATGGTGGTGCCAACATCAACATCATCTCCTCCCACATGTACAATCAAATGCATCCCTTCAAATTACATGCATAATAACCCAGTTATGTTACATTCATTCAATGATGCCATCACTTCCACTCTCGCACCATCATCATCTCCACATTCGTGTGGGCCCCGTACCATTCTAGAATTGTTCTATGTCTTAGAGGGGAGTTCTAGTACAACCTGTTGCTTGGCCGACCTTGGATCCATGTCATGGGTTGTGTTCCTTCAACCTTACATCATTGTGTAAAATTTGAACATGAAGGACATAACTATACCATCCCCACTGACCCTTCACCATTCAAAACCTATAACATGTTGTACCGACCTAATGATGTCCTTATACCAGTTAAGGCATCTACCACTTTCCACCACTTCTCCTTCACCCACAGCCCCATCCACCAATGTTGCCGCTTCCTACCTTTCCACACCTACCTCCTCTATTCCCACTACCACCATAGCCTCTATAGCTGACCCATCCACTAACCCATCTACTTCTCAACCAACCAATGCTTCTTCTTCCCAATCACCTAGTGATTCATCTATTCCCACTACCCATATACCAACTACCGATCCCTTAGAAGGTGTTTTTCAACGTCTCACTCTGGGGGAGTATCACCTATACAACATCAACACATTCCTTACTCCTCAAGAGTATGGTAACCTTCACCAACATCCTCACTATGATCACCATAGGTGAGGTTTTCCCTTATGGTCCTCCCCACCTTCATACAAACTTAACATATGGGGGACTTGATACTTCTACCTACTCACCCAAGCCACCTTCCCAAACATGACCATTTTCTTCTGACCTTCAATCCCTCACCAACCACCACTTCACCCACACTTTCCTCCATCATTGTGCATGGAAAGGATTTGGCTTTGGCTTCTATGAACAGGGCCACCATATTATCATCCCATGTACCACACATAAACATAAAAAGACCAAAGTGGTATTGGATTTTTTAACCATCTTCCAAGAAATCCCGCATCAACTCATTGAGGATGAAAACCTTCTTCACCCCATTTACCAACTTCACCACCTTCACCCATGGAGTCTATGGATCCAAAATCCATTCCTCCTAACTTTTTTTTTTATAAACACCATTTCCTTTGGGACCTCTGACTTATCAACGTGATGGCAAGGTTCCCTCTTCTCTTCCCTTCTATCCTGACATGATCGATGATGATACACCTTCTATTAACATCATTCAATGTCAGGATGATGAGTCTATTCTCACCTATCTTGGTGCGGAGGATTCTTATATTCATCGGTCATTTCCTTCTTGAGACAAAACCATGTTAAATGAATCAACCATCAAAATCAATATTAACACTCAGGACGACCCACACATTCTAAAGATAGGCCAATCTTTAGATGTTGCTAAACATGAAGCTTTTACCTCATTCCTCCGAGATCATAGAAATGATTTTTTGCTTGGTCCTATGCTTTGATATGCCCTAGTATTGACCCAAACATTGTGGTCCACAATATCATAACTATTCCTTGAAGCCAAACCCATAAAACAAAAGCTATGAAAAAATGCATCCTCACATTTCCCTTCTTGTCAAAGAAGAACTTCAACACCTTCTCTCAGTTTCCTTCATCCTACCCATTGATTATCCCCAATGGATCTCTAACATCATTCTGTCACAAAAGTGATAGGGGGACTCCACATATGCATGGATTTTTATGACCTTAACTTAGCCTACCCTAAAGATGACTTTCCTCTACCTAGTATAGACCAATTAGTTGATCTTACCACTGCCATGAGATGTTATCACTCATGGATGGTTTCTCGGTTATAACCAAATATTACTCACCCTAAAGATCAACACAAAACCACCTTCATCACTCCTTGGGGACCTTCTACTATCGAGTCATGCCCTTTGGCCTTAAAAATGTTGTGCTACATATCAATGGGCTATGACTTATATCTTTCATGACATCATGCATCACATATTGGAAGATTACGTAGATGATCTTCTTGCCAAATCCAAACATCGAGCCAAACACCTTATAGTCCTTAAGGTCATCTTTGACCATCTCTCATCAAGTATTGTGTTCACCTTCAACCTAAGAAGTGTGTCTTCATTGTTCTCTCAGGAAAAATCCTTGGTTTTATCATTTCTTTGCATGGCATAGAAGTTGATCCCACTAAAATCAAGGCTATTCTCAAAATTCCTCCACCTACTAACCTTCACCAACTACGTAGTTTACAAGGAAAGTTGTAATCTATTCATCATTTTATTTCACAACTTTCTAACCACTTTGCCACCCATTTCATCATCTCCTCAAAAAGGACATCTCCTTCAAATGGGATGATGAATGCCACAAATCCTTTGAGGCCTTAAAATAATACCTCCTCCAACCACCTTATACTCATTCCTCCTAAGGATGACCAACCATTTTACCTTTACATTTATGCTACGATCATTCCTTGGGTGTCATGCTCACTCATCGCGATGAGAAACATAGGGAGAAAGTGGTTTATTATATAAGTCATATGCTTTTGGACTATGAAACCTAATACACCCATGCCAAAAAAATCTTCTTAGCCTTAGTTTTTTTCACCACTAAAACTTTCACCATTACCTACTTAACCAACAAAAACCTTTTTGTCACCAATACAAACCCCTTACATTACATGTATGCCAAGCCCTACCAACATCAACGTGTGTTGCACATTGGCTCATGCTTCTTGCATAGACCTAGACCTCAAATTCACTCATCAAAAATCTATCAAAGGCCAAAATATTGTTGACCAACTTGCAGATGCACCTCTCTCTGAGATCATCCCTCTAACTTTGATTTCCCAGAAATCCATCGCTACCCTCTCTTTGGATGATACCATTTACCAAATGACCTTATTCTTTGATGGTTCCAAATGTCAGCATGGGGGTGGTGTTGAGTTATCCTCATTCCTCTTCGATGGTGAGCCTATGCCATTATCTTTCAAACTAGATTTTGAATGTACTAACAATATCACCAATATGAAGCACTCATATTAGGCCTTCAAACCACCATCACTTTAGAGTTAAATCAATTAATATCTTTGGCAACTCTCAACTGGTTGTAAATCAAGTTCAATGGTATATACTAGTGTCATAATGAAATACTTCAAAAGTAAAAATCATGTAGACATACTTTTGACTACCTTTGACCATTATGAACTTCAAACCACTCCACGTTCCACTAACAAATTTATGGATACCATGGCCTGCCTTGCTTCTCAGATACCCACTTCACCTTCCGACTCAAAATATTTTTCATAGTACAAAGGTTGCAATCACCTTCTTATTATTTTGAGACGTCAACCTCATCGGAAACCATTGAACCTGACCCACGTGACCTTTGGTATAAGTAGTTTACTTGACTACCTTTCCCTTTCAATTCTACCTCCAAGACCTTACTCAATGGAAAATGAGCCTTTCTCAAAAGTGTCTCTCACTATGTCATCATGGGTGGTATTCTTTATAAATGTGGCTTTGATGGTATCCTCTTACGATGCCTTACAAGTTCTAAAATTCCTACACCATCAAGGAAGTTCACGATGGAATTTGTGGAGGTCACTTCAGTGGTTTAGCTGTCACTAAACACATTCTCCACCTAGGCTATTATTGGCCAACCTTAAACCATGATTGTTGTGATTATGTCAAACATTGTGTGAAGTGCCAACAACATGCTAATCTTCATCACACACCTAGTCACACCTTATAGGTCACACGAGACCTTTGGCCTTTCTCTCAATGGGGTTTGATCTTGTCGAGAGAGATCAATCCTCATTCTTCCCAACATCATCAATGGATTATTACCACTACTAAATACTACACTAAATGGGTAGAATCCATACCTCTTATTTCTACAAAATTTGAGAAAATATGTGAATTCATCAACCATCACATCATTTGTCACTTTGGTGTTCCTCATCGTCTCATCACTGATAATGGAAAAAATAGTTCAAAAACAAAACCCTATAGAAGCTTTGTGATGCCTTTGGCATTCAACTTAGTTTTTCTTCACCCTACTACCCTCAAACAAATGGCCAAGCTGAATCAACCAACAAAACCTTAAACAAAATTCTTATGAAAGTTGTGGATGATACTGGAAAGGATTGGCATACACACATTCCTTTTTCCTTATGGGCTTATCACACTAGTATTCATACATCAACTACTACCACACCTTTCTCTCTAGTCTATGGTATAGAGGTTGTTCTACCTCTTGAAGTCTAGATTCCATCTCTTTATATCTCACTTAAAGAGATGCTCAATGATGATGAATTTCACCAAGACCATTTGGCACAACTCGAGTTATTAGATGAATGTCATCTCAATGCTCTTGACCATCTCCAAATCTACCAAAAATGTATCAAACATGCCTACAATAAAATGTGTCCACAAATGAACCTTCCAAGTCGGTGACCTCATCTTGAAGGAAAATCAACATGTAACAAAAGAGGAAAAAGTAAATGGGGAAAAATTTTTCTCTAATTGGCTTGGACCTTATATCGTTACTCATACCTATGGATCAGGTGCTTATCATTTGTCTTCACTCAAAGGTAAACCTAAACCTAAGCCCCTCAATGCCTTGCATCTTTGACCATTCTACTATTGAATTAAGTCCTATATCACCTCTTGTCTATTAAGCATTTCGTCCCTTGAGCACCATTCACCTTCCATTTTACCTATTTTAAGGATCAACGACTAAACTAGGATCATGTGATTACCCATTACCTTTCAACCTTGTCTTCAATATGAGTATCATGGATCTACTCATGGCATGATTCTCATGGATACTTTTCATCTTTTTCAAGATGGAATCCCATGGTCGTTCATAGTTAACCTCTCTCTTTCATAGTTAACCTCTGTGTGCTATAGTTTTGTCTTTGAAACAAGAGCTATCATTTTTCTTTATAGTCTTTTCCATGACTTAAAAGTCCAAAAGAAAAAAATTTCAAAAGTAAAATGGGATTCAAATCCTTGAGTCAAACTTCTAGCCAAAAAGATGACTCCCTCAAAAAGGACATCTACACTTTTTATCTCACTTCTATAAATAGACTGTCCTCAAGGAAAGTCTATACCATAAGCTAGCCATATAGATTGTACATAGTCTATCATAATAAGAAGACTATTCTTGCAAAAAAAAAATAAAATATTCAGAAGCTTCCCGCATCGATCAACTTCAAGAAGACCTCAAGGAGATAATATACTCATCCCACATAGACTTCCCGCATCGATCAGTCTATCAAAAAAAAAAAAAAAAGAAAAAAATGATAAATTTTTCATCATGGACTTGCCTATTTTGATCTTGGGACTCTTGCCAAGTAGGCATGTTGTCTCACACTAGGTTACACTAAAACCAACCAATTTCACTTCATCACCTTTTCACCCTAATTTCCTACCTGCTCAAGGGATGTGCCACAAATGTGACATTTCATGATCATGTGACTTTCTTCACCCTTAGAATAGTCAATCATGCAACACCTTTAGGGTCTTACATTCATAAGCCCATCTTTGGTATGATAAATTATTATGGTTCTTATCAATTAGGCGACTTTTTGTCACCTCTTACCCTTCACCTTCTTCATTACTTGTTGATTCTCCTATACAAGACTAACCATCGACACCTCACATTTAACCACACCTAAATGACCTCAATTCACCCTTTGACCAACATCAATCATGCCTAAATGATCTAAACTCAACCATGCCTAACTTACCTAGACTCAACATGCCTAAAACCTACCAACCCATCCCACTACCTCGTCATATTCTTCCCTAGCTTATGGGAGAACTACATCGGCCTGAGGCCCCTTTTCACCGGGGCTATGTAGGTAGCACTCCGAGGGCATGGGGCCCTTGGAGGTTAGCTCAGTCACTCTTTACCCTAACCAATTCCCCCCCCCATTTTTCTATTCACACTCTACCTTAGTTAGTTTCCATCTTATATACTACTTGGAAATTAAACAAACATACAAGTATATAAACATGTTTACCTACTTATTTCTTACATCATCATATCATACATTAATCATTTCACATTTCCATAATATCAAATATTTGGAAGTTTAAACCATAACATAAATATACATCATCATTTATTTTCCATACAACCAATAACATGGAAATTAAATCAAACCCAACAACATGACCAAAACATACCTAACTGACCTAAAACTCCACCATGCCTACACCTGACTCAACCATGCCTAAAATACCTAAAATCAACCATGCCTAAGTGACCTAGAATCCATCATGCCTACATGACCTTGACTCAATCATGCCTAACTGATCTAAAACTCCACCATGTCTACACCTGACTCAACCATGCCTAAAAGACCTAAACTCAACCATGCCTACATGACCTCGACTCAATCATGCCTAATTCACCTAGTTTCCATCAATACACAATGACAATGGAAATTAAAAACATAGATACATCATCCATATAATAAGTATCATCATCTATATAAATGAGCAAGTCTGTGTATCAATACATATGTACACAGATACAAATAAATAAAAGTATCTCAATCCTCATATACATCTTCACTATCTTCGCACAAAGGCGAGTATAAAACTAAAAATTTCAAAACTCTCATGTACATCCTAACTATAATCAACACACATGCTTTGGTATCTATCAAAAATCAATACCAACATCTCTCCACCCTCCATGGATCTTGGTCTAATCTTCGCTTGACCCTCACCTAGGAATAGCCTTCATGAACTTCTAGCCTCACCCGATGTAAATATTGACATTGTGTTGATCATTTTTGAAACAAACTATCACTTTGCACACGCAATTTCATATGGTGTATTTCCTTGTTGATTGGCTTTGTGTTTCACACTTGCATGATTGTTCCTTACGATTATTCATTCATAAAACTTATTTTCTAGGACAATCCTTTTTATCTCATCGATATTGCATCATCATGATGTCTATTTTCCTTAGACCTTCTTCTCAAAATCATGCACGCATATCAATACTTAATAAATGTCTAGTTGTTTGTCCTTATGCTACCAAAATGGACATGTCACTTCCTTCCCTTTGAAGAGTTCCATCACACTATCTAGATCTAGACATTTTTGCTTAAAACAGTGCCAAAATGACTTACTATCACACAGCTTCCCCATACTTACAAAAATACGGAACCTAGGTTTTAGCAATTCAAATCAAAAGATTCCCATTACAACTAAACCTCATTTGGTTCTTTGTGTTAGAGATCCCATACGAGTAACTCATTCCCCACCTTCATCTCATAGTCGGTGGTATGATTTGGACATGTCTGATCCAAATTATTATTTGAGTTCACCCCACTCTTCTTCTAATTCTAATCCAAACATTTCCTCTTCTTAAGGATTCTAATCCAAATATTTCCTTTGACTCTTCCGAGGATTTAGATCCAAACTACTTTTCAAATTCATCTAATTCAACTCCTAAGTCATCTAATATGACTCCTATTTCATGGTCCTCCCTATATTTGCGGGAACATTTTCATCATACATTTAATGTGAATCCTACGTCGCGGTCCTCCCTTTCTTCACGGACCTATTTTATCAATCACCTCAATGACGTCTTCTTCCTTTAAAGAGAAGTGTGACTCTAAATCCCTCCAAGAAAACATCTAATACAATTCTTGAATCACGGTCCTCTCTTTCTTTGCAAGACCTTGTTATTATTCATCTCGATGCAATTCTTGAATCACGGTCCTCCCCTTCTTCACAGGACCTTCTTCATCAATCACCCCAATAAATGTTCCTTCTTTGAAGATTCACGTAACTCAAAGTCCTTCAAGTCAAACATCTTAATCGAACCATGCATTGTAATCTATAGACTTTGGAATTAATCCTACTAGTTTACAAACGATATACCATAGTATAGGTAGGTCTACACCACCTTCTTCTACTCCCGAGACATCTAGTTCCACATCTTCTTCGTCCCCCACATCATCTTCTTCTATCAATCATCATCAAACATCTTCTAATTCTTCCACACCAATTGAACCTATTTCTTCCAATCAACCCCTGGTGGTCAATCAACAACTCATACTGATTGACCTCTTTCAGAATGAAGACAAAATCAGGGCATTTATAGGGGCACATGAAGATATTCCTCTAACAAATTATGAGAAAGGTTTCTCTTTAGACTTCGATGCATTTGCACATTGTAAGGAAAAGGTTGATTCCTTTTATCAAGAAACGGAGGGAGAGCCTTAGATCATGTAAATTGATCCTCCTCTTATTCTTCCATCTTCACATTCTTCATTATGTGATGAAACTCTTGGGTCTTGCATTGATCCATGGCCTATCTTCTCATTACCCAATCCTTCTCTATTTATCAAAATTCCTCAATCACAATCTCTTATGGGGTCAATGCCAAGTAGCCCTTCATCTTCGTCTTCTAGGTGTGGGTCACCTTCTAGTAGTCTTCCTCTGCTATTTGTGGGACATTTTCAAGTAGTCCACTATCTTCTATTCTTGGGGCATGCCCAACTAGCCCTTTGTCTTCTATGCATGGGTTACCCCCGGGTAGTCCATCATCTTCTATTCTTGGGCCACATCCTAGTAGCCCATCATCTTACATATATGGGTCACATCCTAGTAGCCCTTATTCTTCTATACTAGGGCCACATCCAAGTAGCCTTTAATCCTATATCTCTATGTGGCTCACCTCCTAGTAGCCCATCCTCTTCAATTCTTGGACCGTATCCTTTTCATCTATCACATATTTCTTCTATTAATGGTTGTGGCAAGCCCACTACCATTTCTATCGTTCCTTTCATCAATCATTAACATTCACTTTATTCTCCTTCTAGGGATCAGATAAGTCATGCATCAGCTTATAAGAAACCCAAACAGGTTCATTATCAAGCTTAGGTCAAAACTTCCAAGATCTCTAAATCTCCCAAGAAATCAAACAATCTTAAGGTTAAAAATCAAACGTGATTCAAGAACACACACCAGAAAAACCATCAAGTATGGCACAAGGTGCATAAGCCTCTGGATGGGGAATTCAATCTCCCACATATGAAAACCATTTTTCAAAAAAAATCACAGTCATTTGTTGAGTATGAGCTCACCACGATCATTGAGATTGGGGATAATATGACATTTGATAAACAAACATGCTTAGTCTCCTTATCAAGGAAGTTACAAACATTATTGTTGGACCTTATCACACAGAGTGACTTTGTTGGTCCCACATTTCCAAAAACTATCAAAAATCTAAAAATCAAAACATTTCAAAAATAAAAAAAAACATGAGAAAACATAGAAAAATAAAAGTTACAAAGATCAAACGTTACAATCAGTGTATTGTATACACATGGATGTTTCTTTCTACCCTTTCTTGTTATTCTTCTCGCAAGTCTTCCTACCATTTTCATCCCTTCGGTGATATTGTGGTTAGACTATTCACATGCATTTTGTGAAATTTATATCTATGGTATTTGTTTGACCTGGTCTTTTATCACCTTGGTAAATTAAAGAATGACTGATCTCATGGGGATCCTATAACATTCAACATCTAATAAACTTGTTCAAGAAGAAATTTTTGACATATTTGTTGACACTAGCCATTTTCATTATCAAAATCACTTCCACCTCCTTCCATCAAGCCATTAGTGGTTCTTAAACCCCTTGTCAAACAAGAGATCTGAAATAAGTTTTCAGAAAGTAAAAGAATCAAAATCAATCAAAAATAAAAGCTAAAATCTACAAAGCAAAATCAAATTGATATATAACTCTCTCTTGGGGTATTTCCAATAATCTCTATTGGGGCTATGGATGCCTGATTGGAAGTAGAGAAATGTTGTGATTAGAATAAAATACATCTCCGTCAGGGCTATGGATGCTTGGTGGCAAAGTGGAGAAATGTACGACTATCATTTCACCCTCCTTTCACAAAAAAAACTATCAAAATAAATCATTCCTACACATTGGCTAGGGTATCTTCACTTGTTGTCTATTAAATCTTCCCTTCAAGAGGTAATAAATTCTATAAGTAAACAAGATTAGTATGTTACCAAGTGTCTTTTTTTGGACCTTGTTCATACTCTTACTCTAGTTTGTATCTCGTCTCATGATTTGTGCTTTTGGATAATCATTGTTTCATTGCAAGGATTCTCAGCTACATTCATGTCATTCATTGTTCTTCTACTTTGTTCGAACATCCATGTGTATAAGATTTCCATGTTTGAAACCTTTGTCCCCTTTGAAAAAATCCAATCATCTCCTTCCTTTCTATCATGTGCTTTTAGGCCAACTTATGATGGGGGCATCCTTGCTTCTTCCCAAAGCAATTCATTGGTTTATGTTCATCATCATGTTGAACCTATCCATAATGGCCTTGGGTCCCACTTCTACATGTGAAGAGTTTTCCTTTGAATACTCCCAACCTAATCGTTGGGGATTTTTGCATCTTCACCTTTCTTGCACGCATGTGGGATTATGCCCTTGTACATCCCATCTATCGCTAGGGGCATCAACACTTCCTCGTCTTCCTATACATAGTTTCAGAAAATTTTCAAAAAAATAAAAAACATTAAAATATCTTAGAATCATAAAAAACATTCAAATATGTTAGAAAAATCAATACATTCAAATATGTTAGAATAATCAATACATTCAAATATGTTTCAAAAAAATTCTAAACAATATAAATCATCCTACAAAACGTCACTCTTTGGTTCTCACTTGTTCATGCGTGTGACTCGCGGATCATCTTGATCTACCTCCATCAACAAAATTTAGGTTGCTTACTTCATCTGTACTCTAGGGCACAATGAGTTACCTGGTACTATTTCATAGTGCACATTACTTTTTCATCAGACAAGTGTCCTCCATTTTCCCTTTACATGTATCCTTGCTTGGGCACCATCATTAACCCTTGTCATTAATTCACATAGGTCAAAACTGAAGCTTGATAACCAAAAACATTGCATCTTGTTTCTCTATTATTTTAGCTTGTTTACTTTCTCGTATTGCATTGCATTATGTATATTGCATGGAGTTAGGCATATTTTACTTTCTTGTATTGCATTTCATTTTGTATGTTGCATGGGGTTGGTGTTTTTAGAAATGGAAATTTGTTTGTATATGGCTTTTCATGTCATACTACACTTTTGTATATACTTTAATAAGGACCGATGATGAAGATCTCTAGCAATATGATGAAAAATAAAGTTGTTTAAAAGGCACTGGATGGATGTTAGCTCATTCCCCCTTTCTCATACTCCTTTTCTTCTATATCCCCTTTCTTTTCTTCTTCTTCACATTATCATTTCTTCTATTATCTTTCTGTCATCTTTTCGATTGTCGATCGAGTTCTTCTATCACCCCATCGCCAATCGAGGGGGCATCCTTCATTCTACTCATTTTTCTTCTATCCCTTCAAAATTTTCTACTTGTTTATGCAAGTGACTACTTTATTTGAAGTGATTTCACTTATGCCACCCCAAAGAGGGGCAAATGTAGACACCTAAAATATGCTTACACTTAGAATTTCATCCAATCTAATCAATTAACGACACTTCGTTAAATCCCCATACTTCGCTCCACTCTCGGATGCCCATTTACGACACCTTCTCAGTCATATTCTTCCCATATTCAACTTATTTGGCTAATATCTCTTTTATTAGCTAAACATTCCTCCTTTCAACCATTCGAACCTCTTTAGTTCTCTCTAGACCACTTCTATTGGCTTCATAGGCTATCTATCTATCACAATTGGTTATCCAGACCCCTCCCAACTCTCAATGAGTCTCTAATCACTTGCTAATCAAGTTTAACTAGCCTAATCCTAGCTTAACTAAGCCTAAAGCATGTTTATCCTAATCTAATCTAAAAGTACTTTTTGAGCTTTAGTCCCACATGCACCCAAATTCCAAATTCTCCCAAGTGGAAAACTATAAATACAAGGCTAAGCCTACCCATTCAAACTACAACTTTACATAAGCTAAAGCCAAAACAAGCCTAAGAAAGCTTAAGAGCTCATTTGCATTAGCCAAGCTAATAAGGCATTTGACCTTGGGTAATCCTCCATTAAAATAGCTTCATCTTGTACCCATGTTAGGTTAGTAATGAAATAGATAAACTTGGCCATGTATCCATTTAGTGAGATTCATTCACCCTCATAGAGTAAACAACACCCAATTTGATTGCTTAGAATCTAACTAGGTTCACTTTCATTAAGATTTCGTAGAATAGAGAGTAGTATACATGTTAGTTTTTGATGTTTTTGTCAAAGTTATAATGTTTGCATGTTAGTTTCTCTTGTTTAGCTCTAATCCTATGGTGCATGGATGAGTTAGCAAAGCTTTGAGGTTCTTTAGCCTCATTCCATAGCTTTTTCCACTTTCCAATGCACACATTTGGCATGCCCGGTGGGACACTTATGTCCATCCTCCATTAATGGAGTCACTTTGAAGCTTTTTGTTTTAGTTTCTAACTATTTCTTAGTTTTAATCTTTCTAGGATAGTTTCAAAGCTTTCTAGATTAGTTTCAAAGCTTTCTAGATTAGTTCAAGTTTTTAGTTTCACTAATATTTTTGTTCTAAATGGCAAAAAATCATGTTTCTTAACTAGTTTAGCTAGGTTTGTCTTTTTTTTTTTCTCTTTGTAGGATCAAAGGAGGTGAAGTGCTGCCAAAAATTGAACCAAATCGATAAAATTTTGATATTTTTGAAAAATCACGTGTTTTTTAGCCACCTATAGGAAAGGGGGCACACACACATTCTATGCATGTAGGTGCAACTCTCACTATGTTTTTTTTTTACACAGAGGTGCGTAGGCACCAAAAAGGGGCGCAGGTACACTAACAGTGGCACATGCGTCATTAGCAATCTTCTTCAAGGCCATAACTTTTGCTCCCGAACTCGAAACGACTCCATTTTTGTTGCGTTGGAAAGGTATTGAAGTGAAATAAACAATGGAAACATAAATTTGGGGTTTTAAGTTACCAAAAATTTAAGGTTTTCATTTTTATTAAACTACTCATTTCTAACATGTCTAAATGCTTTGGAAAATTTGGTCTTTGATGTTCTAACACCTTGCAAGTTTTATTTTGAATCTAACTTTTGTTTTGTAGGGTGTTTTTACATGTTTGATGGTGATTTGACTTGTTTAAAAGGTTAATAAACATTTCATGTTTAATCATGAGATTAAAGTCATGTATGCTCTTCCCTCGCACCTTTTAGGTGATCTTGGGAATCAGAAATGATTCTTAAGTCCTTTTGATGCTTTGAGGTTGTTAGGAATATTTGAGTGGAAATTGGCTAAACTTGGCATAGTTGAATTAAAAGTGTTTTTCCATTTTGATATCTTTTTGGATTTTTGAAGACAATCACGTATGCTCTTCTCTTGTGTCTTGGGAAATATGGAGAATCATAAATGGTGCCTTCTCTTTTTTTGATGGAAAACTACTAAAAATCATCATATAGGACCAAAATTCCATCGCTTGTCAAAGAAGAGAGAATCAAAATAAAATTTAAAAACTACTAATATTGTTGTTCTACGGGTTTCTAAAAGGTGTTTCAGCAAACCACACCTAATTAAACAAGATAAAAAGAACAACATATTCAAAACACTATATTGTAGGTTTTGAAAAGGGTACGTCCCTCTCCGCTCAACTAGAACATAACCCTTTGCATAACGCCTTAAGCTATAACAATGGGGTGGTTCTAGGAACCCCAAAGTAGTCCACATAAGAGGGAACCTTGTGGAAGAAACAGGAAGTGCTCTTCTCTACCTACTACTGACTAGTGATTCCTTTGTGAGATAGTGTTACAAGTTGTCCCCTGTGTAACCCTTTTAAGTACATGATGGATGCATTTACTTGCCACTTTGTGCTTGCGGGGGAAAAGTCGAGATACTCCCAAACTAGTTAGTGTGAATTTTTGGGTAAATCGTCTCGCTCGTGGATAATATTTGTAACACCTAGGATGAGAGAACCACCTAGGAAAATATACTTTGGCCAGGAGCCCACTTTGACCATTCTAAAATAGTGTTGAGTTGTGAACCATCTTTTATTGCGAAATGTGTGACGCATTACCATCACTTAGTTTTCACTTACCTTAAGGTAAGGTGAAACTCTGCCAAAGTAAAGCCAACATTTTTCACCCCCATTTTGATCTACCTCCTTCACCTTCTTTTGACACTTTGTTGATCAAAGGAAGGGTGACTACCTTTGTGTTACTAATCGATTGCTTCTACCACATTTTTGTCTGCTTATGTCGATCCATGTTTGCGGTGGGTAAGTTAAACGTCTAAAGTGTGCGAAGGCATATTTATATCATTGGTAGCCTTTGTGATCTTGTTACCCATGTTAGGATTGTCATCATAGTTAGGATTGATTCATCATTTTATCTTCCTTTGACATGTTACCTCGTTTGCATTTTCTCGACGTAATTAAGATACTTATGTCATGTTTCTCATAAACATGATCTAAGTTTCCGCATTGTGGTGTTACGCTGCCCACATTTTAACACATCCTAGTATACTTTGACTTATTTTGATTTCAAACATTGTCCTAAATCTTGAAGGTGTCACATACTTTGTTTACATCATTTTGATACCACTTTGACACTAATATCTCACTTCTCCATGAAGCTTGATAGACGTTTCCAATTGGTTTGGCTACCCCGCTTACATTTGTAAACCCCACCCCTTTAACATTTAGGTCTTGTTGGTTGTTGAACTTTTCGTGGTATCCTTTGATTGAGAGTCGCATCTACCCTTTGTTAATATTTACACCTTGTTCATTTCGAGCTTGACGTAAATATTTACATTGTGTTGATCACCTTTGCATCAAACTTTACACACACATTTTCATATGGTGTATTTCCTTGTTGATTGGCTTTGTGTTTCACACTTGCATGATTGTTCCTTATGATTATTCATTCATAAAACTTATTTTCTAGGACAATCCCTTTTTATCTCATCGATATTACATCATCACGATGTCTATTTTCCTTAGACCTTCTTCAGAAAATCATGCATGCATATCAATACTTACGAAATGTCTAGTTGGTTATCCTTATGCTACCAAAATCGACATGTCACTTCCTTCCCTTTGAAGGAGTTCCATAAAACTATATAGATCTAGACATTTTTGCTTAAAACAGTGCCAAAATGACTAACTATCACATGGTTCCCCATACTTACAAAAATACGGAACCTAGGTTTAGCAATTCAAATCAAAAGATTCCCATTACAACTAAACCTCATTTGGTTCTTCGTGCTAGAGAGCCCATACGGGTAACTCATTCCCAACCTTCATCTCATAGTCGGTGGTATGATTTGGACACATCTGATCCAAATTATTATTTGAGTTCCCCCCACTCTTCTTCTAATTCTAATCCAAACATTTCCTCTTCTTCTAAGGATTCCAATCCAAATATTTCCTCTGACTCTTCTGAGGATTCAAATCCAAACTACTATTCGATTCATCTAATTTGACTCCTATGTCATGGTCCTCCCTATATTTGCAGAACCTCTTCATCATACATTTAATGTGACTCCTACGTCACGGACCTCCCTTTCTTCATAGAACCCCTTTTATCAGTCACCTCGATGATGTCTTCTTCCTTTAAAGATACATGCGACTCTAAATCCCTCCAAGAAAACATCTAATACAATTCTGGAATCACGGTCCTCTCTTTCTTTGCAAGACCTTGTTATTATTCATCTGATGCAATTCTTGAATCACGGTCCTCCCCTTCTTCGTAGGACCTTCTTCATCAATCACTCCCATAAATGTTCCTTCTTTGAAGATTCGTGTAACTCAAAGTCCTGTCAAGTCAAACGTCCGAATTGACCCATGCGTCACAATCTATATACTTTGGACTTAATCCTACTAGTTTACAGATGATATACCATCATATAGGTAGGTCTACACCACCTTCTTCTACTCCTGAGATATCTTGTTCCACATCTTCTTTGTCTCCCACATCATCTTCTTCTATCAATCATCATCAAACATCTTCTAAGTCTTCCAAACCAATTGAACCTATTTCTTCCAATCAACCCCTGGTGGTCGATCAACAACTCATACCGATTGAACTCTTTTAGAATGAAGACAAAATCAGGGCATTTATAGGGGCACATGAAGATATTCCTCTAATAGATTATGAGAAAGGTTTCTATTTAGACTTTTATGCGTTTGCACATTGTAAGGAAAAGGTTGATTCCTTTTATCAAGAAATGGAGGAGATCCTCGGATCATCCAAATTGATCCTCATCTTATTATTCCATCTTCACATTCTTCATTATGTGATGAAACTCCTAGGTCTTGTATTGATCCATGGCCTATCTTCTCATTACCCAATCCTTCTCTATTTATGAAAATTCCTCAATCACAATCTCTTATGGGGTCAACACCAAGTAGGCCTTCATCTTTGTCTAGGTGTGGGTCACCTTCTAGTATCCCTCCCTCTGCTATTTGTGTGAAATTTTCAAGTAGTCAACTATCTTCTATTCTTGGGCATGCCCAACTAGCCCTTTGTCTTCTATGTATGGGTCACCCTGGGTAGTCCATCATCTTCTATTCTTGGGCCACATCCTAGTAGCCCATCATCTTACATCTATGGGTCATTTCCTAGTAGCTCCTCTTCTTCTATCTTTGGGGCCACATTCATGTATCCTTTCATCTTCTATCCATGGCTCACATCCTGGGTAGCCCATCCTCTTCAATTATTGGACCGTATCCTTTTCATCTATCACATATTTCTTCTATCAATGGTTGTGGCAAGCCCACTATCATTCCTTTCATCAATCATAAAAATTCACTTTCTTCTCATTCTAGGGATCAAACAAGTCACGCATCAACTTATAAGAAACCTAAAAATGTTCTTTATTAAGCTCAGTCAAAAATTCCAAGATCTCTAAAGCTCCCAAGAAATCAAATGATCTTAAGGTTAAAAATCAAACGTGATTAAGAACACACACCAACACAACCATCAAGCATGGCACAAGGTGCATAAACCTCTGGATGGGGAATTCAATCTCCCACATATGAAACCCATGTTTCAAAACAAATCACAGATCATTTTCTTAGTATGAGCTCACCACGATCATTGAGATCGGGGATAATATGATGCTCGATAAATAAACATGCTTAGTCTCCCTTATCATGGAAGTTACAAACATAATTGTTGGAATTTATCATGCGAGTGACATTGTTGGTCCCACCTTTCCAAAAATATCAAAATCCTAAAAATCAAAACATTTCAAAAATAAAAAAACATGAGAAAACATTAAAAAAAAAAGTACAAAGATCAAACGTTGCAATCGGGTATTGCGTACACATGGATGTTTCTTTCTTCCCTTCCTTGTTGATCTTCTCGTAAGTCTTCCTACCATTTTCATCCCTTCGATGATATTGTGGTTAGCCTATTCACATGCATTTTGTGACATTTATATCTATGGTATCTATTTGACCCTAGTCTTTTATCACCTTGGTAAATTAAAAAATGATTGACCTCATGGGGATCCTATCACATTTAGCATCTAATAAACTTGTTGCGAAGAACTTTTGGACATATTTGTTGACACTAGCCAATGTCATCATCACAATCACTTCCACCTCCTTCCATCAAGCCATTAGTGGTTTTAAAACCCCTTGTCAAACAAAAGATCTGAAATAAGTTTTGAAAGCAAATGAATCAAAATCAATCAAAAATCAAAATCTAAAAGCTACAAAGCAAAATCAAATTGATATATAACTCCCTCTTGGGGTATTTCCAATAATATCTATCGAGGTTATGGGAACCTAATCGAAATAGAAAAATGTTGTGATTTGAATCAAATACATCTTTGTCGGGCTATGGATGTTTGGTTGGCGGTGGAGAAATGTACGGCTATCCTTTCACCCTCCATTCAGAAAATCACCTATCAAAATAAATCATTCCTACACATTAGCTAGGGTATCTTCACTTGTTGTCTATTAAATCTTCCCTTCAAGAGGTAATAAATTCCACGTGCACACACTGGATCTCTATGAGTAAAAAGGATTAGTGTGTTACCAAGTGTCTTTTTTTGGTCCTTGTTCAGAATCTTACTCTAGTTAGTATCTCATCTCATGCTTTGCTATTTTGGCTAATAATTGTTTCATTGAGAGGATTCTTAGCTATATTCGGGTCATTCATTTTTCTTCTACTTCATTCAAAACATCCATGTGTATAAGATTGCCATGTTTTTAGAAACCTTTGTCCCCTTTGACAAAATCCATTCATCTCCTTCCTTTCTATCATGTGCTTTTAGGCCAACTTACGCTGGGGGCATCCTTGCTTCTTCCCAGCACTTCATTGGTTTATGTTCATCATCATGTTGAACCTATCCATAATGGCCTTGGGTCCCACTTCTACTTGTGAAGAGTTTTCCTTTGAATACTCCCACCTAATCACTGGGAATTTTCGCATCTTCACCTTTCACGCACGCATGTGGCCTCATGCCCTTGTAAATCCCATATATCGCTAGGGGCATCCACACTTCCTCGTCTTCCTATACATAGTTTCAGAACATTTTCAAAAAAATAAAAAATATTAAAATATGTTATAATCATAAAAAACATTCAAATATGTTAGAAAAATCAAAACATTCAAATATGTTAGAAAAATCAAAACATTCAAATATGTTTTAGAAAAATTCTAAACAATATAAATCATCCTACAAAACGTCGCTCTTTGGTTCTCACTTGTTCATGTGTGAAACTCATGGATCATCTTGATCTACCTCCATCAACAAAAGTTAGGTTGCTTACTTTGCTCTGTACTCTGGGCACAACGAGTTTCCTGGTACTATTTCGTAGTGCACATTACTTTTTCATCGGACTGAAGTGTCCTCCATTTTCCCTTTGCATGTATCCTTTCTTGGGGCACCATCATTAACCCTTTTCGTTAATTCACATAGGTCAAAATTGAAGCTTGATAACCAAAAACATTGCATCTTGTTTTTCTGTTAGTTTAGCTTGTTTACTTTCTCGTATTGCATTGCATTATGTATATTGCATGGAGTTAGGCATCTTTTACTTTTTCGTATTGCATTGCATTTTGTATGTTGCATGGTGTTGGTGTTTTTAGAAATGGACATTTGTTCGTATATGGATTTTCATGTCATACTACACTTTTGTTCATTTTTTTTTCATAAGGACCGATGATGAAGATCTCTAGCAATATGATGAAAAATAAAGTTGTTTAAAAGGCCTTTGGATGGATGTTAGCTCATTCCCCCTTTCTCATACTCCTTTTCTTCTATATCCTTTTTTTTCTTCTTCTTCACATTATCATTTCTTCTATTATATTTCTGTCATCTTTTCGATTGTCGATCGAGTTCTTCTATCACCTCATCTTCAATCGAGGGGGCATCCTCCATTCTGCTCATTTTTCTTCTATCCCTTCAAAATTTTCTACTTGTTTATGCTTGTCTACTTTCTTTGAAGTGACGTCACTTACGCCACCCGAAAGAGGGGCAAATGTAGATAACTAAAATATGCTTACACTTAGCATTTCATCCAATCCAATCAATTAATGACACTTCGTTAAATCCCCATACTTCTCTCCACTCTCAGATGCCCATTTATGATACCTTCTCGGTCATATTCTTCCCATATTCAACTTATTTGGCTAATATCTCTCTTATTATCTAAACATTCCTCCTTTCAACCATTCGAACTTCTTTAGTTCTCTCTAGACCACTTCTATTGGCTTCGTAGGCTATCTATCTATTAGTATTGGTTATCCGACCCCTCCCACTCTCAATGAGTCTCTAATCACTTGCTAATAAAGTTTAACTAGCCTAATCCTAGATTAACTAAGCCTAAAGCATGTTTATCCTAATCTAATCTAAAAGTTTTTTGAGCTTTAGTCCCACATGCACCCAAATTCCAAATTCTCCCAAGTGGAAAACTATAAATACAAGGCTAAGCCTACCCATTCAAACTACAACTTTACATAAGCTAAAGCCAAAAAAATCCTAAGAAAGCTTAAGAGCTCATTTGCATTAGCCAAGCTAATAAGGCATTTGATCTTGGGTCATCCACCATTAAAATAGCTTCATCTTGCACCCATGTTAGGTTAGTAATGAAATAGCTAAACTTGGCCATGTAGCCATTTAGTGAGATTCATTCACCCTCATGGAGTAAACAACACACAATTTGATTGCTTAGAATCTAACTAGGTTCACTTTCATTAAGCTTTCATAGAGTAGAGAGTAGTATACATGTTAGTTTTTGATGTTTTTGTCAAATTTATAATGCTTGCATGTTAGTTTCTCTTGTTTAGCTCTAATCCTATGGTGCATGGATGAGTTAGCAAAGCTTTGAGGTTCTTTAGCCTCATTCCATAGCTTTTTCCACTTTCCAATGCACACACTGTAACCATTGGTGACTCTAACATCATCAACCCACCTATCAATTGGTTCATACTCCTACCTTTTCAAAGACACACAAACTGGTGGAGACATGGGTCTCTCCACATCATCTCTCCAGATACTATGGGAAGGCTGGAGGAACGTCTTGTGGCATCCCAAACTACGGTCTTACCCTATCTATAGGAATCATCTCATTCTCGTCGGCATACCGCCGATGTATCCACCTCGGTAGATGAAGCTTGTCTAACTCCTCCATCATGCCCCCGTCGAGTGATAGCCAATAGAGGGTCTTTACATAATATCGACGCTTGAAAGCCCCTCTAGTAACCATCTGTAATATAAAACATCATGTGTGGCCCTAGCCACTTTGTGCTACCCACCAATTGGTACCCACCATCTATATCCAACTCTGACCCAGCCACCCTCGAACCAATCATGTCGGGAAAACAACCTTTTCACACACATACAATATGCTTGTATGCCCAACAATGTAATAGAAAGGTGCAACACAAACTAAACCATTGTAATCTCCCATAAGCCCACAACTCCATGTATAGCTGTACTAGGAATGTCGGTGCCTAGGAAAAGTAGATCTGCTCCTCCATCATATCTGGAGAACTCCAATCAGTGCTCATTAGAATCTCCCACCCTTATTATTTAGTAAGGCAAAACAACATACCACCTCCATCATTAATACAACCAACCTCATCTCTTGAGGATGGGCTACATACATATCTCCATAACTCAGGCTTGGACTATGATACCTCAGCTCACCCATTGCCTCCCAAAAAAAAAAACAACTCTTAGCTCCACTTTGATGCCTCCGACAAAATAGAATATAGTGGCTTCCCAAAAATCGGTAGCCATAGGATTCTATACACATCCTCTAGGGTGACATTCATCTCACCCGTCAATAAATGAAATGTGTTTGTCACTGAATACCATATATTGATGAGTGTGACCATCAAGCTAGGATCTCGGGCTATACTCCTATAGCACCGGATCTAAATCAATCCAATGTCCATCATATGCTCCGACTACTCTGTAGTCACATTGGACCACATCTATACCAACATTAGTGGTACTTTGTCCCACTTCTGAGTTGGTCCTTAGCCTTGAACATCAAACACAAAATTGTCACAATCTTGGCCTACCCCAAAATTACATCTTACCCACTACACCATACCTAACCACATCAATCATTCCTACCCCATTTACCTAATTCACCTACAAACATTTTACCCTTTACAATCATGACCCATCATCTTAACATTATTTAACCTACTTACCTATCTTATCGACCAAAATCACATTTTACCCTCATCCCTCTACATACGCCCTTCATGTACCCCTTCCCACCTATTTTTCTTTCCAAACTAACCCTTCTTACCCATGTTGTTCTTTAACCCTAACCGGTACCAATCACCTTGACTATCACAAGTTTTTCATGACCATCACGGGTTCCCTTTAACCACTTTGCTCACCTTATCCCGCACCGATGTCAGCAAAAGATGAACAATGTTGGCCAAAACTAGACCGATGTCGGTCTCTATCGCGATTACCAAAAAAGCGAATCTCTTCCTCCATAACCCATTTCACCTAAAATTCGCCAAAATCCACCTAACACCTACCCCAATCCACCCCAATTTATCTTATATTCATTTATCATCTCATTTATCCTACATTTTCCCTTCCCCATATTCATTTACCCATTTTTACCCACATTTCACAATGAAACCCCCCCACCCCAATTTCTTCATTTTTAACCAAATGTTTCACAAATAAAAAATTAGGGAACGCCTCTACCTCATCACAACATTTCCTACATGGTGACATGTATGGCTGCTTTGTGCCGTGGTCCACCCAAACCCTCTCTCCTTCCTCTGCCATGCCGAAATATGCCTTGAATCTCTCCACCAGTCACATGTCTCCAACTTCTCTTATGGACTGTCTACCCAGGCTCCTCTCAACACTTAGTAACCTCCACCTCAGCTACGTACAATGCCTTTTCTTTTTCTCCAAGAAAATGCATAAGTCAATATGATATGTCATTTTCTCAAACTCAAAAGACAACAATGATTACGCAAAATATGAAATTTCTACCTTATAACCCTAACCCAACATGACCGTGTCTGCATATACCAAACCAACGTCGGTAACCTTATAACCGGTATTGGTCACCTACCATACAATTTTACCTACCTTTTACCCATTTTTACCTACAAATGTTGCTACCCAAATACCTCATACCTCACCGACGCCTCCTACACCTTACCCATTTATCAAACCAATGACCGATTCCGTCTCACACCTCATAAACTCCTGGTTTGAGGGGGATCACCTTCAACACTACTTGGGGCAACCCCAATCTCACCTATATTTGGGGCAACCACTTCCTATTTTTGTCAGCATCACTTACCAATACAAGCTACATGACAAAAAGGGGAAAATGTAGACACCAAAATTGGGTCATACTTCCATTAAAACCCCATTAATTAAATTAACCATATCCTACCCATTCATATCCCCTAGTGCACATGTTAATTGAATTAATTATCTTAATTAAATTAATTAATATCCTCACTTAACCACCTCACTCAAATGACCCACTCAAACCTCATTAATGACCTAAGACCAAGTCTAAGCTTATCCTAACCAATCAGGACTTATTCTAAACCTAGACTTAATTCCTATTAACAAACCTAAAAATACTCCTACTTATCTTTCTAGGATGCATCACTCTAAGATTCAAAAAATGTTGGAGATCACACCAAAAATAATAACAATCTGGATATTTTTGGCCGAGTCTAGATATTCCCGCTTGACCGATGCTAGTTATATCTCAACCGATGTCATTCCCCTAACCGTCATCGGTTTCTTTATGTACTTGGGATATAGTATTATAATGTATATGGGATATAATATTATATCCCAAGGTACATAACACATCAACCCATATACATTATAATATTATATCCCAAGGTACATAGCATTACCTCCCTCTTTGACATGTTTCATCCCCGAAACATAAGAAGAAGCCATATAATGAGTGTGCTTTAAATTATTGCACACTTGTCGCCAAGCTTGATCATCCAACCACATGTGATCCTGGTAGATGATACATATCTGAACTAATATCCATATTCCGTTGCACTACTCTGATTCCATTCATGACCATAGTTTATCATCCTTGGATTCCATGCATAACCAACATAAGGATTTAATGCATAACCATAATAAGGATTCCATGTATAACCATAATAAGGATAACCATAATAAGGATTCCATGCTTCATAATTGTTGCTCCATTGATCCCCTGTATAAATAAAGTGATTATTCCTCCAATTACCTGTATATCTATATTGGTTGGAAATATGATGTGCCCTGGGATATCTCCATGATTTTTTTCTCTCATGTTGATGTGGATTTCCATATGCTACAGTTGTAGTATCCTCAACCTTATGAACCTGTTTCTGAACTTTCTTTTCTTCTTCCACCTTTGCATTTGATATTTTATTTTTCTCTTGAGTAGATGAATCATCATTTCCTTCTTTTTCTTCATGTTCCTCTTTTGAATCATCCTTATTCCCTTCTTCTCCATATTCTAAATCATCCTCATGGTCTATATTGACTTTTCTTTGATTTCCATTAAGCCTGATATCTTGTAAAGTGACCTTCTTCTTTTTGTACCAAATATTCATAAACTTATTTTTCATATTAATATTAATTGTCCCCAATGTATCTAACCAAGGATACCCAAGAACAATATCCAAACCATCCATATATAAGGCAAAAAATCTGAATGTAAAGTATATTTGTCCATAGTAAGTTTTAAATCTTCAAAAACTTGAATTTTCTTACCATTCACTTGAGCTTCTTTGATATTACTTTCTTGAATATGTAGATGTTGAGCCATATCCTTGTTGATGAAGTTATACTTGATGTTAGGGTTTATGGAAACAATTATCTTATTCCTTTGAATGCATCCATGAAACTGAAATATGGTATCTTCCTTCTTGGGAGCTATAATATCTTCTTCTGCATCAATATCTTGTTTTTCTTCCTCTTCTTCATAGTCTTCTTCAACTTCTTCTACATTTGATTCTTCAATATATGCTACACCATCATCTTCCCTTGAATATTATTCACCTTCCTCTTCATCTTCTTTCTCTCTTGATTCTTCAATATATTCTTCCCCATCATCTTCCTTTGACTCTTGTTCCTCGTTGTGGTCCCATCTATCCATAAAAAGTTGTTCCATTTCCTCCCAAGACCAATCCTTCCTGTCATTTTTAATCTCAGAAAACCAAATCCATGCAGGACCACCAAGATAATGTGAAAACCTATTCCTTGTCATGAAATATGAGAAATATATATTCTTAAATTTTATCCACCATTCTTTAGCATCCATCTCACCATTTCCATAAAAATTTTCTATCCCCGTGACCATGATTAGGGTTTAGGAATTATGAAAATATTTCGGTAGATGGATAAAAACACAAAGAACAAACCCCAACTGAAATTTCAAGAGCTTTCCGAAAATATAAATTTTGCTAAAAAATACCACAATTTGCTTCTTGAAAAGCGAATTTATGAAAAAACCTAAAACACCAATAAAATCCGCAAAACAGATCCAATCGAGCTGAATTTTTCAGATATTCTGACTTAGAGTGTTTCCAAATTATTCTGAAAAAATTGGAAAAAAATAGATATAATCTTCAAGATATACTCGAAACAAAAAATTAGGGTTTTTGCCCTAATTTTGGCCGAAATCGCTGCTCTGATACCACTTGTAAGGATATTACTTGTATAAATCAGAACACATACAGCAGAATAATATGAGAGAACACCAAAATATAGATAGATTATGACAATATGCTCATATAATATCTTTTCCACTTCGAGGGGGCAACCTCCAATACCACTTCGAGGGGGTAACCTCCAAACCATACAATAACACTCCAATACTCAATATGATGAATAACTACAACCTTCTAACCCCTATATATACCATTCTAACCTATGGAAAATATTGAGGCCGACCTCCTAAGCATAATAAATCATAAATGAATGATATAATAAGATAAGGGGATGTGTGCCACATGTCGGCATCTCCATCATGCTCTCTTATGTACCTTGGGATATAATATTATAATGTATATGGGTTGATGGAGATGCCGACATGTGGGCATCTCCATCAACCCATATACATTATAATATTATATCCCAAGGTACATAGCATGGTTAGGTTAAATAAATTCCAAAATCCTTTGCCTAGGTTGTACATTCGATTCGGTCTCATACTGACGAAAACTTGGAGCACTCAAATTTCTAAAGAACTCAGGAAAAAGAAAACACATGGGAGCACTACCAACAACCATTTTGGCATTCATCATCTTCTCCACGATCACAGATTCACATAGAGAAACACAAAGGTTTGAAATTCCACAACACGAATACAATGGTTCTTCTCTCTGGACTCTTGCCCTTGCCATCTTCATCACCTACGTTCTCTAAATATACTGTTCAGTAAGTACCTAACACCTCTTCATTTACCTTTATTTTCTTTCAGTAAGATTTATTATTCATCTCAGTAGTTTATCTTTCTCCACACCTGTATACTTCCTTCCTCCCACCAACCTATCACTTTACCATACCTAGCCCTTTTACCCATTTTCACCCTCTCTTAATCATCTTTGAGTCCTCAAAACCATTTTACGACCTCACCCTCACCATTTCCAACTTCACGTGTAATCACAGGAAGTCTGAAAACAAATTTTAAGAACTTTCTGCTAAGTGCCCCTATTGACGTTGGGCAACCTACGATGATGACCATTCTTCCTAGCTGGAATCAATCATCCGATCGACATCGATTCTTTGTGTCTAGAAATATACCTCAGACCAACGAGCTAATACCCACTTCCCAACATCCTAGAACCATTTCTAATCTTTACCAGAGCTTACCTAGAGCTGTACTGCACTGTAACACAACACGAGCCCATCACTCCGACCATTTTTACCCCAATTACCTTTTACCTAACCTTTCTTATTATTTTGTATGAGATACCTAAATCATTTAAATTCCAATAAGATCATTATTTCATGTATATTTTAAATAGCATTAATATTGTTATATAAAAAGTGGATTGACAACTTGTTTAGGAAGCATCATGCTTCCCGGATCTAGCTTCCGCTAGGTAATCCACTCATTTTTAACTTCACAAGGCGGTATTGTTTTGCATTTACAGTAGTTCCTCCTAGCCAAAAGGGAGCTCTCACAATCGACTTGGATTAGGAAATCGAAACACGTGCACAACCTTTATTCAACATTATAAAAAGTATTCCTCCTTGGCCTACTACTCTTATCTATATCATTAATTTGATTAGAATATGGTGAAACAAGTGGAAAAATTGGAATCCATTAATTACATTATTGGAATCCGGTAATAGTGAAATCGAGTCCGATAATAGGGAAAGTGGAATCGATAATAGTGAAATCGAAATCCAATAATAGCGAAATTGAAACTTGAATAAATCAATAATGAAAATATTGGAAATGGAATCAAATAATAGTAATAGTGGAATCAAGTATACTAAAAATGGAATCCAATATCTGTAAAAATGGAGATGGATTTTTTCCAATATGTTATGTTTGTGGATCCTATTTTCATGTTAGAGTGTGGTACGCCTTATATGTGTTTCACTCGGTATTTTTACGGTGGTTTATTAACCCATGGGTAATGGGTAACCGTTATGGGCTATTTTTGGGCCCATGGTTTTGTTCGGTACCCATTGTTTTGATACCCACGGTTTTTTGCCCATGGTTTTGATACCCACGGTTTTGTATCAAATTGCTTAAGTAATTGTCTATTTATATGGTCTTATGCATATAATAGATAGAAAAACAAATGTATTGCATATGTGTTTTAAATTCGGGTGTGAATTCTGTGAAGTTTGTTGAGAATAGCTCCAAATGGATCTGGGTATTTTATTGAGAGAGTGGAGGCTTGTAATAAAATCTGAGCAAGTGATTCTTGGTGGACGTAGCCCAAATCGGGTGAACCACGTTAAATATTGTCTCTCTGTGTTGTGTTATTTATTCTGCACTTTTATTTGAGATCTGTAATATTTTTTGCATATTAGTTTCTATTGTTGTGATTCTGTAAGGGATTATTCCGCATATTTTATCTCTTATTTCCTAACACAATACTTGTAATCTTTGAGTCTAGATTCACTGGATTATGTCCAAATTTAGTGAAATAAGCATTATTTAAATGGATAATTTATGTGAATGATTAAATTTAGATTTTAAAAGACATTTGGGTCAAATTTAAATCAGAAAATTAATCATTTTTTGAATAAGATTCATTGATTAAAATTTAAAATATGATAAGATATAAAGATCCTTGTAAACAATAAAATTAGTAGTGGATTTCTACTTGAGTTTATAGATCATGTTCGGTATAAGAGTAGGTTGATTTGATAGTTTGATTACTTCAGATTGTGTAATCAGTTCGGTTGTGATTGGATAGGTATATGTACACTACGCACAAGTTGTGAAAAAGAAAATCTTAATGAACTTGAGGCATTCAACCTCCAGGATCCAGGGAACCTAATTTTCTCCTAAGATCAATGTATTATTCATTGGAAGAGGAATGTGAAAAATTTAAATCACAATTGAATACCAAGGATGAGCCCTTGGAAGAGTTACAGATGTGTGGTGACATGAAGAGGAAAAATAATTTCATTTTGCAATCAAGACCTTCCTCTTCCACAAGTGTAAAATATGATTCAAGCATTGTGCGTATACCACTACTTAAGGAGTATTCCTATTGTAAATAAGTTGAAAATGATTTTTGTAAAATTGAATAACATACCAAGGTAATATGTTCAAAGATACATTTTAAAACAGTATTTAATTGAAAAATCCTTAGAAAATAAGGCAAAGGAATATCTAACCCCATTTAGGTAGAGGATAGGCCTCACCATGTAGGGTTGGGATTCATATTTGGTGGTAAAATGAGAAATATGAATACTTCATGACGAGATGAGACTTCTATGGAGAAACCTCCACCACATCCCATGAAAGGTAAAAATGGTAAGGGGAAAAATCTAAAAGTGTTGATTTTAAACAACATAAATATTCCCATGTTCCTTTTGATTATACACAAAATTTGTGGTACATTTATCCATGTAATTTTTGTGGATTATCTAACCACTGTAGTTAAATGATGGAAAAGGAAATTATTACTCGAAGTAATTCTTAAATACAATTTTCATACACAGTTGTAAAAATGGAAATCAGGTAAGTTTCCTTAAAAACTAGACAAAGATATTGTACCCATTGTCACAAGAAAGGTTATGAGGTTAATTTTTTTGGAAAGTTCGTCCCAAAACAATAGTGGAAATTTCGGAAAAGGAAATCTTTGTGAAACTAACAGATTACAAAAAAATCCATATAGACACCCATGTATATATCTTGAAAATTGAATCACCCGAAAATAAAATTTGATAAAATTGGTTAGTAATTTTTTTTTTAATTTCATGTTTTCATATCTGATTTGCATGTATATTCATTCAAAAAAAATTGTGGGTTTTAGTTGAATGATGAAAGGAAATTGTACCATTTTCATATTAGATTTGAATTTGAATAATGGTGTCACCTCTAGGGAAGAGCTGAGGAAAATCTTATCATACTCAGGATCTACTTCTCATAATTAAGGTTGACAAAATCCATTTTGATTTAGAGAGAAGATTTTACATTAAAGTATATTTGTTGTTTATTTTACCATGCAAAAATTATGGATGTTTATAAGATCCATCTTAGCACCACTTTGTATTGTAATTAATATACAAACTCATTGTGTCCAGAAAGGGTATTTGCACATACATGAAGACCCTTATTTTGGGTATTTATTTTTAACTATTCTATGTGGTTATAATTAACATGTAAATTGATTACACTAACAAACTAGTTTATAAATTATGCATGGTGATATTTTGTAGTAGATAGAATTTCATCCTTTTTAGTATGCAAATAGTTTGCTTCTATCTTATTTATAGTTCATAATAATGGGATAGATATTTCATTGAAATATTCACATGATCTTATTTTGACTCTTGTATATTTTTGGAAAATGGTAGTCTAAACATTCTGTATCAAGTTTGTGATATTTTAAGTGATTGGCCATTTCACAGGGACAATGGACACTAGCTATTTTTGCATATAGATATCTTTATATACTAATTTGTCTTGGAGGAAATATTTTTTAAAGTTATTATACATATCACAGGTATCATTTTGATAGTTACCTCTTCTAGTGAATAATTTTCTATTTTTATAATAACTATTTTTTGTGATGGGAGTTAAAGTTACTAGGATTTAACAGATTCTAAAATATTTGTAGAGATTGATAGTATCACAGAGTATCAATGGAGTAGTTACCTCTTTTGGTGAAGAATTGTCTTTTTAAGCGATCAAATTTTTTTTTATAAGATTTTCAAAAATCTACAATAATATAACCCATAATGCTATTTCTATGGATCCTGTATGTGTTTTTGATATGCAGGAAGATGATTAGCAACATTTTTGGGTGAAAAATAATTTTTTGTGGACAAAAATCCTTCTCAGTAGGGAGGTGTGATTGAGAGATCAAATCAATGGATATAGTTTCCCTAAATCTCCTAAGATCATTACAGTATGGTAGAAGAATCCGAGAGATTTTTGTTTCCTATTTGAACATAAAAATGGACTCCATTAGAGAAAGTAATTGTCCACGAAGATGAAAATTGAAGGAGAAAAAATAGGGGCAAAGTCTGAACAATTAGGCTACGACACATAAAAAAGTGAAATGGAGGAAAAGTAAAAAAATTGGTTTTGTGACTCGATCTTCAACACTCAATTAGGAAAGGGTGGGCCTGGTATTTAATGGTTGGGGACCTCATCTAGGGTCGACACTCTTTTTATTGGAGGGTGTCTTTTCCCTTCATTACTTCATTTTAGTATTGCCACAATTTTGTATATATTTTTCTATAACTGTAAATGCATTATAAATGTGGAACTAAATCATGTTATGTAACTATATAATGCATTTCATTAAGGATTGTGTTGTATTGGGTAAAGTCAGCAAGATCTTCCTGACCATCTTGGCCGAACTACCACTTCTAACTTTTATGCCATATATGGTTATTGATTCAAACAAAACAACTTCTTATTGTCGAGAAAACCCACCCACATCACTCAACTCATATATCTAACAACCAACAAAACATAGAAAACATAACCCCCACCACAAAATTCCCTATTCACTTGCCCATTAAAACATGCCAATACCAATATGTGGTTCCTAAAAATGTGGCTTTACAGCTAACAAAACAAATAAACCCGCCCAAATATAAACCTTCCACTCATCTACCTCCCAAACAATATGGGATATTTTCCTAATTGGGAAGATAAACAATAGAGTTAGTTAGAGATGTTGACCCCCTAACCTCATGGTTAGAAATTTTTTACCTCACCTCCATGCCACAAGTTTTCAACGAGCTATGAAATGGGCGAGTTGACATTTGAAGTGGGTGGTTATAGGATTGTTTATTGAGAAAAAACAGAGAAATTTTGGAAACCAAATAAATTGAAGTACTTAGGAATAAAACCATTTTCAGAGGAAAAATGGATAGAGAGGGTAGTGAATCATTCCTAAAAAAATTCATTTCATTTTCCATAAGATACATGCATCATTCAAACCATTCATCTAATCATTCATGAGCCATATGATCTTATTAGGTGTGTATTAAACAATCAAAAGTGCAAAAATCAAAAGAGAGAACACATGACACCATATATAAGTGGGAAACCCCTAAGAGGAAGAAAACCCACTAAAACCTTATCTTATATTACATAAAAAATATGACTTGCAAGAATATTACACATCATATAAGATTTGTTTATCTTTGAGAGCACAAAATGCGTAAGGAGCACCAACCCCTAAACCTTTGTTAATATTGCTCACAAAAAGGACTCCTAAGAATATTACTCATCATAATATATATTTTTAAAAATAATTATCATAAGAAATTTTTTTCTCACATAACTGATTGTGATCCAATTTCAGCTCCAAACACATCAAACCCTCATCCAAACAAGTTCTCCCCAAACTCACTCAATCTCTCTTATTCTTGAGTTGATTAGGTAAATTTTCCTTGCATCACTTATCATATAAATTTATCAGGTATTCATATGTATTCTAAGCTCTTACCACAACCCCTTAACACTCCTAAGGAATCCTCTATAGGTCACTCACATCTTCCTTATTCATAACTAGTCACAAATGACTCATTTAACTAGCATATATACGCAACAATAGATTATAACACCACTGGGTCGGCCATGACCAAGTATTTTTGTAATCCCAACTCAAAAAATAACAAAAACATCATATAAATTAACACAAATGACCTAGTTAGGTTGGAATGGGCCAAGACATCATCATCAAGCTCCAAGATGCATAAGCAAGCTCAATAAAAGCTTCTAAGCACTAGTGAATGCTCCAACAACTCCAAGGTCTTGAAAAAAAAAATCATGAATTCATCATCTTAATGAAACATGTGAAAAAAATACAAGCATCACCACAAGACTTTGGAAAAATACATCAACTCCAAACATCATGAAGTAGGCCATGAAGCAAGCAAAATCCACTAGTTCTTCAACAACTAGAAATTCAATGTGATGAAGAATGAATAACTTGACATAGAAAAATATCATTATGCTTCAATTCACATACCATTGAAAATATAACCAAATATAATTTCTATAAAAACTCACATTTTCATCCAATTCAGAGCAAAATACTTCTAAATAACTCAATTTGTGTAACTACTCCAAACTAGCTTCAAGACCCCAAAACTAGGTACTTAAAATAGAGCCGGTTCATCTACAAAAAAAATCATGAAGACACAAACCATATACCATTAGAAACATATTTGAGTTAAATTTCCATAATAACTTACTTTATTTTCCAAATCATAGTGGAAGGCCTTGAACCAAGTAAATATTTGAAACTGCTCATTCGGGTTCCAAGGAGTCAAGAACCGGTCTTGAGAGAAATAAGAACAAACTCATCCAAATAACTTCCATGCTCAACCCTCACCTATAAAATATCAAAGAAAATTATACAAATATGTACAAGAACTAAGAACCATAGCTCATGTGGAGAAAAGTAACCAAGCACACATGTTTCTTCAAGCCATCTTGAGAAGCCAACTATGGATTTATAGGCTATTAGGTATTCAACTAAAAACCATAACGTTAGACCATTATAGTAACTAAAACATCATATAAGGTGTCAATAAAATATCCATGACCATCAGATCCATCACAAATAACTAAAACGATCAAACTCAATTCAAATTAAGAGACTAACAATATAACCCTTATGGCTAAAATCGATAGGTTGACTTTAAGAACTTGTATATTCAATTTTCTCCATTTTTAATGCATGAAAATTTTCATTAATGTCTATCACATCTCCCAAGAATTCTGGAGAAATTTGGTTTTGATCTTGGAACTTCCATTTCACTCCTAAAACGATAAAAACCCACAAAACAAGGATTTTTCTCTCTTCCCAAAATAGCTTTGGAACACCAAGCCACCAACAAAAGGAGATGTGAGGAAGCCTCTTCAACCACGAGGCATAAATTTTTCTATCCAATGAATTTTGGATACCAAACACATCAAATCTCTCAAGTCTCTCTACAAGGAGGGTTTTGTTAGGGTTTCAATGCAACTTATTTTCTTTACGATTTTTTATAAAAACATGATGATCAATCTACCTCATTATTTTTGAAAAAAATTATTAGCTCAATGGATAAACATCTCCAAAACCTTAGGGTCCCATGAAAGTGTGTGTGAATGGATGAGCATCTTAATTTTCCAATTCAAGCTAGTTTTTTCTTCTTCTCAAATCAGTTTTACCAAAAATTATATATCTTGCAAAAATTCTTCGGTTTGACCTAAAATTGATCATGAAGCATCATTACAACATCCTCTAACGGTAAAAATGTACCACTTTTCTAAAATATGCATGAAGCTCTATATCCATAGTGACTTACTTTGTTATCTTGTCTTGTCTTCACCTTCTTGCTTCCCAAGGACCATGAAACATCATCATACCTCTAAGATAGGATCTAAAAATATTCATACATGTCATATACATTATCATAATGCTCTAATAATGCTCTAAAATGACTTTCTTGATCCATTTCTCTAGTCACGATACCAAACCATAACCTATAGGACTAGGAATTGGCCTATAATGACTACTTCACACCATGAATCTTCATGAATTATCCATGTTGATCTCATACAAACACTTGAACAACTCTAACAAATCATGTCAAGATTACTTGACCTCATGAAAACCTTTGGAACTCATTCCAGGACCATACATACTAGAACATGCTCCAGAACACCATAGGACTTCACCAAAACATGACACTACCAAGAAACCTTCATGATTGACCTCGGTTTACACCTCATGAAGAATCTCATGACACCTAAAACTCTTTTCCATAATTTTTTTGACATCAATGACAACACTAAGACACAATGACCAACAATCTCCACATTTTTCATTGATTGAAACCACCTGTAGAGACATTTATGGGAACAATTAAGACCAAACACACCTACATGACCTCTTTTTCATGTTTCGATGCTACCCTCCCCATTTGAAATCTATAAAAAAACCTACAATGACCACTCAAGATGAAAAATGACAAGACAATACAAGATACTATGGAAATAATGACTTACTTGAATAAAGCTCACCCTTGGATTATACTTTCTCTTTTCTAAATTCAAAAAAACTTATAAATGATCCATGGACATTTAATGAGCCTCAAAATAGCTCCCCACAGTGTATACTCTCATACTTTTGTCTCCATACTTGTTTTGTATCTTTTTATAGATCTCTAGCATGCTTGAGAATACTAACTCTACCTTCAAATATTGTTCACATGTAATGGAGATAGGTCATCATGAATGTCTCGGTATTGAGATCTTTGCTTTAGTGGTCTCTTCCTTTTTTTTATGATAATTCAATTTTTGGAACATATAACCAAATCCACCTATCTTGTAAGACCTTTATTTCCTTCTTGAAGAAAACTTCAAACTTTACACATCTATAACTTTGTCATCTCTGTAGAGCATACCTTGATATGTTTCTTCTAATCAACATTTTCCTTGTTACTTTGTAACCTCTTTAAGGAATGAACTCAAAAATCACACTTTAGACTATGGCAATTCTGCCTCATCATCATTCTAGGAGTACATTTCTTTGACATACTTTCATGGAACAAATGTAAATTATCATTCATCTATGAAACAAACTTTTCAAGCCTTGGAGCATTTTCATAGCTTTAAATATTACATAATCATAAAGATGTACACTCAGATCATGCTCGGTTTGGCTTGCTAATCTTCTTGTCTTTAATTCATGTTAATAATACAATTATTCACCTTTTCTGAAGAGAAAAATACCATCAACATACACATCATGAATCCATGAACTTATTTCAAGCCTTATTTGCTACCAATGACTTTAACAGTATTAGAATGTATCAACACTCTACTTCGATCACAAATTATAGGAATCCACAACTTAACTTCAATGCTCTTACCTTGAATTTGACAATATGAACTCACAAAGTAAGATCATATACTATAGATCTCCTGATATAACCTATTACATGATGAAATCATCCCACATAACCATCAAGACATATCTCTATTCTCAAAACAAAGTTCACTCACCTTTTCACTTTTCAATGTCCTTATTTTCCTTCTTCACTCTTCAACTTTGATCACATGAGGCCTATAAACCTTATAGAATTTTAAAACCATATTCACATTGAAAATCATTTAATTTCCTTCTCAACTCATGAGAATCCATCCAATATCTTGAACAAATGGTACTCAAATAACATCAAGACAGTCTTATTATTTTTACACATCTATTTATTTAGTGAAAAACTTACAGACATACCTTTCTTCATGTTGAAATTACAAAACTTGTCCCATATGAGCCTCAAGATGCAAACAAATATTAACTAACACTCCACAAGCCTTGAAATCAACTCTACACTGATCTTAGGTCTCTTCTGACCTCAATATGGAAACTAACACTTAGGCATGCACACATTACCTTCAAGTTACTTTGTTCTTCACCAGGAGCCTCCATAAAGCATCCACCTTAGATTTTACACAATAATTCTCAACATGCCATGAGTGAAATCATACCACTCTGATATTCAGAAGAACATGTTCCATTCATCACATATATATCTCTTCAAAGCAATATAAGAACTTAATCTTGTTGTAGAACTCCTTGTGTTGGTAATAACCATTTACGAGAGAAGTCTCATGGTTTTGAAAACCAATTTTAGCCTCTCTCATGGATGATGATATCCAATACCAACATATACCTGATAAATATATCTTTAGTCATTCTTGCACATATATTTGGTAGAGCATGACCACACTTTGAAGCTCATACATGCTCAAGGACACATATTATAGTCTTCTAAGGACACTTTTTTCTTAAACCATTATGTTTAATTCATATTGACTCACAAGATTCAATGCTTCCTTTAAAACACCAACTCAGGGACATAAGATGTAAACTAAGAGTTCTTCCAATCAAGAATGAAATATGAAATAATGTTTTGACACATAACACACTCTTTTCAAGCTTCATAAAATGATGAAAAAACACAGTTATACTTTTTTATTTATGATGCACTAATTAGACTCAAAACTACACTTCTTGTCTTTCACAAATTTTATACCTACATTTTCATGTCTTCATCAATCCCAACTCTTTGATACAACAAATAAAGCATTTGTTCTTACAACCAAACTTCATATTCTTCATGAATTGATCCTTAATGCATGACTCTTCACACTTTTTCCAAGATACTTGATGAATGAACCCAAATCAAGATCAAAACAATACTTATTTCTTCACAAGATGTTAAACCCCTATGATAAATACCTCTATATAGAAATTTGAGACCATTATAAATTCAAGAACAAAGACCAATTTATACCCTTGATATAGTATTTCTTAGATATCTATAACACTCTTTCAAAAGAACATGATGAAATTATCTTTTCTTACATAATCCGTCACAGACCAACCGAGAATAGGTTCCATACTTTTGAAGAAGACTTCAAAACTATAAGAAGAACACTTTACTCACAATGCCATCCAAGTTTCAACATTGAAACTACTAATCTTGACATACATACATCACTCATTTTGATAAAATATACTCGATGGATATGTTGGATATAATATACTTTGATTGACATATATAACAACAAAGTTTTGAGAAAAATCATAGAAATATACACACTCATACTTCCTTTTGATTAGTAATACCAACTCAGACCTTTGAATATCTTATATCAAGCAATAAATATCGTAGAGAAAGAAAAAAATTTCCATACCTAATCTAACATATATACCTTATGAAAAATGATGAAATATGTAATCTTTGAAGGACACAAACTCAAACACCTTATCAACAATAAAGACTTCTAACTTCATTAGACAATGCTATCCAATTTTGCACACTTAGCAAAATTTGACAAACAAGGTCATGTTGTGCTTTGGGATTGAGGAAGGTCTTCATGGAAGAAATTTGGGCATATAGGCTCTCTCCTTTCTTAGGTTTTGGAGGTTAAGATTCTTCTCAAAATGAAACATTTTTTTGAGGGCCCACTTCAGGTCATCATGGGGATAAATTAGTTAAAATCGATAATTTGTGAGGAGGTTGAAAGCATAAAACCATATTGTATGCTGAATACACAATATTAATCTTCACACTATATTATTGTTTAGATACATATGGCTATTAAATAGCCATATACATAGCCAAAACAACCTCCAACAAAATAGGGACGTGTTACAACAATTAATCTCGTACACAACAAACTCCTAATATACATTATTGTTACATAACAATAATGTCACCAAATTACATTATAATATTACTGTTATATTATCAACCATGGAGCACTAAATAAATATTTCCTAACATTCCCCCCCTTAGTGCGAACATGGTAGAAAAACATCCACACACTCCTCTGCAGTATGCTCACCCCTGTGGCATGTCCAACTCTATGACTCATGACCTTGATCCAAAAGAAAGGCTCGCTCCTTCCATGGTTTTAAACAGGCTTACCACAAACCTTGACGTGACAGGAACCTCATCAACTGTCCACCTCGTGTGGTTTTCTGGATCCTCCCACAAACCCTTTCAAGATCCATGAACTAACTTACTCTGGTGCTATTGTTCACCACTATGCTTATACATCAGGGAATTATGTAGGAAACACAACATGCATATCACAAAACTGCACAAAAGAAATATTGAAAAAAATTCACATTACTTCCTATAAGAATCGTAATGTTCTTAATCATAGTCTCTGTCATTGATCGCTGCCACTCGATCTCGAACAACATAGAAAATTGCCACTACCACTGGAAGCTTTCCTTGACTAAGTTGTTTTGGGTGCATAATGGGAATGGAACATTAGTATGTATTCCCCCCCACAATGTGAAATTCCACACATATAGATACTGAGAAGCAAAATGCATCGAAGAACATACTCTTGAATGGATCTTGCTAGTTAGGTCTTGCTGCACATGGTCGCTAATGCTAGTGAACGTATTATTCTAGCTGACCATCTTCCAAAGAAGTACAACAGTCAGAGGACCAAGTCAGTTAGAGGATCACTGATAGTCATCTACACTCCAACACAACTCTCTTTCCAACATCCATCAAATACCACACAAAACAGGAACACCACAAACCGAAGCACACTGAGAAAATGGAAACCACGCTGAAAATCATATACTCACACCATACATATGCCACCACAGCTTCTGCACGGCCCTGTCGTTGGTGACTGATGAGAGGTCGTTGTTCGACCTCCTTCCTCCAATGCCTCCTTCCTCCATTTTCATGCTGCTAGCTCAGCTGGATTTGGATATGAAGCTCAACTGTTTCCACATTGTTTATTCTTTTCTTCCCTCCCGCAATGTGAAAAACTGTATTTTCGGATGTCGGGTAACACCGAAAATGCGTCCATGAGGCAATTTTGTTTTTCAGTTTTGACAACTTGAGTCTTTTGACCAAACAATAAACAAATATCCTAAAATCACCTCTAAATATTATGACTCTTTTGACAACTATTGATAATGACAATTATACTACTATAACAAACTCTTGATTGACAATACTAATGACCTTAATACATTATACTTTATCAATTAAACAAAAGACTATAAAGTCTAAAATAACATTTAATGACAATCACACTTCGACAACCTAGACTCTATTTAGGAGGACAATAGACATAAATTAATATGACTTGCAAAGCTAATGAAACTAGTGACCACTCAAAATAATACAACCGAAATTAATAATGGAGGGAGAATATTTTAACAAACTTGCATATATAAGAGCTATTACTTTGCTGTCCTCCGTTCACATACCCTTCACTTCCACGTGGAACCCATTGTTTGAGAGCTTATCCACGTGCTTGCTATTTGAAACTTTCCATATATCCATATGCTTGAATTCTACATGCACACTGCCAGCTGGTATATTGGACGCAATAACATGGGTGAGGGTAGAATAAGCCATCCAAGGTAGAAATATGACTTGGAAAATTCTCAGGTGAAACAACATGAATGGGTGCTATGCACGAGCTCGCAGAGTCCAAAGGAGGATGTAGTGTCTTCTGGAACTCAATGAATGCAAACAATGTCTGTGGTAGAATTTGACATAGATCGGTAGGGAGACTGATCCAAATGTGAGCTCATAACAAGCCAGAATGAATCCGATGCCAAGAGATTAGATTCAGATGCCAATATGAGTATAACTTTGGCACTTTCTCATAAATTGTCCTCAAAGTGGTAAGAATAGATCAAAATAGCTGCAGAGGTCGACGCTTGCTGCGTATTACAAAATTGTGGATCTCTGACAAATCTTCTGTAGTTGAATAGTAGCTATATTCATGTACAACCGGTGAAAAGCACACCAAACATGCCCATTTATGTGTGTATTTGATGGAGTGATGAGCCAATCTCCCTCTCAGACAATCGATTGTCCACACAATTAGGTTCAGCTTTGATTTTAGGAGCTCACTGCAAAATAAACAGATCTAATGCAGAGGAGACAGATACAATGTGATAGAATATCAAATCCATCCTTTTGCCAATAGTTGAAGCATTAATGTCATCATTTTAGAACTCTCAGGCTCTAATGCACAGATCTAAAGCAAGGCTTAACTCAATTAAAAAAAGACAATGAAAATGCATTCAATCAAACTAAATGGCATTTCCAATTAAATCTCGAAAATATTTATATGTCGAGTCTATAATAGGAACTTGTGATCCGAAGAACATCGATCGACCAAAGAAGTCCAAGTGCTAGGAAGAGATATGCATGCGAGATGAGCCGTGAAGGAGATACGAGGTGGAATAACAAACTTAACGTAGAAATCATACAGGGTGCACACGAATACTACACAGGTAATAACAAATTTGCTTTTACAATCTGAATTCCACCATTCACAGGGCAATGGAGAAGTACAACTGCCCCTCACGAATCATTAGATCTCCATAAGGTCGCTCTGATACCAGATGAAAGCACAAAACCATATTATATGCTGAATACACAATATTAATCTTCACACTATATTATTGTTTAGATATATATGGATATTAAATAGCCATATACATAGCCAAAACAACCTCCAACAAAATAGGGAGGTGTTACAACAATTAATCTGTACACAAAAAACTCCTAATATACATTATTGTTACATAACAATAATGTCACCAAACTACATTATAATATTACTATTATATTATCAACCGTGGAGCACTAAATAAATATTTCCTAACAAAGGTCTTATTATGTTCACATTATTTCCCTATTTTAATGAAAAACCCCAACAAGATAAAATAGGGATCAAACTTAAATATTGAAGACACCATAGTTATAAGCTAAAGTAGCTCATCGAGCATCTTGGCAAGCTAATATGAGTGAACAATCCCGAGGCCCTATATCTCGGGTAAATTAATGTTTTCATAAATGCATTTGAGGGTTTAATTATAAACAATATTGGTGATGAAGTCTAAAAGGGAACTTGACGCATGTTCGATTCAGGCTCATCAAGATCAATGGAGCCATGAAGTAGCAAGGAAAAAAAGAGGATCATCTCGGTGATAATATCTTGAGCCATGCTCAAAATCACTTGAATGAGTCATCGGTTAAAACGGTGTGTGGTGAGGTGATTGTCTATAGGCTCGAAGGTAAGAATCATTGAACTTGGCTCACTCAGTTGAAGTTGGGGTGATAATGTGAGTAAGGATGAGTTCGATCAAATGGAAGGATGGTTGGCTTAGTTTTGAGCTCAATTACAAGAATGAATGGAGCATACTAGTGGCTTGATGAAGGAAAAGTGGCTCAGTTTGATGAAGGGGATTAGTGATCATCACAAGTGTTAGATGATTCACTTGGCTTTACCAAGTTGATTGGGCCATGGAAGCTTCATGGAATGATTTACCACAAATACGAAGATGTCAAACTGTTAGCTGAATCACATGGTTGGAGTTGGCTCATTGTTGGCGAACATTAACTCAAAGCGACTCATTATAACATAGCTTGGGGATCAATATCGCAAGATAAAAGGGAGATAGATTGATAGTTTGGAAATGGAGGTAGAGCTCATGATGTGGCTGATCCATGGATTTTCAATCATGGAGGAAGAGTGATCTCATAAGGGTAGAGATGACGATGATAATAGGTAACTTTGATCCAAGTTTAGAGAACTCATCGAGCTAAGTACAAAATCATAGTGATTTGGGTTCATTGGAGGAGCTCGGACATGGCTGACCCTTAAAGCAACAAGACGTGTTAATGTGTTTGAAACTTAACATGATGAAAAGTAAATGGATTAGGCCTTGTCTAGATGAGGATCTATTTGAAAGGATGAATTAGTTGCTCAATGGGGTTGGCAATGCACGGGTTCATTTTAGCAGCTCAAAAAAATGATATCAAGGTCGAGTATGGCAACCACTCGGTGACATTGAAAATCATCGTTTTGAAAGAGATCGGGTGAATACAGTGAAATTGGGCCAATGAAGATCTTGTAGTGAGCTTGTATGAAGATGGAAAAGAGCATTCACTCTATTGGGGCTATACAATGAATTGAGTTGGCTCTGATATGAGCTTGAGCTCATGTGGTGAACTATTTGGAAAACATAGCTGAGAAGCTTGGGGTTTGAAGTTCATAATTAATTAATAATGTAATGTGGGATGATTAGACTAACTTGTGAAAGAAACTAATTGTGTGGTTATGGCACAACTAAATAAAATAAGGTCACATCTCGGGAGATTCAAGTGCGTTCAAAGTAGGAGAAACACCATTTACCCAGAGCTCATGAGTCATTGATTTGGCGTGAGTGACTCGGGAAAAAATCAAGTGGCTTGGATTGGTATGAATTTTAGTTAGAATAGCTCGCTCATCATAATGGGTGTTATTAAAATTACATCCAAAGTCCGTGAGGGTGTAAATGGAGATCCATCGTGTTTAGGCCAAGTCAAAAACAATGATTGGGTTCTAAGGGCTATAAGAGCCGGTTGGGAAATGTGATGAGGAAAAGCCCACATTAGGAGTTCGCAAGGATCATGTTTGATGATGAGCCTGTAATGGGGAATGAGCTAAGGTAGAAATCGAGTGGGGAAAATTTTGGGTCTCTTTTCGGGGGTTGGCTAAATGGTGTCAAAATTCCGCATTATAGTCTTCAAAGTGGACCCACCAGGGAAATTTTAAACATGTTTGCATCGAGTTGATTGACTAGGTTACATGGCGGGGTGGTTTTCGGGGTGGTAATACATGGAAGTCAAGGGAAATACAAGGCACAAAATCATCGCTAAAAGACCAAGCTAGCTTGACATGTAAGGGCATGCAAATGAGTAGTGGAAGTCATGGAGCCAGGAAGCCATGTCATGTGTCGGTTTGACCCGGAAATGATTAAGCCAAGTTCATTAAGTTCGAATAGGTTGGGGTTGTTTATCATTAAGACTCGCTATGTAATGAAACGTCAACCAATGTACATATACCAACTTAGTGGAGATAAGGCTGAGGTCAACATGTTGGTAAAGTATGGGATTCCAAGGTGAGAGCTTACCGGTGTTACAAGGATCCCAAGGTAACATGGAAATACATGAAATACCGATCAATTTCCGGTGAAGGGAGAGATATACGAGGGGAATTTAAGGGGTTTAATGCATTATACCTAAGATCTTGTCATTCCAAACATTTAAGTGGCCAACGAAAGTCTGTTTCTTGATAAATATTGAAGACTCATTCAATGAATTAAGGTATTGCACTCTGTGGAGAATAGGAATGTGGAGGAGCATTTGATAGTTTACTCATTCAAACCTTGGGTGAGTCATATGGAAACGTGGAGCTCGGTGTTTGGTGGTGGAAGTATATAGGGTGGATTCATTCAAATTAGCACTTACACCTTTTCCAAATCACAAATAACCTCGTAGTCCCACCTATTTAAAGTTATTTTTATTAAAATATTTTGATAAAATAATATTTTTTATTTTAAAATATTTTATTGAAAGTATTATTCTAATTTAATGAAATATTGAATTCAAAATTTTGAATTTATGAAGTGATGGTGGAATTTTCCCATGGTTCAATTAATGATGTAATTAAGTGTGAAGGCCATGCCATTATTGATGCCCTATAATTTAGGATTTCTCCATCCTTTCTAAAAATAGATTTTCTATAAAATGAAGAGGAGAAGTTCATTCTAGGGGGTTGGACAAACAAAAACATATTAGAAAAGTGTATATTTTTCAAGAATCCTCTCTCTTCTGCAAGTTATCTTTGTGGATTGGGGAACTTTCAAGCCTCTTTTCCAAGACTATAATGGAAACCATTTCCTCTTTTGAATGTAATGATGCATTGTGCATGTTGTTGAAGTAATAAAAGTGTATGTTTTGTGACTACCATTAGTCATTTTCATCATTCCACATACTTCTTTGTGCCTTTCTCATGCTTATAGATACATTGTGTAAGTTTAAGTTTCTATTGTAGGTTCTTGGAGTTTTGTGCTTATCAAGTGGTGGATTTCTACATGCACTTAAGTTGTGGTGTTTATTCCCCATCTTAGTTTCATCCTTCTTCACTAGAATACTGATATATTGTTTGTCTGATTGAGTTTTAACAAAGGGAACACATGCTCTTTAGTTTGTGGTATTATGTTTACCCTTTCCAAGTTGCAGTAGGTGAATTTGTCTTGTGGTGCACAACACCCTCTTCAAATTAACCCTTCCTGAGTCTGGAAACACCCTTTATTTGGTGCATCACCATCCCTAGTATAGTTTCATTTCTTGAAAATATCTTTCCCTAAATCCCATGAAAATGTTAGTATAGGTCTAGATAACCATTTTATTACACTAGGAGTAGTACACCACTTAGTTTAGGAAGAGGAAGTCAGAATTCTCTGGAGTTTCACCTTGAGCCCAAGTCCCATAGCTCTGAGGTGATCTCATTTTACCCAATCACACCAAACATCATGTTCACATTCTAGACATTCAGAGGGTGCATTGATTTGGGGATAAAATTTTTGGGCATGCCTAGTGGGACCAAGATTTGGTACTTCTCTTATCACTTTTATAAATCAAAGTACCTAGCGACTCTATATCTCTAGATTTCAAATCTCAGTGCATTAACTTATGCAAAGAATTCAGAAAAGAGCTTCTTCAAAGAAAGGAAATTATCAGCACATCAAACTATCCTTGTCTCCTCCAAGGAGAAGGAGAAGAGGCATCTCAACATCACCCATTATAGCATCACCTCATAGGGGTCATTCAAATCCTCCTTACAGAAGGTTTCCTCCACCTAAGAATAATAAACCTCTTGTTGTTATGGTGAGGAACCAAGTTTTTCCCCATTTCAATGCAAGCAGTCCTCTTTTGTTGGCATAAAGTGACCCTATACTTGTTGTGACACTCAAAATTTTACCCTTCTACACAAGGGAAACTCACATTACTCCAGTGGAACATATTCTTGATGTAGCCAACATTTTTGTAGTACATAATATCACGGAGGACAACGTTGCGGTTAGACTTCTTGCTACTTATTTCAAGGAAAAACACTTCAATGGTTTTGAGGGTTAAGTGTTGCTACTATAACCACTTGGGACGAGTTAGGAGAAAATCTTTCTAAGCATTTTTTCGACAAGAGTGATCACCTCTCACTCTTGGAACAACTCACTACCATAAAAATATCTCTCTAAGAATACATGAGTGATTTCAACTTCCAATCCCAAAGGACTTGGAATATGATTCCGACACTCATAAATCCTTCTCCAAATAATGCAAACCCGTACTTTTTGTAAGCCTTGAACAATGATGTAGCTATCATGATCTAGTCTATGGCGGGGACTACACTACCTAATACCTACGAAGTTACCATAAGAGTGAAGAATTCTTTAATATAGGCTAGAAAGATAGATCCACGACCACCAATTCCATTGTCTCTGGATCTTACAAATAATCAGCCTACCATTTCTCCTATTCGAGTAGCCTCCAAAAACCATCTCGAGTCTATCCCGCCCCTTCAAATGATTTTTTAAAGTGAACTCACTTTGCTAAAAACTTTTGAGAACAAGCTAATTACACTCAAGAGGAAATAATTTTAATATAATCATCCATACCAGCCACAAAATCAATAGTATTAGGCTAATCATCCTCCTTTTCAAGGGAACAATCAACCTCAAAATCAAACTACAGGTCAAGCTATGAATGTCAGACCTCTAAATTTTAGGAATCCTCTTGCTGCTAGCTCTTCCAGAGCCCTTGTACCTATCCAAAATAATCTAGTTCAAGATTATGAATGGTGTTATCCTTGTTCTCAACCCCACAATCAAAATCTTTTCCCTAATGGAGTTCTTAGCCGAACCTTATGGTTTAAACATATCTACCCCTCGAGATCCAAAAGAATATTCATCTACGCATGAAATATCATATCAACCACTTTGCTAAATTGGAAAGCAAAAGATTTTTGTGGGTTAAATGCAAATTCCTCATCAATCATGGTTAAAACTCATTCCAAAAAGAGAGAAATGGAATCTCAACCTTCCAAATCTGATCAAGCATCCACTTCATAGCCTCAACCACAAATGGCGGTTGATAAAGATGTGGGAAAGAAACTTCAAGAAACACATGCTAGCCAAGTTGTAAGGAAAGAAGGTTCTTTAGGCATCACGGTACCCAATAAGCAATTTCCAAAAGAGGATTCTAATACCTAAAGAAATGTTATAAAAGTAGGATAAATTCCCTTCAATATTATATAACAAATGAAGAAGACCAACTTGAGTATTACTATGTGGGATGCACTCTCAATTCCTTCTCAAAGGAATTATGTTGTGAGAGTCTTTTAATAGTTTTGGTACAACTGATGGATCATCGGGTCATGGAACAACAATTGCTATGATTTTGTGTCAAACAGAAGGGAAACTAATTCCTAAGGAAAAAAACCACCACCATTCTATATTTCCTTGATCATTGGAAATCATTTAGTACACAATTGCATGATCGATTCTAGTGCCAGTAGCTCAGTTATGCCCAAGAAAATTACAGATGTGTTAGGAATACAATATACACTAGTCTCTAGAGGAGTTGTTCGGATGGATGGTTCACACAAGACATATCATTCGTTGATCTTTCTCCTCTCTTCGCCATTTTCCTATCACAATATTTCAATGCCAAGATGGGCGGTTACCTATTAGATGATTGGTTGCATATGACACTTATGACTCAATAAGGGACTAAAGTGACTATAAAGGTGAAACTAATTTTCCATAACCATGTGGATCCCTACACCGCCAGTCCCATAAATGAGAATTATGCCATCTATGACACGAGAAGAAGATATTGATCATGAACCAACCACTCTTGTGGAATAATTTTATGACATTGTGCTAGATGAAGTGAGTGGATATCATTAGAACAATCCCTAAGCTGATTTATTGGCATATGAAGAAGTTGGTTTGTTCATTTTGGAGGAGAAATGATTTGGTACATCTGCATTCATGAAGAAGGTACGATCATACCACAACTTGTCAAAAAACAAAAAAATTATGAAGGATTTGTGGAAATTTTTCTTCGATGGCTTAATGAGTAAGAATAGAACTAGTGTTGGTGTCATGCTCATTTCTCCGAAGGAGATAAGTAATTCTCGTCTTTCGGTTATAATTTAGTTGCACTAACAATTTGCTGAATATGAGGCCCTTTTGAAAGGAATTCAACTATCTCAAAAGAAGGAATATAATCATTGACTATTTTTGGAGATAATGAGTTAGTTATTCATTAAGTGACGATAGGAAGTGCATCCAAAATGATCTTTTAAGATCATACAAGAACCGAGTCTAGGATTTTATTGAAGATTTCAAAGCTTTTGGGATCCATACGGTTCCAAAATCAAAATCAAGATGCTTTGATAGGTTTTCTACGATTGGCTCATAATACGAAATACCTATTAATATAATGAAAGAAGGGTAGAAATCTAACAAAATGGTGGTTCGACCTACACTCTCTAATAATGTGAGTAGTTGAAAAGTTCTCGATAGTGACAAATAAATTGTTTTATTTTTACAAGAGGAGGCATATTTTGCTACGAAAGGTCAAGAAAGGTTGCAAGAATCATATGGTGATCAAATAATATAATTGAAAAGAAACAAGCTACAAAATCCTTAGTTACTCTAGAATCCATCTTCAATTTAGACAATCAATCCAAAAGACAAAGCTCTAATATGGTGGTCAAAGAAGAAGATTTTGAGGAATTCCATGTAGCAAATGAAAAGTTTATAAAGATCGGAAAAGTATGCACTCCCGAAGAAAAAAATCATTCATCAAACTTTGTCAAGAGTATCAAGACATTTTTATATGGAGCTACAAAGACATGCATGGTTTTGATCTAGTTCTAACACAACATAGTATCGAACTGGATCCTAATGACAAGATAGTTCATCAAAAACACAGGCCAATTAATCCTAAAATTGAGCCACAAATGAGAAAGGAGATAACCAAACTCATCAAGGTCTCGTATAATTTTTCCTATCAAGCATTCCTCTTGGGTAGCCAATCTAGTTCATGTAAGGAAGAAGAATAGAAATTCGGCTATGCGTGGATTTCAAGGATTTAAATTGTGCCTCGTTGAAATATCATTATCCTCTTTTATCAATGGATAAAATCCTTCGAACGGTAGTAGGAGCTCAAATATTTTCTTTTCTCAATGGATATTCAGGTTACAATCAAATTCTGGTCCAAGAATCCGATCAATTCAAAACAAATTTCACTACCAAGTGGGGCACATATGCTTACAACAAAATGCCATTCAGATTGTCCAATATTGGGGCTACTTTCCAAAGAGCCATGGACATGGAATTTAAAGGACTAATCAATGATATCATCTTGGTTTACCTTGATGATATAATTGTATACTCTAAGCATGCAAAAGACCACATCACACATCTAAGGAAGGTTTTCCGAAGATGTAGAGAGTTTGGAGTTTCACTTAACCCTAAGAAATGTATTTTTGTAGTGCATGAAGGAAAGTTATTGGGGCATGTTTTTCAGCGAAGGAATTTCTATTGATCTAGCAAGGATCCATTTGATTATGTCTTTATCTCTCCCAAGTCACAAGAAGGGTCTCCGAGTTTTTGGGAACCATAAACTTTGTGCGGAGATTCATCCCTCAATTCATAACATGGCTAAACCACTTTGTAGTCATGTTGAAGAAGAATATGCCATTCTCATGGAAAATGGAAGGAATGGAGAGATTGAAATCCATCAAAATGGCCATTTCTCAAGCTACCATGTTGGTGAACCCCAGTTTGATAGAGATTTTTTTATTTATGCTTTTTTAGGTCAAGAGAGCATTTTAGGGATCCTCACCCAAGAAAATGACAATCGATGGAGCAACCAATTACATTCTTGATCGATCCCTCAAATAATATGAGCTCAAATATTCATTCGTTGAAAAATAAGTCTTTGTGGTTATTCGAGCTTTGAAGAAATTCAAGCACATGTTGTTTAACAACAAAAATCATCTAATGGTGGATCATCCAGGTGTCAAGGAATTTTTTTCGAACAAAGATATGAATGAGAAGCATGATGGATGAATCGCAAAGGTGATGGAGTATGAAATACATATCAAAGTTACCAAACTTTTTAGAGGTAAAGGTTTGTGTCAACAACTTGCTTTGCAGACACTGAAATCAAAAGGTGACGAGGATGTGGCGTTCCTAAACACTAATGAAGGTGATGATCGGGATGATTGGTTATCCAAAATGAAGAGTTTAATTTTCTTAGGAGCGTATCCTGTGAACATGGATAAAAACAAAGATGGAATTTCCATCTTTAATCTATACCACATGTTCTGTAGATAATGTTCTCTTTTCGAAGGGATTTGAATGGTGTTCTCCTTTAATGTGTAGGACCAAAAAAGTAAGTAAGATAGTAGAAGAATTTCAAAATGGCCTATCTAGAATACATTATTCTGCATGAACAACTACTACCAAGATCATGTGAACTGGTTATTATTAAATAAATTTGTTCAAACATGCCCATCTATGGGTAAGAAAGTGCAAGTAATGTGCCTTTTTCACTGGGAAGCGAAGTTGAAGGATCTTCCACTTTGCATCCAATTCAACCGACCAACCCTTTTTCAATGGGGCTTGGATTTCATTAGAATTATTAATCATCCATCCAATGATGGACATAAATGGGTCCTTACTACAATATCTTTTTTACTCGATGAACAAGAGTGGTATCATTGAAGGAGAACCATGAGAAGGTAGTTCTTAACCTCTTAGAAGCTATAATGACAAGGTTTGGTGTTCCATTTATAGTTATTTTAGACAATGCAATGGATTTTCTTGGTCTAAATAGGATCAAATAGGGATCAAACTCAAATCTTGAAGACACCATAGTTACAATCTAAAGTATCTTTTCGAGCATCTCGTTGAGATGCTCGGTGAGCTAATATTAGTGAACAAGCACTGAGGCCATATATCTCAGGTAAATTAATGTTTTCATAAATGCATTAGAGGGTTGAATTATTAATGATCTGGTGATGGATTCTAAAAGGGAACTCGATGCATGTTGTGAGTCGGGATCATCGAGATCGATGGAGCCATGAATTCGAGGCAATAGAGAGGATTATCTCGGTGGTAAGATCTCGGGCCATGCTCGAAATGGCTTAAATGATCCATCACATAAAATGGTGTGTGGTGAGGTGATTTTCTATAGCCTCGAAGGTAAGACTCATAGATTTTGGCTCAATCGGTTAAAGTTAGGGTGATAATGTGAGTAAGGATGATCTTGATCAAATGGTGGGGTGGTCGGCTTATTTTTGAGCTCAATGTTGAAGAATGAATGGAGCATCTTGGTGGCTCGATGAAGGAAAATTAGCTCGCTTCGTGGAAGGGGCTTGGTGATCATCATAGTGTTAGATTATTCACTTGGATTTACCAAGTTGATCGGCCAAGGAAGCTCCATGGAATGATTTGTCACAAATGTAAATAGGTAGAACTGTGAATTGAATTGCATGGTTAGAGTTGGCTCGTTGTTTGTAGAATGTTAAATCAGACCGAATCGCTATAACATAGCTTGGGGATAGATAACACAAGATAAAAGGGATATAGATAGACAATTTTGTAATGGAGGTAGAGCTTGTGATGTGACTGATCCATGGAGTTGATTGATGGAGGAAGAGTGTGCTCATAAGTTCGAGAGGTGATAGTACGATAGAGTAGCATGAGCCAAGTTTACATAACTCATTGGGATAAGTATAAAAGCATAACATCTTGGGTTCATCGGAGGAGGGACATGGCCAACCCATGAAGAAACAAGACATGTCAATGTGTTTGGAACTTAACATGATGCAAAGGAAATGGCTCAGCCACAGGGCTAGATGAGGAGCTATTTGAAAGGCCAAATGAGTTACTTAATGGGGTCGGTAATGCACGAGTTCATGTTAGTATCTTAGAAAAGGAGATTGAGTCCAAGTATGACAACTACATAGTGACATTCAAAGTCAACATTTTGAGAGATATATCGGAGTAATTGAGGTGAGCTCGGGCCAATGAAGATTGTGTAGTTAGCTTGTATGAAGATGGAGATGAGCATTCACTCGATTTGGGGCTATACAATGATGATTGAGTTGGCTTCGTGATGAGCTCATGCTCGCATGATGAGCTTGTTGGAAAAAATGGCTGGGAATCTCGGGTTTTAAGTTCATAATTTGATAACAATGTAATTTGGGATGAGTGGATTAACTCATGAAAGAAACTCACTATGTGACAATTACACAACTAAGGAAAATAAGGTCATAGCTCGGGAGATTTGAGTGGGTTCAAAGTAGGAGCAACACCATTTATCAAGAGCTCATGAGTCATCGGGCTAGCAACAAGTGACTCGGGAAAAATTCGTTTGGCTTGGATTAGCGAGAAGTTGAGTTGGAATAGTTTTCTTGGCATAATCAACATTAGTAAAATGTCATCCGAATTTTGTGAGGGTGTAAATGGAGATCCAGCGTGTTTAGGCCAAGTAAACAAAAATGATTTGGTTACGAGGGCCATAAGATCTAGTTGGGAAATATGATGAGGAAAATCCCACCTTGGGAGTTCACGGGGATCATGTTGATGATGATCCATGTCGTGGGGAATGAGTTAAGGCATAAATCCGAGTGGGGAAAATTTTGGGTCTTTTGTCGGTGAGTTGGCTAAATGGTGTCGAAATTTTACATTACGGTCTTTAATGTTGACCCAAAGGGGGAATTTTTAACATGTTGGCATCGAGTTGATTAACCGGGTTATCCGGCATGGTGGTTGTTAGTGTGGTAATACATGGAAGTCATGTGGCATATAACACATGACATCATCACTCAAAGACCAAGCTATCTCGACATGTAAGGGCACGCTAATGAGTAGTGGAAATCGTGGAGATGGGAAGCCATGCCATGTGTTAGTTTGACCTAGAAGTGATTAAGTTGAGTTCATTAAGTTCGAATCGGTTGGGGTCATTTATCTTTAAGACTCACTATGTAATGAACCACGAACCAATGCACATATACCAACTTGGTGGAGGTACGACTGGTCAACATGTTGGTAAAGTAAATACAAATTATGGTATTCCAAGGTGAGAACTCACCGGTGTTAGAAGGATCCCAAGGTAACGTAGAAATAAAGGAAATACTTGATCAATGTGGACCGAAGGGAGAGATATACGAGGGACTTTAAGGGGGTCAATGCATTATACCTAAGAACCTATCACGCCAAATATTTAAGCTGCCAATGAAATTTCTTTTCATGATAAATAGTGAAGACTCGTTTAATGAGTTGAGGTATTGCATCGCGTGGACAAAGGGGACGTGGAGGAGCATTTGATAATTGACTCATTGAAACCTTGGCTAAGTCATAAGGAAACGTGGAGCTCTATGTTGGGCGGTGGAGGTATAATATGGTGGATTCATTCAAATTAGCATTTAAACCTTTTCCAAATCACAAGTAACCTTGAGTCCCACCTATTTAAATTTATTTTTATTAAAATATTTTAATAAAATAATATTTTTAATTTTAAAATATTTTATTGAAAATATTATTCTAATGTAATGAAAAATTGAATTCAAAATTTTGAATTTATGAAGAGATGGTGGAATTTTCTTGGAGGTCAATTAATGATGTAATTAAGTGTGAAGGCCATCACATTTCATTATTGATGCCCTATAATTTAGGATTTCTCCATCCTTTGTAAAAACTAGATTTTTTATAAAATGTAGAGGAGAAGTACATTCTAGGGGGTTGGACAAGTTAGACATCTTAGACAAGTGTATATTTTTCAAGAATCCTCTCTCTTCTCTAAGTTAGCTTTGTGGATTGGGAAACTCTCAATCCTATTTTCCAAGACTCGTAATGTAAAACATTATCTCTTATAAATGTAATGATGCATTGTGCATGTTTTTGAAGTAATAAAAGTGTACGTTTTGTGACTATCATTATTCCTTTTCATCATTCAACATACTTCTTTATACCTTTCTCATGCTTATAGATACATTGTGCAAGTTTAAGTTTCTATTAGAGGTTATTTGAGTTACTGTGCTTATCAAGTGGTGGAGTTCTTCATGCGGTTAAGTTGTGGTGTTTATTCCCCCTTCTTAAATTAATCCTTCTTCACCGGAAGACTGATTTTTTTTTTGTCTGATTGAGTTTTCACAAAGGGAATTCTTGCTATTTAGTTTGTGGTATTATGTTTACCCTTTCCAAGTTGCAGTAGGTGAAGTTATCTTATGGTGCAAAAACCCTCTTCAAATTAACCCTTCCTAAGTCTAGAAAAACCCTTTATTTTGTGCATCACCATCCCTAGTATAGTTTCATTTCTTGAAAATCTCTTTCCCTAAATCCCATGAAAAAGTTAGTGCAATAAAATGGTTATCTAGAGCTATACTAATATTTCCATCATTAACACTTATTTTATGGAAGAGGAAGTTGGCCTTCTCCGGAGGTTCACCTCAAGCCCAAGTCCCACAACTTGAGAGGTGATCCCATGTTACCTAATCACACTAAACATCATGTTCATATTTTATACATTTAGAGGGTGCAGTGATTTGGTGATAACAGCACATATCGTATCTCATACCTTACAACTCTTGAAGTATGCCAAATACGTAGTTATCTCAACTTTTCATGAACTAAAGAATTGAAGGAAGTTAGACATATATGGATTTCCTAAACCTTTGATATTTCAACCAAAGAAAACATGCCTCCTTAATCTGATTTGGGATTAATAAAATTCTCTTCCATTTTGATTGAACTAGTCCCTTCTTTGAAAAAATTCATTGGATTAGCTTTTATGTTGAGCACCTCTTCCTTTGAAGCATCATTCTTATCATTCCTTGACTCTTCAACCCTCATACTCTACATATTCGACTAAGAAACAATTCTCTTAACCTCATTTTATTGATAAACCATCTTCTTAACCTTAGATTCGACATGAAATTCATAAAATCATTAATGGTAGTTATATTTCTCATGAATACTCTTCCATTTTGAGCTTTATACGTCTTGATAAAACTAGAAGATTCACCTTGGTAACAATGTCGTAATATGACCCCGATTCTTAAAATTGGAGCACACAACATTATTCTTGCCTCTTCCTTCATATACACAAATATTCCATCCACAACCCTTAGACTTGTGACCATACTCACAACATGAGTAACATTCACCATTAATGAAACTTTCACCATTCCTAGAGGACCTTCTTTTGTAATCTCTAACTCTATGACCATAATCATGAAAAACATAGAAATAAAAATTGAATGAGGAACAATACCTAGTTGCATTAGGTTGTTTAACAAGGTTAGATAGTTTTGAATGAGTCCTCTTTGTCTCCTTCTTAACTACTTGAAAAATTGGTCTAACTTTGTCATCTCCACGCTTTTGATATGTTCTCCTTTGTATTCTAGGCCCGATTTTTCATTGGTTTCTCTTTGAATATCCAAGATCCCATCAAACGATTTATAGCTATTTTCTAACCTCTCATACATTTTCAACATGATAGATTCATCTTCTATATCAGATTCTAGGGATTTTAAAACTTTTTCATGCCTGAAGAAAAATTCTTCTTTGCACTTTAGGGAATTAGTCACTTTCTCAACTTGTGATTCCATCTCTTTAACAAATTTACCATGCTCTATCTCCATGCAATTGATTTGAGATTCTAAACTATGAATCAAGGACTCGTAACATCCTTCTTCTTTCTTAGGGCAGCATCAACATCATAAAATCTTCACATGGCTTTATGCTTGAGGATCACCTTCAAGTGATAAAGCTTGCTTCTCAAGGAGCATCTTTGATACCAATTATTTGAATCACAATGGATTGGGAGGGGGTGAATTAGTCCTAAAAAATTCTTTTCATTTTCCATAACATACCTGCATCATTCAAACCATTCATATAATCATCTATGAACCATATGAGATTATTAGGTGCGTGTTAAACAATCACAAGTGTAAGAATCAAAAGAGAGAACAAATGACACCAGATATAAGTTGGAAAGCCTCAAGGGAAGACAAATCACATAAAACTTAGCTTATATTAGAAAAATAAAGTAGTTATAAGAATATTACACATCCTCCAAGATTTGTTTAATGAGGCACCAACCCCACAAGGAGCACCAAACCCTAAACCTTTGCTAATATTACTCACAAAAAGGAATCTTATAGTCTTTGGAAGGAGACTATAGCAACTCTGGTCAAAGAATGGAATGGATGCATGGAGACGGTGGATGATCTGGTCAAAGATAAATGAAATGTTATGGTTTGGAATCTGCTTTGCTTGTTTACCTTTTCTGTTAGTTTTATCCTTGGGACTACTATATAATGTATAACATATATAATGGATATCATATACTGGTGTTTTTTTTTTTGATATTTTGGATCATGACTGGCCTTCGAAGGTAAATACTTTGGCCAATATGTAAGTAAACTGTAACTCTTTGTAAGGGGTAGGGTCCCCTCAACCCTAACTTTTACCTCTAATAAAAAAGGAATCTTATGAATATTATTCATAATAAAAGATTTCAAAAATAGTTATCACATGAAATATTATTTTCACACAACTGATTTTGATCCAAGTTCAACTCTAAACAAATCAAACCCTCATCCAAATAATCTCTCTCCAAACTTACCCAATCTCTTCTTCATGGGCTAATTAGGTAAATTTTCCTTGCATCACTAATCCTAAAAATTTCTCGGTATTCATTTTTGTTTAAGATCTTTCTATAAACCTTCAACATTCCTCTTCACTCCTCTATATAGGTCACTCATATTTTCCTTATTCACAACTACTCACAAAGGACTCATTTCACTAGCTTGTATATAAAAAACTAGCTTATAACACCCTGGTCAGCCATGACCAAGTAGGTCGGTCATAAAAAAATAATAAAATCATATAAATAACCACAAAAATGACCCAAGTAGGTCAGCGGGGGACAAGATATCATCATCAAGCTCCAAGATGCATAAGCAAGCTCAAAACAAGCTTTTTAGGCATGAGCATATTATCCAACAAATCCAAGGTTTTCAAACAAATTTTTCATGGATTCATCATCATCATGAAACAAGGTAGCAACCTAAACTAATCACCAATAGGCTCAAGAAAAACTACAACATCTCCGAACATCATGAAGTAGGCTAAGAAGCAAGCAAACCACACTAGGTATTTAACACCTCGAAATTTAGTTGTGAAGAATGACCAAGTTGACATAGAAAAATACTAGTTATGACTCAATTATTATATAATTAGAAGGATACCTGAATCTATTTTCCATAACAACTCACATTTTCATCATATTCATAGTGTAAGACCTCTAAATAGATCAATTTGTGCAGTTACTTGAAACAACCTTCAAGACCGCAAAATTAGGTCCTCAAAACTCGATCCAGTTCATCTATCAAAGCAACTCATCAAGACAAAAAACATATACCATTGCAAATTTCTATGAGTCTACTTTTTAGAAAAACTTATTTTATCTTCCAACTAATAATGTAAGGCCTTCAACTAAGAAAATATTTGAAACTTCCCATTCATTTACCAAGGACTCAATAACCAGTCTTGAGAGAAATAAGCACAAAATCATGCACACAAAATTATAATAAAAATAAAAATTGAACACATTATGGAAAATTTTACCAACATCTATAAGCACTAAGAACCATATCTCATGTGGAGAAAATCAACCAAGCACACTTGTTTCTTCAAGCCATCTTGAGAAGTCAATTAAGGCTTTCTATTCCATTAGATATTCAACTAAAAACCATCACTCCAGCCCATTACAATAACTCTAAAACATCATAATAGGTTTCAATAAACTATCCCTGACAATTAGATGCATAAAAAAAAAAAGCAAAATGATCAAACTCAACTCAAACCAAGAGACTAGCATTTTAGCCCTTAAGGCCAAAATCAGTAGGTTGACTTTTAACACTTGTATCTTAAATTTTCTCAATTGTACCTGCATTAAAATTTTCATGGATGTATATCACATGTCCTAAGGATTCTATAATAATTTGGTTTTCATCTTTGAAATTCCATATCATCACTGAAACTACAAAAACCCACAAAACAAGTTTTTCTCTCTCTTTGAAAAATAGTTGGAACACCAAACCACCACCAAAATTAGCTCCAAGGAATCCTATTAAACCCTAATGCATAAATTTTTCTAGCCAAAATTTTTGGATACCAAACAAATAAAATATCTCAAGTCACTCTAGAAGGAGGGTTTTGCTATGGTTTCAAAGCAACTTACCTTCTTAACGATTATTCATAAAAACCCAACGATCAATCCACCTCATTATTTTTGAAAAACATTCTTAGCTCAATGGAAAAAATCCCCCAAAACCTATGGGTTCCATGCAAAGTGTGTATGAGTGTATGAGCATTTGAAGTTCCCAATTCAATTTGGTTTTTTCTTCTTCTCAACTTGGTTTTACCAATAAAGACAAATCTTGCAACATCATGAAGCATCATGACAACATCCTCTAATAATAAAAATTCACCACTTTTCTAAAATATTTCCGAAAGTCTCTATCCAAAATGACTTACCTTATTGCTTCCCAAAGACCATGAAACATCATAATACCTCTGAGATAGGACTTAAAACTCCTCATACATGTCATATGCTATATCAAAATTCTCGAACCATACTTTACCGTGACTTCCTTACTCTATTTATCAAGTCACCATACCAAACAACAATATCTAGGACTTGGAATAGGCATAGAATGACCTCTTCACACCATGACTCTTCATGAACTTTCCATGTTGACTTCATACAAACACATGGACACCTCTAACACATCATTTCAACCATGTTTGATCTCATGAAAACATTTGGAACTCATACCATGATCATATATAATAGACCATTCTCAAGAAAACCATAGGAATTCACCAAAACATGACCCTACCAATCAACCTTTATGTTTTACCTTTTTAACACCTCATGGAGACTCTCATCGGAACTACACACCCTTTTTCATCAATGGTTGTGACATCAATGAAAACACCAAGACAAAATAGCTATCAACTTGGTCTCATAATAAACTAGAAAGTTTTTAGAATTAAGAGATGCTCCTAATGGTATATTCATTATTCCGATTTGGAGTTTTCATAATATTTTTGTAAATAATTTTGTCAATATTTTGAAGGAGAAATACAATAAGATCAACTTACGAAGCTCGGAACAAACATGGAGAGAAAAATAATATTTTTTAGAGATCATGGGTTCTCGAGACTTTTGGCATGTTTGAAAGAGTTTCATTATTTGATTTGTATGTTTGTATATGTATTTACAAATATAAACATTAATGGATCATTTCGAAATAAAGCTGGTGATGTAGGAATTTTTCAAACCCCATAATAAATTCTAATATTGTATTATGATTTTTATTTTAGTTTCAGATTATTTTGAGTTGATTAAATCTGATTTTCAATTTTGGAAGAAAACTCAATCAATACAAAAATTTATGATAAATCAATAAAAATAGGTAAAATGAAAATATGATAGTTCAAATGGATAGCTGATGTAAATGATTAAATTCAGTTCTTAGAACACATTTGGATCAGATTTAAATAATAAAATTAATCATATTTTGAATTAGATTCAATTGATTAAAATTTAGAATATGATAATATTTGAAAATCATTACAAAAATTTAAATTAGAGGCGATTTATCTTGGTGTTTATGAATACATTATACAACATAATATCATCCCTCATTCACCATGCAACCACATTAGAGGAAAATATATATACAAATGTGGCAATAGTAACATGAGGTAATGGCGGAAAAGACACCCCTTCAATAAAAGAGTGTGTCGAACCTAGCTGAGGCCCCCACCAATAAATAGTAGGCCCACCCTTCTCGATGGCGAGTTTCGAAGACTGAGTTAAAAATTTATTTTTTCCTTTTTCTCCATATCATTTGCCATGTGTTGCATCTTGATTGGCCAACTTCCATTACTTTTGCTTCTTCAACTGGGAACTTTTACGAATGGTAACTTTCTTTAACAAATTCTTTATTTCACGTTCAAATAAGCGTGAAAGCTCTTGGAGTCTTCTACCATCTTTAAATGATTCTAGAATATTTATGGAAACTATATCCAATGAACTGATCTCTAGATCAAACCTCCCCAATGAGAAGAATTTTATTCCACAAAAATATGTTTTTCACCCACGGATGTTACTAATCATCTTATTCCATATCACAAACACATACATGATCCATAGAAATAGCATTATGAGTAATGTCACTACTGATTGCTGAAAATATTATCACAAAACATTAATCGGTTAAAAATAGAAAAAAATTCACCAAAAGAGGTAATTACCCCATTGATACTATGTGATTATGCCAATCTCTGTAAATATCTTAGATCAATTTAAAAAGAAAAACCATGCCAAATAATAGGCTAGTTTCTAATTGATTCCTTGTAGAATTGCCAAATCCCACTATGATCAGTATCGCCATCACAAAAATTGATCAGTCTAAAAATAGACAATTTTTTACCTTAAGAGGAAATTTTCTAATTGATACTTTAAGACACATCCAATCATGGTAAATACAATTATACCAAAATAGATCAGTATATAAATACATCTACATGTAAATAATAGGCTAGTGTCCACTAAATTATGTGAAATTTTCAATCACTGCAAATATCACAAACACAATCTAGAATGTTTAGAATACACATATGCCAAAAATAGACAAGATTAAAAACTGAATCATGTGAATTTGTATATGAAACATCCATCCCAAAATTCTTCACTAAACATAGGCTAGAAACAAACTGTCTGCATACCAAAAATGGTGAAACTGTTATTCACTACAAAAGATCACCATGCATGATATGCAAACCATTTTTTAGTGCAATCAATGTACACCCTAATTGTAACCACATAGGATAGTTACAAATAAATTACAAAAATAAGGGAATTCATATATACACAAATAACATATGTGGACACAATAATTTTTAATATTAATTACAATACAAATGGTGCCCATACTTTTACACAAAAAATCACCAAAGAATAAACTGAAATGCAAACTCTATGTCAAAATCAAAATGGATTTTTTTAATCTCATAGGTGAGAAGTATAAATTGAGTATGATAAAATTTTCTATTAGCTCTTTCCTATAGGAGAGACCATTCTTGGGAGATAAAATAAAGATGAGAAAATTTCCTTTCAACTTTCAATAGAATCCCACAAAATTCACTAAAAATAGTATACATACTAATCCACAATTTCAACTATAACAATATGAAATTAATTTTTTTACCAAATAGTTTAATCAAATTATCCTTTTTGGGTTATTCAATTTTATCAATGTATGAATCGGTATCTACATGGGTTATTTTAAAAATGGTTTGTTTCACAAATTTTTCCTTTTCCAAAACTCTCCACTCTTGTTTTAGACGAACTTGCCAACACATGTTAACCTCATGACCTTTCCTGTGATAATGGGTATAATACCTTTTGTCCAATTTTTAGGAAAATTACCTAGATTCCTATTTTTACAACCTTGTGTATGAAAATAGTCTTTGAAAATTTTACCCAACAACAATTTACTTGTACGACATTTAACTACAAAATGGATAGATAATCCACAAAAATGCATGGATAAACGTACCACAAATTGTGTGTATAATCAAAAGGAACATTTGAATATGTATTTTGTTTAAAATAAATTCTTTTATATTTTTTCCCATTACCATTTTTAACTTTCATAAGATGTGGTAGAGGTTTCTTCCTTGTAGTCTCATATGTCCTAGAGAATTCACCTTTCTCATTTTAACCACAAAATTTGAATCCAAAACCTACATGGTGAGGCATATCCTCTAATTGAATGGGGTTAGAACTCATTGGTCTTATTTTTAAAGGATTTTCCTATTAAATCCCATTTTGAAAAGTAACTTGGAACATATGTCCTAAGTATGTTGTTCAAATTTACAAAAATAATTTTCAACTGATATACAATGGGAAGATTTAACAACCGACAAAATACTTATGGTGCTTGAATCCGCTTGTACACTTGTGAGAGAGGAAGGTCGTAGTTATAAAACATAATTGATTTTCCCTTCATGTCACCAGTAGATTGTAAATTTTCCAAGTGCTCGTCCTTAGATTTATAGTTTGTTTTAAATTTGTCACATTCCTCTTCCAAGGAATAATACATTGATTTCATGAGAACATTGTCGTCTTGGATTTGGCATTTGAATACCTCAAACTCTTCGAGCTTTACCTATTTTGAAAATTTTCCCATGGTGCACCTGTACTTATCCAATAACAACTGAACCAACTACATAATTTGAAGAAACAAATTGTCAAATCAACATGCTCTAATACCAAAATGATCCATAAAAACGTATAAATCCACTAATTTTTAATCACATTTACAAGGTTATTTTAAACCTTATCGGTTCTCAACATTTTATCAACTTGAACTATTTATAAATATTATTAAAATATGATTCAAATTCATATAAAAAATTAATTAAAACAAAATTAAATTTCTAATAATTCATCCATGTCGAGTTATCAATTCAAACCATTCAGATTTTCATTTTACCATATCTTATCAATTTACGTAAAATTTTCGTATGATTAAAATTTACATCCAAACTGATAATTGATTTTAAAAAATCGACAATACTCTAAAACTAAATGCAAAAATCGAGTAACATGACACAAGAATTTTTATGGGGTTTAGAAATTCCTACATCCTTGGTTTCATACAAACCAATCCATTAACATTAATTTTGCAAGTACAATTAAAATATTACAAAATAAATAATGAATAATAAAACTTGTGTCGGAAGTTTGTGAGAACTCCGTGAGCTCGAAAAGATTAGTGTTTTCTCACCTTTTTTCCATATTCACAAGTCGATATTTCTTACATTCTCCATTAAAATATACACAAAAATATTTTTAAAATATAGTATATGAAATACAAATTGGACAAATGAATACATCAAGAGATTCATCCTTGAATCCTCAAAAATTTTATAGTTGACTTCAAGACTGTTCTCCCTTAAGTGCTTTAAAATGATTGATTTCAAAACCCTTTCTATTTAACCTCAATACACAAACATTTGCATTAGCTTATTTAAGTAAAATTGAACCCTATTATAGGCTTGGTTAAGGCCTATGGTCTATCAATAGGCATAAAATTTTTAAGAGGTTGGTTAGGGGTCGATCCTCTAACTACCTTCACCACTTGTTTAAGCCAACTTATACTTAGTACCACATTTTTTCGGTATATAGTGGCACTATGGTTTATATTTATGCTTGATGGTGAGGTATGTGTGGCCGCGGTCACATTTTTCTTAGGCCGCGTAGGTTGGCATGGAATATTTGAGCCAAGTTGAGCTACATGGTTGTGTTCGATCGCCAATGTTTGGTATGCCACATTGTGAGGTGAAGTTAGTGACTATATTTGTCTTCACTATGGAAAATATAGCTGAATCGGTGTGGATGTGGGCTCTCCGAGTCCAAGAAATGTGGGAGGAGCTGGCAGTTGGACAAGATGTGTAGATGGTGAGGTGGTAGGTCGGGTGAGATGGAAAATAGCTCGGTGAGTTGTCCCAAAATGTAACTCGGTTCAAATGCATGTATAAGATATTACATAGCATAAGTTGATCCCAAATTCACACCTAAATACATTAGAGGAAAATATATACACAAATGTGGAAATAGTAAAATGAAGTAACAAATATAAAGGAACCCCTTTGATAAAATAATGTGTTAACTTTGGGTAAGGGCCCCACTAGTAAATAGTGGGGCCCACCTATCTGATAATGATTGTTGAAGACCGAGTCACAAATAAATAATTTTTCATTTTTTCTCCATATCATTCTTCCACATGTCGCATCCTCATTGGAAAACCACCCTAATTTTGCTTCTTAAATAGGGAACTTCTTGCGCATGGTAACTTTATCGATGGAGTCTATTTTTCACATTCAAATAGGTGACAGAAATCTCTTAGATTCTTCTACTATATTATAATGATCCTAGGATATTTAGGTAAACCCTGTCCACTAAATTGATATCTAGATCAATTTTTGACATGTAACTTACAAGTTTCTAGCACTCTTATTGGTTCAACAAAGACAATTCTTGGGACTTGAACCTGTAATGAGTTCTATTTCATGACATGTATTATATCAAAAACATGCCCTTTTAAGAAAATATATATGAAAAATATTATGCATCTTGGACAATACAAGAGGTAATGCTAACTTTGAAGCCATCAAAATTATCACCTCTGGGATTTCAAAATGTCACAAAATATTGGTGACAATTTGACATTCTTGCCAAATGCAATAGAGCTATTTTTGGTTTTACCCTTGAAAATACATTTTCTTATAGATCAAATTTTCTGTGTATCTTTTTCAATATAAGTTGTTTTTTTGTATCGTAGTTTATTTCAACTACTCACGAATGATCTTAATTTTCCCTTATATATCGAACAAATTTATTACCTCTAGATGTCAAGAATATGGTGAATCATGGAATTACTTCATGAATTTCATTTTAATATCATTACCCAACTATACATAAACTTTGTTATCATATCATAAGATTCCTTAATTTTCTAAATCGAATCCCTTGTATCTTTTATCATTCTAATCTGCTTCTAATGTAGCTTTAACATGTTAATAGTACATATCAATTTGAATTTGTTTCCTAACTTCTTGCTTAAAATGTGTTCTCGAGGGTTACAATAGTGGAAATATGTTTCCTATGACTCAATGCATCAAATAATTGATTTTATTTTCCTTTGATGTAACTAATATAAATTCCTATAGGGATAGAAATTCTAGCCACTTATGTTTTTTTGTGTTCAAATTGAGATGTGTAAAGATATATTTCAAACCCAAATGGTATGTTTTTAGTTCAAATGGATTTCTTAGAAAATAGTGCATCTATATTTGTAAGGGATGAACTATGGAAAAAAATTCTAAGTTATGGGGAACATAGTTCTTCCGATACACCTTTAGATTTTTTTCTCTCATAAGAAATTACATGATCATTTTGAAGAAGTATTCCTCTGAAAACTTTGCTTGAGGTATCAATTACCATGGTAAAGCTTCCATTGGGATTCGAAACCTTCAATACATGTGAAGTCAATTTTTCTTGGAGAAAATTAAATGCATTTTCACATTTATCAAGCCATACAAAATTCTTATCCTTATTCATTAATGAAGTAATTGGTCCAACTACTCTTGAAAATTCTTTTATAATTTTTTGATAATAACCATCCATTCCTATAAAAATCTTACCTCCTTCATGTTTTTAGGTGTTCAAACTTAGTGATAGCTTTAATTTTCAAAAGTTCGGTTAGGAATCCATATTTTTATTATGTAACTAAGATATTGTAATTCATTTTGATAAAAATAAATTAGAAATATTAAAATATATTTTCCTTTTTCTAAACACTTTTAGCACCAATATTAAGTGTTCGTTGAGCTCATCAACATTTTTGAATAAATAGGAATATTATTAAGAAAAAATAGAACATAATTATCTAAGTATTCTTGAACAATATTATTCATAAGGTTCATAAATGCAATAAGTACATTAACGAGTCTGAATGGTAAAACAATAAAATCATAATTCCCATTTGTGTATTTTGAATGTTATTTTATGAATATCTTCATCTTTTATCCTTAGTGATGATAGCCACATCGTAAATCAATATTAAAAATAGACGCATCTCTCATCTCATCGAAGAGATCATCGATCCTCGTGAAGGATATCTATTATTTATTGTTTATTTATTAAGAATGTGATAATCAATGATATTATTAATGATCCATATTTCGTTTTACTAAAAATGATTGTTTCTCCTCAAGGAGACACACTAGATCTGATCAATCCTTTAGACAAAAGTTCAAAAAGTTGTGCTTTCACTTCTACTAACTATGTTGTTCTTATTATGTAATATTCTATTTATATAGGTTCCTTTCCAGGTCTAATATCAATCGTGAAATAAAAACTCTCTTTTAGGAGGAAGTCTAGGTAATTCATCAAGAAAAAAATCCCTATACTCATGTAAAATTGGAATGTATTCCATGTAATTCTTACCTACCTCACTAAAATCATATTTTCTTATTACATAAAACATGCAACATTTATCTTTATCTTTCTTAAGATCCATTGTAGATATTTTTCTTACTTAAAAATATCTCTTAATGCCCTAGATGATAATTATTTTCTACATTTCATCAAGACATTCTATTCAATTTTAAAAATAGCTCACTATTTTCTTTTGTTTGGACACATATTTTACTCCTAATATGATGTCATAATACCCTAAGGTAGTCATGAAAATGTACATTTCAGTGGTAAGACTAGGTAATCATAATGTTGTTTGTAATAAGTCATTGTTCTACCGTATGAATTACATCATTCCCGTATTGAAAAATCAAAGATTTGTCTCTAAATCTATCTTTCTTAGATAATTTTCTAGATAACATAATTGAAATAAGGTACTCGATAAGCACAGGTGTCAAACAAAATAGTAAGTGGATAAAAATAAATCCTACCTGACACTTCTATTGGGGTAACATGTTCCTTATGTGGGTGATTACCCATTATAGCATGAATTATTTTCTCGATGGTTATTCCAATGATAATTTTAGGAAAATTTATTGTCATAGTGCTCACCTCCACATATAAAACATCCCCTAGTATTCCCTTTCATCTTCAATTTATTTGTACTATAAACATCATTGTTTTTCTCATAGTTTCTTATATTTATAGCATGTTTAGTTGTATTTTTCCTCATGAGTCTTCATTTTTATTCCCCCTTTCTTACATCAAGTTTTACTAAAAGCTAATGGTGTAGGATAGCTAACAATTCTCTTACATTTCTCATTCCTAAAGGCCAAAATTACTTTTGATTTTTATTCTTGTATAACGGCATTTTCAAGAAATATTTCCATAGTATATGGTCCATGAACATTTACCTTATCTTTTATATTTGGGTTTAATCCCATAATAAACTTATGGATCCAAAACCTTTTATTATTTTTGTATTGAGGAATGTATTTTAAAAAATTATAAAAACATTCCCAATACTCCACAACACTTAACTTACCCTGAGTTAAGTTATGAAATTCATACGTTTTCGATCAAAATAGAGTTGAAGAAACCAACGTTGATGAAAATTTTCCTTGAACTGATCCCAAGTGATGGAGGAAATATCCACTCCCAATTCCATCTTATGGTTATCCCACCATGAAGATTATTCATTGGAGCATTGGAGAGTACCCTAAATTACTTTAGTTTCATCAATTTTGGGTGGGTTGATTCTTTTTATATACTTATACAAATCAACATTCAAGTGATCTCCTTTATCCTCTTCCTAATTTTTATCTTCTTATTGTTTAGGTTGTTCTAGCTCATAATCTTCATTTTCACCTCTCGACCAACTTCTCCAAGGAAGCTATATAGTTTCGGTGTCCTGAAGGAATGTTAGTATTTTATCTTGTTTCTCCATTGTTGAACCTTCAATATTAGATGAATTGATTCCATCATCATGGCCTACCCTTCTTACCATTGTATCCTACTAATAAAATAATAATATGTTGATTAACATTATGAACACAAAGAAGTCCAAGAGATGATCACATTCAACTCGATACCAAACCGTAATACCCATGTTATGATTAATATAAATTAAGGGATTTTTTAATACACACTCATTAAGTTCAATTAAATCTTTCAATTTTAAACATTATTAATTATCTTTCTACTAAATAATCCAACATTATTTAATATTCATAATCCATCCCATAACATATGATATCCATGTGTAGTGTTAATGGTCTACTAGATCTACTAGATCTCACTTGATCACTCTATACGAGTGTGTACATTGTGTATACCTAGTTAAAACTTATATAGGTTACAAAAACATGTGCATCTCTTTAGTGCCTACCAATAATGTATTTATGTAACTTTAATCCACATCTAGACACTTTGTTTATTTAGGGGATTGGTGATCAACACACTGTAGTTAATAATTACATTACTTTGGCCAAAGTTTTCAATCATTTATTTGCAAGCTTATTTTCAATACTCCAAACTAGCCTACAAAACTCGTCTCCCATCGAAAAAATCCATCTCAATATAGTTATCATTATTTCATTTTATTGTTTAAGAAGATAAATTAGTTAAGAAGAAAAAGAATCATTGTCAACTCATCCTACTAAATGAAGGATCCTTTCCATTCTACCTTAGAATCCCTATGGGAAAGATAGAGACCATTTAATGATTTTCATCATTACATCCAAACAACCCTTCCCATATCCATCCTAAGTTGGCATGGGTAGGATACTACGAGAATATGAAGGAGCATAATATCTATGATTCTTATACACTTTAAGTTATCATAGATAGATAAAGTATCTAAGTCTTTCTTTATGACATGTTATAATGTGTTGATACACGATATTAGATTCTCAAAAGAGGGTTATAGTAACTCAATGAGTTACTAACTTTCATTATTTCCTCTTATCAAAATAACTCAACGTAGTATTCGTCATTAAGTATAGGTTTACTAATCATGTTTCACATAAAGTTATGTTATTACAATCACTCGTTTAGGATATAGATTACTCTATTAAGTGCATTAATTATAAGGTTCAACAATAAATTTATTTCATTTTCATTATATTGTTAACCTTATCATCTAAATTTTGTCATTTAATATACTTGATCATTTTAATTGAATCAATGAAATCAGCATTAATACATATCATAAGAATAATAAAAAAATTATAATCACATGTATTTAAAAAACAAATGATTATTTTCATAACCCACAAGATAAGTCATAAATAATCTAGGGAATATATTATATTTTAAATAAGGATAATGCATTATTTTCATTAATAACTATATACAAAACATCAAAATAATACATCGAGAAAAGTGACCTTTACAAGTTGTGAAGGAATTCCTTTCACATTTTAAAATTGTTTACAATAATAATTTTTGTATTTTTATCATAATAACATAATACACAAATTAATCATAATCATATCCAATAGTCATTTTAAGATTGTCATCCTTTCCTGCAAACCGTAGGAGAGAGAAAATATGTATGGGTCGATTCAAAGAACCGGTGTGAGATCGCTAACTCATATTACATGTTGTATTAATGATGAAATAATTGAATAAGTTATGGTTAAATTTATTCATAATCGAGTACGATATATTTATAAAATTCTTAGTTTACAAAAATTATTTTATCACACATAAATATAAAAATTATAATTCATCATTATAGAATAACAATATGTTCACTTTCTTCTAATGAAACTAACATGATAAACGTAACATTTAGTTAATAATGAATCCTACTAAAGTTTTCCTATATTTATGTAATGCAATATTTGAAAACAAAAATTCAAAAAATATAATTAAATCCATGTTTACTTAAAACTTTACCCTTTCAATCATTTAAATAGAAAAAAATCACACTTAAACTTATATAACATAACAAACAGAATGATGACAATATTTTGAAAAGGGTAAATGTTGTAGCTAAAATGTTTCATCTTTGTTTCCTCCAATCCCAATTTTCGTGTTTAAAACAATTTGTAATCCACATAAGATTTATTACAACAAGATATGTATCACAAGAAACCTTCAATAAATTTATAATTGCTATGTTTAAGTAGGATATCAGCAAAACCAAATCAAACAACAATTCTCAAGGAATAGCCACAACATTATCTCATTCATTACTTTCTTAATCACGAAACTTGGTTTCAATCAAGATACAAGAAGGTATGAATATTGAAATAATGATAATATTTATGCTCTATTAAGATTTTATAAATCGATCCTTTTAACTCCTTTTGCAATCATGAGAATAAACAAGTTGAGAACCATAAAAAACTATGAGCTCAATATGGGTTTTAACCAACTTTTTAATTATTAAACAGAACTAGCTAAAAAATCAACTCTATCCCAAGTTGTTTACCTTTATAGTTAATTAATAATAACTTAGATTAAAATGGATATATTAATCTTTATTTTCTAGATTACATATATCACCAATATGAATGAAAATTCAAATATCACATTTGCAAACAAAACCCATATCATTTTCAACCTTTTTCCTTGTTTACCTTTCAAATTTTCACATTAAAAAAATAGTTCCAAATTTCAAGAGGAGAATAGATTGAAGGAATCATTTTAGGATAAATGAAAACAACAAAGCTCTAATGAACTGTAAAAATCTTATAATATTCTTCACATATTTTTCAATCAAACCAAAGAGAAATGTCTTTTAACAACAAGCTCAAAATGAGCAAAAACTATAAAATACAACCAAGATCTTCAAGAGCTACGTAAAAATGGTGTTAAAATTACTCAAGGAGAATTAATAATTAATAGAAGTATAATAATAAATCTTTAATAACAACAAGATGGAAAGAAATCAAAATGGTGAAGCTCTATATGGGATTCAATTATTTTTAGACACAAAACAAACCCAATGTTCCAAATTGAACCTAGTTCAAAAATATAAAAAAACCCATATATTTCTATTTGATATCTCTAAAAAGGCATCTTCACCCATTATTTTACCATACTTAAAAAAATGCATGCATCTACCAAAGTGTTAAACAAAAATCGAGAAAAAGCCATTCATTATTCCATCTTTTAAATCATTTTAAAAACCAAAATGTTTTCTACAAAACTAAATCAAACTCTATTTTTCCTTCAAACCCATATTTCAAATGAACCCACATAGTATAATGTGTTATATCTCCACATTTTTAAATTCAAGTCAACAAACGAAAACATATTCTTCATTTTTCATATTAATGACAACAAAAATGTGAGAGATAAAACCCATACATGTAACTTCATGTGTTTTCCTCAAACTTCCAATCCTTCCACAATGTTTTTAAATAAAAAATGCCACATAATCTAGAGAAATAATAATTAAATTTCCATGCAATGACCAAAAATAGAATTTCACTAATATCTCCATACTGAGCTTCCACCAACAAAACAAAAATAAATGAATGCAAAAATTTAAATGGAGGAAGTGGAGTGAATACATGGTTGGATTTTCAGGGAACTTACGAGTTCCCAAGGAATCTACCACCTTTTAATTCCTATTAAATTCTAGTACCACTTCATGTCCATACAACCGACAATTCTTCCTTCAAATTACCCATTTAAAGCTTAATAAAATTTGCATGTAGTTTCCCAATTCCACATACTACATACAAAAAAAAACCCTTAAAATTGCATGCATTCAAATGGTCCAATATCATACTAAACCTTATTAACCAATTTTCATGCCAAGTGGTCTAGGACCAATAAAAACCAACTTGTTAGCCATCGTGGTCTTGTGAACCCTTCCATATGCCAAAATTTAAACTTATAAAACAATACAACTAAATGATGCTCCTTGACCCTTTTAAATAAAACATAATTATTAATCTATCACTATCAATAATTTATATATGTGTACCTATATATGTTTATGTACATACATACGTACGTACGTTCGGACATAATACATACATACATACATACATACATATATATTTATATTTATATAATAAGTATTAGTTAATTGGATATTCCACACACACACATACATGTGTGTATATGCATACACTTGGTTATATATATGTATCTACTTATATACGTTTATTTGTGTATTCTTAGTTAATTAAATCATTAACTAACAAATATTCACTTATTCATATTTACTGCTAACTTGATACACCCTCATGAACTCCTTATTATACGATAATTCATAATTAAATCAGAACATAATCTAATAACCTATACAAGTCATAGCTACATTATCAATCTAATGAATATCTTAAGTCGGGATATTACGGAACATAAGCATAGAAATAGAAGAAATACAACTTTTGTTTCTTGATGAAGTAGTGGTAAATCCCAACAACATAATATCAATAAAAATTTCCGACTCCTTAGAATGGAGAATCCATTCCAATATATAACATCAAAAAATATTGTTTCACCTCCCCCCACATGAATTTTCACCTTCCCTCACACCTTGTACCCTTCCACATTCCTAGAAATTGACAATGAGTCTTTTTCATATTCTTGAACAAGGACTCTTACAATATTGAATTAAGGGTCACTTAAGTGAATAATAAAAAGTAGGGGGAAAGTTCATTCTTATTGAAGAATTATAAGATAGAGAGAAAATAAGTAATAGAGAAAGAGGAAAAGGATTGACTAATCTGAGGACGATGAAGTCTTTACTAATGAAGAGCTTTCTAACTTGAAGCACTCGAGATCACAATCTCCTTATTTTTTGAGATGCGGGAACATTCTGGAGAATAGAATAAGTGTTGAAATACACTTTCATGAGATCCAGTGAAATGGGAACATGAAGATATCTTCTTATTATAATGAAGAAGTGATAATGATTTATATACTTTTTAGGCCTTCACAATTCACCATGGTGATCACAAATCAACCTTATAATGCTCAAACCTTTTGATTATTTTATTTCATTCACTAAAAAGATCTTCACTTTTCACATGATCACACTATAAGGTGTTTAATGTGTTTTTAATAACACTAAAAATTTTATGGCATTGAGGATCCTCCTCTTGGTGACTCCAACTCGAACGAAGATCTAGATTCTAATAAAAATATTCACATGCCTCGTGATTTTCCTAGTTTCACTCATTATCCAAATGAACACTCTAATATTTGTTCCTTGTCACAATGTAATATACATGATTTCCATTTTCATGAATAAATTCAGCTAGATTAACTTCCTTTTTCCATAATTGGAATTATTTTGATTTTCTATCTCATTTCATCAAACCGTGTTATGCATTTCTCCTTAAAACCGATGCTTTGAGAGCATGTGGAGGGTTTTATTTTGTGTTTAGGAAACGAGACACATTATTGGTATTTAAATGATGGAAAAACTAAATGAGACAAGAAAAATGGGAGTTGTCATATTTTTTTGTGATCAATTCAAATACTTAGTATTTTTAGCATGTCTAAATAGGACTACTATTTTATCAATTTGTCATTGTTTTAACTTCCGATGTTTCTTGCTCATTCACAATGTTAAGAATGATTAGGATTCTATGTTTTTGAAAAAATAATTTTTGTATACATTCCCTACCATGAACACGTGTTATTTTTATTAAGTGCACCTACATGTGTCGAATTAAGTGCATGAAATTTTGGGTATTATTCCTAGATTCCTGCTACAATTTTGTAAAATAAAAGAAGAATTTGGATTTAATTTTTAAATTTGTGGAATAAAAGCCATTAATATAGGTTGGAGGATTTTTCAACATCAATTTTTGTAAAAATGGCTAAATATGTAGTGAGAATGAGTTACAAATGAATTTTAGTCATGTTTTAACTCACCTGTTAACTATAATTTGAATGTAGGTTGAATTTGAGTATACACGAGTTTAAATATATTGAAATTGGCACAATTGGGAAAATTTTTACAAAAAGTTTGAATTTGAGCTGAATTTTGAGAAGTGGCAGCATGTGGGTTGAGGAGGATGTGATGAGGGTTTGAGAATAAAGTCTAAGGGCTAGGAAAATGCACATGCGGAGCTATGTTAGGGTCATATAGGGTATATGAGATAAAAAAGGATAAGGTAACACTTTATTTTACCTCTTATCCTATTTAGGATAATTGGGAAAATTGGGACACAAAAGTGTGACTCAAAGCAAGGTGGTGACACATGACAAGTTGATCTATTGAGTTTGGGGGATTAAATGAGGTCATGTAGAGTTGGAAAGAGATAATGAAGTGAAAAGAGGATAAAAGCATGTATTTTATCAAAAAAATTTACCCCTTGTAATATTGGGGAAAATTGTGTCACAAAAGTGTGACTTTCCCCATTTAGAGAGTCAATGTTTGTTTTAGATGTCCATTTTGGACATAGAACTTGAGAATTTCACCCCACGACCTTAGGAAAACAGTTTGGGGTAAAATAACATATGATTTTTACTCCAAATAAAATTTAAATATCAATGGAATAATTCCCAAAATCTAGTTATTACTAAAAATCTAAATTTAGGATAGTTTAAATCTAGAACCTAGAGAGGTGGTTGTAGAAGCTTGAAATATATATGGAAATCCTTAAGTCTTAGATCAAATTTAATATTTGTAACTTGTATAAAATTTTAATATCTTTATAATTACTATTTTTATCCTCCTACATCATTTTGTAACTCTTAGAATCGTTAGGAGAATTCGGGTTTCAGTAAGGAACCTTTATCTCGACACTTATGAAAACCTCAGTGTTAAACAAATTGTTCCTAAATCTGATTTTCTTTCTTAAACTTTATTAAATTCAGTCAAACCCATTAAATAATACTAAAAACCATCCTTGGATACTTTATATCGTCCCTAAATGTTCCTAGAGGATGCAAGTTGTTTTCGAGAATGACAAAAATTAACTTTTTAAGGACTTCATGAAGACTTATCTTTCATTAGACTTCACTAAATTCAATCATAAAATTGTGTAATCATACCTCCACACTAAAATAAATAAATAATATTTTTAACACTTTACTTTCAGCCTGGATAAGGGTTGAACCGAAGACGCGTAGGCTAGAGGAAAGATGCACAAGTGAATGGGAAGCATAATTTTCAATTAGGGCTTAGTTTTCACGCTTCAAAATTTTTAATTTTCATGATAATTATTTTGCATGGTAATAGAATATAGTCTGGTTGGATGGTTCCTAGTAAAATTGATAATCCATAAATCCATGTATATCCCTTCCCCTCACAACATATTTTCATTTTTTTAGCATGTCTTGTCATTTATTCTCTTCAACCTTTAGGGCTTATGCATAGGTATGATCAACTAGATCCAAATTACTTAGATATCTTATATAACTAGGTGGTGGTAGTATATATTCAAAGACAAACTTCCTTGTATAATTAATGAAGGAAAATATATCCATAAAAAGGGAAAGCTCGTGTGGCATTGAATTTTTTTACAATACAATGTAAATGAACCAAGTGGTCACATCCCATCCTTTACCTTTTTAGCATCAAATATTATTTTGTATACATGGAGACAATAATACAATACCTTCATTGAAAAAAAAACTTAAAATCATAGGGATTAATATGTGGAATAATGAAATATTAAAATAAGTTCGAGGCTCTTTTACGTATTTGTATTAAACAAAGTTGTTATAATTAAAAGATCATGAAAATGTTATAATTCCCCCATAATGGATTGAATACTTAAATAATTCTCTTATCTGAAATAATGGTGCACAAAGTATGTTTTCTTCATTATTAACAATCAAAATTTTCCCTTAAATAGATTCTCGTAGTAATTCAATTTTGCAATAAAATTTTCAATGGTTAATCATGCTTAACATCCCTATTGATCCATTTATAACCATAAAAAAGATTAAAAAACCCAAATATGACACAAAATAGAATTAAACCATAAACACTATTAATGTTTTTAAATTTTATATGCAAAAATTACAATCAACCTTATCATTGATACAAATTTGCATTTAGGATAATATGTCACCTAAGGGATAGATATCATTACTTGAAGGAAAAATATTTTCTATATGACCCCTAAAAATTCAATTCTAAAATCAATTTTATTTTTTCTCCCCATCATTATATTTAGAGGCCATTGTAGTTTATTGTAATTGAATGATTCATTGGTTTTGCATGACCAACAATATATGTTTTCATGTGGATGTTGAGTTTTCATTGATGTTAAAGGAATATTAATGACAAATCAGGATGAAGAAGAGAAAGGGAAATCTTGGAATGAGTCTAATGAGGTAGAACAAGGTATGGTATGAGAATAATTGAGACTTGTCTTCTTGAAGAGCTAGTGGCTTGTACATGCAAGTTGATGATGTAAGAATATGTATGGATGATGTACTAGATGGTTGAGTAGGTATCTGATGAGGAAATAAGGTCAAAATAATGGATACAAGGATGCATGAGTGGAATTAGTGTGACTAGCTCAGTCTAGTAGGCCTCATCCTTACGCATAATTAGCAATATGACATAAATTGGTAGATTAAAGGAAATATGCCTACAAAAATAATTGTAGAGGTATGAGAAACATGTTCAAGGTCCTATATGATGAATAACATGTCAATTTTATGAACTATAAGTTTGATAGTGCTCATTTAATCCTAATTCAAAGACCTAGTGTAAGATTAGATGGATGTATGAAGAAAAAAATCCATGGAAGGCCAACCTAAGGAATAAAATTGTGTAGGGACATTGAAAAGGGTATCGATGATGACATAAGTCATATCTCAGCTATTGGAAGCATGTTTGGGGTCATATTCATGAATTTTCTTAAGGAAAAGAAAATTTATCATACAAAAACCATGGTGATTAAGGAATTACAGATCTATTTATGAGAAAAAACTATTGGAACATGTGAAAAGTGGTACTCCAGTGTTGTGGACCAAATTTCATGTAAAGGTGAAGATTAATTTTGAAGTTATGGAGTTTTTGTACTACTAATCTCATAAAATGTTCTTTCCTAGCTCAAGGGTCAAATTTCAATTTCTCATTGAAACATTAACCTTGTGCATGGTGACCCAATATTCTCATAAAATTTAGGGCATGTAACCTATTTTATTTTTCAATAAGAATGATAAAGAATGAATTTCTAAACTTTATGAATTAAGATTAACAAGTTAACTTGATCTAAACATTCCTAAAACCCTCATTTCAAAGTGAAGGAGATGAAACAAGTTGTTTTATCATGGAATGAACTTGGTGAGATAAAGTTGTTATTTTTCATAAAGATTAATCTCTCTAATTCAATTTGGTGGTGGTTTCACTCTCCATGTCAACTAGGAAGGTGTGCAAATAACCTTGTTTTGGAAGAATTTGCTTGTACAACGTTGTATATAAAGATTCATGTTTACAAGTTTGGTGTCGAGAGAAATATTTGTATGTCCCATGACTTCTCATGAAAATAAATAGGTAGGTACAATTCAAAGTTTCTATGAGCAAGGTCAATGTAGGTGGCGTATTGTTAAAGAGGTAAAAATCCGAAACTAGTCATGCAAGTTTGAAAAGGTCTTGATGAAATGACATGTTATTCAAGTTAAATATGGTCATGGAAGGTTGATAGAGGTCCAATATGACCTTTTAAATCTCATGAGTTGATTTGGTGATGATGTATATTATTCAAGAATGAATGGTCAAATATATTGTTTTAGGACTATCAAGTAGGTCTAAGGAATGGAGGTGTAAATGAAACTTTTTCTATATAACTCACAAATGTGAGTGTTTTAAGATGAATTAAAATTCCCATGTGAAGTTTTATAATACTTGTTTCATCATGAAATTGATAATTTGTGTGGTGGGATCCTAGTGTATAAGACTGGTTTTTGGTGCGCGTACACCCAATCGATATGTCTCATAAATGCAATCATTCTCATGCCAAAAGCTTTAAATTGAATATTTATGGTAATATGGTACACTGGATAAAATACTAAAGAACTTAAATTACAGCTTATAAAATAACATGAGAATATGTCAAGATGGAATCTTATTAGTTACATCAGGGATGTAATGAATTTTAGAGTTATTTAGGTGACCTAAATACATGTTATAACTTCTATGTCAGTTTTTGTAAGGTTTGCACTTTCTATGAAACCTATTCAGGTGTAATGATTGTAACAATGGAAGTTTTGGTGATTTCATTTCATGTCCTTTAATGAGTCAAATACCAAGCAGTCAATATTATTTTGAATTTTAAGTGTAATAGGATGTTATACACGTGTAAGAAGGCCTTAGAGTGTATGTGAGGTTGTTGTTATTAACCATGATGTTGAAGTTGTGTGAATACATGAAAATACAAAAAAATTAAGGTGCAGAGTAAAAAGACCTTATGACCGTAATTTTGTAGTTGTATGAATTATTGAGAGAGGAGAGGTTTGAATGAGTTATCCAAGGTATGAAACATGAAATATTGTTCATGTAAAGGAATCTTTGAGTAATGTTCTTGTAAGAGAATGAATTGAAGAGAAGAGAGGTGAATTAGGAGAGGTGAAGAAAGAGGATAGAAAATATGATTTAGAGTTCACAATTTTTGTGTAAGAAAACAATATGAGAGTGATCAAAACCATGTTAGCAGTCTAAGTTATTTCTTAGAAAATAGAGAGTTGAAGCTTCCTTATAAGTTGTAGCTTGCAGAAGGTTAGTAGGTTCTTGAGTGAAATTCATAGTTGGAGCTTCCATGTAAGTAATAGATTTCTAAAGATCAACTTGGTACTTGGTTGAATTTTGGAGGGGGTGCTTGAAGTTGAGTGGATCATCAACATTTGAAATCCTTGTAATAGTGATAGGACAAGTTGTCTAATTTAGTGCATTGATTAAATGGGTTTTTCTCTCTATAACGGTTTCCCACTTTAAGAAGTGTGTTCATGTGTACTTGTTTCTAATTTACTTATGTATGGGTGTCGTGATTATCTCATGGTAAATACTAATCAGATTGAATGGTTTTCTCATTTATTGAAATGATTTCAATTTTTTGAGAAGTGATGATTCACCCCTCTCCTCTCGGTTCTTATGTTTTCAAACAATTGATATCGAGATCATGTCCTCCTAGAACAAGTTTGAAATATTTGAGTATATACTTGAAACATAAGCATGGGTAAACTAGATGAAGTAATTCTTGAAAGGAAGTTTAAGAATGTTGAGTCCCCGATTGATGGATCAATAAGGAAATCAAATATATCGAAGCCAAAAAGATAAATCTCTCAAGGATATGAGATCTCAAGTTGAAAATGTGTCAAAATCCCTAAAATATAAGGAAAATGATTTCCTCGACATGAAGAATAAATGATATCCTTGAAATATTAATTGGAAGAAGCAAACAATAGATTGAAGATGTATGGAAAGTTAGAGAATATCTCAAAAGATCTTGATGAAACTTTGGAAATCCAAAGAGTAGTAGGTGACAAGACATGTATAGGATTCAAAGGAGAGTCTTTAGAGAATCATGAAGAAGATAAGGTTGGTTCATGAAGACAAACAACCATGAAGGAAGCCAAAGAGATAATATCAAGAAGGTATAAATAAATTATACAACCAAATGTATCCATATATGAAAGAACCTTTAATTGAAATTGCTTTACATGTCATAATTTTAAACATGGGGATAAATAATGTAAGAATAAAGTCATAAATGAACATCCTTTGAGAGATAGAAGAGATAATAAGACAATTAATGTGGTATGATTCAACCGTTAAGAGAGAGGTCATATTGCTAGGTATTGTCTCCATGAATCATATAATCAAAATTGATAAATGAATGTCCTAATGGAAAGAATTAGGTTGTATGTTTCAATTTTCATGAACTTGAATTTTTCACAAGGCACTTCTATAAAAAAACCTCTTAGGAACAACGACATAGGTCAAATATCTAAAGGGGAAGTTAAGAAAGTATACAAGATGAAGACAAATATTCATAATGAGACCAGATCAGTCATAGTCACTAAAAAGAATGATTTTGAGCATGAGTACAAGGTTAAAGGAACTAAGCTCAGGACTAAAGAAGGAAATAATGATAAGGAGATAGTAGGTGAGGAAGGTATATATTGGAAGAAATAAATAATAGTCATAAGAGAGTCTAGTATAAGCAAGGAATCAAATGATGTTAATAAAGCCAATAAGGAAGAAATCACACCTAATACTTGTCATGAAGAACTTTTACCCCAAACCGTGATAGAACAAGTAAATAGCGTGTATGTTTATTCGGACTTAAATCAAATAATGAAGACATGGGAGAAGAAATCATCACGTTTGAAAGGACATCCAAGAAGAGTGAGAAGATCCCAATGGAAAAAAAGAGACAAGACGGAGTCATCAAGCTCATTTGATGACTATCTACTATTTTAGTGGTCTTAAGAGCATGATGAGAATTCTTTATGATTCTAGAAGGCATATACTACTTTAAATAATCATTTTTGTGAATTTTAAGTTGATTTACCATTAGTAGGTGATGATAATAAACTTCTCATGTTACAAATGTATGATTATTCAAAAGGTATGTTTTCTAGCTCATTTATAAATTAATTATAGTTTCAATAAGGTGTTTGATGGTATTACTTGAATATCCAAGGAAAGGAAAGAGTGTACTATTAGATATTGTCAAAGTTAAGCCTCAAGATTTGTAAAATTTTTCATTCTACAATTCACCCAAAATTCATGACATGTATAATAAATAGAGACACCTTCAAAGAAGGTAAGGTTTTGAGTAAGTGTCATGTGATCATGTACTTGTGTGGTTTGTCTAGTCTATCCTAGATCATTTTATCAATCCTTGATCAATTATATCATGATAGAAAATGATATCAACCTCAGTGTTCAAAATAGAGCTCTGAGTAAATTAAACCTTGATGGATTTTCCAAAGCTTGTAACAGGGTTGCTTGCATCTCAACTGAGTGTCATTGCTATGAAGATTGTGTAAGTGTACTTGTCATGATCTCATAAGGATTGAATTTTTCCTCAAAAATAAAGTGTTTGTGGATGCTAATTAGAATAATTAAATGGTTTATGAGATGTTAAAGGAATATATCATTAATGAATAAGTAGTAATCCCTCTAGAGATCATTCAACAGTCTAATTTTACCCAAGGAGGTTTTTATGGTCATAGTGTCTCTCAAATTTTCTTATGCTCATTGAATTATGTATAAGATATTTTAAATAGTCATGAATTCATTCAAAAGGATATGATTCCCTTGGTTTTTTTGTAAATAAGTGTTAAGTCATAATGAATTATAATTATGTCATTAAATGTCTTATAGTATTCCATAAGGAAGTCAAATATATTCTCTTTGTTTGAGTCTCAAGAAAAATTGGCAACAAAATTCTAAGTCAAAGTTCTTTAAAAATAATGGTTATATTTTCACCTTGTATATGTGTCAATTAATCCTAAATAAATCAGGTTCATTAAGAGGCAATGCATTCAATCATGAGAAAACCAAGTTGTCTAGAGAAAAAATTCACTCAAATGAAGACTTAAGGTATGATTTTCCCTAAATGATACATCAAGAAAATGGAAAATTGATAAAGGTTGATATCACTACTCCATAAAGTGATTAAATATTGTGGAAGCCACCAAAAGGTATTCATCATGTTGAAGAATGTTTGAGACACTTCAATTGTGAAAGGGATGTTATAATGATGAAGGAAATAAAATAATCATGCTCTAGGTATGATCAAAGGTAAGTGTAAGACGTCCAAATATTTCAGTTGGAATCATAGTCATAGTAGGAAAGTTTTACACTATCTAATAAAACAACAACACACAAGGGAAACTTTGGTAAGTAATAGGTTAAAAATTTCTTCTTGGATTAGAAAATACTTTGAAGAAATTTAAAAGATAGAGATACTTTGTTTTCCTGCATCCGTTTAAAATGAGATTAGATTGAATTCAAGGAAGGTGGATTATTGATCATGACTACGAAGTTGATAATCCTTGTTAGGGAAATTCAGATCTAAAGGAGAAGTTACAGGTTTTAGAAGAGAGATTTGATCAAGTTATAGAAATATAACTACTCTCGTGTCCAATTAGAAACCTTCTTAGGTTTTGAATAAAAACAAAAAGTTGAATTACTAAAATTAAAAACCTAGGTGTGAAACCTTCAAATAAACATCTATACTCTTCACATTGATGAATTCTCAAGGTCAGCATGCCTTGATTTTTCTTATCGTAGTCGAGTGATGAAAAGTCTTCCTATATGATTGTAGCGCACCTTAGAGACCTATTTTACATCTTAGATCAGTGATATTAGAGGAATTACTACAAAGGAATATGCCATGACATTTCACTCATAGAAAAAACTCCAAAATGGGTATTCCCAAATGTGATTATTTTATCATTTGAGATTCTACATCAAAATTACGCTAAAAACTATCGAGAAGGGCTAGTTTAGGAGTAGACCAAGAAGAGATATATTGATGAAAAGGGTTATACATTACGATTTGAGCCAAAATTTTGACCCCCAATAAATAAGCTTCAAGGGTATTCAAAAGCGGTAGTACTTTGTATTGGGTGATATTATATTTCCTAACCTCTAACTCACCAAGGAAATTGTTCTTGAGAAGCTTAAGGAAAGATTTAGCAAAAGGAAATCAAATTGACTAATTAAATTAAGATTTAAACCAATTTTATGGTGGTGTTAGAATGATATGAGGTAGAATAACATGATTCAAGTGTTTCCTTAACCAATTTGAGAACTTGGGTCCAAAGCTACATCTTTTAAGGTTTTCTAGTTTTGAGAAAAGTATGAATTTATAGGGTCTAAGTATAGAATTGAGTTATTTAATATACTAATTTGGTTTTTGTAAATGATAAGCTCTGTATCAAGTTTCAAAGTTCCATGAAGTGATAGGATTTAAAGGTAATCTCACATTAGACCAAAATTTTAGAAAATTTATGAAGTAAAATATTTTGCATTTGTTACCTACTATGATCACTAAGAATAAGTAAATGGGACCTCCCATGTCTATATGCACACTTTAAGGACTCAAGAATTATTTTGAGCAGGTATATAAGAAGAAAAATATGGATATACATTTGAGAAAGCTATGGAGTAGCATAATGCATGTAGCAGAGTTGAAATTATAATATTTTACACCAAATAAGGGTATTAGAACATAATTTTACAGTCATAGTCATGATTACAATTCATTTATAATTATTCATGGTTGGTTAAACTAGTCTATAAGGTTAAAAATGTTTTATAATGCTCATTGACCTAAAAATAGGCCATTAATAGGTTATATGATCAATTTGAATAAAGATAACATGATTTTGATAGGTGTCAAATCTCTAAAAGAGGCACCTAAAATCCTAAAACTCTAATCTACATGTATCAGCGAGATACTCAAGGCAAGGGGAGCTTCATATGACCTTAAAGATGATGTTTTAGGTATTGAGAAGTCTAGAAGAGTGGTAGAATGTTTAATAAATGCATGAATAATTTTAGGGCATCATGTTATTGATTCAAGAAGTTGAATTGACAAGCACTAAAGGCATCAAACACTAAAGAAGTAGTTTAGGGTAGAGCAATTAGAGGTGATAAACCTAAATGACACACCTTCAAGGTATGGGATACTAACTATTGCATAAAAAGGTAGATGTAAATGGTATAACCTCATGGGGAGGTAGAAAACAAATCTTCATGAGATAAATGCTCTTTTACAAAAGGAAAAAGTTGGACTAAAATGCGTTAAGAGGTTGGTTTAGAGACCTAAGACCTAAATGATGTTTGAAATCGATATAAATTAGAATTAAACTATTTTTAGCACAATGAATTGAGATAGGAGTATATGTGATTTAGGAGGATGATATCATTCAAATACCAGAAATTTGGCACGTGTATGTGTTTTGAATACATTTATCCAGGGGGTAACATTGGTCTCAATGCATGAATAAGAAAAAGACAGAGTCAAGGAAGAAGAAACAAGGTAGTGAGCTTAAAGTGATTAGTTTTGTTGATGTTTCCAACCATGATGAGGTTTTAAAAATTTAATGAAGGAGGACATTATTAACTAAAAGCATGTAATTTTCCATTAATGGAAAAGGGGAGAAGAACTAGGAGGTTTTCCATGAATGAAAAAGGGGGAGATTGTTGGCATGTGGATTTTGAGTTGTCATTGATGTAAAAGGAATATTAATGAAAAATTAAGATGAAGAAGAGAAAGAGAAAATTTAGAATAAGTTTGATGAGGCGTAAATAAGGCATGGTATAAGAACACTTGATTTAGACTTGTCTTCTTAAGGAGCTAGATGCTTATACATGAAGGATGGTGATGTAATAACATGTCAAGATGATGTAATAGATGGTTAAACAAGTATCCGATAAGGAAATAAGATCGAATGATGTATACAAGGATGAATGAGTGGAATCAATGTGACTAGCTCAGTCTAGTAGGCCTAATCCTTAGGCCTAGTCAGCAAGATGACCTAAATTGATGGATTGAAGGCAAGAGGATCACAAATAATCATGGTAGAGGATTGAGAAACATGTTGAATGGTATAAACTATGAAGAAAATGGAAATTTTATGAACTATGATTTGGATCAAGCTCGTTGTATATATCTCCCTCCTTGGGTAAATATAGACAAACAGAAGAATATGGAAATCAAATAAACTCAAAAATCTGACATTTATTTACGCCACTAGTCACGCCTGTGCACAAATTAGAAGGTGTCGACATGGAAAAGTCACACCTAGGAGTAGGTTGGAGGGCGCATGTTAAAAGGTGTCGACATGGAAAAAGCTACACCCAAAGCGCAGTCGGAGGGCACAGATCATAAGATGTCGACATGGAAAAGTCACACCCAGTGCAGTCGAGGGAGGTGCAGATCGGAAGGTGTCGACGTGGAAAAAAATTGTGCCCAGTGCACAAGTTGGAGGGCACAGGTTGAAAGGTGTCGACATGGAAAAAGTCACACCTAGCGCAGTCGAGGGCACAAATCGAAGGTGTCGACATGGAAAAATTTGTGCCTAGGCGCGCAGTTGAAAGGTGTTGGCATTGAAAAATTCGCTCCAAGCGCAAAGTTAGAGGGCATAGATTAGAAGGTGTCGACATGGAAAAATTCGCACCCAAGTGCGAGTTGGAGGGTGCAGATCAAGGTGTCAACATGAAAAAATTTACGTCCAAGTGTAGGTTGGAGGGCATAGGTTGAAAGGTGTCAACATGGGAAAAGTTGCACCTAGGCACGGGTTGGAGGGCGTAGATCAGAAGGTGTCGACACCACATTTTTAGTGCCTATGGCACACTTAAGAGTATGTTGACATGAGGATGGATGCACTGAGGCACATCTTTAGGAGGCACAACATTTTGAGCATTGACACCCCGAACCCAACAGAAAGTAAACCCTGACCTAGATATTCAAATGGCCATAACTTTTCATAGGGAGCTTGGATTAATCGGGTGAGAACAAGTTCTTCAAAAATGCAAAATACGGTTTGCCATTTTTTGGGTTTGCTAGGGTTCTCACCTACTGCTATAATGAGATGAATTAAATACAACTGGAGGTGGTCAGGGGTAGATTTGGAATTCCTCCTCTTCCCTCTCTCATTCTTCCTATAAATTTTAAGGAGGGGCTTCTTTCTAAAGGTTGGACATTCTTGTTTTTCCCCTCCCTTCTTCTCTTTGGCAGGTGAATTTGTGGAGTTTAAACCTCCCATCTAAAACTGTAATGAAAATTTTCCTCTTGGCATTTTGTAGTGTATCAGATCAACCCTTGGAGAAAATAATGCATGTCTGTGGATGATTCTCAACCCTCTCTATGTTCATTTGCATCCTCCCGATCTTTTATTGCAAATTTGGTTATCTCAGGCATGATCTTGCATTGCATTTTAATGGTTTGTGTTTATTGGCAAGACAGATGTTCTTCATTCCTTGGTGCATCACCTTTGATAGTTTAGGTTTATTTTTTATGCATCTTCTTACCCTGTCTCCTTGGAAAGTTAGTTTAGGTTTTTGAGTAAACCCTCTGCATTTTTTTCGTGTGCATCTGAATAGAGGAATAGGAACCAGCCTACATCCAAAGAGCTTTTCCAATTTCACAAGGTCCCACACTTGGGAAAAGCTCCATGTTATGCAATCGCACTAAGATTCTCAACCCATTGAGTTTTAGACGCTTCAACGGTGTTGTGATTCGCCATTAATAAGCTCATTTAGGCCTACTTCAAGGACCTGGTGCAAGCTTGGTTGGATGTATGAAGAAAAACAAGCCATTGAAGGCCAACCCAAGCATGATAATTATATAGGGACATTTAAAAAATGTCTTAGATGATGTTACAAGTCACATCTCATATATTGGAAGCATGTTTGGGGTCCTATTCATGACCATCCTTGACGAAAAGAAAAATTAGCATGCACAAACCATGGTGTTTAAGGAATTACAGGTCTATTTATGAGTAATAAAGTCTTGGAACATGTAAACAAGGGTAGTTCAGTGATGTGCACCAAATTTCATACAAAATGTGGAGAATAATATTGAATTTATGGAGTTTCAAATGTTATCGAGCTCCTAGAATACTCTTTCCTAGCTTAAGGGTCAACATTTAAGTGCTCATTGAAACATTAAACTTGTGTGATGCATGATCATCATGTAAATAGAAAAAAAATTGGTTTTCTCTAGATTTTTTGTTTGTCTTAATTCCATCTAGGATCATCATAGTTTGTTCTAGACCTTATGGACTCCTTGAGTTTGAATAAGGGATTTTCCTCCTTTTTGTAATTTTAAAAATTTGAATCTAGTATTAGATATCATAGTATTAGATGTTAGTGTAAGAGGTATGTATGATGTAATAAGGGTGATAAGACACCTTTACCACCATTGGCTTAACTCACCTATCCCTTAACTCATCATGAGCTAGCTTAATCCAAGTAGGGTTAGTTGTGTGAAAACCCTAACTAACTTGTTCTTACTCATTTTTCTAAAGGAAATACATCATGAAATCAACTTAGAGAAGGATAGGAAGGTGTAGGAAGAGGTTAAAATATCTATAACAGATCCATGAGGCTCTTGAAGCTGTGTATAATTCATGAATTATCAATAAAATGGATTCTAAGCTTGTAAATGGTGTATGGTTGAAATATCAATTAAATGTGCATTGAGGATTGTCTTAAAATCTTGTGAATAGTCATATTAATGTGTTTTTCAGATGTAAAGTCTTGTGCAGGTTATGAAGTGGTTAAGAAGGAGTTTTCTAAACATTTGAATGATCATAAAATCTATCCAAAACTATACATAAGGAGATTGTGCATTATAAGTTTCAAAATAATTATTAATTGTGGGTATGAGTGCCAAGGGTGTGAGAAATATAGGATTATGAGTAAGTATTATAAGAAATAGTACCTAGGGTAATTCAAAGAATTATAAGCAAATTGATGATTTTTGTTATCAAGATTCTCTCTCTAAAAGATAGGTGCAATTAGGAATAAATATTAATGAATTGTGTGTTTGGGGATTGTTGTATCTTGGAATAGGATAAAGTTTTTTACTTTGGGAGATACTAAATTGTCTAGTTTTCATTTGTACATGCTATTTGATCAGTATACTCATTACCTTGTGATTGAAGGGTCAAGAAATTTTGAAACTGTGATCTAAGTGGACAGGGGTTTGAGTAGAAATTTAGAAGATTGAACAAAATTCATGGAGAAGGGCCAAAGATACATTTTCCATTTTATACCTAGGTGAGTTACTAATCTTTCAAGTCACCTAATAGCTTAGAGATAGGGAAATAATGAATGGAGGATAGACAAGTAGTTGAAGTACCATGTTCTGGGCTCTAGAAATTGTGCCTTGTGCTAACAAAGGTTCATAAATATTGTTTAATGAAGGTGATGACTAAATTGCATGTTGATCAAAATTAAATCAAAGTATACAATGGCTACATGTGTTGAGAAACAATAAAGAAAGAAGAAATATCATTATGGTTCTTAGTTGGTAAGTTCAAACCTACTATTGTGTACTCACAGTTTTTAGCCTTTGAAGGAAATCACAAAATAATATGTAGATTCTTGCAAGTTCCTAGAGGTATAACCTTGAGAACATAAATAGAAGTTGGGGATAAATTTTGGATTCATTATATCAACCCTAGATGATAAAAAATCAAGAAACCCTTGCATACACAATTTAGGCTAGAAAGGAAGGAGGATTAAAATTTTTTGAAGGAAACTAAGGTCACTGCTAAAAGAATCACGTGAAGGATGCTATTACAGACCTTGATGTGAAGTTTGGTGAGTTGAATCGAAGGATAAGAAAATTTATGTTAGACTTTGTACCTCTCGATGAATATTGTCATAGACCTAGGGTTTGGTTTTGGAGCCTTGACCATCAAATTTTAAGGTGATCTTTAAAAGGTTGGACTGTAGGGGAGTCTATTGAAATATTTTTCAGAAATTTTAAGTTTCCACCAGGTATTTTTATTGTTCTTATTACCATTCCTCGTTTAAACCTGAGTGCTTAATTGGAAGCCTAAGTTGGAGGATCACTTATAAAAGAGACTAGGGATTAGGCTTGGATATATAACCTAAAAGTCGGAACACTTAAGAAACCTTTAAATGGTATTTAAAAACTTGTTTATTGTGTCTTTATACCTCCGACAGGTGATTATATACATGACAGTGTGTGCATAGTGACCCAGAATGGTTTTGAGAAAAAATGCAAAGAGAAAGGTAGAGAGAATAATACATAGAGTGGGGTTTTGAGACTTTGGGTACATCATGGGAATTGTGAAGATAAATTAAAAATGTTACTAGTTCATTGTGGGTACTTTTAATTTGTTTCATGCATAGTTGGATCAACATACATTGTCTTGAAGTTAGAAGGGAAGATTTGGTAAAAGAGAGATTATTAGTTCATGGACTATCTTGAACTATTTATATGATTAATTCAAGCTTGATTGAAGTGTATGAAGCAGGGGAATACTTCTGAAGAGATTATAAGGAACAAAAGGACAAGGTTGAGCTCTTGAGTAAGCAACTAGAAAGCAAGAAATTGATCATTTGGTGAAATTGGGTCAAGTTGATAACTTCTTCCATTTTGGGTCCTTGTGAAGATTTTTTTAGCCATGGTTTTAGTTTTATAGGAAAGAGTATGGTGAATAAGGATCCATTTAATAATACAAAAATTTTGAGAAATTTTACCTACTAAAGAAACATAAGAATTTATTGTTCTTGGGCAATTTAACAAATTGAATTGTGACTTGTAATGTGATTTTGGAAGACATAAATGTATAGAAAGATGAGATCTTCATCATTGTGCAATGTTACAAAATCTAATCATCAAATTTGGGGCATGGAACCTAGTTAATTTTTCAAAACAAATGAAGAAGAATGAATGTCTAAACTTAATGAATGAAGCTTAACAAGTTAATTTTATGAGAAAGGTCAATCTAGGTGGTGTATTGTTAATTTTATGAGAAAGGTCAATCTAGGTGGTGTATTGTTAAAGGAGTAAACATGCAAAACTAGATGTGTGAGTTTGAAGATGTATTGATGAAAATACGTGATATTCAAGTTCAATATGGTCATGGAAGGTTGCTAGAGGTCTAATTTGACCTATTAAATCTCATGTTTTGATTTGGTAAGTAGGTGTAGTGTTCAAAATCAATGGTCAAATATGCTACTTTAGAATTGTTTAGTAGGTCTAAGGAATGAAGGTGTAAATGAAAATTTATCTATATAAAACATGAATTTGAGTGTTTGAAGGTGAGTTAAATGTCCTATGTGAAGTTTTGCAATCCTTGGTTCTTCATGAAAGTTATTTTTGCATGGTGAAATCCTAGTGCACAAGATTGGTTTTGGTGCTCTCAAACATAGTGAGCTATCTCAAAATGTAAGAATTATCATGCTAAAATGTTTTAAATAAATATTTCTGTAATATTAAAAGATTCACAAGGTCAATATCTTCCCGTAGAAGGTATGGTGTTAGCCATGAGAAAGTTTTTTAATGATTTTTACCCGATTTTGTGAAGACTAGTTTTATGAGTGTGCAAACCCTTAAGACACCTTGTTCTAATCTGCATGGCATGGATAACATGAAGGTTCTAGTGTTTATCCAAATACATGGTTTTGTTTTATACCTCCTAAATAGTCCTCCATCTTATTTTTGTTTCATAATATGAGTTTTTGATGTTGTTCACACACCCAAGTTGAAGACTACTTTGTGATGCTCTTGCACCTCACCTAAACAAGTGAACTCTAATGAATTCGTAAGGTAAAATGGAAATTTTGCAAGAATATGAAGGATTTGTAAAGAAATAATGAGGCTTGCATAACTTACATGCATGATCACAACACTTTTCCATTTGTGTAAGTTACTAGAATACAAAGATGGGTAGGTTGGAAAGAAGACTAAAGGACAGAAATGACAGCTTACAAAACAATATGAGCATATATCATTATGGAATCTTATCAGTTACATTAGTGATGTAATGATTTTTAGAGGTGTTTATGTGACCCAAAGAGATGCTACAACTTCCATGTCATATTTTGTAAGGGTTGCACTTTCTTTGACACCTAGTCAAATGTAATGATTACAAAAAAGGCATGTTTGGTGATGTCATCTCATGTCCTTGAACGAGTTCAATACCAAGTAGGTAAAGAGTCCTTAGAATTTTAAGTGTAAGAGGATGTTATGCACATGTATTATAATGCCTTGGAGTGAATGTTAGGTTGTTGTTGTTGTTAATCATGTTGCTAAAGTTATGTGAAGACATTAGAATTCAAGAAAAATTAAGGTGCATGTAAGAAGACATTATGACTGGAAATTTGCAGTAGTATGAATGCTTGAGAGAGGAGAGGTTTCAATGAGTTTTACAATGAGAGAAGAATGATGAAATGGGCATGTAAATTAAGATATAATTAATGTTCTTACAAGAGAATGAATTTATGAGAAGAGAGGTGAATTAGGAGAGGTGAAGAGAGAATATAAGAGCTGATTAAGAGGTCACAATTTGTTGTGTAAGAAAACTATATGAGAGTGATCAAAACCTTATTATAAGTATAATTTGTTTCATAGAAAATAGGGATTTAATTATTTATTTTAATTTATAGCTTGCATAAGGTTATTAGGTGTTCGATTGAATTTTGGAGTTGGAGCTTCCATGCAAGTAGGAGCTTACGAAAGATTAAGTGGGTGCATGGTTGAATTTTGGAGTGGGTGCTTCAAGTTGAGTGGATGATAAACATTTCAAATCCTTGTAATATTTATAGGACAAGTTTCCCAAGTTATTGTATTGATTTCAGTGGGTTTTTCTCCCTCTAAGGATTTCCCACATTAAACAATGTATTCATGTGTACTTGTTTCTAATTTTCTTATGTGTGAATGTCATGATCATCTCATGGTAAAGACTAATCAAGATTGAATGGTTTGCTAAGTTATCAAAGGTTATCAAAGTTTTTAAAATAAATCATTCACCCCTCCTATCTCAATGCTTTTGTTTTCCAACAATATATTGTTAAAATTTGTATAAGTTATGGTAAATTAGGATTCTTGTCAATATCAAGATCAAGAATATACAAAATTACATAATTAGTGTATTCTATATAAGAGTAATTTTCATCAAAATTAATTGATCTTATAGTCTCATATTTTCCATAAGTTTTTGAGTCTCCAATTGTGGAATAATCGCTTGGATTTGGGGGAGAAAACAACAATTTTAAGGCATAAAAATTTCATCAACATTTTCTATTCCACATGTTCTTAGTCTATGTTAGCTAGATGTGTAGCCTAATAACAAGATGTATCCACCTCTATTGATTTGAATAGTTGTCTTACATGTTATTCATTGAGAAATTCATGTCGAAAACCTGGAGAGTAGGAGAATTCATTTAAGATATTTTCCCTATAGATTGCACATTACCTTTTTGATAAAAAAATTTGTTTCCAAAAAGTAAGGTGATATCTATTCTCGCATCCTAAAGAATACTCCTCGATGCATCAAAGGTGAAATTCACTATCACAAATATACCAATCTTTATATTTTTTAAAAATATTTTTTCCCATTATTACTAGAAAATCATTAAAATAATTAGAAGGTAATAGTAGAAATAGACATGGAACCTAATTTGGAACAACAAAAAGGTGAACATAGTCATTGGTCATACAAAATAGTTCCTGTGGAAGGAAAATGAGAGGCTAAAACATTCTATATTTGGGATATAAATTAACACTATCTAGGTCATACTCTATAATATTAACCGTATATTACTAGTAAAATTGTTTGGCAGCCATAAATGTTATCGGATACTAATTTAATAGACTATATTTTTCAAAACTCACACACACACACACACACACACACATGAATATAAAACCATTAATATTTATAAAAAGAAGCCATACATAAATGTAGGTTAAAAAATTCAATTTACCACATTAAAGAGCTACCATCAACATATTTTTATTTGATAGGGACCTACAAATTGAAATAACATACCTTTGGCAAAAACATAGAGCTACACTATGTGCCATAATAAAACATATGGTTGGGTCTTGACAATGGGTGTCTTATCTCTTTGTGGCAGAGATCAAATCTTTCATAATAGTTTTACTAACTATTGTTTTGGTCATTCTAATAAGAACTTATAATAAATCAAATATTATACATTCAAAAATTTATTTAATCAAAACTAAATTAAAAAATCCAAACCTTAGTATTTTACATACCTACACACCCCACATTGTCTTAAGTCCATATTCTCCTTTGTAAGTGCTATTATATACTCAAGGTTCTTTGACCAAGTAGAATTGGCATGTTTTCATATCCCTTTTCTATATATTCTAGTTGTCTTCCACACATGTCACACATATTATTGACTACCTTGATTCTCAACTTTGGGTCTATGTTCTCCTTTCGATGTCATTAGTAGTAAATATATCATATAACATTTATTAAGTAAAGTATCATTCTTTTAAGTTCCACACAACATTATCCCTCAAAATATCAAGTTCATCCCTTAACTTTTCCACTTCATATGCATGTCATGTCATCTGATGGATCACCTTTCCCTATTGCTTGAATATTGTCAACCCTCAAACACTTGGGATGAAGGGTGAAGATGGGAGATATACACAAACCTTCACCCCGCATACATTTACTTCCCCTTAGTAATTAAATTTATTATTGAAACCTTCCACCTCCCTCTCCCACACCAAGATGTAATTAGTATTTGTTACTTTTATCATGCACCACCTCCATATACAAGTGTGCAAAGAAAAGTGTAGCATTTATCTATTATTAAGGTCTTTTCATATGTTTGAAAGTGTTGAATGTACATTATACTTTATATTACATCATTATTTATAATTTTTATGTTTGGAGTAGAACCTTTAGTCTCATCATTCTCCCTTCTCTCGTGTTATATTAGGCCATAAGAGTATCCTTCTACATGTGCACTATTTTCACAACCTCATCTCTATTAAAATTTCCTATGTTAATTGAAAACTACTGACATGAACTAATTGACAAAATTGATCTATATAAATCATACATTCTCTCAAATTAACTTAACATATAGGGAAAATTTAATGGCTCTAAGAGGGTAGTCCTAATATTTAGTATATTATACTTTTAAAGATCATCCTCGAGGTACTTGTAACCATTAGCAATATTTTTTACATGATTTATATTTAATCACTTAAGTTTGATATTTTTTAACAGATTTATATTTAAAATATCATCTTAGTGGTGGTTGTTTTTCTTATAATAAGATTGAATCAGTTACTTTCCCATGATTATCTTCTTGAGAAGTGGATATAATGCACAATGCCTAATCAATAACTATGTTCATTTTTCCATCCCGACTCACTACACGAACATCTTTGTGTCTAATTTCTACTCGAAGAAAGAAAAAATTCATGATTAATGATCTTTGATAAAAATCACTCAACCACACCCTCCTCCAAATAGTGTCTTGTAGAATGTACCATTGATTTAGACACCTCATATTTTTAACATTCTAACCTTAATTAGAACGAGGTTGAACCATATGGTGATTTGTAGAATGTATGTACCATAATTTTTATTTCACAAATTTGTTTGAAGATAATTACCTTGATTCAAAACCAATTCGGAGTATATATGAATGAAAATGTGTAGAAGACCCTAGATTTCATGGGGTTCCTTTGACTAGGAAAACGTTTATCATTTGTTATATTAACTGCAATCACATGGATCTCATATATGATCTTCGGCACCCCATATGCAGTATTAGTTATTTTACATATATTAATGGGCGTCTTATGTCTAATCATGGTCATCCCAAACAAATCCACAAACACGCGTTGAGTCACACTATCATTCTCGTTTTTCCCAAATACAATTTCTGGCACCCTCGTTTGTATCCCAAACATAGTCATGGGTGTATAGATCCCATATATGAGTATCCCATGCCTCGTGAACTAGTTTTATGAATTTATTATTTTATTGTATTTATATTTTTGTATAATGTAATATGAAAAAAGATACATATTAAAATATTATTTGAAAGATCATACATATATATAAGGGGCTAATTTCTAATAAGAATAAAAATGTTCTTTCTAATAGAAAATAAGGGTTGTGTTATGGAATTCATATTTTCCTAAAATAGGTCAATATTATGTTTTTAGGAATAATCAAAATCAAATTTATAGAATTTTTGACGAAGAATCAAAACATGAATAAAAAATTAAAAATTACAAAATCATTCAATGTATAAATTCACCGGTGTCTATGTGTGTGTGTGTGTGTGTGAGTACATACATACATGCATATATATGTATGTATGTACATTGTGAACTAGTTTTATGAATTTATTATTTTATTGTATTTATATTTTTGTATAATGTAATATGAAAAGAGATACATATTAAAATATTATTTGACAAATCATATATATATATATACATATATACATATATATGTATATATACATACATACATACATATATATGTATATGTATGTAACACACACACACACACACACACACACACACATATAAAAGGTTAATTTCTAAAAAGAATAAAAATGTTCTTTCTAATCAAAAATAAGGGTCGTGTTATGGAATTCATATTTTCCTAAAATGATCAATGTTATGTTTTTAAGAATAATTAAAAAAATTTATAGAATGTTTTTAAGAGAAATCAAAACATGAATAAAAATTAGAAGCTACAAAATCATTCAATGTATAAATCCATTAATGTCTATATATATGTGTGTACACACACACACACACACACACACACATGTATGTATGTATGTATGTATGCATGCATGTTAATACACACACACACACACACACACACACACACACACACACACACACACACACACACACACACACACACACACACACACACACACACACACACACACACACACACACACACACACACACACACACACACACACACACATATCACAAGACAACCTCATGTTTTGTGTGTATTTTTGAATTCTTTTAATAAAATAAACTAAACTAAAACTGGAAATAAACTAAAAATAACTATAGTTTGGAAAGTGAAAATGAGAACATGCTCTCGTATTTAATAAATTTAGCCTAAGTATACGCTTGTTTGTTTAATATTATCCATCTATAGGTGAAATAATTTGTCACTAGGAAAATTAGTTGATTTTCACCAACAATTTGGGACTACGTCCCTCCTACTTGGAAAAGGGGAGGATCCCTTTATTGTATCCAAATAAAACAAGCTTTGTCGGTGGCTAATAAATTGGGGATCACACATGAACACTCCAAGAAACCCGTGGCAAATGATTCTAGCTCCCGAATGGAAGAATTTGCAAGGAAGGTGAGATAAGTACGAGTGCGAATTTAGAGAGAGGGGGTTAATATTACAAATAGGATAAAGCATATTTTTACAAGTATTAACTAGAGTTTATCAACACACAATTAGAAGGAAAAATAACTTTGCTAGTTATGGAAAGATAAAATGAACCATGAACATAAAATATCATTCATTCATTCATTAAAAAAAAATTACAACCTTATTGGTTATGTAAGATTGACATGTTCACAAAGTTGAAAAGAGAGAGAGAGAGAGAGGAAACATATGAAAAGGGAATAGAGGAAATGCTATCTTTCTTGTTCTTTGTAGTGCACTAGCTATCTACTCATGAACTCACAAATTGAGAACCCTTTGAAATGAGGGAGTCATTACAATATATAGTTTTTAAATGACTCTTTTCCTACCCCATATGAATTTTCACTAACCTTTACAACATGTGACCTTTCATATTCCTAGGAAAGAAATTGAGTCCATTTTTATTAATTGGAGGAAACTCATTATAAAGTATAACTATAGATCATATTTTAATGAATAAGACAAAGGTGAAAAGTAAATCCCCCAACAAATAATGGGATGGGAAAGAGAGAAGAGAGGAGATAGTTACTTATATGAAGATAATGTAGTTTCCAATGGAGATTCAATTGGTCAAGGACTGTGTGTGTGTGTGTGTGTGTGTGCATGCGCGTGCATGCATACATACATACATACATACATACATACATACATACATACATACATACATACATACATATGTATGTATGTATGTATGTATGTATGTATGTATGTATGTATGTATGCACGCGCGCACACACACACACACACCTTGACCAAGTGAATCATATATATATATATGTATGTATGTATATGTATGTATGTATGTTATGTATGTATGTATGTATGCATGCATATATATACATACATACATACATACATACATGTATGCATTTATGTATGTATGTATATGTATATATATATATATATACATACATATACATACACACACACACACACACACACACACACACACACACACACACACACACACACACACACACAGAGAGAGTCATTGGGCACAACCTCATGCTTTGTGTGTATTTTTGTATACTTATAATAAAATAAACTAAACTAAAACTAGAAATAAACTAAAAATAACTATAGTCCTGGAAAGTAAGAATGAGAACATGCTCTCTCTCGTATTTAAGAAATTTATCCTAAGTATAGGCTTGTTCTTTTAAGATTATCCATCTATAGTAGAAATAATTTGTCACTAGGAAAATTAGTTGATTTTCACCAACACTCTGGGACTATGTCCCTCCTACTTAAAAAAGGGGATGTTCCCTTTATTGTATGCAAATAAAACAAGCTCTATCGGTGGGTGATAGACTGGGATCACACGTAAACACTCCACTAAACATGTGGCAAATGATTCTACGTCCCAAATGGAAGAATTTTCAAGGAAGGTGAGATAGTAGGAGTGAGAATTTAGAGAGGGGGTTAATCTTACAAGTAGGATCAAGCATATTTTTACAAGTTTTAACTAGATTTTATCAACACACAATTAGAAGGAAAAATAACTTTTCTAGTTATGGAAAGATAAAATGAACTATGAAAATAAAATAGCATTCATTAATTCATTAAAATATCTTATAACCTTATTGCTTATGCAAGATTGACATGTTCACAAAGCTGAAAAGAGAGAGAGGGGTAGGAAACATATGAAAAGGGCATAGAGGAAATGCTATCTTTTCTTGTTCTTTGTAGTGGACTAGCTATCTACTCATGAACTCACAAATTGACAACCCTTTGAAATGAGGGAGTCATTACAATATGTAGTCGTTTAAATGACTCTTTTCCTACCCCCATATGAATTTTCACTAACATTTACAAGTGACCTTTCGTATTCTTGGGAAATAAATTGAATCTATTTTTTTATTAATTGGAGGAAACTCATTATAAAGTATAGCTATAGATCATATTTTAATGAATAAGACAAGGGTGAAAAGTAAACCCCAACAAAGAATGGGGTGGGAAAGAGAGAAGAGGAGATAGTTACTTAGATGAAGATAATGTAGTTTCCAATGGAGATTCACTTGGTGAAGAACTCTTGAGAGTGCTTCTACAAATATCTCAATCTATTTAAACTCCTTACTAAACTAAGTCCTTGTGAGTGTTACCTTATCTATTTAGGGAATGTGTAAAAACAAAAGGCCTTGAGCTAATTATTCTAAGTGGCATTGATATTTTTACATTTTTTGAACCATGCTTGATGCTCCTACGCAATTTTGGTGATAACAACTCGATCTCGGAAAGATATTTAAGTGATTATTCATTGAAATAAATTGGATCTCCAGCCTCTTTCTTAACCATCTCTTCAAATGGTTTTTGTAAGATTGTTCACCAAGTGTTCAAATTCACCACATGAACTCCAAGTTTTGTACTTCTAAATTGATATCGTCCTACATATTTGAAGTACACTCCTCATAGGATTCCAATTCATCAAGTGAATTCTTTAGCATATCGTATCGAGAAACAATAATTTTGGCCCAAACTTGAGTCAATTCTTGAGATGTGGAGTAAAATAAATTTCTTCCCACCTTTAATGCCCCTCCCGCTATTTAACCCTTTTTGACTCTTTTTTTATGATCTCACATTGAACTTGGCTTGATTGAGTTGGTTGTTCTAAGGGTCATGCTTATGAGTGGGATGATTAGGAGATTGAATAAATTAAATGGAGTGTAAATAAAATAGTACTACACTTTAAATTTTTGAAAAATATTATAGGTTTTGTTGTATGGTTTGGGAAGTGTGTAATACCCAAAATTAATGCACTCGTAGCATCCATTTTATGCGACTAGATATTAGGATATTTTGGATGAATAAGCTACATTGCACTTATTGAGAGGAAAGTAATTTTGTTATGACTTATTGACATCAATAACGTACATAAATATATATGATGTGAAATGTACGATGTGAACGCCAAAAGGGATAAGGTGAAGAAGCGAAATCGGTAGAAGAGGAGAAATAGGAAAAGGAAGAGGGGTGTAGAAAATGGAATTTGATGGTGGAGAGGTGCATGGGAAAGGAAAGAGGAATCAAGGAGCAAATGTGAATATATACTCTATACAAAGAGCACACAAGGAAAAGTGAAGGGAAATCAAATGTGCTTGTGGCTAGGAAGATGCTTGCAATTAGAGGAGGTCTGATGAGTTTCCAACCTGATAGCTCACATTACTCCCTTCATATTAGGTAGAAAGGATGGGTAAAATAAATTCTCAAGGAAGGAAAAGACATGAATTGAAGGTTAAAAATAAAAAAATTTATATGATCCATTTTTCCATATTTATCTCACTTTCAAGCTTGAGTATTTGTTGGGGAATAGGTGATGCTTAAACAATTAGTGATAATTGAGCCTATTTAGTAGTTGCGCATATGAACGAAAGGTGTATCTTGTTTATCATTCGAAAGAGGGGTTTTAAAATAAAAACATTGGGATTAAATACATGCATGTACTCACACCTATTCCACAAATTAATTTGGGAATTAAATTTTTCATGTCTCATACATATACCTCGGTTTCAATTATTCCTACATAAATAATATATGTTATGTGCTCCACCTTATACACAAATGCAAAAAGGTTTCTATACATAATTACGATTAGTGGTTTCATACAATAATGGGACCATGGTTTCTACCCTAGAATTAAATACCTACATGTCCCACACCTACTTCATGAATTAGTAAAAACATGGGAGTTAAAATATTACATATCTCACACCTATTCCCCAACTTAGATTATTCCTACCCAAATAATATATGTTATTTTCTCCACTTTATACACTATTGTGATTAGGGTTTCATACAAAATGAGATTAGGGGTTTCATACACAATTGTGAATAGGGTTTCTCTATAGCCATCAAGGAAAAGAATAGGGTTTGTCTCAAGTCATGAGACACGTAGTTTTTCCAGGTGTAGACGATGTAGGTGAAACCTTGGAAGTGTTAAAGACGATGCAATGTGATTTAAGAGATCAAGATGTTTGGGAGGAAGTTCATTGTGATGATAACTTGACAACTAATATTATTCCAAGGAAATCAGAACTAAGGACACATAAAATGAATGTTCAAGGAAGATGAAGAAACGAATCAAAGGTTAGAAATGAAAAAAGTGAGAATGTATGCTTAAGGAATGTACAAATTAATGCAATTTGAGAAAAGGTGTTTTTCATTTACCATTAAAAAAGATTTTATATTAAAAATGGGAATAATATACCTACATATCCCACACTTATTCCACAAATTATTTTGTATAAATTTTCACACACATCACCTATTCCTTATAAGTACTCAAACTTAAACCTGATAACAATTATTTATTGGGTTTTATCAAAAATGGCCATTTTGAACGTATATTACATTTGTGTGAAAATACGAGTGAGACGGCGACGAAAAAATGGAGCACATAATGTATATCATTTAGGTTTGAATAATCTAAGTCATCCCTTTTAAGTTTCAATCTCGAACAAGGACATGAGAATAGAGGACGTAGAATTGATAATCAAGTTCTTCAAGTGGTTGGCCAAATGAGAGAAAGGTGGCTTTTATTTCCAATTAAAAGAGGCATTTGAACTAATAAAACCATAAAAGTGTATTGTGCGATGTATAGGTTGAAAGAAGTTGTTTATTTTCTTAATTTAAGGTATGATGTGTTTCATCTACATTTAAGAATTTCATGCCTTGTAAATTATAGTCATGAAATATATGGTTACTAAAAATATACAATCTATTATTAATATTCAAATTCAAATTCCAGCTCAAATATGTAAAAAAATGTTACTTATGGTGTGTAAGGGATAGAGGAAACATATTTTGGAGATATCTAAGAATGTAAAGAATGGTGAATCAAAATTCTAGATGTCAATAATTGTTGTTTATGTTTTCAGCTCTTGCATTATATGGGTAGTTGTTTATGAATTTTTTTCAATATTTTTAACTACTTCACTTAGTTTACTGATTAAAAAATCATTATGTTTTATGGTTAGTTAGACAAGCTAATAAATAAATATTCCCAAATTCCCCACATACGATTAATAAATTAACAAGTGTTAAAAAGTTGACATAAGAAGGAGGAATATATAATCTATTTCTTTTTAGATAATATAGTGTAGGAAGGAGGAGTGTGCCCCTTCGATTTGGTCTGGTTCATCTCCAATCACTCCTAGGGATTGAATATATTTGAAGCACTATTGTAGATTCTTAGCCACCTTTCTACGAGTAATCAGAGATGAAAATCGAGCTTCTTGTAGAATTTTCATGTGGGGGCTAGAAGTAAGGCTATATTGAATAAATATTACAATCACACGACTTTGAATGTGATTGTTATTTATTTGTTTATTTTGATTCATTTATTTTAGGTCTAATCAGTTTTGGTTCTTTTACTAAACATAATAGATTCAAAGAAAAAAACAAAAAAATCTCCGTTGTTGATGAGCACCATGTCCGATATCATGATGTACTTTGAAAAATTGATCTCGTACATGGTAGCCACAGGTGGATATAAATAATCCCAGTGAACAACTCGACATCGTGAGGGTTGTTAAACAGTCTATTATATGGATGGTGGAGATTACAATATGTTGTCGTGAGCCCCTAATATTTCTACATGTAAACACACCTTTCGGCGTAATTGTAACCTTTCCAATCAATTGCCAACATATTTTTACCTCAAAGAGCATATTTAAAGTTGATTTTTATATCCATATATTAATGTCTTAATTTTTTATTAATGGGACATATTTATAACTTTGAATATAAAAGCGCACATAAATATAAAAGCAAATTTTTCAATATAGGATGTTATATTTTTGAAAACAAGTTATAGTCTAAAATATTGAGAAGAATGATATTATTTTTGACAATAAACTATAATCCTAAATATTTAAAATTTCTTCATTCTTATTGGTGAAGGAAAAAAATTCTATTGATTGAAAAACAAGCTATATGATTAGGAAATTATTTTCTTATTAATATAATCAATTTTAATATATATATATATATGCCAAATATTAGAATGTAGTATGTTTTACATTATTTTTTGATGCAGGAGAATCAAGAATGAGAGTCGATTTTGAGAACAAGGAATCTTGGTCATGATTAGAAAGGTTAAGGGGTCAAATAGAATGGCTTTGAGGTATTTAGAGTTCAAGAAATTTGATTTAGGGGCTCAATTGTGTTTTCCCACCTTTTTGAAAAATTTAAATTTTTAAATTTTAAATGATGTCTTCAAAGGATGTAAGGGTATTTTATGTTAGAGAAGGTGGTTGAATGGGTTTTTCAAGTGGGTAGGTGTCTAGGAGGATTTGATTAAGTTTTGACCTAAGACCTGACAGATTTGTAAGGCTTAGGAATATTCGACCTTAGTTAAGGATGTACTTGGGAAATACACCACATCTACTCTAAGAATAGAAATGTAAATGGAAGAAAGTAACAAATTTCATCCCAAACTCCAATATTTATTTATTTGTCAATAATTATTACATCATACATTCTTCTCATTTTATCTCATCTATTCTAACTCTCGTACAAAATATCTCAAAATGACACTCACACATATATTTCTTGTGATGCTCCCATATACAATACATTAGTTACAATAAATACAGAAAATGCTTTTGATTTCAAACAACACTTATTTTGACTCATGCATCTATTGGATTTTGTCCGATCTATCTTCATTCGGATGTTTGTTGTTAACTTCCATGGCTCTTTCCGTGTTATGCCACTTTTTCTAGTCTTCAATGAATTCCTCCATATCTCGTGGCGTTACTTAGTTTATTGTGGATTTCTTAGCTTATCGCAGCTTCTTTTAGTGTTTGGTTGCTTTGTCCTTTAATACAAGGAACCATTCTTTCTTCATGGCTATCTTCTATCCTTTGACGCTTAGCTCTATCTCTTTGCGGATATATCCAGACTTTGGAGGCTTTATATCTATCTCTCGTGGCTTATGAAAAATTGATGAAGACCCCTGTCAACATTATCCCCCTCTTAAACCTTGTCTCATCCTCGAGACAAAAACTGATGAAGACCCCTGTATTTCCTCCAAAAAGTTTCTTCAAAACTGTCTTATGTGGGCATCAACCACCAGAACTTAGATGTCTACGTAGGGAAGGATTCCCTTGCTCATCTCGCCCGACTAGATTTATGGGATACCAACCTATAGAGGCATCAAACTCCCTAGAAAATTATACATCTACCGTAAGGAAGGGTTCCTTTACTCAACTCACATGACTGTGTTTGTGGGATGCTTCGTTCTTTCCTTTACGGTGGTGCTCAAAGAATATAATTTATAATCTGCAGGTTATATTTTTCTCAAAAGTATACCATAAATCAAGATGAATGTTGATCTGGTTTACCCATTCTTATAGTTGTGCATTCTCTTGGATTAATAGAAGGATGTTTAAGGATGACGAATTTTCTTGAATTGGATGCCATATCTAGTGAGTGATTGTAACCTCTTGTTGCATTCTGATTATGGATTTGTCCATCATATTTTTGCATTCTTGCATTTCTGTGATCTTTTCAATATGTGTCTTCTTCTTGTTCCGATATTTTTGTGAGTTCAACAAGCTTTGTTCTTTGAGCTCCATCTTTATTTGTGTTGATATCATATGTAGCATTGTATGTTTTTTTTTTTCCAATTGATCAATCTCTTCTTTCTCCTGTTGAGTTTCACTAGGCCACCCTATTGTATAGGTGTAGTAGGCCACAAAATTTTGTAGCTCTGATTCTAACTTAGTGACTGTGGTTTGTATCTCTTTCCTTCGTTGTTGATTTTCCACCTGTTGTGGCTTCAAAATTTGTTTCTTATATTCTTCCACAACATCCTCGTGTATCTTTTTCTTTTCTATTTCTGATTGAACTATGTCTTATTTGATTATTTGTTTAATTATTTTCTTTGTTTGTACTTCTATTTATAGATTAGACTGAGTGTTGATATGGGGCTTATGGTTTGGATGGATGAAAGAATCATATGCATCGATTCTTCTATCTCCACGCATATTTTCTTCCATTCATGTTTAACAATATGTTCCAGACTTTGCTACATGAATTATTTTGTAGGGGAGTGAGTTTATCTAATTCACCTTATATCCTTCGTAATTGTTTCTATTACCCTTGCTATAACCGAATGGATTGTTCCTTCTTTCTTTGTTAATGCCTATTTAATTCTATCCAATGTATCTCTCTGGGTACTTAAACTAGTATCATGCTTGAAGATGTTGATATTGTTGGGGCGATGGTATTGTTTTTTTCTTTTTAAGTTATATTTATTTATTCTTATCTTCTACCTCATGTTCCTTCTCTTGTTCTTGTTTCTCTTTCCTTGCCTTTTCTTTTTTTCTTTTTCTTCCTATTCATTTTTCTCATTTTCTATATTCAACTCTTTTTCTTCTTCATCATTCTTTGTTTTTTCTTGTTTCTCTTTCTCCTCTTTCTAGTCCTTCTTGTTGTCTTCTTCATCTTCGATTTTCTTTTCTCTTTCTTGTTTTTCCTTTCTAGTTTTTTCTTCTTGTTCTCTTTTCTCTCTCTCCTTGTTTTCCTTCTCCACCTTTTTTTGTCTTCCTCTTCTTTCTTTTTCTACTTATTCCCTTTCTCATTGTTTCTTATTGTCTACTCTTATTTCTTATTTCTTATTGTTTTTCTTTCTTCTTCCTTTCTAACTCCTCTTTTCTTGTTTATCTTTTGTTCTTTTTGTCTCTTATCTTCTTCTAGTTGTTCTTTCTCTTTTTACTCCTTTCAAATTCTTTGGTTTGTTTTCTTGTTCCTTATTGTTGTTTTTCTCCTTCTTCTATTCTTCTCTCTTATTTATTTGTTTACTCAGCAATCTAATCAATTCCTCCACTTGTTTTATCATGTGCAACTCCCTTTTAGTTCAGAGTTTATTTTTTTACATAGTTCTTTCTTATTGGATTGTGGTCAAGCGGTGTGTATGTTCTGCATCTATATATTCCTCAACTAATTCTACTAGTGCTGGTGAGAGAAAATGGGTTATATCTTCAAGTATAAAGGCATATTTATCCAAGTAATAGATTATAGCTTCTTTTATAGCCATCTGGTCTCCTCCTATCCATGGATAGAAAATTGAAGGGGGGTGATCCAAGAGACATGACTTATCAAAATTAATGGGGTGCTAGTTAAGGTGGCATAAATAAGACGACATGGAGAAAAAGAAAAGAACTAGATAGTTAGCAAAGAAGAGATTAAGAAAATTAAGGGGAGTTAAATTAAGAAGAGTAACTAAAATAAGTAGAGAAAAATTGGAAAAATAAAGGATAGCATGAGAAGAAAGAGTGAAGAAAATGAATGAGAGGAAGGAAAAATTGAATAAAGTTAAGAAAGTAAAATAAAGTAGAGAAAGTATAATCACCCACATCAAGTGGAGGCTAGCAATTGGCTCACCTAGAAATGGAGACATCAGTCATCTATAATACCCATGTCTTGCAGAGACCAACAAGGTTTTGTCACTCCACGTAATCCCATGGTTCAATATACTATAGAGAGTCCAGTTCAACATGAAATAACAAGACAAGAAATCTTAATGAGGGATCTACAACAATTAGTAGGAGGGTTAGAACTAACGTTTAAGAGAGTATTAGAAGTAGAAGGGTGGAATGAAGAGGAATTGAGAACCCCATTAATGATTAAGGAAAGAGGTGAAGAAGAAGAAGAAGTCATTGGAATGAAGGAGTTAATTGAGGAATTCAGAGAGAAAATAAAAATAGTAGATGAGGAGAATAAAGAAGAAGAAAATATAGATAAACAAGAAGAAGAAAAGATAGAGGTAATAGAAAGAGAAAATGAGGAAAGGGATAGAGAGGAAAACCAAGGAAGAGAGAAAGTAAAAAAAATAAGAAGAGAGGAAGTGATGAGGGATTAGAAGAAAGATATAGATTAAGAAATAATAAAGATAGAAAGGTAGTTATGGAAAATATTAGTTATGAAAAGTCACCAAATAAAGACATGCCCCCAACCAACACATGAGCCCAAAGGAGATGACCCCCAGAGTGGATGCCATTCCATGTGCCACTTAATACACCATTTGAGAATCTAGAAAAAGGAAAGAGTTTGGAGGAAAGATATCAAATATTGCGAGAAGAGAGTCAAAGAAGACAAGAATAGTAAGAGAATTCCAAGAACTATTGGGTGAACTTTACTTTGACATTGAATTAAGTAGAGATAAGGGAAGAAATAATAATTCAAAACCAGTTCATAACCAAACAAAGAAATTAAAACAAGTTAAGCAACAACCCATTGTTTAGCCAAGAACAAATACTCGATCAATAATGGCTCAAAAGATCAAATTCCAATTTTTGACAAGGACTCTAGCGATGCATTGGAACACTTGTTCCTATTGGAAGCCTACTGAAGAAAATAATACCACAGATGAAGCTACTAAGATACAATATTTCACATATTCATTAAGAGATGATGCACTATATTGGTACATGAAGATAATTTCTCAAGGAGAAAACCATGGGCTGATATTGAAAGAGAATTTAAAACAAATTTCATTTCCCAGAGGCACCATCAAAAGGAGTAAGCAAGATGAGAGACCTTATACAGAAAAGGGAGAATCAGTGAAGGAATTTAGTCAAAGATTTAAGAATGTTACTAGAAAAGTTAGAAGAGCCCCTGATAGATAAATAGAGAATTGAGTGGTTCACCTCAGGGCTACTTCCTTATCTCAGAGTGGCATTAGATTCACATAATTTAAAGCATTATATAAAAGCAATTGAGATGGAAATTAAACTAGAAGCCCAACCATGGAGAAGAGAGGGTGAAACTTCAATAAAAATTGAACTAGAGAGGGTGCAGTTAGAACTAGAAAATAAAAATTACAGTAGGAGATTCAGAGGATTGAAGGATTAAGAAGTAGTTCACCTCCAAAGAGTAATATGAGGCCAAAGATATGGTGTACAGTCTATTAATGAAGGAAATAGTAGAATTGAATTCCCATACTTTGAAAATTCAAAAAGAGTAGTCGCAGTAAGAGTACATTCATCAAAAAGCATCATCTAGTAATATAACTCCATCAGAAAGGACATGGTGTGGTATTTGTAGACTTTGGGACCAACATACACAAGACACTTGTCCTTTACTTGAAGTAGCACCACCTACAAATCAATTGATGTACTGTACTACATGTGGGTCATATAATCACTATCATCATACTTTCCCCTCGGTTGATGCATTGATGACTTTAAAGATTATGCTACTAGAGCAATGTACACTAGACAAAATGAAACACCTAACCCTCCCCTACTCAACCACAGATGCTACCAATGAATATACCACCTTCAAAAAATGATAACTACACCACAGTATGTAAATCCATAAGGTGGCCAACCTCAGTTTGGAGGTGATATCAAGGAAATAACTATAACCCAAACTATCAAGGTTATAATGATGGAGGATACCATGAGGGTACCAAGGTGATATAGAGGAAATTTCAGAGGTGGATATCAAGGTGGATATAGAGGTGGATATGATAACTACCATGGTGGTAGAGGATATCAAGGTTATAATGATGGTGGTTACCACGGGGGTTATAGGGATAACCAAGGAGGTGATATATAGGATAGAAGACCCATGACTTGTTATAAATGTGGACAAGATGGGCATCTTACAAGAAATTATACAAAACCTGATCCCTACGGATTTTTCCATGAGAAAGGTCATGATGCATTTAATTTTCCTAAGGCCACCCAGTTCTACAAGAGTGGAACAATGAAATCAGAAGCTTTAGGAGTAGATGCTCAAATAAAAGTGCAACACATCACCATAATCCCTTGGGATGAAGAAACTATAGAAAAGATAAAGCCACAGGGTCACTTACTTGAAGTAGACCTATAGAAGAAGAAGAAAAAGGAGGAAAAGAGAGTTATATGAGAAGAAAAAAGCAAAAAAATATGGAAAAAGTATTGAAGAACCTCGATATAGGGTAGTTGTTACAACCATAAAGTGCCACCAAAATGAGGTGGTCCCCAAAAAGAAGAAAATAATAAGGCTACCACAAGAAAAACATTCTTCTAATGAAGAGGAGTGGAATGATAAATAAATTAGGCTAGGGTTGCACTTAAAAGAATTTGAAAAGAGTAGGGAACTTGTAAAATAATCAAGCACAAGCCATTGAAGAAAGAGAGAAAAATTGTTTTGTAGAAGAAGAGGTTAATGCCTTAAAGGAACTAGCAAAATTAACTATCAATTATGGGTTAATAGATAAGTTTGAAACAATTCACAAGTATTGGAATAAAGAAGAGAGGACTCATCATGTCCACATAATTGAAGGAGGACATAATAAGAAGAAAAGAAACATATTTCATACTCAATGAACATGGCGTAAGTCCACCATCTACTTAGAAGTGGACATATTTGATACCACCATTACCAAAGTACTACTAGATCTTGGCGTGAGATGTCAATATGATGTCTAAAACTACATGGGAGATGCTTGGAAGACCTACTTTGGAACCCACAAGATACTTTATCAGATTAGTGGATGGATCATCAAGACAACCACTAGGAGTGTTAAAGAATGTAGTGGTGAATTTCATGGGAATTAAGAAGATGGTGAATTTTGAAGTGGTAGAGAATGTGGCCGAGAATCCTTCATACAATGCTATTCTAGCCTTGGAATGGTTTGTAGATTGTAATGGAACATTAAGTTCTGAAGAAGAAGAAGTAACATTGAATTCAGATGGTATATGTGTTCATGTACCCTTACATGCAGGAATGAGTGCCACATGGGAAGAGAAGTAAGTATGCATGATACAAAAGAGGATATTTTGATGAAATACAAGGGTGTATGCATTAAATAAATTTTCTAACATTGAGAAATAATTTGAACCAAACTTAGATGGTGAAATTTTAGTAAATCAAAGATATCTTAAAAGCTCAGATAATGTGGTAGAATCTTGATACATGGGTTTCCAGAATCAAGCACTCAAAAATTACATTTTTCAAGAAGAATACCACCTAGAATTATCACACTAGGAGACAAACTATAACACCATGGGTGACATTTTCATACCCACCAAAGACAAATTTGAAGAAGAGGAGGAATATTATTCCACACAAGAAGAAGAAGAAGATGATATTTTTATGCCAACACAAGATAATATTTTCCACGAAGAAGAAGGAATAAAATAGCTACCAATTAAAAGAGTTTACAGAGATGAAGCCATGGGCATCTCACTAAACATTACCCAAATATTCAAGATTTGGAGATCTTGAAGGGTACATTAAAATTATGGAAATAATATTTCCTAATGAGAAGGAAAGGATGGAGGCATTAGATGATACCTAACTATAAATTCCACAATTTGGTGGGAAACACATAAGCATAATGTAACTCATTGGAACTTAGTAACAACATTTCTTAAAGCCAAATATATGGAAAGTGAAGGCTATTATGTCCATGATTCCCGAATACACTAGTGAAAACTGATCCATAAAGCAAATTCAAATTTGTGAACAACACTGACGACTATGCAAAGGAGACTTCTCCCTTACTATGGATTCAATTTTTCATATGGACCCTAGGGCCCATACCGTGATCTTGGTATTCACATCAAGAAATTAGAAGGGAGACTGAGATTGGGATCAAATAGTTAAAGAATTTTTCCATACCTTTAATTTTTGGGACGCAGATTTAAATGTATTAAGAGCATTACAAAAGATTTGAACTTTCCTATTTTTGACACCAGATGAAGCAATAAAACAACATTCTAAAGAAGAGAAGAGAAATAAACTTGAGATCTAAAAACCTCATAAGAAACTTTTAAGAAGATTTTTCCAAATGGCTCGGTGTTTTAATGTATAAAAACAAGAAAGAGAAGAGAAACCAGAGAAATTAAGATACAAGGTTATAGAGGATGAACAAACAATAGTGGAGAAAAAAAGATGAAGGAGAAAAGTACTATTACCAACCCTTGAAAATTAGGAATGAAAACATTGGGACAAATGGAGAGGAGAAGTTTTCCAAAATTGGGGACTATTGGTCGGAGGAAGAAGTAGCTAAAGTGGTAGAATTACTACAAGAGTTTCCAAGATATTTTTCCCAAGGACTTCAAATATTTGAAGGGAATCAAAGAGGAGCTAGGGACAATGAAAATTCAAATAAAATATGGATTCAAGCCAATAAAAAAGAGACCATATAGATTGAATCCCAATTTGAAGGTGAAGGTGAAGTCGAAATTGATAAAATGTTAAATGTTAGGATTATCAAACCCTGTTGATGACTCAGAATGGATCAGTCCCATGGTGATCCAAAATAAAAAAGACTGGAGAGATCCATGTGTGTGTGTAGATTACAAGAGTCTAAATAAGGCATGTGTACATGATCCATTTCCAACCCCTTTTATAGAAGAAGTATTGAAAATGTGGTTGAAGAGAAGTATATTCATTCACATATGGTTTCTCTCGGTTATTACCAAGTCAAAAATTTCCCCGGAGGACCAGCCCAAAACTACTTTTTCCATAGAATGGGGTCCTTTATGTATACAGTTATGCCATTTGGGCTTAAAAATGCCCAACAATATTTATTAGGATCATGATTAATGCATTCAAATATTTCATTCATGATTTTCTAGAAGTCTATCTTGATGACTTGGATAGTTTATGGACTATTGAAGAACCACATACAAGTATTAAGATTGATGTTTCAAAATATGCAGAGAGCCTTGCAAATATCATTAAATTTGAATAAATGTATTTTCTTGACTCCCTTTGGCACACTATTAGGACACATAATTTGTAAGGAAGGTCTATTAATTGATCCATTAAAAACTTTGTGATTGTTAATCTACCACCACCCAAAACATAGAAAGAAGTAAGGATGATCCTTGGTTACACAGGATATCATAGAAAATTTATCAGAAACTATGCGAGATAAGTGCCCCATTAGAAGAATTATTGAAGAAGAGAACAAATAAACAAATCTCTTGGTCTAAAGAATGTGCGGATGCATTTGAGATCTTAAAAGATAAAATTTTACATGCACCCATTTTGATTTTTCCTGATTGAAGGTACCCTTCCATGTTCATGTGGATGCATCTAGGATAGAAATTGGAGTGTATTAACTCATCTACAGAGATAAGATGGATCATCCTATAGCATTTTCTAGTAGGAAAGTTGGCCAAGGTAGAAATAAATTACACAACAACAGAAAGGGAAGCACTAAGCATGGTCTATGCCCTGATGAAATACATAACAATATTTATTAGCCACCTCATTTGTATTTTATACTGACCATGAGCCTTTAAAATATCTATTGAATAGACCATTTTTATAGGGAGAATATGTAGATGGCTCATGTTGTTTTAGGAATTTAATTTTACTATGGTAGTAAAACCTAGAAAACTAAACAATGGCCTAGATTATTTGTCAAGAATTGAAAATGGAGAAGATGAGGGGCCTATAGATGATGATTTTCCTAGTGCTCATTTTTAGAATTGAAGCCATACCTAAATAATTTGATGAAATTGCACAATTGTTGCATATAAGAGAATTTCCAAGTAATTATACCCAACAATAGAAAAAAATTTGCTAAGTAGAGCATTTCCATTTACATTGATTCAAGGAAATTTTATAAAAAGGGACAAGATGATGTCCTTAGAAGAGTAGCTCTGGAGCATGAGAGGAAGAATATCTTGATTAAAGCACATGAAGGGATATCAGGAGGTCATAATGGAGGAGATAAAAAAATAAGAAAAGTAATGATGGTTGGTCTATATGGTGGCCTACACTTTTTAAGGATGCACACAAACATGCTAGGTCATGTGACATGTGATATATGTCAGAGAGTAGGAAACCCAATGCAAGGGATGAGATGCCACTTGAGACCTATTTTGGCTTTAGCTCCATTCAAAAAATGGGCCATTGATTTCATAGGACCTATCAAACCAGCCACCAAACATTCTCAAGAAAGATTTATTATAACATGGATAAAATACTTAACAAGATGGGAGAAAGGTTCCCCACAAAAGATTGTACTACTAAAAACAACTACCAAATTCATATATGAGAACATTATTACAAGGTTTGGGTGTCCTTTGAGCATTACTAGTGACCAAGGAAAACACTTTGTGAATGCAACTATTCAAGAACTATTGATTGAGTGGTTTATGATCAATCATAATAGAAGTACTCACTCCATACCATCCCCAAGTGAATGGAAATAACCAGAGAGGCATTCAACAAGGTACTGGAGAAGGTATTAACAAAAATTTTTCTCTACAAATGGTAGATTAGGATTTAAAGATACCCATCACTCTATGGGCATACCACACAACCTATAAAAGGATTACAAAATACTCACCATTCAGATTAGTCTATGGATTAGAAGCCACGGTCCCCATAGAGTTTGTGCTCCCAAGTTTGAGGATTGTAGTAGCATTTAGAATGACTGAAGATGATTCACTCCATGAAAGGATAATAGAATTAGAAAAACTAGATGAAAAGAGGTTCATAGCCACATATAACTAACCCAGAGAAAAGAAGATAGAAGGTGTGGCATGACCACCACATAAAGAGAAATAATTTGATATTGGAGATCAAGTACTTTTGTATATGATAGTAAGTATAAACATCCAGGAAAGTTGAAGGTAAGATGGCTAGGGCCATATATCATTAAGGAAATATTACCTTCCTTGGAGTAGTAAAATTACAAACTTTAGTTGAAAGAACTCCCCAGGATATGTGAATGGGAAAGACTCAAAATATATGTGACTTAGAACTTAGAAAAAAAAAAAAAAATAAATAAATATATAAATAAAAATATATATACCTACTTGAAAACCAACAATTCGGTGGTAGGTCGAGGGGTAGGATGAAAACCCACAAGGGAATCTCTACCCTTAGAAAAAAAAATGAGAGGAAAAAAAGAAAAAAAATGAGAGGATGGATACCATGTAATAAAAAAATCCGACCTATCTAAAAACTAGAAATTTGGTGGATAGGATGAGGGGTGGGATGAAAACCATAAGGGCATCCTTACTCTTAAAATATGAACAAAAATAGAAAAAATAAAGAAAGATCCATGGAGGAAGAATACCCACGTAATAAAGAGAGGATAGAACTATGGAGGGAGCATACCCATGTAATAAAGAAAAAAAAAAAAAAAAAAAAATCACATTAAAAAGAAAATAAAAAAAACCACAAATGAAGAGAAGAAGAAAATCACCATATGAAGAAACAAAGAAAAAAAATGATGGAAAAGGAAGTAGAAAGAAAAACCGCGGAAAAGAGAGATTGAAGAAAGCCACGAAAAAAAAAAATAGGAGAAGGACCAGGAAAGACTTTAAAAAGAAAGGAAAAACCACGGAAGGAAGAAGAGGAGTAAACCGCGAAACAAGGAAAAAAAAACCAAACAAAACAAAAGAAAGATAAAAACCATGACACAAAGGAAGAAAAAGCCATGTAAAAACCTTGTGCAAACCACATAACAAGGAAACCCATGAAACAAAGCAAAAAACGTGAAACAAAAAAAAATTTGACCCTCTAAGAAAATAATAAATGTAGGTGGACATAAAAGTCTATATAAAGGGATCAATTACAAAAATCTAAGGCATTACAAACATAAGAAGAGATCAAAAAACATCAAGGCCAAAAAGCGAGCTAGGGAAAAACTAGGGAAAATAAGAAGAAGACATGGATACTCCAATCAAAGTCACACATACAAAGCTTCCAAGGCTGAAATTTAAAGTACTCCATGAAAGAAAATACACATGATCCAGAGGGGAATTTTCACATATTCCTTTCAAATTTGCATGTACACACGTGACCTCCAGAGGTATATCCATTCCCCTATTATCGAATATGATCATTCTAGACTTGAGGTAGATAGGGCATTACTAGGTCATTAAAAATTTAGAGACCCAACAAGAAGAGGAGTATAAGCAGAATGCAAAAGTAATTGGGGAATTAAAACTCGATGCATGGAGTAAAATTTTCTATTTTCCTAGGGAAGAAAAGGGATCAAAGTTCTCCTCATCCATCTACATAATCAAATGCTTTATCTCGATCAACCATACCAAATCAACATCAAAGTAATGGCTAGGGTTACTGAGCTATGGGACAAAGGATGGTCTTCTCTAACAAAGAAAAAGGTCCAATGAAGGATAATGATGAGGGTGATGGGCATCATGACATGCAAATGAGGCATCAAAATCTCCAATATTCCAAATGCCACTTTGAGGTATGTTGCCAAATCCATCTGTTTGAAAATCTATCATACTAATAGGGAGGATGGCACTCATGGGTTAGTGCCCAAATTACATTAGATATGGTTATGACCCACTCTGAATATAACCTAGCAGAAATTACTAGCAATAAAATTTCATGAAAATATAAGGCAAATTAAAGAAGGTAAACACACATTTTTTATGGGTCAATATTATTATGTTTGGCGATGTATTTCACAAGAACACTCCCTCAAAAAGAAGGACTAGTTGATTGGAAGATGGATACTCCTATAGCTGAGAAAAATTTGGGAACATATGAGAACAATGGATGCAATCACACAAATAACCTCACTTATTAGATGGATAGATAAAATTAGGGAGATAGTTGCAAATAGATCAAGAATATCAGAACAAGTTGTGGAAAAATATGAGCATGAGGTTATGTTCATTACGGATATTGACTATACATTTATCAAGCCACTAGTTCCCCATACCGACCTAAAATACCACCATTTCCCTATGAAGCTTTAGATGAACTAGTGGCCACATTCATTCAAGCACTACAAGCATACCTAGTTGATCCTCAGAAACCTACCCTCCCTAGTTTTGATGACATTATTGAGGAAACCTTTGAAGAATATAGCAAAAAATATACAGGACAAACGGGAAAATCATAATCAAGTATGGGACTTCCCAAGACATACAAAAGAAAGAAAGACCCTAGTACTATAAAACCTATCACCAAATGAAAAAAAAATAGTAGAAAAAGAAAAGTTGAAAGAAGTTGTGGCTAACAAAGGAAAAGAGGAAGCAAAATCTGAGGAAATAGAAGAGGTTTCTAAATCAGATGAAGAGGAAACTCCATATACTCCTTCACCAATACATACATAGGAGAAATTAGAACCCAAGATCCTAGAAGAAGTGGAACCAATGGAGGAGACATGACTCACTAAACAAGCATATGTTATAACCAAAAATGCTTAACTCCCAGTGGAATTTCACAAGTTTCACAAGAATATGCCACTAGCACAGGAGGAGAAAAATGGCCATAGCAGAAGCTATAGTGTATTACTTGGATAAATATGCCTTTGTACTTGAAGATATAACTCATTTTCTCACACCAACTCTAGAAGAAGAAGTTCAAGAGAAGATAGATGTAAAACATACACACCACTTGGCCACACTCCAACAAGAAATAAGTACTTTAAAACAAAAGAAACTCCAACTAAAAGGGAGTTGCATAGATAAAATAAGTGGAGGAATTGATTGGATTATTGATTAAACAAATAAATGAGAGAGAAGAACAAAATAAGGAGAAATAAAAACAAAAAAGCAAAGAAAAATAGACTCAAGAACTTGAAAAGGAAAGAAAAGAACAGAAAAGAATAGCTAGAAGAAGAAGAGAAGAAAAAAGAAAAAAAGACAAACAAGAAAAAAGAGTTAGAAAGGAATAAGAAAGAAGAAATAATAAGAAAGAAGAAAGAAACAAAAACAAGAAAAAACAATCAGAAAAGGAAAAGAAAGAAAAAGAAAGAGGAAGACAAAAAAAAAAAGGTGGAGAAGAAAAAAAAAAGGAGAGAGAAAAAGAGAACAATAAGAAAAAAACTAGAAAGGAAAAAGAAGAAAGAGAAAATAAAATCAAAGAAAAAAAGAAAGAAGAAGGACAAGAAAGAGAAGGAGGAAAAAAGAAAAACAAGAAAAAAAAGAAAAGAAGGATAAAGAAGAACAAGAGTTGAAAATAGAAAAAGAGAAAAAGGAACATGAAGAAAAATAAAAACAAGAAAAGGAAAGGAAAGAAAAACAAGAACAAGAGAAGAAGGAAAAGGAGGTAGAAGATAAGAAGAAAGAAATAGAACTTAAATAGAAAAACACAATACCATCTTCCCTAGTCAATAGAAACATCTTTGAAGCATGATACCAGTTCAAGTACCCAGAGATTCATTGCCTAGAATCAAATAAGCATTGCAAAAAAGGAAGAAGGAAAATCCATTTAGTTACAATAAGGGGGTAGTAGAAATAACTACAAAAGGATATAAGGTGAATTTAGATAAACTTACTCCCCTACAAAACTACATGTAGCCAAGTCCTAGAATAAAGTGATAAACATGACTGGATGCAAAGATGCATGGAGATTAAAGAAGCGATACATAAGATTCTTTCATCCATCCAAACCGTAAAGCCCCATATCAACATTCAATCCAATCTACAAATAGAAGTACAAACAGAGAAAACAATTGAACAAATACTCAAAGAAGACATAGTTCAATCAGAAATAGAAAAGAAGAAGATACACGAGGATGTTGTGGAAGAATATAAGCAACAAATTTTGAAGCCACAATAGGTGGAAAATCAGCAATGAAGGAAAGAGATACAAACCGCAATCACTAAGTTAGAGTCAGAGCTACAAAATTCGTAGCCTACTACACCTATACAATAGGGTGGCCTAGTGAAAATAAACAGGGGAAAGAAGAGCGTGATCAATTAGAAAAACAAATAAACATACACTAGATCATGTTTAGAACAAGAAGAAGACACGAGACCGAAAGCTTGCATGTATATACCTTTCCCAAAAATCCCTCTTAAAATTGGAATGGTGTTTCCAACCATGGAAGGCCCCAACGAGAAATTATATCTCCTCGGTGTAGATCGATCACTTCCAAGGTAACCAACTAGACTAACAATATTTTTGCCCCGATCTAGAAAACCAAGCGCCGTGGTTTGTTCACTAAGTGGGCTTAGATGCACACCAATGGTTCTCTCTCCACGTGATGAACTCTCATCGAAGCTAAAGGGATTTCTCTTACGTGCTTGCCAAGATGGGGTCACACAGACTACTCAGTTCCACATCCTCTGCATGAACCTCAAATCCTTCCCGCAACATTTTCCGCCATATATCCATCACATATGCAACTAGATGGATTACCACCCAAAAGAGATATTCAACACCATATTGATTTGATTCCAGGGTCTTCACTCCCAAATCAAGCGGCTTATAGGATGAGCTCGACATTGCATGCAAAGTTGAATAGGCAAGTGGCAGAGCTCATGAGAAAGGGGTTCGTAAGGGAGAGCATGAGTCCGTGTGCAACCCCAACTTTATTAACACCAAAGAAGGATGGAACATGGAGAATGTGCATGGATAGCAGAGTAATCAATAAAATTACAATCAAGTATAGGTTCCCAATACCTCACCTTGATGATATGATGGATGTGCTTGTTGGATCTAGGTATTTCACCAAGATTGATCTTCGAAGTGGTTACCATCAGATTTGGATCAGAGAAGGAGACGAGTGGAAAACAACATTCAAGATAGGAAATGGATTATATGAGTGGTTGGTGATGCCAATTGGGTTATCTAATTCACCTAGTAATTTTATGAGACTAATGAAAACCGTGATGCGGGAGTATAATGGTAAGTTTGTTGTGGTTTATTTTGATGATATCTTGATCTTTAGTAAAACTAAAGAAGAACATCTGAGGCATCTAAGGGTGATATTTGAAGTGTTAAGGAAAGAGAAAATGTATGCAAATATGAAGAAGTGCACATTTATGCAAGAGAGTTTGGTATTCTTGGGCTTTATTATTTCAATAGATGGGGTACAAATGGACTTAGAAAAGATAAAGGTAATTATTGAATGGCCTACTCCATGGAGTATAACATATGTAAGAAGCTTTCATGGTATAGAAAAATTTTACAAAAAGTTTATTAAAAATTTCAGTAGTATTGTAGCACCTATAACAAATTTCACAAAAGGAAGGGAGTTTTTGTGGACAAAGGCAACTGAGGATAGTTTTCAGTTCTTAAAGAAGAAGGTGACAGAGGCACCCATTTTGTCTCTACCAGATTTTGATAAAGTGTTTGAGGTTGATTGTGACACCTCACATGTGGGTATTGGTGTTGTTATAAGTCAAGGTGGAAATCCAATATCTTTCTTTAGTGAGAAATTGAATGAGGTAAGAAAGAACTAATATACTTATGATGTGGAATTTTATGCAATTGTACAAACATTAAGGCATTGGAGGCATTACTTAGTTCCTAAGGATTTTGTGTTATTTATAGACCAAATAGCCCTGAAGTATGTAAATACAAAAAGAAGTTGAATAATAGGCATGCAAAGTGGGTATCATTTTTGTAGGGTTATACTTTTTCTCTAAAACATAAATCAGGAAAACAAAATGAAGTTGCAGATGCATTGAGTAGGCGTGTGACTTTGTTTACCACTATGGAAAATGAGGTGGTGGGTTTTGAAGCAATAAAGGTTTTTATTCTTCTGATTCTGATTTCAAGGATATTGTTGAAAGGTTAATTTTTCCATTGTCAAAAAATGTAGGAGATGTCCAGGATGAGTACATTTTACAAGATGGCTACCTATTCAAGGGACACCAACTATGTATTCCAGTTGGGTCTATGAGAGAGAATATATTGAAATATTTGCATAGCGGAGGATTGGATGGGAATTTTTGTAAAGATAAGATGATAGCCTTGGTAGCAGAGAAATACTATTGGCTAAAGATGAAAAGAGATGTGGTAAGATATGTGGAGAGGTGTCAAATTTTCCAATTCTTGAAAGGCCATGCACATAATACATGGTTGTATATGCTGTTTCCTATTCCTAAAGGGTCATGGATAGATCTGACTATGGATTTTGTTTTGGGATTACCAAAAACAAAACGAGGTAATAAATGAATTTTTTTTGTTGTTGAAAGGTTTTCTATGATGGTTGATTTTATTTCTGCAAGAAAACAAGTGATGCGACAGGCGTAGTAGATTTTTTTTCAGAGAAGTTATTCGTTTGCATGGTGCTCCAAAAACCATTACTTCAGATAGGGACATAAAGTTCTTAAGTCACTTCTAGTGGACTTTATGGAAGAAATTGGGAACTCAACTACAGTTCAGCAAAGTGCCTATCATCCTTAGACTGATGGGAAAATAGAGGTGGTAAATTGGAGTTTGGGAAACTCATTAAGGTCCATCGTCGGGAAAAGATGAAACAACGGGACGTATCATTACCATAAGTTGAGTTTGCATATATACGGTTCCATAAATAGATCCACAGGAAAGTCTCTATTTTTAATTATGTATGGGAGCAATCCAAATGGGGTGTTAGATTTGGTATAACTACTAGTTGATGGCAGACTCAGTGATGATGCAAAAGCATTTGTTGAACATATACAACAATTTTAGGAAGAAGTGCGGAAGAAGTTGTAGAATAGTAACGATAAGTACAAGGAAATAACAGATGTGCACAGATGGAGAAAGGTATTTCAATTTGGTGAGTTTTTATGGTATATCTATGGAAGGAAAGGTTTCCAAAAGGAACATATAACAAGCTGAAGTACAAGAAGATTAGTCCCTACAAAATCGTGAAAAAAATTGATAATGCTTATGAGGTAGAATTGCTAGGGAATTTTGATATTTATCCATTGTTTAATGTTTTAGATTTTATTCTTTTCATGGGGATGGTGCAGAAGGGGATGTTATTGATAAAGTAGTAGATTGGAGGCAACAGGTTTTGGTGAAGAAGAAAGAAGAAGTGGATCAGATTCTAGATAAGAAAACAATGGACACACGACATGGGAAATACAACAAATATTTGGTACATTGGAAAGGACTAGAACAAGAGGATGATACTTGGATCACAGAGTGGGAGATTAAGAAGTTGGATGCAGATAAATGGAATCAGTTTGAAGAAGATAACTTGTAGGAGATGTGTTTTTTTCAAGCAGGGGAGAATGATGCACCAAAATTAACAGGAACTTGACAAGGTCATAACTTGAGCTTCGGTGTCCATTTGAGTCCATTTTTTTAAAACCACATGTTTCAATGAGAAAATGCACTAATCAATCCTCCCTACCAATTGGAGCAAGTTTTGGCACATTTTCGGCCCTAAATCCGCCATCTTGAGGCCAAAAATTAGGATTTAAGTTGTAGTTCGGTTTTTCTTTTTTGGACATTAGTTAATTTTAGTCTATTAGTTGCATTATGAGTGAGAAATTTAGCAATTCTTATAATTTAGGAATGTATAAGATGTGTGGAAACTTTTGTGTCCATACGAATAAGCATGCGAACTTACTAAGAATAGCAAGTTCTAGTAAACTGCTAAAAATAGTAATTTCCGCCACCTAGAGTAGATTTAGTCAAATTTAGTTAGAGTTTTCTTGGCGAATTGAGTTGGGAGTTGTTTTAATATTTAGGAAGCATTGTAATTATTTATTCAATAACAAATAAGGAGATTTATTTTCTTTTGGAGTTCATATTATTTATAGTATATCAAGTTTGGTGCCTATTGTATGCAATGGAAAGTGAAAAAGCTATGGAATGAGGCTAAAGAACCTCAAAGCTTTGTTAAATTATCCATGCACCATAGGATTAGAGATAAACAAGAGAAACTAACATGCAAGAATTATAAATTTGACAAAAACATCAAAAACTAACATGTATACTACTCTTTACTCTATGAAAGCTTAATGAAAGTGAACCTAGTTATATTCTAAGCAATCAAATTGTGCGTTTTTACTCCATGAGGGTGAATGAATCTCACTAAATGGATACATGGCCAAGTTTATCTATTTCATTACTAACCTAACATAGGTGCAAGATGAAGCTATTTTAATTATGGATGACCCAAGATCAAACGCCTTATTAGCTTAGCTAAAGCAAATGAGCTCTTAAGCTTTCTTAGGCTTGTTTTGGCTTTAGCTTATGTAAAGTTGTAGTTTTGAATGGGTAGGATTAGCCTTGTATTTATAGTTTTCCACTTGGGAGAATTTGGAATTTGGGTGCATGTGGGACTAAAGCTCAAAAGCACTTTAGGATTAGATTAGGATAAACATGCTTTAGGCTTAGTTAAGCTAGGATTAGGCTATTTAAACTTGATTAGCAAGTGATTAGAGACTCATTGAGAGTTAGGAGGGGTCTAGATAACCAATTGTGACTGATAGATAGCCTACGAAGCCAATAGAAGTGGTCTAGATAGAACTAGGGAGGTTCTAAATGGTTGAAATGAGGAATGTTTAGCTAATAAGATCATCAAACGCCTTATTAGCTTGGCTAATGCAAATGAGCTCTTAAGCTTTCTTAGGCTTGTTTTGGCTTTAGCTTATGTAAAGTTGTAGTTTTGAATGGGTAGGCTTAGCCTTGTATTTATAGTTTTCCACTTGGGAGAATTTGGAATTTTGGTGCATGTGGGACTAAAGCTCAAAAAGCACTTTAGGATTAGATTAGGATAAACATGCTTTAGGCTTAGTTAAGCTAGGATTAGGCTATTTAAACTTGATTAACAAGTGATTAGAGACTCATTGAAACTTAAGAGGGGTCTGGATAACCAATTGTGATTGATAGATAGCTTACGAAGCCAATAGAAGTGGTCTAGATAGAACTAGGGAGGTTCTAAATGGTCGAAATGAGGAATGTTTAGCTAATAAGAGAGATATTAGCCAAATAAGCTGATTATACGAGGAATATGACTAAGAAGATATCGTAAATGGGAATTCAATAGTGGAGCGAAGTATGAGGATTTAATGAAGTGTCGTTAATTGATTGGATTGGATGAAATGTTAAGTGTAAGCATATTTTGGGTGTCTATATTTTCCCCTCTTTGGGGTGACGTAAGTGACGTCACTTCAAAGAAAGTAGACAAGCATAAACAAGTAGAAAATCTTGAAAGGATAGAAGAAAAATGAGAATAATGAAGGATGTCCCATCGATTGGCGATGGGGTGATAGAAGAACTCGATCGGCAATCAAAAATATGATAGAAAGATAATAGAAGAAATGATAATGGGAAGAAGAAGAAAAGAAAAGGGATATAGAATAAAAGGAGTATGGGAAAGGGGAATGAGCTAACATCCATCCAAAGGCCTTTTAAACAACTTTATTTTTCATTATTGCTAGAGATCTTCATCATTGGTCCCTATTAAAAAGAATGAACAAAAGTGTATTATGACATGAAAAATCCATATATGAACAAATTTCCATTGCTAAAAACACCAACTCCATGTAACATATATAAAATGCAATGCAATACAAGAAAGTAAAAGATGCCTAACTCCATGCAATATACATAATGTAATGCAATACGAGAAAGTAAACAAGCTAAACTAACAAAGAAATAAGATGTAATGTTTTTGGTTATCAAGCTTCAGTTCTGACCTGTGTGAATTAACAACAATGGTTAATGATGGTGCCCTAAACAAGGATACATGCAAAGGGAAACTAGAGGACACTTCAATCCGATGAAAAAGCAATGTGCACTACGAAATAGTACCCAGAGTAACTCATTGTGCCCCGAGTATAAAAGCGAAGTAAAAACCTAACTTTTGTTGATGGAGGTAGATCAAGATGATCTCATGAGTCGCACACATTAACAAGTGAGAACCAAAGAGTGATATTTTTAGGATGATTTATATTGTTTATAAGTTTTTTTTCAAAACATATTTGAACATTTTTTTAATTTTTTTCTAACATATTTGAATGTTTTTGTTATTTTTCTAACATATTTGAATGTTTTTGTGATTTTTAACATATTTGAATATTTTTGAAAGTTTTCTTAAACTATTTATAGGAAGACGAGGAAGTTTGGATGCCCCCAACGATATATGGGATGTACCATGGCATAAGGCCATGTGCGTGGAAGAAAGGTGAAGATGCAAAAATACCCCAAATGATTAGGTGGGAGTATTCAAAGGAAAACTCTTCACATGTAGAAGTGGGACCTAAGGCCATTATGGATAGGTTCAACATGAAGATGAACATAAAACAATAAAATGCTAGGAAGAAGCAAGGATCCCCAAGCATAAGTTGGCCTAAAAGCACATGATAGAAAGGAAGGATAATATTGCTTTCTGAAAGGGTACAAAGGCATCTAGAAAACATGGAAAAAAGTAATCCTATACACATTGATGTTCGAACAAAGTAGAATAACTATGTGAATGATACGAATGTAGCTTAGAAGCCTCATGATAAAGAAATGATTAGCCAAAGGCACAAATCATGAGACAAAATATGGACTAGAGTAAAGAGCCGAACAAGGTCCAAAAAGAGAAACTTGGTAACATACAAATCCTACCTACTCATAGAGATATAGTGTTTGCACATGGAATTTAATTACTTCTTGAAGTGAATATTTAATAGACAATAGGTGAATACACCCTAGCCAAAGGTGTGTAGGGATGATTGATTTTGAAAGGTGGTTTTGTGAATGAAAGGTGGAAGGATAATCTTAGATTGCTCCACTGCTAGCCAAGTGTCCATAACCCCAATGGAGATGCATTTTATTCTAATCACAAAATTTCTCTACTACCAGCTATGTGTCCATAGCCTTGATAGAGATTATTGGAAATACCCCAAGAGAGAGTAATATATCAATTTGATTTTTGCTTTTAGCTTTCAGCTTTTGATTTTGATTGATTTTGATTCTTTTTCTTTCGAAAACTTATTTCAGCTCTCTTGTTTGACAAGGGGTTAAGAACCAATGATGACTTGATGGAAGGAGGTGGAGGTGATTACGATGATGACATTTGCTAGTGTCAACAAATGTGTCCAAAATTTCTTCAAAACAATTTTATTAGATGTTGAATGTGATAGGATCTCTAAGACGTTAGTAATTCTTTAATTTACCAAGGTGATAAAAGACCAGTGTTAAATGGATACCATAGAGATAACTTTTGTAGAATGCGTGAGAATAAGCTAACCAAAATCACATCAAAGGGATGAAAATGGTAGATGGCCTACAAATGAATATGAAAGAAAGGGAAGAAAGAACATCCATGTGAACACAATACTTGATTGTAATGTTTAATCTTTGTACCTTTGATTTTATTTTTGTAACGTTTTAATGTTTTCTCATGTTTTTGTATTTTGAATTGTTTTATGATTTTTATGACTTTTTAGATTTTTGGGACCAACAATGTCAATCTACATGATATGATCCAACAACAATGTATGTGAATTCCTTGATAAGGGAGGCTAGTTGTTATTATTTATCGAGAGTTAAATTATCCCCGATCTCAATGATTAAGGTGAGTTCACACTCAATAAATGACTGTGATTTTTTTTGAAACTTGGGTTTTGTATGTGGGAGTTTGAGTTCCCTATACATAGGTTTCAACACTTTGTGCCATACTTGATGGTTACGTTGATTTGTGTTCTTGAATCGCTCTTGATTTTTAACCTTAAGATAATTGGAAGTGTTGGGAGCTATAGAGCTCTTTACAGTTTTGATCTAGAGCTTGATTGAGAAACTGTTTGGGTTTCTTATAAGCTGATGTGTGACTTGTCTGATCTCAAGAAGGAGAAGAAAGTGAATGTGGACGTTTAGAATTGATGAGAGGAATGACAAAGTGGGATCGTCACAATCTTTGGTAAAAGAAATATGTGATGGATGAAAATGATAAGGTCCAAGAATTGAAGAGGATGAGCTACTTGGGATGTGAGCCATAGATAGAATATGAAGGGCTATTAGGATGTGGCCCAAGAATAGAAGAATAAGGGCTACTTAGGACATGACCCACATATAGAAGACGAAGGGCTACTAGGATGTGGCCTAAGAATAGAAGATGATGGACTACTTGGGGATGATCCGGACATAGAATATAAGAGGCTAGATGGACGTGCCCCAAGAATAGAAGATGATGGACTACCCAGGGGGTGATCCATACATAGAATATAAGGGGCTAGTTTGATGTGTCCAAGAATAGAAGATATTGGACTAGTCGAAAATGTCCCACAAATAGCAGAGGGGAGGGCTACTAGAAGGTGACCCACACCTAGATGAAGTTGAAGGGCTACTTGTCATTTACCCCATAAGAGATTGTGATTGAGGAATTATGATATAAAAAGAGTTATTGGGTGATGAGAAGATAGGCCATGGATCAATGTAAGACCAAGGAGTTTTATCACATAATGAAGAATGGGAAGATGGAAGATTAAGAGGAGGATCAAGTTGCATGATCCGAGTCTCTTCCTCCATTTCTTGATAAAAAGAATCAATGTTTTCCTCACAATATGTAGACGTATCAAAGTCTAAAGAGAATCCTTTTCATAATCTACTAAAGGAATATATTCATATGCCTCTATAAATGCCCCGATTGTTTCTTCATTCGGAAGAGATAAATTAGTATGAGTTGTTGATCGACCACCAGGGGGTTGATTGGAAGAAAGAGGTTCACTCGGTGTGGAAGACTTAGAAGATGTTTGATGATGATTAATATAAGAAGATGATGGGGGGACGATGAAGATGGGTAGATAGATGTCTTAGGAGTAGAAGAAGGTGGTGTGGACCTACCTATATGATGGTATATCATTTGTAAACTAGTAGGATTAAGTCCAAAGTCTGTATATTGTGATGCATGTGTCGATTTAGACATTTGAATTGAAGGACTTTGAGTCATACGAATCTTCAAAGAAGGAAGATTTATTGGGGGTAATTTATGAGGAAGGTCCTATGAAGAAGGGGAGCACTGTGATTCAAGAATTGCATCGGATAATTAATAACAAGGGTCCCGAAAAGAAAGAGAGGACCACAATTTGAGAATTTTTTTAGATGTTTGATTAGAGGGATTTGGAGTTGCATGTATCTGTAAAGGAAGAAGACATCATTGAGGAAACTGATAAAAGGGGTCCTGCGAAGAAAGGGAGGAACATGATGTAGGGGTCATATTAAATGTATGATGAAGAGGTTCCTGAAAGATAGGGAGGAACATGACATAGGATTCACATTAGATGACTTAGGATTCAAATTAGATGAATTCGAATAGTAGTTTGGATCTAAATAGTAGTTGGGATCCAAATAGTAGTTTGGATCTGAATCATCGAGAAGAATCAAAATAAATGTTTGGATTGGAATCCTCGAAGAAGAGAGGAAATTTTTGGATTAGAATCGGAGAAGAGTGGGGGAACTCGAATAATAATTTGGATCAAAGTCTCCAAATCATACCATCGAATATGAGATGAAGGTGGGGAATGAGTTACCTGTATGGGCTCTCTAGCACAAAGAACCAAATGAGGTTTGGTCATGATGGGCATCTTTTGATTTGTACACCAAAACTTTGATTCCTTATTATCATATGTATAAGGAACCTTGCGATAATCAGTCATTGTTGGTGTCGTTTTAAGCACAAATTTCTAGATCTAGATAGTGTGATGGAACTCCTTCAAAGGGAAGGAAGTGACATGTCAATTTTGGTAGCATAAGGAAAACCAGCTAGACATTTTGTAAGTATTGATATGCGTGCGTGATTTTCTGAAGAAGGTATAAGGAAAATAGACATCATGATGACACAATATCGATGAGATAAAAGGGGTTGTCCTAGAAAATAAGTTTTCTAAATGAATAATCATAAGGAACAATCATGTAAGTGTGAAACACAAATCCAATCAGCAAGGAAATACAAGCATATGAAATCTGCGTATGCAAAGTGATAGTTCGATGAAAAATGATCAACACAATTTGAAGGAAGTAGATCAAAATGGGGATGAAAAATGTTGGCTTCACTTTAGCAGAGTTTCACCTCACCTTAAGGCAAGTGAAAAACTAAGTGAAAGTAATGCGTCACATGTTTCATGATGAAAATATGGCTCACAACTCAACACTATTTTTAGAATGGTCAAAGTGGGCTCTTGGCCAAAGTATATTTTCCTAGGTGGTTCTCTCATCATAGGTGTTACAAAGTTGTCCATGAGCGAGGTGATTTACCCAAATAGTCCCGAATATCTTGGGAGTATCTCAAATTTTCCCCCTTCAATCACTTGTGGGAAGTAAATGCATCCATCGTGTACTTAAAACAACTTGTAATGCTATCTCACAAAGGAATCACTAGTCAAGTAGGTAGTGCGGAGCACTTCCCGTTTCATCCACAAGGTTCCCTCTTGCGTGGACTACTTTGGGGTTCCTGGAACCACCCCCATTGTTGTATATTAAGGTGTTATGACAAAGGGGTTATGTTCCATTGAGCGGAGAGGGATGTACCCTTTTCGAAACTTGTAATACATGGTTTTGAATATGTTGTTCTTTTTATCTTGTTTAATTAGGTGTGGTTTGCTTGACCACCTTTTGGCAACCTGTATAACAAATATATTAGTAGTTTTGACTTTGTTTTGATTCCACCTTTCTTTGACAAGCGTTTGTGGTTCTAGCACAATAGATTAGTAATTTTCCATAAAAAATACTAAAGGGGATAAAACATCGTTTCTGATTCTCAAGATCATCCTAAGACATAAGAGAAGAGCATACGCAACGTAGAATCCAAATATGAAATAAAAAATGGAAAAAACTTAGTTCAAATGAAATATTTGTTCTTTTTAACAAACTTTGACATTCATTCTTTTAAGAAAAATCATTTTTCAAAACAAAAAGAGACATATAAATCATTTCTGATTCCCAAGATCACCTAAAAGGTGCGAGGGAAGAGCATACATGACTCTAATCTCACAATTAAACATAAAATGTTTATTAACCTTTTAAACAAGTCAAATCACCATCAAACATGTAAAAACGTCCTACAAAATAGAAATTAGATTCAAATAAAACTTGCAAGGTGTTATAACATCAAAAAATTTCCAAAGTATTTAGACATGTTAGAAATGAGTGGTTTAATAAAAATGAAAACTTTAAATTTTTGGTAACTTAAAACCCCAAATTTATGTTTCCATTGTGTATTTTAATTCAATACCTTGCTAATGCAACAAAAAAGGATTCGTTTTGAGTTTGGGAACAAAATTTATGGCCTCCAAAAGATTGCTAATGATGTCTACACCACTATTTGGGTGTGTGTGCCATAGTTTGGGTGTGTACACCACATTGGGTGCATGCGTGCCTCTCAAAAAATGATAGTTATAGTTTTACCTGCATGCATAGAATGGTATGTGCGCTCCCTTTCCGTATGTGGGTAAAAACACAGGATTTTTCAAAAATAATCTCAAAAATATCAAAATTTTATCGATTTAGTTCAATCTGGGTAGCACTTCACCTCCTTTGATCCTGCAAAGAGCACAAAAACAAGACAATCCTAGCTAATATAGCTAAGAAGCTTGATATTTATCCATTAATACAAGAAAGGTTAGTGAAATCAAAAACTTGAAACTAATCTAAAAAATTTGAAAAATTAATTTAGAAATCTTGAAACTAATCTAGAAAGATTGAAACTAAAAAAATAGAAACTAAAATAAAAGCTTTAAAATGACTCCATTAATGGAGGATGGACTAAGTGTCCCACTGGGCGTGCCAAATGTATGCAATGGAAAGTGGAAAAAGCTATGGAATGAGGCTAAAGAACCTCAAAGATTTGCTAACTCATCCATGCACCATAGGATTAGAGCTAAACAAGAGAAACTAACATGCAAGCATTATAAATTTGACAAAAACATTGAAAACTAACATGTATACTACTCTCTACTCTATGAAAGCTTAATGAAAGTGAACATAGTTAGATTCTAGGAAATCAAATTGTGTGTTGTTTACTCCATGAGGGTGAATGAATCTCACTAAATGGCTACATGGTCAAGTTTAGCTATTTTATTACTAACCTAACATGGGTGCAAGATGAAGCTATTTTAATGGTGGATGACCCAAGATCAAATGCCTTATTAGCTTGGCTAATGCAAATGAGCTCTTAAGCTTTCTTAGGCTTGTTTTGGCTTTAGCTTATGTAAAGTTGTAGTTTTGAATGGGTAGGATTAGCCTTGTATTTATAGTTTTCCACTTGGAAGAATTTGGAATTTGGGTGCATGTGGGACTAAAGATCAAAAAGCACTTTAGGATTAGATCAGGATAAACATTATTTAGGCTTAGTTAAGCTAGGATTATGCTATTTAAACTTGATTAGCAAGTGATTAGAGACTCATTGAGAGTTAGGAGGGGTTTGGATAACCAATTATGACTAATAGATAGCCTACAAAGCCAATAGAAGTGGTCTAGATAGAACTAGGGAGGTTCTGAATGGGCGAAAGGAGGAATGTTTAGCTAATAAGAGAGATATTAGCCAAATAAGCTAATTATAGGAGGAATATGACCAAGACGGTGTTGTAAATGGGCATCCGATAGTGGAGAGAGGTATGGGGATTTAACGAAGTGTCATTAATTGATTGGATTGGATGAAATACTAGGTGTAAGCATATTTTAGGTGTCTACACCTATAATTTGGACATCAAGTCATTTTAATTGTATCCTCTGTGAAAAAACTCCTACTTTCTTTTCTAGGTCTCGATGGCAGCAGCTTATGGTGGTTCAACATTGTGGTCTTAGGAATATGGCCCATGAGCATAAGATTTCATGAGAGAGGATTAGAACATGTTCGGATGATGGGATGGAAGGTAAAATGTGAAAGTTGATTTCTTAAAAGGTAGCAAGAGTCATGTAGATTTTAAATAACCAAGAGTCATCAACTACCACACATAAACACTTGTACTATTTTCAGATCTACTCTAGGTGGAGTGAGTTTCCATGATTTTTCCAATGGAAAGGTTGTGGGCATGGCTCCTCAATCTGGGTTGGCAATGTATAAGTTATGTTTAAGAAGAAGAAGATAGTGTGAGGAGAACAACGTTATGGCTTCCATAGAAAATCATAAACTCCCTTTTATGCCCATTACACAACCATTACCACTTCATGGATATGGAGAAGGGGTTAATTTTCTTTACTTTGGTGGGTAATAGGGATTTCCCATTTTATATTGAAAACAACACACCATGGTTAATGACAATTGATGCCAGGAAAATTGTGAGATAATTCCCATGGTAGATGCGATTAATTTTTTTGTAATGCATGCCTCAATATAGCCAAAGCCCAAAGACTTTCCACTCTAAGATGCCCTAATAATGTAAAGTTCGAGTGCATTTTTATCAGTACGTAGGTAATGTGAAAATGATATTGGTTTTGATAACTACATCAAGGGTTTAATCAATCTCAACTTTGCATCTAAACAAAATTATTTTCTTACCCAAAAGATACTTTTTGCACAAATTATTCGGGTAAATATTTGAACCATATGTCATTTCGTGGTGTTCGATTAGGACTAGGAAAAATTAATTTAGGTAAAGAATAGTATTGTGATGGATGTGGTTAGAGAGAACACAACTTATAGAGTGTGGGTAAAGACACTTGACATGTGAAAGGAAGTGTGGAGCAAGATATGTTCAATTTTAAAAATAAAAGTGAGAGCGAAATTTCATTGTGACATTGCAAAGAAGAGGATACCATACATAAAAATAGTTTGAATTTTAAGATACTAAATAGAAATGCATATAGGGTGGAACCCACCTTTGACTATAGATTAATTTCCATATAATGGTAAGGAAATTAACATTTATGTGGTCTTCTATATAGTCATCTAAATTAGGAATTTATGAGTTGTAAGATATACCATATGTGATGTAAATGGAATGTTCTTATTTAGAAATATTGTTTGATTTTAGTATATTTTTAATAGTAATGCCAATTGTTTTAACAAGGAATGTTTGAAAATTTATAAAAAAATTACAAACTAAAATTATAAAGAAATAAAGTTCTCGTGCCTTATATATGTTTCATAGTTTTTCATGTATAACTAGGGTATTTCTAACTATAACTTGTTAAAAATTCACTAATGGAATTCACTAATTGTTATTCATGTTCAAAATTGGCATAATAACAAGGATATAAGTGTTTTTTACCATATCCAATTAGAAACTGAAAAACCCTAATCATAAGTTCTCATGAATTTTTCTAAGTAGATGCAACACTTGGAGTGATAAAACATCGAAACATGTAGGATTTGATATTTAGGTATATAATTTATATTTTTATAGGGTTATTTTTCAAAATAAGCAATATCGACATATATTTTAGTCATTGTAAGTCATGCCCTAAAATTCACACCAAAAAAACAAACTATTTTTATTTAAAATGTGTTATTACGTCATTTATTGTATTGTTTTGCATGTTAGGGTGCACCACTACAGAGTTAAGAAACCTTCTCACAACTTACGCTTATCATCGTTGCGTATGGAGCCATGCTACTCTTTTGTGTATCATTCTAATTTTATAAGATGTCCCCAAAGAGACCACTATGTTGAATATGATGTGATAAAACACTTATAAGTTCATAAAGTGTGACATAGACCCTATAGGTTGATTATTATAGAATACATAAAATGCCTTTTTACACTATACGCATCGGGATTCATCAAAATCGTTATATTAGTGATTGTTTTTAGGTAATATATGTTGTATAAAGGTAGTATTATCTGAGGGGCTTAGATATACTAATGTTAAAGCATACGTATTATTATATTGACATTATAAGCCTTACAACCATTATAATAGACGTCAAGTCCCTTATTCGAATAATTTAATAATTACGATAACCAAGATGCATATGTCATACATTATTATGTCTTTATAATTATTATCATTCCAACTATTATAACCATTTCGATATTATATTATATAATTTGTTATGCAATATAGTTAAATAGTAATTTTTTATATTTAAGATGAAATTACCTAATACACTATATATCGTGTATGTTATACATTATGGATTGCAACCAACTTTATATACTATGCATTATATCTACTAGGTCACCAATTATAATACAAAATACACTATAATGATATAATTTATTATAACGTGAGGTATCAACTTTACAATATGTTATATTATTACAATGTTATCATATTATAAGATTAAATACACTATATTATATGTAATTATTATTATTTTATTATTATATTTTATATAATATATATATATATATATATATATATATATATATATATATATATATATATATCAACTTATAACCATATTCTTTACATGCAGAGTCATATACTATTTTATAACCATTAAAACATATATTATAAAACCTATAAATAACTACAATATATACCTTATATAGTTGTGCTACATTACCTACGCTTGCTTGGTTGTATTGTTATTATGAGGTAGGATACTTTACAATTTTAATCTTAAGTGGATATATGATGCATTCACTATAACTATTACGATTATGATCATTATACTTATTACCTAAATAAAACCCGATATACAAAACCTAAAACCCGCTTACCCATTTCACTCTCGCCTCATGCTATAACCTTCACCTTTTTAATCAAGTGTAAAACTAAGGTTGTTATATATATATTAATAATATTTATACAATATTACTTTAGATTCTAACCATAATTTATTACCCGTATTATGTTATATTAAAAACATTACTGATAATTGTGTTTTATATGTACTTATTAATTCAAAATTTGAATTCAATTTTATTACAAACAAAAATAATGGCTCCTATGTGATGATTCATTCATTTGTGAAAATGGATTTACATGCATATAAATATATTCCTTAGAGTAATAAAATTTTGATTGAAAAGATATTATATGAATCGTATAGCTTCAAGAGTAACGTATTGTTGTCTATTTTATTGAACAACAAAATAAAGTTAAAGAATAGACCCACGTCAAAAAACCCGCTTACTAGGTTAGGGACTTTTCAATACCCAAAGAAATGCATGGAGAGGACACATCCTACATGGCCCTTTAGATTTGTCATTTCCCTCATGTAATAATAAAAGCACTTTATTCGAGATTTAGAGGCATTAACCTCGCGACACCCAAGCTAACATGTAAGCTTCGTAGCGGTTAGATAGTTGTAGTGAATGGGAAGTTACGAGGAGCTGTGCTAAACATAGCTCTCGCTGATATCCATCCTAAAACAATACCATTATGGGTTAAATCGGCCCTCCACACGAGAGATAAATCAATCCTAGTATCTCCTCATTTTACTATATATAAATTGTTTGATCTAGATTTATATCTATATCCGATGTTTAGATGTTGTGTTCTAGGTGTTATCATTGAGGGAAAATATTATTAATGAAAAGAGGATGATGCATTGGCATTAGAATATTCTCAATATGATGATGACATGACTTTTCTCGTGTGTTCTTGGTGGCATGAGGTGGTTTAGTGAGAAAGGCTTGTTCTAACAAGCGTAGTTAGTTAGCCTAGCTAGGATATGTGATGGTGCACGAGGGTGGAGCTTCTTAGTGGATTGAGAATCAAGTTGAAAAATGGAGAGCATGTTTTGGGAGTGATTATGAAATCACATGAGTGTCGTGGATTAGATATATGTTGAAGACAAAGATTCAAGTATTCATCTAGACCAAATCTAGGTGCTTGGATGCTTAGGGATGAGTTGTGGAAATAAGTGAGATCATGGATGCATGCATAAAATTATTTAATGGTGTTTTAGGTGTGTTAGGACCTTTTGGAGATGTTTCATGATGAGTTATGATGTTATTTTAGTTGACCCTAGCCTAAAATATGCAAAACCCTAAGGGATAGCCATGAAAATGAGATGGGGTGAGAATATGGAGACATGTTTGAGACATACTGATGATTAGATATGATGCAAATAGGTATCTTAGAGGTGTGATAAAAAATTAGAGTCATTCTGAAGAGGATTTTGTAAGATAAGTCAATTTTAGTGAAACAAGGTCCAAGAAAGGGTGTTTTCTAGCTTGAATTTCACCTTCTGATGCTCACCTTGAATTGTGTGCTTTGCATGGGACCTTGTGTATTTCAAGGATGTTTCTAAATTGATTATATAAGGTTTAAAAAATAATGAGTTAATTTCATCCTCACATTTTTATGAACAAATGTTAAAAAGATAAACAACTTTTGTGTGTTTGAAACCCTAGCTCGAAAGTGATAGGATATAGATAGTGTTCATAAGTGTCAATAATTGATTTATAGTACTATTAAGATGATTTTATGATGTAGAGGACTCCTCTAGGTTTCTAGAAAGGTATGGTAGAGTTTGTGGTGATGAGTGGACCCCACTCAAACATGATTGTTTATGAAGAAATTCAGTTTGGGACAAAGTTGTCTAAAGGAGTTGCAAAATAAATTGACATTTTTTTAGCATGTGAGATTTTATTTATGTCCATGGTGGATTTATTTAATGACGATGAATATAAATGGAAAAGTGTTTCCTACTTGTGAAGACTATAGTTTCAGGCGGTTTATAGAGATTGCCTTGGTTGAAGGCCTTCCACTTAGAGTTTGAAGGATTTACATTATGTTTTGGAAAGAGGATTTAGAGGGATTTCAGTGAAATAATTTTTGTATCGTTATGATTTGATTTGATGTGACTTTCAGATCAGTTTGTGAAGAATAAGGTATGTTGATTTTTAGAACATGATTTCTCAGGTTGAAATAATGAAGTGATTAAAGAATGAGATGATTGAGTTGATGATTTATATCACTTGGAAAGTGAATATGGACTAATTTTATTCATAGTGAAAGCATTTGGATGTCTTGGAAGTGAAAAAAAGGGTGTAAACTAGTTGATTTTGCAAACATGGTTTCGGGAAGCATGATTTAAAAGAGGAAAGTTTCGTGGTTTGAGTACATGGATGTTTCAAGATCTATAACTTGAATGGATGTGATGTAAAGGTCCTACGGATTCCATATATTTTTTACATGCCATATTTGAGTTTATTTTGAGTGTGCTTGAGGCCCAAAGGTGAAGACAGGTGCTAGAAACAACTATTTAGTGAAGGATATGATCCTTTTGGATTGTGTTATGAATTATTTGATTGTTCCAAGAACATTTTCGACCATAGATGATGTTTATATATCATATGATACATACTTGATGAATTTTGGAGATTAAGTAATCATGGTTTTTCCATTTTTGGTTTTAGCTCATCCTAGTGATGGATTTTGAGCTTGTTTGGTGTAAGATGAGTGGTTTTGGGCATGAATGACCTATATGGGCCATACGTGAATGTTTAATGATTAAATTATGATTTTTTAAAAGTTTCCTTGGTTTAAAAAATTTAGGAAATTGACTTGGTGTGTGTTTGAATCAAGAGAAGGGTATAAAATGCATGTTTTAATTAAAATTTCACTAGTTGAGAAAAAGGGAAAAATTGTGACCTATGTGAGAGTGTGTTTTAGATACCAAGGCATGTATTTAGATATGAAAGATTGAATTAAAATTTTAAGAATGTTTGAAAGAGTGTGTGCAAGGGTTTGAAGCAAAAGAAGTGAAAAAGTGAAATATAGAGCAAGTTTGAGAAGTCGGGGTTTGAAGGTGTGTGAGATAAATAAGTGATCTCAATCAGTTGTGGTATAAATAATAAATTATATATCTTATTCAAAGGTCATTGAGTTTTTTCTTGATCATCTTAAAGGGTTTTTACTCCTTGTAGAGTTGGTGCTTCACTAAACTAGCGATTGGTACTCATTGTAGGGGTTGGAGTTATACTAAAATCGGGGTTGATGCTCCTTGTGAAGTTGGCGATTCAATAAATAATTTTGATTTGATTAATATAATCAGAATTTTTAATTAGTTTTATTCCCCATGATTTTTTCCCACTTATATCTTGTGTTATGGTGTTGTCTCTCTTGTTCATGGTTATTTGAATACATGTTATTTGATTTTGTGCACACATTAATATATGGTTAATTAGTTTTGGTTTAAGTAAGCAATATGAAATTGAATTAATTTTATAAGGACTGATCCACCCCCCTAAGTCCATTGTGCTTCCAACAATTTGTATCAAAGCATGTCCTTTTGGTTTGATCACTTGAAAGGAGATCCTTTGAAGAACAATATTGACAAGTCAATAGATTGGTTTCTCTACTAGCAAGACACCTTTGTTTAATGGTGTGATTATGATTTTTGGAGTTTGAGGACGAAGAATCATATTATGTCTGTAGGGTTTGATATTTGTAAAGTTTTGGAAGATGGTTATACCTCTCCTACCACTACACCAACTACTGTGTAGACAAGAAGGTAAGTAATGACAATTCAAAGGCTATGAATGTTATCATGTGTGGCCTAGGAGAATATAAGATGGAAAAAGTGATGCACTGAAAATCATCCAAGGCTATGTGGGAGAAGCTTTAGGTCCTATATGAAGGTGACTCTAAGGTAAGAATTAAAAACTCCAAACCTTCATAAATCATTTTGAGAGTCTTAAGATGAGTGATGATGAGTCCATTGCAACATTCTTACTTAGGGTTGACAAGATTGTCAACACAATGAAAGGTTTGGGAGAAGATGTGAAAGAATAATTTATAGTTCAAAAGGTTTTAAGATCCCTAACTCCTAAGTTTGATTCAAATTATCTTTTATTGAAGAGGCCAAGGATTTTACTACTTTGAAGATGGAAGAATGTCATGGGAATTTTACTACCTATGAGATGAGGGTGGTTGATTCCAAACCAATGAAGAAAGAGAGAAATTTCAAGGTTGATAAGATAACTAAGGAAAAGAATACTAAGGTTGATGATGTTTCTCCTAAAATTGATGATGAATAAATCTCTGCAATGGTGGCTAGAAGATTGAATGTTGGATCTGGTAAGTATTTTTAGGAAAACTTTGGTTAGTGCTTCACATTATGTTTTATATTTACTTATGGTAAATATATGTGAAGGTTAGTAAGTTAGTACAAGTAAAATAGTAAATGTAAAAGGGTTGTTTATGGTTAGTACTATCATTTGTTTTATTGTATTATTTGAGAGGAGTGGTTGAAACCATCCATATGGTTTCAACATAAAGACATTTTTTTTGGTTATAGCTACCTCCTAATTTATAGGGGAGCTATTAACATATCTATATGTTTGTATGCAATATGTAAACTAATAAATGAGATTATTATAAGTATTATTTTATTGTTCATAAATTAATTTTCTTCATGTGATTCTTCTACAACTCTTTTTGGATCCTCCTCCACACATGGTATTAGAGTAGGTATGGATTTGTGAAGAGATAAACGAAGGGGAAAATATACTACAATTTTGGTTTCCCCACTTATGTGAATATTTATTAGCTACGAGAATGAAAGTTTAGTATTTATAATTTTTTAGAAATATTTATAGAAGTGCACTAAATATTATATTATATATTATTTGTGAGAGAGTAGACTTGTAAGAAGTGTGCATAGATTAAACAAATGAGACAAAGGATTTATTTTTCTATATTCGAATTTGGCATCATCCTTCTTCAAAGTTGGTGTTTAAATTGCATCAATAGTTTTGATTGCAATTCTTAAGCTAGTCGATTCATCTAGAAAAGATTTTTCATGTTGACATCTATCTCAGAAACAATCCAAAGTTGAACCACTTCAAACATGTGTAAGAAACTAGACATGGGAAGATTTTTTTAATTTTAATAGTGATTACCAACAATTTTGATAATCGTCGATGATTTTGTCCAATCACGAACGATTCTAGACATAAAAAGTAATCGCCAAATATTAGGAAAATCCCCAATGTTTATGGTAAATTACCAATGATTCCTTAGAAATCATTAGTGATTCCTAGAATTATTGTAAATATCTTGAAACTAGCTTTCCGACGTATTTTATGGTTTGTAAAATGGAGCTCTGGTTCTCAAGTTATCATCAAATCATCAAAGGTGTGTTTTTTGTAAGATTCAGAGCTTCATCATGTAGATCAATAATATTTACATCATGAGCCTCAAAGATAAATCAGAGTTGATTTAGCAGAAAGATGACACCAAAGGCTAGAGGCATCATAGGTAAGATGTCAGTATACAACCTCTCATTATTCACCTAAAACAATGTTGAATCAAAGGTTTGGTGGCAAATTTTGTTGTGGGATTTCTTTCATTTTGTGTTGTATGTTTTACGCTGTGTTTTCAAAGTTCCTATTTCAATATGAGTTGTAGTGTTCAATGTTGTGAAGATATGCTAGTTTTCCTATGTCATCTCCTGAGGAAAGATGTGATGAGAGCTAATGGATGTACTTGGCACATCGTGATGTGGTTGTTGGTAAACCACTCAAAACCATCACTTTGTGGTTTGTGGTAAACCACCGTACTCTTGGTTTTTGGTCAGCCAAAAGAAAACCATTTTTTCCTTGGTTTGTGATTAGCCAATTGAAAATCACCTTACTCTTGGTTTTTGGTTATCCAAAAGAAAACCATTATGTCTTGGTTTGTGATCAGCCAATCGAAAATCACCAAATCATGAAAGCAAGTGTAGGTACATGTTTGATGTTTTCCCCATGTTCACACTAAGGGGGGAATGTTAGGAAAACTTTGGTTAGTGCTTCACATTATGTTTTATATTTACTTATGGTAAATATATGTGAAGGTTAGTAAGTTAGTAAAAGTAAAATAGTAAATGTAAAAGGGTTGTTTATGGTTTGTTACATAAACAACTATGATTTGTTTTATTGTATTATTTGAGAGGAGTGGTTGAAACCATCTGTATGGTTTCAACAGAAAAGAAAAAAGTTTTGTCATAGCTAACTCCTAATTTATAGAGGAGATATTCACACACACACACACACACACACACACACACACACACACACACACACACACACACACACATGGTTGTATGTAATATGTAAAATAATAAATGAGAATATTATGAGTATTTTTCATAAATTAATTGTCTTCATGTAAATCTTTTGCAACTCATTTCTAATCCTCCTCCACATGTATAGAGGTAAACTCCAATTTCAGTGCTTCAATTTTGATGAAGTAGGTAATTTTACTGTTAAGTTTCCTCATAGGAATGAGAAGGAAGGAGATGGAAATCAATAGGATGATCATAGTAAGAAGAATCATAAGTTCAACAAAGGTAAGAATAACTTTAAGAGGTTCAAGAAGAAGGGAAAAATAAGTTTTTATTCAAAGGAAGATGATTGTTTATTTGATGCTAGTAGTGGTGTTTCAGATTCTAAGTTTGAATTTAATCATGAAGATGTTGGAAATGAGGTATTGTTCATGAATAAATATGCCATGAGGTCTTCTAGTGATGGTTCTTCTTTATTAGGTGATTTCATATCAGTTGTTGTCAGAAGTTACTCAACCCTGAGGATGAAGAGGATGTTAAAGGTGATCTTGAGTGCATCCAAAGTGAGTTAAGGCATGCTAAAAAGGAGAACAAGAAGCTGAGTTTTTAGGTCAAAGAATATGAAAATAAGATTCATGTTCTAGAAGAAAAACATAAGTCTAAAACATGCAAGCTCAATGAGTCAATCAGATTGCTTGAAGAAAAGGTAATGTTTCTAATCACAAGTTTACAAGATAAAGAGAGTATGTGTAAATTTTTTTTTGAATAGGATATAGATTTTATGAGGGTATAATTGTTAGATATTGATAAGAAGGAAAAATCCTTTAAGAAATTTGAGAAAAGCTCCAAATATCTTGATTATCTTCTTATATCAAAATTAACAGTGATAGGGCTGGTTTGGGTTTCAAAAAGGACCTCGAAGGAAAATAGAAGATGCAAGAATATGTTGTTCCAATAAAAAAGGATGGGGAACCAAATGTCAAGGATGAAGAGAAGAATACACTTATCAAGAAAAACAAGAAGACTAGGCCTATTAGGTAACCTAATGCCTCAAGCTATGAAAGATATTTTAATGGTTATTGTTTTACATGTAATGGATTTGTTCATAGGGAAAAAGAGTGTAGAAGGTATGATGTAAATGACTATCCATGGAGAGATAGTAGGAGTGAGCATTCTACGAATGTGATATACTATAATGTAAATGAAAGAGGTCATGTTTCTAGTTTGTGTTTGAATGATCCACCTAGTCAAGCTAAGGGCTACAAAAACAAGAGTTCAGTGGTGTGCTTCAGTTGCAATGAGGTTGGTCATATTGCTAGAGAGTGTTATTATGGTTATTCAAGGAAATTTAAAAGGTTTCAAGGCCCTAAGGTACAAGAAAGGGGATTTCAGAGGTCAAGGATGCATGATAATAGTCAAGGAAAGGTATGGGAGTCTAGAAAAGATAATGATGTCTCATTAAGAGAAGGTGTTGATGGAAAGAAAATCATAATTCAGATCTCATATTAGAAACAAGGTGATGGAGGTGATTTTTCAGGTGTCCAAGAAGGCTTGGGACCTATTCAAATCCTTCTTCTAGATCCTCCATGGTTTTATATGCCTCTATTAGGCTTCTTAGAGGTATATTGGTTCATATGAAGCATTGGAGTGAGGGGGAGATATCTAGTCTATGTGTATCTCCTCCAAGGTGTCAAGGTATGGTGTTTCAAGTATTTAAGCATGTTTTGAGGTTCTATTTGGTTTCTCAAGTGGCGTAAATGACTAGGTCATTGTCTTGTTGTTTCTAATATTGCATGACTGTGTTCTCAAGTCTATCTTCCTATCATGTTGTGGTTTCATTTATAATGAAACATTAAAGGTAATGGTCATGGTGATGTCTCATAAGGAGTCTTTTAAGTCATGAAATTCATGTAAAAAGTCTTCTCTTAGTCCAAGTCAATGATTTGTTTTGATGGCAAGTACAAAGGTCTATGTTACCTCACAAAGATGGTTTTGAGTCCATATTGGTCATGTCAAGAAGTTTATGCTATGTTAAATGATGAAAATTATACTCCTTCATGAATTATAATGGAAGTTGAGTGTGTGTGAGTCAATAAATGCAATCTTGAGCTTAAAGTTTATTGAGTTATATAATGGGGTATTGTCAACTAATAAAGGTGTCTAGGTTTATGAGTCAAAAGAGTTGCTCCATTATCATTTGTTAGATTAAGTTTTATTGTTTCATGTGTCAGATGAATCAAAGAATTTTTATGGATAAAAATGAGGATTGAATATTAAATGAGTCAAAGCAAATATGATGATTTGATCGAGACCATCATATTAAGGAGGTTTTTAGTATAGTTTATGGAGTCTCTTAAAGAGCCAAGTCAAGAAGAATTCAGGTGTGTGGTCATTATTATTTGCTTTATGAGGATGTTGGCACAATGATTTTGGCATATTTTGAGATCTTGAGAACCAAAACCAATGCAATTTGAGTATTTTTTACCCAAACAAGGCTCTAAAGTTCATATCAAGTAGTATGAAGGAAAATGTGTACTCATGGTACACATGATCAAGTTGAAATCTAAAATTTGGAAAAATAATCTTAAAAAGGGTCATTTGAATATTAAAGTGGTTTTAGTCTAATAGGATGTCAAAATTCTTGGGAAGTTGTGACAGCTGAGGTGTTGACACTTAAGATTGCTAGAAGAAATAATAATTGTCAAAGCTGAAATAACAAGTTGGGTAAATATTATAAAATACCATGGTTCAAGGTTTATATATAAGGTTAAATGGGGAAATGGGAGCTCTAATCAGGTGCAGTTCTTCCATGAAAGTGATTATATCAAAAGTTAGTAGTGATTTCTTCCTAAATCAGGGCTAGTAGATTGTGTAAGTATGACAAAGAGAAAATGAGAAATAAACTTTTTCAATCTATGTTTGAATCATCATATGGTTCTAAGAGATAGTGGTAAGAATTTACAAAGGAAAAATCAAGTGGTATTAGAGGGTTTCTTAGGTCTTCATGAAGATGCAAGACTTGTTGAGACAAATACTAGAGAAAAATATGTTGTTGTGGGTGTAAGAGGTAGGTTAGCACGATCTCTAACAAATTTGAGTTCATAAGCATGTTTCAGTTGATAGTGAAAGATATTTAGGTGTCTTAAGATGTTAACAAGTGAAATAAGTAGTGGCAATGTCTAATGAAAAGTGAGACTAATAATATGTTAAGTGGCCATTATAATGATTTTGAAGAGAAAAAAAGTGTCTTACATGTATGATGTTTTTCCCAGGATTATCTATGATATATTGATAAACTCTTAGGTTGGTTCAAGTAGAATAAAGGGTGCAAAGTTTCTTAGAGGAAATCAAAATGGTGTGTAAGAAGGTTGTAGGCAAGGAATTTTTATTAGATAACTATGATAAGACCATGAAAAGTAGATACTTTAGGTTTAAGGATAGGTTTGCAATATCCTTGATGCATCCGAGCTTAAAAGATCATGAATATGTATGTGTGAAGGAGCTTATGGGATTTGATATGTGTAAGAAATATGGAAATAGTATGTGGCAAGAATAGTATGACCTACTTGTTGCATCATGAGTAAAGAATATATGTTACAACAATATAGTTTGTATAAGAGGCGAACATGAAGCTTCTATAGATATGAAAATCAATTCTACAACCAATGGGGAAAGTATTAAATGAGTGAAAGGTATGAAAAACATTGTAATTTCTTGAAAGAGGTTGATGAGAAGATAAAATGCAGGGTTTATGGTCAGTAAGATCAAAAAGTGGTGCTACACTATTGTAAAGATGGAGCTACAAGTATGTAAGAGGATTATCAAACAGGGGGATCAAGTCTAAATCCTTGTCTCAGGTGTTCAAAGTATTTGGAAGGAATTGTATTGTAAGGAAATTCATGGTTACAGGTATGATGTGTTTGGAAAATGGGTTAGTTTTTCAAAAAGATTGTCAATGTTCAATTTTACACTAAAATGAGTGGCTACAGTGTCAAGTCAATATATCCAAGTTAGGGGAGTCATTATCCACTCATAAACATGGTATTAAGGGTGTCTAGATAGTTTGATGCCCTAGTAAGGAAAATAAAGACAAATTTCTAGTGAATTGGCTTATGGAGAAGGTAATATGACCCATGGTGCGTAATATCGTGTAATGAAGTAGATCTAGAATAATGATAAAAAGGTTTAGGACATGGTCCAAGTGTTTGAATTGTCTTTAAGGAAAGTAAGAAAAGTGAGAATAAATTTTTTATGTCTTTCTACTAGAGTTAAATGACATAATTCTAGGGGAGATTTGAATTGCCAAGTCATTGTGTCTTTGGGCTTCTAGGGGCTATTAAAGATTTCACAATTTTTAAGAATCGAAAATTTAGAACATGGATCTAAGTTCTTGAGAAGATTTGAGGTCAAAAATAGTTAAGACAAGCCTAGTTTAAACCTTGACAAGTCAAACAAAGAAAATTAATGTAGCAATTTCATGTTCTTTCCTTGAAGTCCTCATTGTTGGCATGATCATATGGTGTATGCATTTGTTCTATGGTTGTTACAATACTCTCAAAAATGAAGTATAAGGTGATGTAAAAATGTTCTTAAGCTCAAAATGAGGATGTTGTATGATGTTCTCATTCAAAGATAAGGTTAAATAATGTTTATTATATGTTTATTGGTGCACTTGGGTCCTATGTATGCTTTTTCCTAGGGGGAGTACAATCATGAATCACTCAAAAGAGGAAAAATCAGAGTATAGTGAAGAAATGACAAGATTGTGAGTGAGAATGAAGTATTTGGTTTATGTTTCTAACCAAATGGTGATTATATGAAGTTTAGAAAGGTGAATATCTTGAAATAATAGGTATTTTTGTCATTAATGTAAAAAGGGGGAGAAGTTCAGGGGAATTTCCATTAATGACAAAGGGAGAGATTATTGGCATGTTGTGTTCTAGGTATTTCATTTGGTGTAAAATACAATTAAGGACAAAGAGGATGATGGATTAGAGTCAAAATATGATCATTACGATGGTGACATGAAGTTTCAGGTGTGTTCTTGGTTGCATGAGGTGGTTCAATGAGAATGACTTGTTCTAGTAAGCCTAGTTAGTTGGCCTGGCTAGCCTAGGTGATAGTGCATGATGGTTGGAGATTTTTGGTGGATTAAGAAGCATAATGGAAACATGTAAATCCTATTTGAGGAGTTCTTAGGTACTCACATGAATTTCTCGAGAGTAGATACATGTTGAAGACTAAGATTCGTACTCATCTAGACCAGGTATAAGTGCTTGGAGGATTGAGGATGAGATGTGGAGCCAAGTGAGCTCATGGATACATGTATGCAATTTTTTCATGATATTTTTGGTATTTTATGACCTTTTGGAGATGTTTCATGACGAGTTATGATGTTATTTCAGTTTACCTAGGCTAGACTATGGAAAAACCTAAGGGTTAACCATATAAATGAGATGGCATGAGAATATGGAGACTTATTTGAGACATGATAATTGTTTGAGATGATGGAAATAGGTTTCCTAGAGGTGTGAGAAAATTTTTGAGTCATTCTAAAGAGGATTTTGCAAGATAAGTTAGTTTTAGTGAAACAGGGTCAAAGAAAGGGTGTTTTCTAGCTCGTATTGCACATTCGATGCTCATCATGAATATTTTGATTTACATGGGACCTTTTGGATTTTAAGTATGTTTCTATATTAATTCTATAAGGTTTAAAAAAATAATGAGTTCGTTTCATTGTCACATTTTTATGAACGATTGCTTAAGAAGGTAAACAACATTTTTGTTTGTTTGAAACCCTATCTCAAAAGTTCCCAGGAGATATAATACTCATAAGTGATATTATGATTATTATATGATGTATAGAGAATACTCCAAGTTTTCAAAAATGTATGGTATAGTTTTTGATGATAAGTGGGCCCCACTTAAACAAGCTTTTTCTAAATATTTTTAGTTTGGGAAAAGGTTTCCCAAAGAAGATGCAAAATAAATGGAAATTTTTTTAGTATGTGAGTTTTTATTTATTTCCATGGTGGTTTTAGGTAATGATGATGCATCTAAATGGAAAAGTGTTCCCTATTTGTGAAGACTAGTCAAATAATAGTTTTGGGAAAGTTTCAGGAAGTTTGCAAAGACGTAGTATTAGTTGAAGGCCTTCCACTTAGATTTTTAATGATTTACAATTTGTTATGGAGAGAGGATTAAGATTAATTTCTAGTGATATAAGTTTTTATCTTGATGATTTGATTTTAGGTGCCTTTCAGTCAGTTTGTGAAGATGAAGGTATGTTGATTTTCGTGGACATGATTGATCAAGCTTTGAAAGAATGAAGTGATTAAAGCATGAGATGAATGATTTGATTATTTTATATCACCTAGAAAGTGAAAAGGTATGAATTTTTCTCCTATTAGAGGAATTTTAAGGTCTTGTAAGTGGCAAAAAGGGTATAAACTAGTTGAGTTTGCAAAATTGGTTTATGGGAAACATGATTTAGAGAAGAGGAAAGTTGTTGTGGTTTGAACACATAGATGTTTCAAGAGATATAAATTTCATTGATGTCATGAAAAGGTATTTATTATTCCATAGATTGGTTACATTCCATATTTGATTTGATTTTATGTGTTATTGAGGCCCAAAGGTGAAGACAAGGTGTTGGAAACAATTGTTTAATGAAGGATATGAGCCTTTTGACTTGTGTTATGAATTATTTGATTAGTAAAAGAAAATTTGTAACCATTGATGATAGTTATATGTAATATTAAACATGTGTGATGAATTTTGGAGATTTAATAATCATGTTTTTGGCATTTGTGGTTTTAACTCATCCTCATGATGGGGTTTTGAGCTTGTTTGGTATAAGATGAGTGGTTTTGGGCATGGACGACCTATATGAGTCACATGTCAATGTTTTAAGGATTAAATTGGTAATTTTATTTTTTTAATTTGTTTAACCAAAGGATGGAAACTAAATTTTTGTGTGTTTGAATCAATAGAATGGTATAAAGTGTATGTTTGAATTCAAATTTGCACTAGTTGAGCAAGAGGGAAAAAGTGTGATCTATGTGAGATTGTTTTGTAGTTTCTAGGGAATTTATTGAGATATAAAATAGTGAATTAAATGTTGAAGAATATTTTGAAGAGTTTTTACAATGGTTTGAAGCAAAGAGAAGTGAAGAAAGTGAAAGATAGAGAAAGTTTGAGAAGTTAGGGTTTGAACAAGGGTTTGAAGGTGTGTGAGCTGAATAAGTGATCTCAATCAGTTACGGCTGAAGAAAGACGTTAGAGATATTATTCAAAGGTGGTTTAGTGGTTTCTTTATCATTTTAGGGGTTTGCAGCTCCTCCATGTGGAGTTGGTGCTTCACTAAACTAGGGGTTGGTGTTATACTAAACTAGGGGTCGGTGCTCCTTGTGAAGGTTATGTTTCACTATATAATTTGTATTTGGGTAATATAATCATAAGTTTAAGTGGATTTTCTTCCTTTTGAGGAATTCCCACTTATATCTTGTATTATGGTGTTTTCTCTCTTGTTCATGGTTATTTGAATGCATGTTATTTGATGTTGTGCACACATTAATGGATGGTTAATTGGTTTGTGGTTTAAGTAAGCAATATGAAATTGAATTAAGTTTGTAAGGAATGATTCATCCCCCTTCCTTGTACATTTTTATTCTAACATCTGAAGCAATTCGATTGAATCTAATAGAAAATACTACATGCCACTATTTTGTTCGTTGAATGCGTAGAAAAATAAGAAGAATATTGAGGATTAGGAGGTGCTTCATTTAGGCACAATTTCTAATTGCATTGGTTTTTCTTCTCCTTCTTTTAAGCACCCGTGCTACACTCTATAACCTTTGTGACACCCATCTCATGATGTACGACGAATACCACTACATTTTCTTGTTCTTTATCTTTTATTTTGAGTAGTTGTATTGATTTAGACATTGAAAGTGCCCTTTCTTGTTGTCCCATTTATGCCTCTACAAAAATTTCTCTTTCACTCTTCCTCTACTTGAAACCATCTGTTTATCGATTATCATCCCAATTTTTAATTTAACGAGTTATGTGCTTCTCACTTATTATTATTATTAGTTTTTTTTAAAGAATTTTTATTATATATATATATATTTATATATATATATATATTATAAATTTTTCCTTATTTATATTTTAAATTTAACTAAAGAAATTGATTTATTCTTTTTTTATAAGTGTATATGTGTTAAGGGAATTAATTAAACAATTTTAATTATATAATATATATAACACATATAGATTAATCATTCATATGACATCAATGAAGTATAAAATATTATCATTAAGACATATATCGTGTATATATATTATACTTATTTTATCTTAGTATTTCACTTTGAATAATCACAAGGGTTTGTATGCTAAATGTATATTATTTTTCTAATGATTTCTTAGTTGAAATACTTGGATTATAAGATACTTGCAATACAAGGTAGCTTCTAATCTCTACATTAGGTATACACATAGCTTAAAATGGATTCAATAAACACAAGGTGACAATATTTTCCAAGTCAACAAGAATTTTAAGCTCATGATCAAACTTGTGCAAATGTATTCATAACAAGATTAACTAATGGACAAAGTACCATTTCAAAACACCTTTGCAAAACAAGTTGTAAAACATTTGGAGAAGAATAGAACTTTCATTCACCCCCTTTGCACTAAAAGATTGATCAATACAAACTACAAGTCCATTCTTTTGTTTTAATCCTAAATATAGTAGTACACTTCCAAACATTTCATTAGCGAAACAAAACCATTCTTTTATTAATAGATAAACCTATAATGTTAACCGTCATAAGGAGGATGAAGGAACAAAGGAAGTTTTATTTCTTTTCTTTTCCTTAACCACTTACAATACAACCATCAATAAAAACTTGTTCCCATATAAATTTCAATACCACATTAAAAATATACTCCACAAGGATCAAAAGTGCATCTCCACAAAGCTTATAACATCATAAATGGAAATACTTTCTACTACACCAAAATACATCTTTCCCAAGCTTACAAAATAGATGATATAAGCTACATTTTACCCTAACATGAAACGACCAAAAAGAGGATGCAATAACACTCACCACCAAACCTTATCAATGAAAGAGAGCAACTCTCCCATTTACCCCCGAGCCCCCAAAAATTAGGAATACCCACATCTTATCCCAAATGAGCACAACAACAAGAAAAAATTAAAAAAACAACCTTTCAATGGAGTAAACAACATAAAGGATTCTCACTAGAATACCAAAAGAAAATAAGTAGCCATACTCTCGTTATGCCTCCCAAGTGATATGGTAAGAATCCATCTCGTACTCCCTCAATAAAAATTTCACTCTAACCCTTTTACCTCCACTCCACCAAAAGGCATCAATTTTTTTCCAAAGAATATATATAATACATCCCTCCATAAATCCCACACACATAACAAGAACCTTATTCCTCCATTAAATAAGATCTTATTATTGCTTTTTTACCAAGAAAATCCCCTTTACCTCCACTCTTTCAAAATGTATTGATTATTTCCAAGTTTGGCTACTTTTCTCCCACACCATTCCTATGGCCATTCACTACCCAAACCCCAATTTCATGAAAAAAACAAAAACACATGCAAGCAATAATCAAGAAAAAGAAATAACTAAGGTAAAGTATGCCTACTTTGGGTCCATCTTGTCCACTTGAGAAATAAAAATATAAGCAAGCTTTTACAAGTTCTTCAAAATTATCTCCAATCCAAAAAAATTCAAGATAAATTTTCAAACAAAAATGGGCATCCCCCTTCTCCCCAAATTCAAACCCATATATAGAAATTCAAACCTATATTGTTTCCAAAATGAGTACATAAGTAACATAATCAATTAAATAAGGTGTAAGAGAGGTATGGGGGTGATAAACTCAAAAAACACATGGGTGTAAGGAAGTTTCCATCCACACTAAAAAAATGCTCATCCCAAAGCAATCACGAAAATCAAAATAAGTAAAAGAAATCAAATCAACTCAACCAAAGAGTGTAAAAGAGGAGAAAAATCCCTCACAAGTGAGAAAAATTACCATTTTTGTTTTTTAAAAATCCCACCTACTTCATGGGTATGGGATTGGGGACATTTTTGGAGTGTGGAGAAAGGTAACCCTTTTCAACACTCTTTGAAAAGTGGGCCTAAAAGATAAATTCGAGTTTTCACTCTCGGTGAAAATCACTTAACACAAAAGAAAAAGACAAAACATAATTAATATGTCTCAAACATAATTAACTAACCCAAATAAAACCTAATTTACCAAAATAAAATAAACTTTTTAAAATTTACACATAAGTAAAATGTGACAAAATTTATTAAAAAATTAAACACAAAATAATTCACAATTTACAAGGTTAGTTGACATAATTTTACACACACACAAGTGCTCATCAGGTGACCCTTGGCTAATATGTGACATTCTTAGGTTGTCGTCCTTATCCCTTCTTCAATATGGTATTTTAAACTTTTCTCGAATTTATCTTTTCGTCACTTGCACACATCAAACAAATGTCATACTGCACATCAAAATATATGTCCATATATAACCATGTGAAAATAAACTAAATCCCAACACATAGACACCCAAACAACTCATCATACAATTTGCAATCAAAATCAATAATTAAAATTACATTTCAATTTCATTATGAACATCTACATATATGATTCAATTGTCATATTTTAAAATTTTACTTGCATCTCATGAATAAATTTACCTCATACATCTATGGATATCATGGTAAGTCTATCCAAAATCATACACATATAATTTTGATCATACAAATATAATATCTGCAAGGTTAATTCAATTAATCAAATAATCATATAAATGCTTCAAAATTATCCTGTATAGTTACTTGAAATAAAACAAGTAGGTCATACTGGTATAAAATGTTTATGACACTCTGTGCTTCAAATCATATAACTCATAATGTTTATCATCTAATTCATCTAGTGTATTGAAAGTCAAAATCATATACATATGCATTGAAACAAAAATGAAGGGATATCAATCAAGCATAACCAATGTGTAAAGGGAGTGGGAACTACATCATACTTTGATGTACCAACTCATAAGGATATTTTAATCTAGCTATAATGATTATATGAAATACATAAAATAGTATTTTTGATATGGATTTGGTAACAATTATAGAAAATGCAACTTTCATGTATAAGGAAAAATTATACAACCTATTCTAACATCCTTCCATCTTGCACTACCAAAATAAAGCTTTATAAAAGCATATAAATATCAACCAAATCATAATCAAATGTGGAATTTTTAGTTTTTTTACTATATGAAAACAAGTGAAATATTTGTGGAATTTTTAGTGAAATACACTTTTAAATAGATATGGGATCTTGGAATACATTATGATTGTGTCATATGCTAAAAATGGTGTTCAAGAAAATATTTAAATATTGTCAAATAAATGTATTTCTCATGGATTGTTGTCTCTTAAAATTTTACCAACATATGAAAAATTGGAAACTATACAAAACGGTATAATCATACATCGCACTATATTTATTTAATATTGTGAAGTTGCAAGTGCCGTGCTAGGGGTGCATGGAAAATGTAGAAACATATAAATACAAGGAATTTAAAAGGATTATTTACTCTCCATTAAAACTTCACAATTATTTATTTTTGTAATATCAAGCAAATCATTGTTTATTATTAACTATCTTTAAATCCACTTTCATGGCATGATATTTCTTCATAGAATCCAAATTGTCAAGAACACTACTATTATTATTAACATATTTTCATAAATTCATTCATGATCTATATCATTAAGTGTGTTATTTTTTTGCATTATTTATTTTACACTAATAAATATTTTTGTATTCACCTACCACAAACACTCATGGATGATGTTGCTATGAATAAATAATTATTTTTCTACATGTAAATCTATTGTCACAAATGAATGAATCAATCCATAGTAGCTCACGGGGGTTCACTTAGTAAAAGTATGGTGTAACACGTTCGTTTGAAGGGAATTAAAGAATACCATTAATGTTAGTTTATACCTCAAATTATTCAATTGATAATACCCCTCTTGTTATATTATTAGAATGAAAATACCCCTTTTTCCATGTACCTTACTTACCTATTTTTCCATTACAATTTTATTTACCCCTTTTTATTTCTACCCTAATATGTCAAATAGAAAATATGTCATGTTTTCCACTCAATTATTATTTTCATAATATGTATTTTCTCTAGAAAGATATTTTGAATCCATTCAAGACATATTATTAATTACGTTAGTGTTAAATTTTATTCATTTATCAACAGTTCTTAAAATAATTAAGATGGTGAAATAATATTTTTATTAGATAGGGTAAAAAGAAGGGATAGGCTCCTAGAGGTCGATTACATAAGATTACATCGTGATAGAAGCAAGAATAAAAAAAAGGAAAAAGGACCCCATAGTTAAATAGAATTAACTCTAAACCAAAGAAGGGGGTCCAAGAAACAATGAGTAGAAGAGAACTAAGCCATTAAACAAGAAAAAATAGAGAAATTCTCTTGAAATTCTACAGACAGACTTCTTTTGGGGGTTTACTTGACATCCTCCTCAGTTTCCTCCTTAGATGCCTCCCCCTCCTTAGATTCCTCCTCTTCCTATTCATCAGAACTAATCCAACTCATTTTTGCTTCTCTTTTCCACAACATCTAGATGAACACCCAAATCTCGAACCGAGAGAATCAAACTACTTGATATGCCCTCGATGTTCTTCTCGGGACAAGCATATTTTCTTAGTGGCTTCGATACTATAAATCATTCCCTTTATCACTCCCGAGTTAGTCTCTTTCAGACCTAAACCACCGTCTCCAAGTACTAAACTTTGTTCTTCCACGTATCAATACCATGTTATCCTTTCGGAGTAACTTTATCCTTCCCCTTTGACAGAAGCCACTTCTTGATTTTCCATCCCTTACACATTCTTCTCTTCACCCATCTACTTAGAACCCAAATTTCCTTCCCTCATCTTGGGATGAGACACTCAGCTAGGGTAATATCCTCCTCATCTTCAATTAGGGGCATTTGTTTATCCTGAGTCGATCAACAAATATAATTAATCCTATATTTCTACAATATTATTATTTCTTGGTTAATTATCTCCTAATTAAGATTTCCTTATTCAAAATGATATTATAATTTAACTTCATGTAACACTCCTACAATTTTAAGGTATTTAAATTTAAAAATTGGGGTTCAAATATTTTACTTTATTGTTAAATTAACCCCACCCCTCCTTTTCCACCTTTCTAGCCTACCACCAATACCTAATTCAAAATATTAGTAAATTAAAACCTTTCACCCCTTAATGTCTACCGACATATTAACTTTGAATTTATCAATTTTAATTACCTCAATATGAATGCATGTGCTAGGATATTACCTAGCTAATTAACCCCCATGTAGTAGCTTTGCTTATTATTTGGTTACAATAAAAATGAATTCAGATTTTGATTTAATAAGTATATATTAAGTACAATTATTAGCAATTTAATAATTCTAATAAGTCCTTCTATATGCCTATTGACCTCTCACAAACACATATGTATGATTTTACTAGTTTTAAAAAATTAATTAAACATGGCTTAGAAGTGAAAATGGATCTCAAGAGTGCATGAAAGTTTGTGTTGAAACTCTATGATGACATATGAATTCTGGATAATCCCTAGATATTGTTATTTCGATGAATGTTTAGATCTTGTGGTCAGGTGGTATTGTAACATTGCCGTATTGCATATTTCTATGGCCACATTCCTTAAGAATCCTACCTTCAGAACTAGATAAAGAACCATTGGTATTCCAATGATATCCTGGTTTTAGGCATCTGTAACCTCACCAAAGGGTTTTAAATATTTTCCTTTCGTGAACCTTATTAGCTCCAAGCCCTTATCCTTAAGGCAATTTTTTGGTATTTAGGGAATATCCTTTTAGTTATTTCTTAGTGGACTCCCGATTTTAGCCCCACTAGGCAAGTCTTGTTGAAAATTCTAGTCTGGATTGAAATTTATGGTCTTCCCATTCATCTATGGTATTTCCTTCCAGAGATAGTGAAACCCATTGACAGGGTGATATGTCATGAACAAAATCATTTTTTACGCTCATCCTAAAAAAATGAGTGTGTGTTGAAGATGACCTTGGGAATTATTTGTGAGACCACTTGGATATTCAAGTTGGGTCCCTACGTATCTCTCAAAAGGTGGTATATTTCAACCTCCCCAACTTGTGTTTTCATTATCAAACCCCAGACCACTTCATTTTTAATTGTTCACTACTAGTTAGTTCGAATCCAAAGGTGACACAACCCATGGTTTCCAAGCCCAAAAGTGACCCACCGACTGATGGTTGGACTACGGTTGGGAATAAGAAGGGATCTAGTGCAAAACCCACTCCTATGGTGATTCCTACCCCCACTCCTTCCCCTCTACCATCTAAGGATGAGTTGGGTTTGGATCCACCACCCTCATTGGTTTCCATTCCTTCCAAACCCTCATAGAGCCAAGGTTTACCCTCACGATCATATACCTCTAAGAATTTCACTTCAACATCTCTTCCTATATGTTTCTCTCATAGTCCACCCTTAGAGGTGTCCCATGGTGTACGAGGAGATAATGGGGTCAAACACCACTCCATTCATGTTGAGCTCTCTATTTAGGACTAGATTCTACTTGATAATAATTTTTCCATTCTTCGCTTCTGACGGGAAGAGGGAGTTTGATATGTCTAATTTTACATGAACTTCATATTGTGGAATGTTAGGGGTGTTACTGATCCCTCTCGCAAATATTTTTTTTCATTTATCTTGTTAGCATTTCAAATACCTTGATATTATTTGTTTACAAGAAATTAAGATTTATGGGTTTTTACTACAAAAATGCTAGCTTGTATTGCCCTAAATTTTTCACATTTTCATACTCATCAAATTGATGGAAAAGGTGGTGTGATAATTTCTATAGCATAGAAATTCTTAGCCTTAATCACCTCTGCAAGCCAAGATCCTTCAAATTGGGCCATATGGGTGATTATGGTGATTAATGATATTTTTTGGTATTCTTAATGTTTATGCTTGTAATGATGGCTTTGAAAGAACAAATTTATGGAAATGGTAAAGTGACAACTTAACTTTATCTTCTTGGTTGGTATGTGATGAATTTAATATGATAGAGATTCTAGATGATAAATTTGGTGACCTCCCTATGCACTTTGGTGTGTCGATGAGCGTGCAGCTCAATATTTTTTTAAAATCCGTTGGGGACTTTCCGATCTGTTGCTCGGTTGGCGATAGGAATTTAAGGCTCAAGATTGGTATACATGGACCAATATTCAAGAAGGATATGATTGAGTATTATAATACTTGATCATGTACTTATATTGTAGAAGACTATTTTTATTTTGACATGCAAGGATCCACCTTTTCATTGTATGGTCGATGTGCTTTTGTTAGATCATCATCCGATCTCTTTAGAGATTATTTAGTGTGGAGCCCCTTTTAAAGTCCCTTCAAATGAATTCCTTCTTAATGTCTCATTTTTGAGTCATCGAGGGTGGTCCCAATTATTGTTAAGGTTTGGAACATGACACCACATTTGCATTTTGTTTTTATTTGAAATTAGTGGTGGGAAGTGACGATTAAATTCACCACCTGTTTCCTTCGCCATTTTAGTAAGCATGTTGCTCATGTTTGAAAACATGCAAAATCATCTTTGGGAAAATAATTGGAAGTGGATTGGAAGATGCGATTAATGTAAATTCTTGGGCATTTTTTTGCATTTGATAATGATTCTTCCATCCTATGACAATATGTGATGGAAAGAGTTCATCATAAAATTTCTTGAGGTTAATGAAACCCATTTCCTTGGTTGGAAAATTACAGGTCTATACCAAGATTCTTGCATGTAACCCATTTGTATTTTTATTCATATTGGTGCCCTTCCCATGCCTCCTTAGTCAAGATTTTGAAGATAATTTGGGACTACCTTTAGTGTAAAAGTTATGGTTCAAATTTGGATTTCATCAGTGGCTTGGGAAGTCTATTGTCTTCCTCATGATCAATGTGGAGTGAGAACTAATTATGTTTATAGGAAAAGTGTGGATTTATGTTCTAAATGGGTTGTCCGATGTCTTGAGGGAAATTTAGCCTATAAAATTATGCTTTGGCATTACATTAATTTAGGTGCTCCTTATGGAGAAAAACATTGGAAAAATATTAGGCTCCACACCTTAATTATCACTAGGGTCCCTTTCAAGGTTTCTAGCACCTTCATTTCCAAAAGAAAATGGAAAGATTTTGAATTGGTGAAACCCCTCGTTGCATTGTATTGGTGATGGATTCCGCTTTTACTGGATATATTTCAATTATTAGAATATATGGTGGTCTCACATCATCGCTAAAGATAGTATTCCACTTCTGAAACATCTAGAATCAAAGCTCTTGATTTCTTGCAAAGGGATGCATACCATTCAAGATTTGATCACGGGTAGAGACTAGATTCCCTTGCCCGATCTCAAGAGAAAATTTGATCTTGTTAATTTCTACCTCCCATCTATCTACCAAATTCAAGAATTGATGTCATATGTTATGCTCCACAAACTTGGGCTTAAACCCCCAGATGCTTGGTGGCATGATTGGCGGTGGAATCATGATATTTCCTTTTCCACTACAATGTTGGCATCATTTACAATATTTTGAGCCTTATCTCACCCACATTTTCCAAACTCAAAACTTGTTGAGGCTTACAGGTTTGTACAATCCACATGGCTTTGTAAGGTTTCCTTTACTTGGAACTCCCTTCTTAAGCCTAAAGTTAACCATTTTCTTTGGTGCCTTATTTACCAAGGCCTTCCTATCAGTGAAAGTCTAAGTCACATTCACATCCTTAATCCTAAATGCCATTTCTATTCTAAACCCGAATGTTTTAGGGATATGTTTTGATCTTTCTCCCATGCTCAGAAATCTAGTCTTAGATTCATTCATTCTTCTAACCCTACCACCCTGAATTCTTTCATTGGTTCCCGGCCTTGTTTGATTTTTTTATTAGATAGGGTAAAAAATAGGGATAGGCTCCCAGAGGCCGAGTACATAATATTACATCATGATAGAAGAAAAGCTAGATAAAAAAGGAAAAGGACCCCCGAGTTAAACAAACTTAACTCCAAAATAGAGAAGGGGTCCAAGAAACAACGAACAAGAGAGATAAAGCCATTAAATAAGAAAAAAGAAAAATCCCCAAAAGTCCGCAGATAGTTCAAAAGAAGTTCCACTAGGAAGCTTTACTTTTCTTTTTTTTTTTGGAGGGATTATCCTCCATGGTCTCCTTTTCATTCTAGAATCCAAATTCAGCTTCATTTGGGGGTTTCCTTGATGCCCTCCTTAGTTTCCTCCTCGATGCCTCCTCCTCCTCGTAATCCTACTCTTCCTCTTCATCGAGCTGATCCACATCCTTTTCTATTTTTCTCTTTCCACACCTCTCCGATGAACTACTAAGTCACAAACCAGAGAATCCAAATGCTTGATATCCCCACAATGTTCTTTTGGGCCAAGAAAATTTTCTTGGTGGCTTTGATACTATCAATCATGCCCTTTCTCACCACCGAGTTAGTCTCTTCCAAGACCTGGACAACCGACTCCAAGTACTAAACTTTGTTCTTCCACATATCAATACCATGCTCTCCTTCCAAGGTAACTTTATCCTTCCCCTTCGACGGATCGGCTTCCTGATTTTCCATCCCTTCCCCATTCTTCCCATCACCCATCTACTTAGGATCCATATTTCCTTCCCTCATTTTGGACAGACACTCAAATAGGGTTATGTCCTCCTCTTTGATTAGGGGTATTTGTTTATCCTAGGCCAAATTCCCATTACAAAATAGGAGAAGAATGAGGCCCTCATGGATGGGAGAATCCACCTTATTCCATTGAAAATCCCTCACCGAGGTGGTCAGAGACATAAAAATATAGAAGGGAATATTGAGAAACTTATTATATCTAAATATGTTCAAAAACAACAAGTGATGGGTATATATCTTGCGATAGTTACCCTCAAGAGTTAGATACTTCATGATGTGTAGGAAGACCTCTCTCCACACCCCAGGAATGCAGGTATGAGCAATACCATTAGTGAAGTAATGGAAAATTTCCTTTCTAACAAAGAAATTATTGATTTCATACTCTCTCGATTCCTATCCTTGAATATTTTCAAACCTTCCATGTCCATTCCAGTAGCACGAGAAATGGCTTCCTCCGACATTTTTATTTCCATGCCACAAATCACCACTTTCCCTTCTTTCTATGCCAGTCCAAACTCCATAGTAAGTGAGGGGTCATGCCCTTGGAGTTTGGTGATAAAGTTCCTGAAACCCCCAATTCAAAAAAGGTGCCACATGGAATTATCCTCCATAATACACCCATGGCTGGATGGCTCGACTCTGGTTCTATCACCACCCATGGCAGCTAGACAATGCACAACACTTTGAGCTCTGCAATTTTTGAAATTATACTTGTCTTCCCAAAAATAGCTTAAGCCAGACATGCTTTTGCAATGTTGGAAAATGAACCCATTATTCTCCCTCGCACTGCTTAAGGTGAAGTGCTTACAACTTTTCATGATTGATAATATCATTAATAATATTTACCAAGATCCAATTATTGTGACTAGTCTTACTGATTGCATTTAAAATGAGAAGAGAATCCCCCTCAATAAGGATATGTTTAATTCCTTTCTCCTTTGCAAGACTAACACCCCAGAGAAGAGCCCGAGCTTCAGAAACATTGTTGCTCTGAGTCCCCAAAGGACCTACATAGGCTAAGATCCAATCCCCATTATGATCCCTAATTATGCCACCTCCACCAGCCAGGCCAGATTACCTTTAGAATCCCCGTCAAAATTAAGTTTGACTTTTCCCCTCTCAAGTTTGGACCATTGAATTTTAGTGGACAGAAAACTGACTTGAGGTGGAATGAAGGCAAACTATTTGAGCACTTCCTCTTCTCTACTAGAATCAACCCTTTTAGGCTTCACCTTAATGAGTTTGGAGTTCTCTTTAATTGAGGAAATCAGCCCAACACTAACCTTTTTGAAGTTGGCCTTCTAATTTCTGAAGATGAGGGTGTTTCTTTCCTTCCATAAGCTCTAGAAGAAGTGTGGCAGGGCCATTTTCCAAGTAGCCATAAGAAAGGGATACCTAAAAGGGAAATCCCATTGTAACCAACATTCTTCAATGGACTTAGGACAGACCCATTGGACCTTGAAAAGCTCCAACACCTTGGACAACACCCCTCGAGCAAAGGGGCATGAGATGAGGAGGTGGTTGACACTTTCCTCCTCTTTTTTTAAAGGAAACATCTGTTTGGGAGGAGCATACCACATTTCCTCAAATTTTCCACAATGAGGATTTTATTTTGAGTAGCTAACCATAGGAAAATGTTAACTTTAGGAAGAAGGTATTTTACCCAAAGTTTACTCCAGTAATATTTTTGGCTAGAATTCTTGAAGTTTAGGAGATAAGCAGATTTAACAGAGAAATTTCCAGAATCCTCTTCCTTCCAAATAATAAAGTCCTCATTTTGTTGGAAAAGAGGAATATACATTTTCTTTAATTCTAGCGTTATTTTATGACTCAAGCCTATGGCCTAGTTATATTAATACTCTATGGAAATTATTTAGAGATTTTATTATATTTCATATTTGGAAAGCTCAAAATTTTATGTTATTCTAGAATGATCAATCAATTTCTTTATTCTCCACTAATGATAAAGTGGTTATTTTGTCTACTATGTGCATACATATTCAATCTTAAACCAAGAAGGTCACTTTGGGATTCAATCAGCTATAGGAGTTACTCGCACACTAGGGGAGTGCACCATGCATGATGAGTTGGGTCCCTTAAGATCCTTTTGCACCATCACCTCAACAATATCTGCCTTAGCTTCCGCCACCACTAGGACCGCATCGCATAAGACACTCTCATAGCCACCACTCTACCTCTCCTTGAGGTCTCCTTTCAGCTTCATCCTCTTCTCGGACCGGGCTAGAGCCATCCTCTCTGAGGGGGAATCCCATGGCTATCTCTCTACAAAGGGGCCTCCCCTCCTAACGACATGCAAACTATTATTGTCTCTCCTCCCCATGGTTGGGGATTATTGTTCCATTTTAGATGAAGATGTATGATCAAGATGGTTGGTAGGTGGATTCTCCATTGGAAAATCTATCAAGTGGAGTGTTCATACATCCCCAAGATGATTATCCCCCTCCTCCAAGAGTGACGACTTGCACCTAGTGATATTTTATTTTTTGTAGTGATTTATGTTTTCCTCTGGGTGTTTTTATGGGACCATGAGTTCTTCGATCACCCCTACTAATGTAACTCTCTTATATTTATTAATATAAGGGCATCTCCAATTGTAAATTTTTATTACAAAGTGTCTTATCAATGTGTACTACACATCAAGGAGATAATTATATATGTCATCAATTAACCAATGTTTTTAATAGCTGCCATACTTAAAAGTAAATTACTTTTCTACACAAGGGTTGTGTTTTATTTGTTTCGCTAGATTCGAGATCATCAAAAAATTTCATTGCATTTTATTGAGTCCATGATGTATATGTTAAATGTATTATCCTCATTGTGTCACATACATCTAAATAGTGTAAAAGTACTAAAAATTTCCTCATAGACAAAATTTTTGTATTACCCAACATCTTTAAAATGAGTGTTTTAACATTGAGGGGGAGACAAAATAAAGTACAATGTATAAACCAATGAGCCTCAAAGTACAAATGTGGTGAGTTAGTATCTTCTCATTGGAGAATAGAGGAAACAGATGAATGAAAGAGATTAACACCTCTCATCAGGTCACAAACAAAGGGGTCACTTACATCACTAGTGCCACCTTTTTATATATTTTCAATTATTTTCATTAAGTGGTGTGTAAAACAATAAACAAGGTATTAATTCCCTTCTAAAATTTTAATTTAGGGGCATGTGCATTGTGGGTGCTTGAGAACATTTTTATAGGAAGGAAGATGACTACAATGATCCTCTCGATCACGATATTTTCTCGACTATCAAACTTCTTCACCAATCAACTGTTGAAAGAGAATTCACTAGAAGTTAAAGTGGGAATAGATGAGTTCTCGTATGTAGGTGCATTGGTGGAAGTGTGACCATCTGGTGATGGAGTCTCTGTGGTGAAGTAAATGGTCATGTATAGAAATATCTAAATACCAACATGAAGAGCTAAAAGTATGTAGAGGCATATGATAATGTTTCCATCTCTTGAAATTTTCTATCTTCCCATATGAACACTACGAGAGGGATGTTGAGGATTAGTATTTACATTTATATATTTGACAAGAGGTAAATATTACTTATAGGTTTCTTACGCAATAGGTTATGGTTATACGTGAGTTGTTTTGTTTCAAAAAACTCACATGAATAGAAATGGTTAATAAAGTAGTTTCCTACTTTATAGGAAACATACACACACACACACACACACACACACACACACACACACACACACACACACACACATATGTAATCCTCTTCCTTCAATAATATGATGTTGCATTATTATTATTATTATTATTATTGATTAATTTGGTCAAAGAATCTACCAACCTCTACCAAAAACATCATATACTTCAGGCTTATGGAATGTCACCCAGAAAATATTTTTTCGAATAACTAAATCAATATATGTCTACTAAATTTTCACACATGTTGTTACTAGAGAGAGGATTTTCTAATTAGATCATGACAAATAGAAATCCAATAATGAATAGATAATCACCAACCATAATGCTCAAAATGAAAGAATAAATATGGCTTCTAATGAAATTGTTGTGAATACATTAAGAACTACATATTTAAAGGCATGTCATGATCATCTAAAAGATGATTCTAATGAGGTTTGGACAATACATTTTCATGGAGCCATGTCAAGGAAATGAACTGGAGTTAGAGTGTCACTTCACGATCTAAAAGGTATGCATTATCACATTACATATCATTTGGAAATTACTTATGGAAATAACATGGAAAAATATGAGGGTCTAGTTTTAGGATTGTTATTTTATTTCAAACACGTGGTATTAGAAATCTTATTATCTTTGGGGATTATAAATTTATAGTGAATCCAATTAAAATAAGGGTTAAAAAAATGTTAGTGTTAACATATATGAGCAAATAAAATTTTATTGGTCTATTATTATATGAGTTTTTGAGAAAAACTCATAATAATTGGTTAGTTAGTGTGTTATGAGTTCTTTTAACAGCTCATCTATGTGTTATCAGAAATAATTGTGGGATTACTAACTCCTTAATAATAAGATTTCTAAGTTTTTATTGCAATCTAAACCAAATTTGTATTTGCTATCGAACATGGTTTCCTCTCTGCCGTTGCATGGAGCCTTGAGATTAGTCACAAGGTAGCTTAACACTCTTATACCCCGGTGAATGAGAGATTATATTTTTTATGGTTTTATTGTTAATATATATTATTAGAGAGGTAGGTTATATATAGTTAGTTTCTTGGCCTACGCAACACTTCATCATGGATCTTACTTCATTCAAGACTCATATTTGAGGTTGCATTTGTCTTAGCACTTCTATCTTAATTACATAGATGACCTTACCTATTATTGAATTAGTGGAGTAAATTTCAATTTGAATTAGATTCATTCTAATTTATTGTTCATAGTAGAATGGAATTCATCTTTTACAAAGTGTTTTTCTTATCAATTTATCTAACAATAATTTTTATGTACACATCCATACAAAAATATAATAGCTTTGACAAAAACATATTCAATCATTAGAATCTTATAGATTATTATATGTATTGGAGATGAGAGAGTAGAACTGGAACATTCATTATATATTTTATCATTCTCGATATATTTCCTCCATGCATTTTAGTTTTCAAATCACCAATATGTGATAATGTCTCGACACCACAACATTTCATTTCTGTTATAGTTTAAAAGTGACAATTGATCTCTTGAGATTGAAGTGTTGACAAAAATATTTGGAAAGCTTATTGTTTTGGTGATCTTAGTATATGATGAAATGTGCTAAAATTCTAGACTTACATTAGTCTTTAATTTAGAGCTTTGTTTATGAACACTTTCTCTTTGGGTTTATTTAGTTAATTTATCTTTGAGTTCATTTTAATCCAATCAACACATTTGTTAAATATTGTGCACATATGTATCAATATTAATACACTGTGTATTTTCTCTAATCATGGATTACATCGAATGAAATTCTTTGTTATTTACATCAACGAAAAAATATCTCATCTCTCATCCACATTGTCATGCACTCAAACACCCATTTCTATAATTGTAATACTATGGGTGGTATCTAAGTTTCGAGACTTCATTCATATATCTCATTTATATAATGTAAGTTATTAATTCATTGTTATATGATTTTAAATTTCATAGTTTTTATATAATGTCTTGTCATTTAAAAATAAGTATGGCTTCTTTAAATGTTCAAAGAGTCTTTCTAGGTATGTTACATATTTTAATCTTTATAATTAATATCATTTTAATCGTTCAATTTTCATCCTGTCAATTTTGTGTTCAATTAATAGATAAATTTGACATGGAATATATGCAATATATAATAGGATCTAGAATGTAAATAATGAAAAATCACAAAATACATGAACACACATATTAATGTAAATATGACAATGGGATTAACATGGAAAAACCTAACAAAAGTAAAAAAACTAACACCTATGATATTTAATTGTATGAGAAACTCCACACCCCAATACAAAGCCTTCATACTTCTCACTTCTTCACATAAGACTTCACAAGTCCTTTAAAAATATTTTCCACATGAAAATTTAAAACACACCAAGTCTCTCAAGTGTAGCAATAAATTTATTATTTACCATAGGGGTAAAACCCTATTTATAATAGGAATGAGGGGAGGTGACCATTGTAACCAATGGTTCCAACCTTCCCTTGAGGAACTAAGTTGGTAATTAATAATATGTTTTATTATTGCATTTACATGAGGTTTTAACCCATGTTAAATATAATAATAAAACATTTATTATTTTACCAAGTAAAGTGTTAAGGGCCCAATAATGGTACCCACATAACATTAAAATTTTCCAACACTCCCCTTAATGCTAAGTGAGGATTAATGGCATAGTATCCTCAATAAAGGAATTATATCATGTAAAAATTTTAAGGATTTATAAAAACCTTCATCATGCCAAACATCACTTTTTGAAACAAAAGGAATTATAATCCATACACCACTTAAATTAAGTTTAGGCTATAATGATCACGAGGTCTCATAATTTATTATGAATAATCATTCAGTAATTTTGGATCCTTTTATAATATTAGGAAATCCATATTAATCTTCATTTAAGTATTGGTATATAGAAGTAAAAATTCCACATGAAGTTTACAAAAATCAAATAATGTGATATATCACAATTCTTTACAATGAGAAGAATAAGGAACACATGACCATTAGAAAGTGACATAGTCATGCAAAATCCCCTGAATGAAAACTCGAGAGGCCCAACATGCATAAAACTAATAAAACTTGGTATTATGAAGTGATTTTGTGAAGATATCTACCACTTGTTCATCCATAGGAAAAAATTGCAAATTAAGTGCAAGTGCACAAATTTGGGCTCCAAAAAGTGGCCAAAAATGATATTTTAAGCAAAACGCATACATTGTTTGTAAAAGAGAATTCATCCTTTAGAATTCTAGCTTCAGTAATTAATGAACCAAAAGTTCTTACACTCTATAATGGGCACACATTATAATGTGTACACATTATAATGTGTACACATTATAGTGCGTAAGAGGTCCTTAGTATATGGTGTAATATATGTGTTTATGGGAGCTTTGTATTTACAAAAATTAATGTTTAAGTATAAGATTTTGAAAATATTATAATTTAAATTTATTTTAATAAATATAAGAAATTAGGGTCATTCTACACCTTATAGAACTAGTCTCACAACTCCATGAGTCACGGTTTAGGAGATATTCTTTTATAATCTAATATGGTAAATACATTTTTATTTTTCAGGATTTCAGCATTCATCCTAAAGATTTTAGGGTATAAATTCTACAATCAATGTCTATTTTGGGAAATAATGAAGTCATTGTTTAGGTTTTAGTTTTTTTAGATAAGGTAAATAAAATTTGGTTTTGAAGGGACCAAAACCCTTTACAAAAAGAGAAGCACGGTCACAAAATCAGACCAAAAGAGAGAAAAGAGAGCCAAGTAAAATAGGCTTGACATGAAGGCAACCCCAAACAAAATATAGACCAAGAAGGGGTATATAACATATTATAATAACTAATTTTTTACATAATAAAAAATAGTAGCCATTACAAGATTAAAAACACAATAACACAAAAAAATCCTAAAAGGTCAGCCAAAGGTTCGCCATTATTTTACCCTAGTTGTAGGGATTTTTTTGTGAGTCTTGGCACTCAGACCACTATCTTTTGATCCTAAAACTTTTATGATCACCCTTTTAGGCCTTTTTCGGCATTGTCTTTGAACTTCTGTGTCCATAGTATCTTCATTGTTTGAATATGCTCAACACTTTCCTCATGTTATCCTTACCTCCCTTTACTTTTTCAATTGTATCCTATAAGATTTAGATCCTTTGTTCTTGCATTACAATCTCAACATTCTAACCCATAATCCTCTTATTCTAGACCTTGATTTTGTGGTGACAATCTCTGACTTCCTAGATAAGGTTTTGTTAACAAGAAGAATGGTGTCCGCCGTAGATTCCTCCTTCAATAGTGTAGCCTCCCGATCCAAAAGATCCCTCTCTCTTTCTTTGCTACCAGAACCTTCACCCTTTCCTAGACCCCTTTTTCAAGTGTAAAGAAAATCCGCTTCTATACCATCCGATTTATCCTTCCCACTCTCTTTCTTGAGATGTTCCATGGCCATAACAAGGGTTTCATTATCGATTTAGTTTCACTGGTGGTCATGGGTTGGGTGGGGATTAAGGGTTTTCCATTTTGGAAAAGTAATAAGATCAGACCTTGATGAAGGGGGCACATAACCTTTATCATTCTTAAAGTCATGAATAGATATAGACAAGGATCTAAAAAGGAAAAAGGGAAAACTCATGGCTGGTTTCTTCTCAAGTAGTTAAGAATGGATAAGTGATAAGAGAATATCTTCCTAAATTTACCCTCTAATGTAAGATACTTCATAACCACTAGACAAACATCATCCCACCAATCGGAAGAAAACTACAAGCTATGTCATCATCATACATCAAGATTCTCTCACTAGGGCCAAAAAAAGTGGCGATTTCATGTTTATGCCTAGTTTTATCTTTAAAATTTTTAAGACCCTCCATAAATAACCTAGTAACATCAGTAATGGATTCCTTTGTAACTAATTTCAATCCCCTTAAATTAAAACTCCCCTCCACCCAGGCATTTCCAAAATCCATAGAGAGAGCTGAGGGTCATTATCTTTGAGACCTTGAATATACTTAAAAATCCTCCTCTTTATAATAGTATCTCATAAAGGGTGGTATTGTTCTTGAGGTGGAGGAAAGAAGTTAGCTCCATTATAACTCTATCACATCCCATCCTAAGTTGAGAACCCTACCCAACTTTAGAAACAACCAAACTGGAACCACAAACCCAAACAAGAGATTAAACACAAAAATGCATAATACATTTCCTTTCCCGATAGATGAAGGACCTTCTTATGGTGCCAAGCATGTGAAACTTGGGTACCATCATTACACAACCTCCAAGATCTTATCATTATTAACCAAATTTAAAATACTTGGCCAAGGTATGAGTTCCCTAGCCATGTCAACATTTCTATCATAATATTACCATAATTAGCAAGACCATCCGTAGGTTTATTACCTGACCTATAAATGTGATGAATTTCCATGCTTTCAAAATGATGTCAGCAACGCCTTGACTTCCATGATTATATTTTTAATCTCCATCCACAGTTTCTCTATTTTTAAGGGCATTAATCACACATAACGAATCTCCTTCAATGATGAGGGATTTGATGTTCATAGCTAAACATTGTTTAATACCCCAAAGCATAGCCCGAGCCTCTGCATGATTATTTGAGTGATTTCCTAGGGCCCCACAAATATCTCTTAACATCCCCAAAGTGATCATGAAAAAGGCCTCCACCCCTATAAATCCCTCCCTAGTTTAGCTAAGCCATCAAAATTTAGTTTGAAACATCCTTCGAGTGGGCATACCCATTTAACTCTATTTTTGTGTATGCTCATATTTTTATTTTTATCAAGGATTTTGGACTGAGATTCATACCATGTAGGATAGTTCTTTCTAAGACATGGCATAACTTAGAGGATTTGATCTTAATGATCTAAGCATTATCCTTAAGAGTTTGTCCAATTCTCTCAACAACCTTTTTTATGCTTGAAGATTGATTTTGGAAGATTCGATTATTTCTCTCAAGCCAAATACCCCAATAGTATGAGGTAGAGCACATTTCCAAATCTCTTTAGTAAGTTCATGTTGAAAATTAAAACACCATTGTTCTGGAAGTAAAGAGACATCTCCAGAAGAACCATTTGTAACCTAAAAAAATCAAGGACAATAGAGAAGACTTGGAAAGAAAAGGTGCATTCCAAAAAAGATGATTAATCATTTCATCTTGTTGTTTACATAGGTTACATCTATTTATAATGATCATACCTCTCTTTCTAATATTATCCACAATCAATATTTTTGTTGAACCACTTCCCAAAGAAGAATTAATTTAGGAATAAGGTTTTTATTCCATATCTTCTTCCAATAGCTATTTGATTCATTTTCTCAAAGTTCAGAAGATAACTAGATTTAACCTCATACTCTCAAGAGTCCATGTTCCTCCATATCATTTCATCTTGGGCTCTTCTATGAGGTAAATAAATTTCATTCCTTAATATTTTAATTAAGATCATCAAAAGGATGTTGAGGGCCCATGTAGTTTGGGGGTGGAAGAATTTGAACCCATCTTCTCTCCTCATTTCCAATATTTGCACACCATCTCACCAAATTCCAAGATAAAAATGTCTTAGATAGCTCCATGGCTCTTCTGTTTTTAGGGATTTATCCCTAATCCAAGGATCATCCCAAAATTTAATCTTTGTACCATCCCCGAGATTCCATTTTGTCCCTTTAACTAATAACTTCCTAGTCTGACAGAGGTTGTTCCAAAAAATCAAACCTTTAGGGAGCTCCTGTTCTTGAAAAAAACCCAAAGTTCCACCAAAGTTCCAAATATTTCACTTTCAAAATATTTTCCCAGTGCCTTCTTCTTTATGCAATCTCCATCCAACTTTAGCTATTAAGGCTTGATTCATAAGTTGAAGATTCTTCAACCCAAGACCCCCTTTATCCTTAGGCCGAGTGACCTTATCCCAAGATATCAAAGGGATTCTTGTCTTGTCTTCCAAGCCTATCCATAAGAACCTCTTTTGAATACTCTCAATATATTTCCCAACTCTCATAGGGATGATGAAAATGGACATTATATAAACAGTAACTCCATAGAAGGAACTTTGAAGAAGTTGAGCTTTTCCATCTTGTGTAAGCAAAGAACCTTTCCAAGATGCAAGTTTTTATGGAACCTCTCAATCAATTTATTTCATCCCCCTTCTTCCATTTTTCCCCACAGAGAGGCATACCAAGGTAGTTATCCAGAAGAGGTTTTATATTACACTCCAAGATGTTAGCTAACCTAGTCTTGCTGATCTTCCTTAACATTGATGAAGAAACAAAATCTTTTTGGAAATTAACTTGTTGTCTTGTGACTTCTTCATAAAGTTTAGTGATATTTTTGAAAGAAAGAACTTGCCTCCTTAACATAAGCTTTTCCACAAAAGAACCATGTGTCATCCACAAATTATTGAAGGCTTTAGTTAACCACCCCATTAGATACCTTGATTCCCTCCAATCTTCCTTCAAATTGGGATTTTGAACACAACCTACTCAAAGCTTCTGCAACAATAATGTAGAGAAAAGGGAAAGAGGGTCACCTTTCCTAAGACCTCTTTCCAAGTTGAAGAATCCATTTGGTTTACCATTTATAATGACCAAAAAAATGGGGGGAAAAGTACAAGATTGGATCATTTTGATGAAGTGTGGGTGAAACCCCACTTTATACAAAAGGGAAAACATGAAATTCCATGATATACGGTCATAGGATTTTTGCACATATCAAGTTTAATGATCATAGCCTCTCTATTAGATTGCTCCACTAAATGAATCATTTCATGGATGGATATGATACTGTCGAGAAATATGTTTCTTCACGACAAAGGAACCCCTTGATTTGGAGATATAAAATTACAAAGGACTTCCCTCATTCTGAAAGCCATAATTTTTGAAATAAGTTTGTACATAGTATTACAATACTTATTGGTCTAAATTCCCCAAGTCCTTAACACCTTGGATTTTTTTGTATGAGAGCTATAAAGGTGTGGTTGATTTTCTTTAACAGATACCCATATGAAATAAATCCTAAACAACAATAAAAACCTCTTTTTTAACTATATCCCAATACATCTGGAAGAAAAATGTGGGAATCCATCAGGTCCTGGGTTTTTCCCCTTCCATTTATGATAAAATAGCTTTGACTTCTTCCTCCAAAGGAATGGAAATTAGTTCTCTATTTTCCTCATGGTTGATGACAAGCTCAAAAAGATTTAGAGTTTCAGCAATAGAGATCATTAAAGGGGGATGACCTTTAGCAAACAAATTTTTGAAGAAAGAGACAATGGTGTTCGAAATATCCTTAGCCTTAGTAGCCAGTTCACCATTTTCTTTTCTTATTTCTTGAATCCTACCTTTATTTTCTTTAATAGTGGCTGAGATGTGGAAGAATTTTGTATTATGGTCACCCTCTTTAAGCCAATTTATTTGGATTTTTTCTTCTAGTAAATCTCTTCTCTGCTTAGGATATTATGATAGTCAACTAGAGAGATTTTTCCTTATCTTTATCTTCATTGCTCCATCCCCATTATTCCATTATTTCTTCTAGTTCATGGAGTTCCTCAGAAATTTTTCTTTTTTGTAAAAATATGTTGCCAAAGATTTCTTTGTTCCATTTCTTGATTTTTGATTTTACATTTTTAATTTTTTGATACCTAGAACATACTATTTCCACTAACTTCAATATTCCACCATTCTTTATCATCTTTTCCATATCTATATGAGTAGTCCACATTTTTTCAAACCTAAAAGGTCTGCCTTTAGTTTTCCCCATTTCACCATAGTTGAGGATGATTGGATTATGGTCAGATCCAATGCGTGCCAATGAGGAAAGAGAATATTGTTGTTCTTAAATCCATTAATAATTTACTAGGAAACAATCCAATCTTATTTGAATTATATTCTCCCCACTACACCTATTGGTCTAGGTGTATTTGGATCCGATGAGTGCAAGATCAAATAGCCCATTCCAACTAATGAAGTTAGCTAAGTATTCATGCTCTCTCGATACAAATTAACAACCCTTTATTTTCAAAGGGTATTAAATGAGTATTGAAATATCCCCTATAACCCAACTTGGTTCATTAAACATCCTTATGAAAGTAGTCATATCTTCCCAAAGAACTCTTTTACCAATGGTGGAGTTGGGTGCATAGACATTTGAGAGAATAAAATGTTTGTTGGAACTAATTAAAGTGAAACTAATGGAAATATGGTGTTGACTATTAAATAGAGGATTACCTTCCAAAACACTCTTATTCCACATACAAATAAGTCCCCCGAGGCTCCCACTAAAGCTTGACAATGGAAACCAACATCTTTCCAAAAGAATTTATGAAAGTCTTCCATCCTCACTTGATTCATCTTCATTTCTGAATCATCATGATGTCTAGTTTCTTGGTACTCTAATTATTCAAAACCCTATGTTTACTTGGGTTATTTAAACCCCTTATATTCCAAGACATAGCAAGGAAACCCAATTCTTTGATATCGTCATTTCCCCCTTCCTTTCTTATTCAAGTTGCCTCTTATTCTTCTATAGAACAAATGAATATATTATGGGGTAGGAGTAGGAAATTTTTTGAAAAATATTCCACACATCCATTTACTTTCCATGGAGAGAAACTCAATAATTTCATCAATATTTATGCTAAGAAAATTAGTTACATTCTAACCTTAGTGTAGGAGTAGGAAGGATGATTAAAGTTCCATATACTTCACAAACAATCAAATCTATGTCAACATTAAGAGAAATGATTTTTAGAAAACCTTTTTGTTGTTGTCAAGACACCATTGAAATAAATTCATGAATTGCAAAAGATAAATTTGGTGAAAGTTGTAAGAGGAGATAGTAAATGAGAGTAAAATATAAAATTATCATCATCAGTTTGAAGAAGAGAAAATCCAAGCCTCACAAGAATGTTCCCTTTAGAATAAAATAAGAAAGACTGAGTTATGAATATGAAAATAGAATATTGGACATATGATCATGTACTCCCACACTAATAGCGATTTCACTCAATATAGTGACTGGATACTAATTTAATAATGTTATGATGGTCTACTTGTATACTCCCAACTAATAGTGATTTCAATCAATTCAACCAAAATAGAGTCTTGCACATGACTGTATAGGATGTAAGAGATATCCTATAAGGATACTTTTACACACATATAAAACTTTTTTTTCTTTTTTCCTCTCTAATAATGGTTCAAATTTCATTCTCATCTTAAAAAATATCTTTCTCCATGGGAAAACTAAAACTTCTCACAATACATTTCTAGGACTAATCCTTATGGTAGAACAAATATTCATAGAAAGGTTTTATAAAGAAATTAGAGTCTTCAAGTATTCTAAATTAATGTATACATTCTTGAAGCCTTCCTAAACATCATCCACACATTGGATCAAGGAGAGAGGTAATTTACCCTATTTGAGTCATATGCAATTTAACAAAAAATGGCCTTATTTATGCTAAACCCTAATTGCGAGTTACTAAATGTAAAATATGATATACCATTGCTAAATAAAATTTGACATAAGAAATAATCTAGTAAAAATGAAACCATGCGTGAAAGAGAGAGGAAAGGACTTAGTTGATTTGTGTTTGATCCTGAGATGTTATGAATTGGGAAAACTATTCACCAAGAGGTGATCTATGTCATTAGTTATCGTAACAAATTTTTTAGGGCACGAAATAAGTTAGACATGGCCAAATAGATAGGGTTAAGGATGCTTGGGCATCGGGGTCTTCTATTGGGCACCCCGATTGTGAAAATGGTCAAAACCTAGTTTTTATTATTTCACAAATAGCTCTTGTTGAATGCCCGTATGTCACACCAAGATACATGCAACCTATAAAATAGATTTTCACCCTGTAAAAACCACAAAATAATATCAAATACAAAAAATAAATATGTAATATATGGATTCAAACTTACCCGACATAGTAGACTTATGACCAAGCTTTGCACTACATCTCGTGCTCCATGTAGTTCTTGTGAGTGTGTGTAGAATTTGTGCCCTAGGGTGCCCTTATAAAATATGTATTATATAGTGGACTAAATTTGTTAAAAGATGCAAATGTGTGTATATAATAGAATGCACTTCCCCTTTATATGAAATGCATGTAGTCCGTTGTCCATTAAATGGATGCTAGATGGATGCCTTTGAGTGTGTTAGATGCCTTTGGATGCAAAATTAGGTGATAATAAGTATTCTTAGAACTCGGTTCCTTAATTTGACCACAAAGGTATGTATTTATATGATTCCCTTATTTGAATTTTTTAATTTACAGCTGGAAAACCGATCCATAAGAAAATAAGATTCCCAAAAGATAAAAGAGGCCTAAAAAGAGAAAATAAGGTGGAAAGAGGTCAGGGGCACCCAGTGGGGATGAGGGCGTCACGGGCATTGATGTCCTAGTTGGCAATGGTGTCTGAATTCATAAAAGATGAGAAAGTAAAGTTATGACTGGGATGTAGGGTGTGTAAAAAAAATAGAAAACAAAAACATAAACAAGAGGAAAAAGATAGATATCAATTACTACTTTTCTCACTTAGGAATCATGTAAATGCTAGTATGATTTTAGTACCTAGAAATGTACCCAAGTGCATGATTTTGTGTCTACAATATGAAATTAATTATGATGATGTGATGAGATTTATTAATTAGTTGGTATTAATAACATCATGCATGATTAATTGAATGTGATTATATGACGATTTTTAGGGTTTTATGGACCCTAAATACATCATTATATGAAATAATTAGTTATATAGGTGAAGAGAAAAGTCACCCAAAGGTACATGGTTGTGTGCGAGAATTTTTCTATGATGAAGGAGGTTACCATAAAGTAGGAGATGGTAAATATAGACTATCAATGCACATGATATGGCACAAAGCCATATGATGAGGTCATATAGAACAAAAGAGAAGGGAGAGAAGATTATGTAGTTGAAGAACAAATGGTGTGCAAAATAAATACCACCAAAAGGACTAGAGTGAAAAAAAAATTACCATGGTGCTTAATTGAGTCTAAAAAGATGATACTTTAGGGGAAATGTGAGAGAGTGTAAAGGATTCTCTGAAAGCATAGAAGAATCCAAGCCGAGGAGTGTGAAGATAAAGGTATGCACGATAATGTGAGAGAATAGTAGCTAGATGAGAGATGCTATGTCATTATAGGCCATTAGAGTCAAGTCGAGGGAATAAACACTCTAGCATAGGTACCTCATAAGAACAACAAGATTTTGGAAAATATATAGAAGATAGTTCTAAGCTCCATAGAGAGAAGACACATGTAGATAGGTCATAAAGGCTTGTGTAAAAATAATTTTTCATAAGGTAAAATTAGGGGTTTTCATCAATGCTCTTGGACTAGGTCCCTCTACTTAGGAATGAGGTAGCTCCATTTATTGAAAATAGGAAATATATACACTACTCTAACCATCGTGGGTGGAATTTTGACCAAGGATCACATAGGAATACTCCACTAAACCCGTGTGTAAAAAGGAGGTGGAGGAAATGTGTGTATGGAGAGAGGGGAGAAAGTGAGAAGGGGGTTTTACTCAATAAATAACATGTTACATTTATTACACAAAACCAAAATAATTATTGGTTATCAATGAGAAGACACCATGTAAAAGAACAAGGAAGAAAACATAAGTAAATAAAAGTTCATTTTCATAATATTGCACAAGTAACCATGCTCATGGAGTAAAGTTAAGATGGAGAGGAAAACATAAGACAAGGAGATATAAATATTGTAGTGTCTTACTTGTATCAAAATAGTTGGATCTATCAACCAAGAAAATATAACCCTTTTGAATGGATAAACCATTATAATTTATAGATCTCACAATGACGCTCTTCATCTATCCCCCACACAACCTTTAAAAATTCCTATCACTTGTAACTATTCACATTCCACTAGGAGTAAAAAATAATATCCTTTATTATTAATGAAAAAGGAACTTTTACAATGTAAATATTACATAGTCACTTAAATGAATTTGATGAAATAGTTTTCATTATTGGAAACTCCACTAATAATGTATGCACGGTTTTCATTATTGGGAACTCCACTAACAAATTATTCAAGCTTCAACATGTTATATAGGATTGTATTATATACTAAGCATGTTTGAGCGGGTCCGGCGAAGAATGAATTTGAATTACTTAACGAAAGCGGGAGAAAGGGGACAGAGATGGAAAAGAATCACATGCCTTAGAAATAGACTAGATAGACAATGGAATACCTTGGGAGGAACCCAAAAGCATGTGGGAAGGTGTGGTATCAAAGAATTTTATTGATTTGTGGAACCCACTCATCTAAGAAGAAATAAAGAACCATAACTTTGAAAATGGTCACTATTTCACCATTCTGATGAAGTAGTAAATAAATCTCTTCAAATAAATGACTTGGAATTGATAGGTAAGTTTATTGGCCCGAGACATAATCTTGATGTTATTGGAAGGTGGGAAAACATAATGGAACCCAAAAGGAAATATAAACATATCTATTATGACAAAGGTTTTTTTCTCATTCATTTTAAAATGTTAGAGGATTATATCCATGCAATTTTGGGGGTCCTTGGTTTCTAGGAAATATGGGATTATTTTTAAAGCGTTGGACACCTCCATTTGATCTAGAAAAGGAAAACATAAATTTCATGCCTTTGTGATTAAAATTCCAAAATACCTTTAGAATTATGGGATGAGGATGTAATGATTGGAATAGAAAAATATTTTGGATCTCTTGTTTATTTTGATGGGGCAAACAAACAAAACAAAAACCAGACTAACATATGATAGGTTTTGTGCTAATGTGGATATGGAGTGGACTTACATGAATAAATTATCTTAAATTCTAAGGCGGGTACTTGGAAACAACATTTAGAGTATGAAATAAGTATTGTGAGATGAAAAATATGTAATAACTAGGACACAATATAAGACTATGTACCAAAAATAATGATCATAAAGGAACAAGGGAGAACAAGAACATAATGGAAGAAAGGGAGAAACATTTTGAAAAAGAGAAAATAAAAGAGGAGAAAAAATGGCTAACATTAACAAAGATAACCATACTCTTGAAAGGAAAACATAAACTAGAAACAAAGACCGAAAACTACGGAAGAAGGAGAAATAGTTCCTCAAATGCAGCTAGAAGAATTGCTAATAAAAATATAGATTCAAAATTGAAATTGAATGAGGTTAAGGAAGATTGAGAAGAAGATTTAACTTCTATACTCCTTGAATAATAAAAATAGGCATCGATATAACAAAAAGTAAGTTTGAAAGAAAATAATAGTGAAATGGATAATGACACAAAAGCCTCACAAGAACTAGATCAAAATAAGATAGAACAAATAATTTTTAAGGAACATCAAAAATAATGGTGACCCCTATAAAATGGAAAGGAAAATAAAATAAAGAATCATCCTCCTCAAAAACACCAAATAATAGTTTGAGAACAATAGATGTAGGTAGGAATGACACCATAGAAAGAGAGATAACAACCGGTAAAGTGTTAGAGTGGGATACTTTCCTTGCCATCTCAAGGTATTATCCACATCACTTGTTGATTCATCTCTCTTAGGTGAGACCATAGGTCTTAGGTGTCTCATGATCTATGAAAAATTACGTCATAGAATATTTCATATAAATTAGCATACCTCAAAGACTTCCTACAAAAGTCACTTTCCATTTCTTGAAAATAACTCCTTTTTTCCCTTGTACAGTATGATTAGAATTTCATTGGGAGTTACACAACACTCCTAGTTGTACCTTCTTTTATGATCTGTGAGAATGAGTAGACACTTTTATTTTACATGTACATTTAATGGTTAAATGTTTTCTTACTACATGGAACTCCGTCACACTACCGTTTGAGTACAACTAAGTTGATGTGTATGCCATCCCACTTGATCCTTGTTCTCAAATTATATTACATGGTATTGGAGCATGTTGTTGGGATTTTCACCACTCACCGTCATCCATTGCCTACTACTCTCCATTTCATGTTCTTACTATATTATGCAAGCTTTGTAATCCATTTCCCATTTTTATTTTATTTTTTAATAGATAAATGCTTTTGATCAAAGCTATGAACTAGATAAACACTTTTGACCAGAGCTATGAACCAGAGTACAATCAACCAAGATATATCAATTAAGCTCAACAATTAGCAAACCATGAGTTACCAAAATTTAACACATGTTTAGTGAATCACGAGTCAGTGACACATGCACTCACCAAAAGCAAACCATGAGATGCCACCCTTGAACACACGTCTAGCGAATCACGAGCTGCCATGCATGCACACACCATAAGCGAACCACGAACTACCATGCTTGAACACACATCTAGCACAAGTATTCTTGATCTAGAAACTACCTTAGTGAAAACCATCCCGCTATCCATGCCACCTCGGGTATTACCACCCAAAACAGGATCGTGCCTTAGTGGGATTTAAACCTAGATGGAGCCGAATCATCCATATAACTTAACCACTCCACCCAAACCCCATCAGCCCATTTTCTTTACTTGTTTTATCTAGGTTCATCTCATTTTTGTGGATTTTTCTAGTTTGTGGTTTATTTTTGGTGCATGTGTAGGTGTTCTTTTGAATTTTGCGCTTTCAAGTGTTTTTTCAGCTAGATTTAGCTAGTTGCAACTAAATTTTTGGAAAAGCGATTTAGAGGTATTTATGATGCATTTTATTTGGTTTTTATATACAAAATTAAATATTTTTCTTGAAAAATCCTCTTCTCGTTCCTAATCCTCTCCTATTGTTTTACACTTTTTCCCCTACTATCTGCATTACTTTCCCATGTCCCATCTTGGTCAAGCCTAGTCTTGTCTTGGTAGTTTGTGTCTCCTTTTGACGAGTTGTGAGTTTGGTTATGTTGTTGGTTCTTTTTCTCACATTGTGTGATTTACGAGCTCAAACTTGCTTTTTTTGTGTTGTGTCGACTTGGGTTTTCTCTTCGCAGTGACTTTTGTGTTCTCATGGTATTGTTTGGCTCATTCATCTCTCCTCCCACCTCATACTTCTTGGATTTCTCACCATCTACACTAGGCTTGGCCGTCTTTTGCCTACTATGATGTCCTTTTATACCCATGCTTACCCTCGAGCTCACTTGAACCTTGCTCCTAGATCCACTTACGCTGGTATGTTTTGGCCTTGGACTTGTCACACTGTCTGAGAATTTGTTTTTTTCTCACCTAACCTTTAGATACCTTGGCTTATGTGGACTCCTACGAGCTCACCCAATCGTTATCCTACTCCTCAATGTTATGTCCTAGGATCCTCAACTTGTGTGTACCCTACCCAATCTCCTCATTGACCTCTCTCACTATTTCGATTATTTCACCCACCTCAAGCCCTAGAAACTTTCTCATCATTCCCCTCCCTCCTTGCTCTATGTGGAGCCACCTCCTCGCTTGGTTGAGCGACCCCATGTTGATTTCCCTCCATTTAAATTTCAAAGGCCCAATTTTTATTATAATTTTTCTATACCTTAGTATTATATGAAAGCTTATTTAAATTAATCATAGGTTGTTAAGTTTTAAAGCGTAGATTAAAGTTTAATTTTTAGTCTAGGTTGTTTTTTTGCCAAAGGGTTTTTAATTTAAAGGAGGTATATTATTATTATTTAACTAGGTATTAATTTATTAGGGCCTAGTCTTAAAAAAATTTTAAGTGTCAATTAATTATATTAATTAGGAGGTTAATTATTTCATTACCGTGGTTTTTAAATTTCGAACCTTGATTTTATTTTATTTTTCCATTTTGGAAATTAAGTTTAATTGGGAAAAATGTATTCGAAACTAGAGTTAATGGGTGTTTCTTTTCCACTGACCATTTTTTTTCGGGAGTGTGTAGCATTTTCTTTGGCTTCTAGATCTTTTTAGAGGTCTTTCTGGCAATTTCAAGTGCTTGTTGCATGTTATGGAGGCCCTTTTGTGTTTTAGAGCCCTTATTGGCATATTGGGACCCCTTTTGACTTGTTTTGGAGTAATTTTGCATTCTAGCATTTTTTTACTTGTGGGCTAGTGAACCCATCTGCCATAGCCTTGTGGTAAGAGATCCCCTTATGTGATGTGAGATTCTTTTTCTCACACCGAATTTTATTTTATCCCCTTTGTTCCTTACTTTTCCCCTTTTGTGCTTCTTTACCATGTTGTTCCTCTACTTCCAATTGAAAGTTACTGTGGCCTCCACTCTTGTGTTATTTTTCACCTACTGCAAGGTGAGTGAAAAACTATTTCACATTACATGAACACGCCTTACTATAACCAATGTACTCTTTATAAAGTACCAAAACATGGGGTTATCATTATTCTTGGGTGTTTTATTGCATGTAGAAGCATTCTCAAATTTAGTCGACGTCTTACAACATTGTTTTTATTCTCATACCTTTCTTTTCATGCATTCCAGGGCGCATTTCTAGGTGAGTCGATGTCTATTTGAGTGTGTATTTTTCATCTATGAATCTTTACTCTTATGCGGATGCATTATGAAGGATTTTTTTCGGACTCAATCTTCACAAGATTAATTCCAAGCCTCTGCTTCTTCTTCTTCTTCTTCTTCTTCTTGGTAGAGAGAATTATACATCATGACATGCTTACATGGAATGCTACCTAACTCACAAAGGTCTTTATAATTTTTACATGGGCATGTTCTGTACTAACTAATCATTATCGTCTTGAAGACCGGATCAAAAAGTGTGATCAATTTTATGATTACTTGTTGATACGTGTTTTTAGGCCTCTCAACCATCATGTGGTGAAAACGGAGTGTATTTACACAATTTAGATCATTATTCAATCATCATTTAAAGACCCTTTAGTGATTTTCGTTAATGCTTCTTCTTTTGATATTTGTTTATGTACCTTATTCATGTGATGATAGTTCTACTGACAAAGATTTGCATGTTCCTATAACTAACGATGAGGTTTGTTCTTCTAGTTATGATGAATCCTTTCCTCCTTTTCCCAACCACTTTTCAAATAATGTTGGACATCCTCTTATCCCAACCGAAATAAGAAATTCTTTTTCCCAATCTCATACTTTCATTGCAATTCCTCCGTCCACTACCCATGTTTGAGGCTTCTTCCACTCCTCCTTCTTCATGTGTTGATGATTCATACCTATCATACATTGATATTCTGTTTGACGAAAAAAGCTGTTTGGGATGAGTATCTGCTTGGAAATTAGTTTTCTTTTACAGAGCATAATTGTGATGCAATACAAGGACTTTCTCTTCCTTCTACATGTGTTTTAGAGGATTCCTCCATCTCCATTTTTAGGATTACCCCTTCAAAAAAATTTACCACTTCCACTATTTCGAGACCATCATTTATCCACCTCTTCTTTTGGATACTCTTTCTATTATTATGGGGGTTTCTCTTTTCATTCATTTCACTTGGGAATACTTTCGGTGGATGTTACTCTCTCACACTCTGAAATTTATACTTCATGGCATTACCTTTCATTCTTTTGAACATGTTTTTGAATCTATGTCACAATTCAAAGGGACCATCTTCGAGTTCTTTGTACTTCTACCTTCGGTTTACTTTACAGATGGATAGACTTCTAGTACTCCATTTTTATTCCTAAGGGAGAAAACATTGTTTGATACTGAGATGGACCTTATTCACTCTACAAGTGGAATACCACATCACGAAACTCTTTTGGAGACCTCATAGAGTTAATGACTTCATATCCATTGTAGGATTATTTACATGAAACCCTCCACTAAGGCCAAATATGCTTACTTGTGCTCTCATCTTTGGTGAGGTGCACTATGGCTTCACATATTATTCAATCTCTCTAGTATCCTTCTTCTCTTCCCTTATTCTTCTTCTAGAAATATTGCAGTTTGTACATGGGTATATCATCGGGCCTTTAGTTTCGATACCCATTTTAATCATATTTCTTAGGTGGTTTAGAAGAGTCTTCTATCTTTGGTAAGTGTATGTATTTCCCACTTGGATTTCCTCCATTACTTGAGATCCTTGTTGTACATGGGTACCTCATTAGATCTAGTTGATGGGACCAATTTATCATATCTAAATTTCCTCACTCATCCTAAGTTATGATGAAGGGGGTGTTATTGTGGTGAACTTTCCTTGTCATATTACATAATTTTCCACATCAATTTTTTATTCATCTAACTTAGGTGATATCGTAGGTATTAGGTGTCTTTGATTAACTAAAATTGAATTATTGTAGTGTAATATAATGCTATAGGATGAGTAAAATGACTAAATAAATGTAGTAATAAAATGCTAAAATTATATCCCTAGAAAACTAAGCTAGGAAATATGAAACATTAATGTGAAAAGAGGGTTAAGAAGGGCTTAGATTATTTGCAGATGTTGCAATATTGTGTCGCAATGTAGACTAGGTGAACATGAGGAGGAAAACTTCACACAAGATCCTAAAAAGTACAAGACCTAAACTATCCGACTATACTTTGGGTGCATGTGGACACCCCGGTCTACGGAAATGACAAGAAAATATCCTCTCGAGGTGTTCTTTGAGTGTTCACTTGTGTTCATTTCCTATCTTATGAAGGTCATTGCACTTTTCCATATGTCACTATAAACCTACAATAAAGATTCAACTACAAAACCCAAAACAAAGCATCAAAACTCTAATAAAGAAAGATGTGTATGAAGGGGGTCGAATGTCCTTAATGGCCACAATAGTGGACTTAATAACTAAGCACCATAGTACATATCATACCTAATATATTTCTAGCTATGTGTGTGTGTGCAATCATAATGTTTCTCTTATTACAGTTGCACTTTTGAAATAACAAGTAAATAACTAGAAATAGAATGTAGTAAATGTGTGCATTGAAATAATAGAATCCCCTCCTATAAAGTGTGATGCGGATGAACTAGCCTTGTGTGCTTTTTGATGGAGCTAGATGGATGCAAATATAACTTTAGATTCCTTTTATGGAAGTAACTCTAGGTGGTGATAATAGATACTTAGTGCTTGGTCCCTCATTATGGTCACATAAATTTATATTTATATGGTTCTCTTGCTCTAATTTTTTAATTAACCCCGAAAAGGATGACAACCAAAAATATAAAAAATTTAAACAACTAGAAAGTTCCCAAAAGGTGAGAGTAAGGTGTATAGAGGATCAAGATGCCCTGCAGGGGGACTAGGTGCCTAAGGCACCCAAGTCCTAGCTAGGTGCCCAATCGAAATAGGAAAAACACAAAATGAAAATATAGACTGGGAAATTATAGGTGTAAGATTGAAAATACAATAGAAAACAATTTAAAAATGGCCAAAGACATGGGTTAATTATAAATATTTTCACTTAAGAACCATATGAATAGTAGTATGAGACTAGGACTAAATAATGACTCAAAGTGCATGATTTTGTGTCTATATTTTCACCCACTTTATGTTTGTGAGTGGAAATCTTGGTAAAATAAATTAGATAGAGATGCATACCTAATAATCCATGTAGAGTGATGTAGAATGCATTCTAAAGGACTAGAAAAAGTGTGGAGTGATAAAAAAACATGGAGTGTGAAGACTAAAGATGTAAAAAGTGTAAAAAGTGATGAAAGTGAACCTAGGAGAAAGCGCATGTGTAGATGTCAATGCGTGTAGTGTACATGTATTGTTAATATCACTTGTGTGATGTACTCGCCATGTTTGTGTTGTTGTTGACTTATTTCTTCCCATACAGATAGACCTACAACAAAGAAGATGATCAAGTAGTCAAATATGCATGTATATGTGTAAAAATATATGTATATATGTAAATAAAATGTAAAAATATTTTAAAAATGATAATGAAAAAGGAACATGTGCACCTAATCCACGATGAGATAAAAGGGTGTAGAAAGGATATCCTGTAATTATCAGTGAAGTGCGTTTTTTTTTGGGAGATTTCACACCACCGTGGCCGAATAATTATAGGGAGAAAGTTTTTTTATTCTCCAAAGATGTAATCGCCTCCTTGAGAGTGGTGAAGAGATATTTGTATTGTCTAATTTTTGGGTGATCTCGCTGCCACTGGACGAAGAATCAGTAGGTAGGAAAGTCTCGATGTTCCTCTAACTCCGTAATTTCTCCCTAAAATACTAAGGATAATTTTCCCTTTAAAAGCCACTATGTGTGGAGTTTGTAGGTTGGTCTAAACCCATTCCCTGTATAACCCACTCGTGTCATGGAAAGAAACTAAGAACTAGACTATATCGGTATTGTGTTGTGTAGTGTGTAAAACCCAAATGATGCACCCTCTTTGGGAATACATAGACGTTGCGAGATAGGAGAATGTGGCCCCAAAAGTGGACTGACCACATAAACCGTAAATCTTCCTTGCAAGGGGAATGGAATGAACTTGGTAAAAATCAAGGCACACGTAAACAAGTGTTAATATAAATAAGCACAAATGTAGAAAAAGGTCTAAGCTAGACAAACAATGTGTAAGCTAGAACACCCAAGAATACAATGTAGGCCACAAAAACTAGTTGCAATGATGGGACATAACTCATGATGTCACATGACACTCAAGGCCATAGTAGCCACAGATAAAAAAATAAGTGTGCACACCAAAAAAGGAAAATCCTGCATATAATAGCAAACAAAGACAAACTAGTAAAAACAACAGAGATAGCCATGGTAGGAAGTAAGCCTACAAAAAAATCCTGCACATGAATCACCCATTAGCAAATTAGAAAGATAAAATGTATGCCACAATCATGCATAACCAATAGAGTAAAGTGTTAAGTACAAAATTAAGCAATAGCTCCTAGAGTGGATGAAAGTGGATGCCCTTAGTAACCACTTTGGGATTGGTAGTAACCAAACATCCATGCTATGTGTAAGAGACTTGTATCTATGATCACAACTAGAAAAGGATGTGAACATAGATGTTTCTATGGTAAATACATAGACATACAAGAAATATATGTAGCATGTGTAAAAAAGTGAACATGTACAAATAAATACAAGTAAGAGTAAAAGTAAGCAAGATATGTATGTATGTTGTGGATGGATGAAATGGAATGCAAAGTGTGGAGGATAGGATCATCATGCCCACTAACTCGAATGAAGTTTTATGTAGTGAGGTTCATTTTTTTTTCCCCCTCGAAGTCAAGAATGAACTGTAAAGGAGAGTGCGTCATTGGGAAATGGTTGAAGTGTGTGTTGTGCAGAGCACGCTATGGTGAATAAGCAGGGATGAAATGTGACATAGGGATGAAGTGTGAGTGATGATTTAAACTAGTGATGATGATGCTAGATTAAGTGACGATGTAGCATATGATGTATATGACTAAACTAAGAATTTCGCATGAGAAAAGGAGGGAATGATTGAGCATGTGAACGTGGTGTGGTCCATTTTTTATGTATACCCTCAACAAGTCCCAAAGATGGAATGTGAGACTAGAGTGCATCATAGGGTAGTGAATACAACACATACAAGTAGATGTGTATAGTATGTGTGAGGATGATAGATGACCATGTGATTTTTACAATGAAAAGGTGTAGTATCTAATGTGTAGTGTGTGGGTTTCATGAGTGTACGAAGCCCTCAACAATTAAGTGTGAACTGAAGCACAAGTGTTTTTCATTGAGTAGTGATGATGCTAATGTGTAGATGATGATGCCTATGCTAGGAGGTTGATAATGTGAGTATGAAACATGTGTCGATGCTAGGATGGTGGGGGGATGTGTGAATGTTATGCCCCCGTGTGTGTGAGTGAATGAACTAACCAATGAAAGTGAAGGACGAAGGTCCCTCATCTGATGTTGGTGGTGACAAAAGCACATGACCATGTGCTAATAGTGGTGGTATAGTAGATAGGTGTTGCATAAGTGAGTGAATTATATGTGCATGTGATGGATGAATATATGACGAGTGTGTAGGCACAATAAAATGTGTAGGTGATGGACACCAATTAGAAGTCGAGTGCAAAAGTGATGGAAAATTACATGGAATAAAATGAGGTGGTGACCTATGTCGAGATGTAGTAACTATGTGAGGAATGGGAATATGCCAATGTGTAGGAATAGTAGAGTAGTGAGGCTATATAGATGGTGTATGAGTAGGTGAACTAGGAGTAGATTGCACTTTAAGTAACATAGATTGCAATGTACTAGATGACGTAGGAGATGCATTGACCGTGCTTGAGGAGATGATGACCATGGAGTAGATGGAGGTATACCGGTGATAGAAATGACTTGATTGTTATGAATGAATTTAGTCGTAAATGATTCATGAGATGATGTTCCAAGACCTAAAAATATAATTAAGAGCTAAGAGCATATCACAACCGTAAACTATTTTTCTGATAAGGAAGGGTACAAGAATAGTGAGGGGTCCTACTGTAACATGAAGGTTAATGAAACTATATTAATTATTCTTCATATATGATGTTTATGTATGTGAATAACCAATATCCTCAATATAGAATAGAACATGCGTTGTTGGGCCATGACGGATCAACCTTAGTATTATTGATGGTGATTTCAAAAGTAGATGCATTTATATGTAAGTGATTAGAAGTTAAATTGGAAGGATAGTCATGGTCAGAGAAAGAAATAATTGGTGGAGAAATTTTGGTGTTAGGAACTAAGAAATCAAGGGCCCTTGATGTAGGCAAAGGAAAAGTGCGATAAGTATGATTAGCTAATGAATCGGCGGTTTTCTTGTCGTGTTATGGAGGTTGGTTATTAAATATTTTGAGCTTACGATTTTCATTAATTAGTGTGGAGTCTATAGCCTCTAGAAATTCAAGCTTGTTGTTATTGATAAGATCTTGGATGATGGTGAAAGTTTGAAACACCTATTGGTAGAGTTCCCCACACAATGGTGATAATCACATCAAAAATTTTCATTATAATTTATTCCTTTTGGTCATGATGGATCCAATTCAAGTGGTGGAGGAAGCGTGATAAGATTGCTTTCAAGAATCTATTGTAATATAAGTTGTGGGGAAATAGGAAATTTTGTGAATGTACGTTGAGGTGGTTGTGACTAAACTTATTTAGGAGTAGCTACCATATTGACAGTGATTTTGGCATCAATAGGTTTTGTGACAAAAGGTTGAAATGTTGAATTTCTTTGAAAGCATACAAATGATGATGTTTGTTCCTAATACTTAAGGTTACCAATGGATAAAATACTTGTTTTTTCAAGCTTGTGGTATGACAAATTGATCAAATTAAGGAGAGGTCTCAAAGAGTACACTTTCTTAGAGGGGCGTAGTAGAATCTGGATGAATAAATACCGAAGCTCAAATTCCACAAGAACATTCAACATCTTAGCTAAGTACAAGACATAATATGCTAGGTGTTCATTAGATTCATGTTTAAGTTGTTCAAGTTGGGCGTAAGAAATCTTAGAGCTGATTTTGATAGATAAATGAGTGAGAAAAACATCATTGAGATGCATGAAATATAATACCACATAGACATGTATGTTTTAAAACAAACACATCGCAGAATCATGAAGGCTACAAGGAAAGAGATTAGCTTGGAGAATGTGATTATCCGTAAAATGTAGAAATACCACATGGAATTCTTAGAGGTGATATTTTGGGTCACCTTGGTCATCAAAAATAGGTATTTTAGGGGTAATATTTTTTTGGAAATTGATAAGTGGATATAGCGGTGGCAATGGAGTATACAATATAAGAGTGGAATCCAAAGAGACACATGAGAATTATCTTTCTCGTAATTGATGAATTTGTGCTTAAAGGTCTTGATAAAGGGAGGCTAGATCTTGAGTGCCAGCAGAAGGAGGCTACCATGTATGAGAAACAAGAGGTGGGGTATAGTGATTAGTAGGAGTAGGAATGAAAATAGGAATAATAGATATGGGTGGAAGAGTAGAAGTAAGCGTTTGGGTAGAAAATGTGGTGAGAATAGTGGAAGACACATTAAGCTTTGCAATTTTTGTAGCTTCCTCATGAGAAACATATAAAATAAAGTATAGATATTTTGGATACTCAACGATATAATAATTAATGGATTTAGGATGATCTTCAATAAAATCTTTGGAAGATTGAGCCATAGTAAAGAAGAGAAAAGAGCCCTAAGTGGAAGGTGGTTTTGAGCGTGGATTCACCAAAATGAATAACTAAAATAAGATTTATTATAGTGTAATATAATGTTATAGGAGTAGTAAAATGACTGAATAAATGAAGTAATAAAATACTGAAATAATACCCAAGCAAACTAAGCTAGAAAATATGAAACCCTAATGTGCAAAGAGGGTTAAGAAGGGCTTAACTAATTTGAGATGTCATAGGATTTTGTCATAGTGTAGAACAGATGAACATAAGGAGGAAACCTTCACACAGGAGCCTAAAAAGTGAAGGTATGGACTATTTGGCTAGAATGAGGAACTTGGAGAGGGATAGGGGTGCTCGTGGGTGGCTTGGTATGAGATCTAGGAACTCGGTTTGTATAAATGACTAGAAAACCTCCTCTCGAGGCATTGTTGAGTGTTTTAATATGTTATCTTATCTTCACGTGAATATTGCTGCAATTCATGAAATTTTGTTGTAAACTTGCAATGAACAATCACCCGCAAAACCCAAAACAAAGCATCATAACCCTAAAAAATAAATATGTATATGAATAGGTCAAATTTTCCTCAAAGGCTAAAATAGTGTGGACTTACTAACCGAGTGTTTCATTACATCAAAGACCCAATTTAGTTCTAGGTGTTTGTGTGTGTAATCTTTCCCTAGGTTACTCTTGTGTCACCACACTTTGTGAAATAGTGAGCAAATAACTAGATGTAGAATGTAGTAAATATGTACATGGAAACAATAGAATCCCCTCCTATGAAGTGGATGCAGATGAACCAAACTTGTGTGATTTATGATGGAGCTAGATGGATGAAAAATTAACTTTATATGCCTTTGATGGATAAAACTCTAGGTGGTGATAGTAGATGCTTAGTGCTTGATCCTCATTATGGTCACATAATATACATTTATATGGCTCTCTTATATTAATTTCATAATTAACCCCAAAAAGTTCGACCACCAAAATGATAGAAAGATAAAATGGATAGAAATTTCCCAAAAGGTGATAGTAAGGTGTAAACAGGATCATGGCACCCTAGAGGAGACCAAGGCGCTCCAATCTCGACTGGGCATCCCAGTCAGAAAAAGGAAAAATGTAAAATGAAAGTATATAATGGGAAAGTGTAGGTGTAAGATCAAAAATATGACATCAAAAATGTAAAAATGGCCAAAGACATGGGTTTATTATTACTCTTTTCACTTAAGAACCATATGAATAGTAGTATGAGAACGAGACTAAATAATGACTCAAAGTGTGAGATTTTGTGTCTACAGCTTTTAGGAGCTATGAAAGATTCTATCATAGTAGAATCTATCATATGTGTCGGTGCACATCAATGCATCATACATGAGTTATTTTCCATTTCTGGAACGTAACTCCTCTTCTCCCTTATGGAGGTATGATTGGTCTTACATTAGGAGTTACACATCACTCCTATTTGTACCTTCTTTTCTTATCTATGAGAATGAGTAGACCATTTTCTTTTGCATGCACATTTCATGGTTGAATTCTTGTTTACTACATGGAACTCCATTACATTGTCATTTGAGTGAAACTCAGTTGATGTGCATGTCATCCTTCTTGATCCATGTTCTCACATTAGCTCATATAAGAAAACTATCTTGGATAAAAAGGTAGTAATAATGTTTCAAAACTCAAATGAAGATCATATCTTGGAGTATTAGAGGGTTAAATAATGCAAATAATTTTTTTTGAAAGATCTAATTTTGAATCATAATTCTAGTATTTTAGTTCTTCAAGAAACAAAAATGGATTCTAATATTTTTAGGAAAATTACAAAAAAGTAATTTGAGAAACACAAGGATCAATTGTGTCAGTTCTACTAGAGCCTTTGGAGGTATTTTATTATTATTGGTAAATAGTTTTGAAGGGACTATACCCTGTTATAATAAGGGCTCAAAACAAAATAGAGCTATAGAGGGACAACAAAAGAGGATCAAAATCCAGATAAAGCATTATGTCCATCAGTAACCAAAAGATAGTTACTAGTACAAAGCTAAAAAAATAGAAACTCGCAACAAGAAATTAAAAAAGAAGCAGAGAAATAGAAAAAGACAAAAATAAAGTAGCGACTAGAATGAATCCCTCCAGCCCGAGGGAGATTAATTCTTGGAAGCTCCATCGATACTGGATTTGATTGTTTGTAGTGAAGTGAATAATGCTAAAGTGGTGATGTGCATGGGTTCAATTGCATTCAGCTTCGATATGGTCTAACTTCTCTTCTTGTTAATCCCCCAGATAGTGTCAGGGATCCCACTAAGCATGGTAATGCTTCAACATGTTTTTTTAAGAAGTCACTAATGACATTGAAGATAGCCATGTTATGATCATGCCTATATTTAGCTCTCCCCAATCTATTATCCAAACTCCTTTCATTCTTCCCTCTCTTGTGCCTCGGGTCATAATTTTTGCTTTTCAGTGCACTCAAAACTTTTCTGAAATGGCACCATTGATAGAGCTCTTTCTCAAGTTTCCAAAAGGTAAATTTTTCCTCCTAACTCCATGTATTTTTGAAGTTATGGCTCAGAAAGAGTTTTTGTGGGAAATTTTCCTCTAAAGGCCCGCAACCAATGAAATGGCATTCACGTGTCCAAGGAAGTGGCGGGGGTCGAGGAAAACTTGGTTTTTTTTACCAAGTTTGGAAAGTTTTCAAAAGGGATATATTTTCCCCGCAGGCCCACCGCAATCAATCGATTATGCCACGTGTCCAGGGGGAAAAATTTGAAAATTTGACTAAGTGTTGGCGCCATGGAAAAAAATTTAGAGGAAAGGCCCGCGCCCAATCACATTTGCCACGTGTCCTATGGCATCGACCTTTTGGAGCGAGGGGAGTTAAATTTTGGTGAAAATTTTGGAAAAAGGGAAAGGAAAATTGTTGGCCCATAGCCCCCCCCTACCAAAGCAATTATGCCACGTGTCCATGGGCACGCGGAGCTGAGCAGGAGCGGGGAGGAGATTGGGAAATTTTCCCAAAGGGATTGCGCAAAAGGAAAATGTTTTCCCAAGGCCCAAAATGAATGAGATGATGCCACATGTCCTGTCCCAGAGACCGGAAGGTGGGGAGAATTTGGGAAATTTTCCCAAAGGAAAAAGAAGGAAATTTCAAAGGAAAAATCACCCCCAAATGCGAACAATCACATCTTGCCACGTGTCCGTGGCGGCAAAAAATCAAGAAAAGCCCGCATGGAAAATTTAAAGGGGAAAGCCCACATCCAATGGGGTTTTGCCACATGTCCAATGGGAAAAATGGTCAAAAAGTGATGGAAAATTTAGGAGGAAAGGCCCGCACCCAATCAGCACACGCCACGTGTCCTCAGATCATCGGCCCGGCGGGGAATTTTTGAAAATTTTCCAAAGGCGAAAACAAAGGAAAATGAAGCATTAGAGGCCCACACCAATCAAAACATGCCACATGGCACCCAAAATGGTGGAGCATGGGGAATTTTTGGAAAATTTTCCAAATGACCAAAAAGTGGAAAATTTAAAAATTTGCCCGCCAATCCGATTTGGCCCTGTTTTGCCCTAAAATTTCAAACGGCCATATCTTTCGATCCAGAGCTCGGTTTTTCACGTTCTTTATATCAATGGAAATATGGTGAAATTATCTACAAGATTCTAGGGTCATTTTTTCATTTTGATGGAGTTTGGAGAGAGAAAATTGAAAAACACTGGCACGTGGTCATGGATAGAAATGACGTTTCAACCACCATTTTTAATGAAGAATGGCTCGCATTCTCTCCCAGCATGGTGAAAAATGTCAGGGATGGGCCTGTAAGGATGCCCATGTTGTTTTACTATGTTTTTGGTTGGTGGTTGAAGCTCTCCCATGTTTTCCCACATGTTTCTCTCTCCTGGGGTCATTTTTGGCACTGTAAAAGCCAGATTTGGCTCATTTTTGAAGGGTTGAACATTTTTTATGTATCACAGCTCCCCTTTCACCTTTTTGTGATTTTGTGGAAAAATCAGACCTTTTCCAAGACTATAACATGTTTTCCTCCCAGATGTCATGTTGTAATGTATGTATTTTGATATTGAAATGACAATACAAGCTCTGTGAATGAGTTTCAATCCTCTCCTTATGTTGTTTGTTTTCTTTCTAGATCTTTCATTACATGTCATCAGTTTGTGCATGATGTTTTGTTGCATTTCTATGATCTGTGTCAATCTACAGAAGTAAAAATGTCTCACCACTCCTTTGGTGCATCACCTTATTAGCATTAGTTTCAATTTTTGCATTCTCTATCTCTGCCCTCTTTGGAATTTAGAGTAGGATTTTGAATTCAAACCTCTCGCAACTTGTAAGTGATATATCCTAATCAGAGGAGTTGAGGAACCAACCTCTAATCTAGAGATTCCTCTCCCATTTTTACAAGTCCCACACTTGGGGAGAGGATTCAATGTTGTGCAATCACACTGATGTCCAAAATGTCAAACTAGAAGTCTGATCAACATCCAGGGGTGTTGCTTGATTTGCAACAACAGTTTTGGCATGCCCGGTGGGACCTTAGAGGTCTTCATCTTCATTGCAACAAATTGATGTGCATTTGTTGCAAGTTTCTTGCTTAAAAGAGCCCTAAATTACACATCTGGTGACTCCAAGGAAGAAGAATCAACTGGTTTTAGCAGTACAGACCTAAAACTCATGAGAAGAATCACCACAAGGTCAAGAGTTGAGAAGAAGAGGTGTTGTTTGAGTATCTGTAGTTATCTCCAAGAAGAAGGCAAAGAGGGAGGAGAATTCAAAGGTCTCCATCTCCACCAAATAGAACTCTATCAACTCCTCCACCTGGTAGGCCTTTCATTCAATCAACAAGGGTTCTAAGGCCAATCAGAATGGCACAAAACAACCCCTATGTCAATTTCACTGGCAAGCAGCCCACTTGCTCTCAATGCACAAAATCCAATCCTAGTTGCAGCATTGAAGAACATTCCATACTTTACTGGAGAAAATCAGACCACTCCTGGTGATCATGTTAAGGATATTGCTAATATTTGTGCAATCCATGAGATCAATGAGATGCAAGTTGTTGTCAAACTTGCTTGGCATCTTCATTCAAAGGGAAAGCTTTGCAATGGTTCAGGAGTCTTGCCTCAGGTTCTATCCAAAATTGGAACCAGCTATGTATAGCCCTCCATGAGCAGTTTGGAGAAAAGGGAGATAACTTGTCCCTTTTGGAGCAGCTGACAACCATCAAGAGAGCTCCCAATGAGCAGCTGACTGACTTCAACTTCAGATTTCAAATGACTTGGGAGAGAATTCCAGTGGCAGTAAGGCCAGCAGCAGAAGGTGCTTTTCTATATTACCTTAAAGCTTTAAATTCTGATATTTCTATGTTAATTCAATCCATGGGAGGCACAACTATCCCTGTTGCTTATAGCATTGCCATTAGAGCTGAAAATTGTTTGATTCAAGCTGGCAAGCTAGCTCCTAGGCCTCCAATGCCATTGTTTCCAAGTTTAGAGAGCCCAAGTACTAGCCAAGTGCCTAATTTAGCTCCTATTCCCACTCCTAGAAATCAGAATTCAAGTGAAGCTTCTACTTCATCTTCTAGTGCCTCAAATGAACTTCAAGAAGTCATGAAGCAATTGTAAAATCTAGGTAATGAGCTGGTTACACTCAAGAGGCAGCAAGCCCAAGGTTTTAGACCTCTTTCCAAATTCAAGCTCAGCCTAACAGCAGCCATACCAACCTCAAAGACCACCCAATCCAGCTGCAAATTTAAACCAAGCAAGACCTCCTGCCAACAGACCATTTCAGCCCTATAATCCCAATGCTATATCTGCCTCTAAGGCATTAGTGCCAATAAAAAAACATAGCTCAAGAGTATGATTGGTGTTTCCCATGCAATGAACCTCACAACCAGTCTATGTGTTTCAACGGTGCCTTAAATCAAGCATTAATGGTGACTACAACTGGTGTGGAGGGTGAAGGTAGTCAAGGAAATAACCAACAACAAGAAACATTCCAGCAACAATCAGCTCCAAATGATACCACACTTGTAAACTGGCAAGGCAGAAGATTTTTGTGGCATGAATCAAATATTCCCCAAAGTGTTGCAGCCAACACAAGGTCAAAAAGGAGGAATTTGGGTGAAGAACAACCATTGGCTCCAAATAATCCACAACCTCCTACTACTCCACAAATTATTGGCAAACAAAATTCAGTTCCAAACACACAAGGGCTGCCTAAAACAACTCCTAGGCCAACTCAAATGCCAATTTGTTGCTGCCCATATGCAAGGAATGAATGTGCAGGCCAAGGGACAACAAAGAGATGCTTCATCTCCATTCAACATCATTGATCAGATGAAGAAGACAAATGTAAACATATCAATGTGGGAATCACTATCTATCCTAGGCCAAAGAGATTTGCTACAAGCTGCCATGAAGGACTGGTCAACTTCAAATCAGCAAGTCCAAATGCAAGAGAAGGTGCTCACAAATGCTGCCCAACCTGAAGGGAATCATGGAGGACAGCAAGGTAAAATGTTGAAGCCCCCTCCATTCTATGTTTCATTGATCATTGAAACCAATTAGTACACAATTGCATGATTGATTCCGGGCAAGTAGTTCAAGAATGCCCAAGAAAATAGCTTGATCATTGGGAATTCAAGATGAAGTCATATCCAAAGGGGTAGTGCAATTGATGGGACAAAGAGTAATAATAGTTGGAGTGATAAAAACTTGAGTCTTACTTTGCATGCATGCCCCAACGTTGTTGTTTTACAAGATGTCTCAGTAATAGATCTTCCACCACTCTTTGCCCTATGTCTGTCAAGGGATTTCATAGCCAAGATTGGAGGTTACTTATCTACTGATTGGTCACACATGTTGTTCAGAACAAGATATGGAACCAAGGCCACAATCAGATCTGAACCTATTGCAAAACTTTCACATTGAGCCTTACACTCCAAGTCGATCAATACCAATTGTTCAAAGATTTGATCAAGAGGATTATCCAAGCACTGATGAAACTGACACCAAGGTAGGAAGCATCCTAGATCTAACTCTTGATGAATGGGAAAAAGGTGCATGCTTTTGATCCTTATCAAGAAATAGAAGAATCTGAGCTAGGAGTCTATTGCATGCATGAAGAAAATCAGCCTATTCCTAACATCACCAAGCCAAACCACAAGGATGACAATGAGGTATGGCAGTTGTTTTTTGATGGATCAAGGAGTAGACAAGGTGCAGGAGGGGGAGCTATGCTTGTTTCACCTCAAGGAGTTAAGTATTATTCAGCTTTTAGATTTCAGTTTGCATGCTCTAATAACACTGCTGAATATGAAGCCTTGATACAAGGATTGCATTGGTCAATCAAGAGAGGAATAAAGAACTTGCAAGTCTTTGGTGACAGTGAGTTGATTGTCAACCAAGTTAAGGGGCAGCATGCTGTCAAGAATGATCTACTCAAGTGCTACAAAAATAGGGTGTGGGACCTCATTGAATATTTTGAGGGCTTTGGCATAAAATCCATTCCTAGAAAAGAGAACCAAGTTGCTGATAGGCTTGCAGCAGTTGGGGCAGCCTTTGACGTTGTTGAAAGCATTCAAAAGACAAGGTACAACCAAACATCCATGTGATTGTAAGGCCTTCAGTGCCAGAAACAATGTAAGTTGGCAAGTGTTTGAAAATGATCAGCAAATCATCCATTTCTTGCAAGAAGAGGCTGAGTTCTCAGCTAAAAATCAGAAAAGTTGGAGCAGCAGTATGGTGACCAAGTGGTACAGCTGAGAACCAACAAACTACCAAAGGGACTTATTACTTTGGAGTCCATTTTCAATCCTAATGATCAGTTTAGGAAGGAGAAAGCAAACATCCAAGTCAAGGGAGAAGATTCAGTGTCCATCTCGGTGGAAGAAGGAAAATCACTCCAAATTGGTAAGATGACAACTGAACAAGAAAGGTATGAGTTCATACAACTTTGTCAAGAATTCCCTGATGTGTTTGCTTGGAGCTATGAAGATTTGAAAGGTTTCAATCCCAAGTTAGCTCAACACACCATTGAATTGGATCCAAGTACTAAACCCATCGACAAAAACAAAGGCCACTCAATCCACACATGGAGCCTCTCATGAGAAAGGAATTGAATAAGTTGATAGAATCAAGAATCATATTCCCTATCAAGCATTCTAGTTGGGTAGCCAACTTGGTTCCAGTTAGAAAGAAGAGTGGGGAAATCAGATTGTGTGTTGACTTCAGAGATTTGAATAGAGCATCTCTCAAGGATCATTATCCACTTCCTTCCATGGAGCAGATTTTGCAAGTTGTTGCTGGCTCTGAAGAGGTTTTCATTACTTGATGGCTATTCGGGTACAATCAGATTATGGTGAAAGAAGAAGATCAGTTCAAGATAGCCTTTACAACCAAATGGGGAACTTATGCATACAGGAAAATGCCATTTGGGTTGTCCAACGCTGGAGCTACTTTCCAAAGAGCAATGGACATGGCGTTCAAGGATTTGATTAACAACATGGTGCTGATATATCTTGATGATATCACTATTTTTTCAAAAAATGCAGCAGACCACCTCTTTCATTTGAGACAAGTGTTCCAAAGGTGCAGAAGATTTGGAGTATCCTTGAATCCTAAAAAGTGTATTTTTCTAGCCCATGAAGGGAAAGCTCCTTGGCCACATTGTCTCCAAAGAGGATTAGCAATTGATCCAGAAAGAGTCAAGCCATAAGAGCACTACCATTGCCAAGCCACAAGAAGGCCCTTCAAAGTTTCTTGGGAGAATAAATTTTGTTCGAGAGTTTGTCCCAAATTTTGCAGCCCTAGTCAAGCCTATCACCAAGATGTTAAAGAAAAGCATGGCTTTCAAATGGACAAAGAAGGGCAAGGAAAGTTTTGAAGCAATCAAAGAAGCCATCTCTCAAGCCCCAACTCTCATCAACCTAGATTTCTCCAAGGATTTCATCCTCTATGCATTTGGGGGTGATGATACTATTTCTACAATTTTGGTACAACAAAACAAAGACAATGATGAGCAGCCAATTGCTTTCTTCAGCCAAAGCCTGGAGGATTATGAGGTGAGATATTCTTTCATTGAGAAGCATGTTCTTGCAGTAATCAGAAGCTTGAAGAAATTCAAGCATCTAGTTTCAAACAACAAGGTTCAATTGTTGGTTTCTCATGTGGGAGTTAAAGACTTCCTCCTCAACAAAGACTTGAATGAAAAGAGAGCAGGTTGGATTACTCGTGTCATGGAGTATGACATTGAGATCAAAGTCACCAAGTTGGTCAGAGGAAAAGGATTGTGTGAGCAGCTGGTTTTGAACAAACAAAAGGAAGCATGCAATGAGAAGGAGGTTGTTTTGGCATTGCAAGACAGCCATGAGCAAGGAAGCACTCAAGAAGAGAATGATGGTGTCCTCACTCCTTGCTGGACCCAAGACATAATGCACTTCCTAAGCATAGGTCTATGCCCTCCAGAGATGAACAAGACCAAAAGAAGACACTTCAGATTGCAGGCTGTCCCATATGCCCTTGTTGATGGTGTTTTGTTCAAAAAGGATGTGAATGGAGTGTTACTGAGATGCATTGGTACAAATCAGATTCATAGGATGTTGGAAGAGTTCCATGGTGGATCAGCTGGTGGTCATTTTGCACCAAGAGTGACAGCTCTAAAGATCATGAGGGCTGGCTATTATTGGCCCAAGATTTTCAGTGATTGTTATGCATGGATCAAGAGGTGCAAGAATTGTGCATTCTTCACAGGTAAAGAGAGGCTAGCTGCCCTTCCATTGCATCCAATTTCAGTTGACCAGCCATTCATGCAATGGGGTTTGGACTTCATTGGAGTCATTAATCCCAATTCAAGCCAAGGGCACAAATGGATTTTAATAGCAATAGATTACTTCACCAAGTGGACTGAAGCAATAGCACTCAAGGAAGCAAATGAATCTAGCATCCTAGACTTCTATGAGGGAATAACAACCAGATTTGGCATACCTACTACAATAATATCAGATAATGCATTGGCATTCATTGGGTCCAAGGTGACTAAATGGGCTGTCAAGAATGGGATCTACCTAAGCACTTCATCAAACTATTACCCTCAGGGTAATGGCCAGTGAATCTACAAATAAGAACTTGTTAAGAATCATTAGGAGGACCCTTGATGAAAATCAGAGATCTTGGCATACTAAGTTGAAATCAGCCTTATGGGCTGATAGGATAACTCCTAAAAGATCTACAGGTAACTCCCCATTCAAGCTTGTTTATGGAAGAGAGGCAATTTTTCCCATGTCACTTGAGTTGCCAACATTGGAACTCATGAAACAGTTGGAGTTGTTGGAGTTTGAGCCCATGGAGGTTAGATATGCAAAATTGATGGAGCTCCAAGAAATCAAAAATCAGGCATCCCAAGCAATGGAGAAGGATCAAGCTTTGATAAAGAAGACCTTTGATAGAAAGGCCAAGAATAGATCTTTCCAAGTTGGAGATCTAGTGTTAAAATGGGATGCAGACAGAGAAAAACCGGGAAGGCATTCAAAATTTGATGCCATTTGGAGTGGCCCATACATGGTCACAAAGTGTAAGGACAACAATGCTTTCCAATTGTCTTCATTGATGGTGAAGAACTATAGATTCCAGTCAATGGGATCTATCTAAAGCATTGCTACTGAAGGGAATTCTCCACCTTGTACATATTAGCTTAGGTTTTCATTCCTCCAAGTGCTTGTGCACATTGTTTTGTTGTAGATTAGCTTTTCTTTCCCTAAGTGCTTTGGCACAAGCTTGTTGTTCCTGAAATGTGTCTTGCAGCCTTGCTCCAATCAGATGATGTTCCACCCTCCATCTTCCTCCTTGTAGTGTTCTAGTCAGTTGGGGTACCAAACAGAGAATTTAATGACTCCATGCCCAATGGATTGCTTCAGAAACTGGTAACTTCATCCAGCAGGCAGATGACCCCTCTGAGTCACCAAAATTGTTATCCAAAATGTACCCCTTGCTCATTTTGTGGCTAACTCCTTTCATTCTTCCCTCTCTTGTGCCTCAATCATAATTTTTTTCTTTTCAGCACTCAAAACTTTCTGGAAATGGCACCATTAGATAGAGCTCTTTCTCATCTTTCCATAAAGGTAAAGTTTTCCTCCTAACTCCATGTATTTTTGAAGAAATTATGGCTCGGGAGTTTTTGTGGGAAATTTTCCCCTAAAGGCCCGCAACCAATGAAATGGCGCCACGTGTCCAAGGAAGTGGCGGGGGTCGAGGAAAACTTGGTTTTTTTACCAAGTGTTTGGAAAAGTTTTCAAAAGGATATTTTTCCCCAGGCCCACCGGTGAATCGATGTGCCACATGTCCAAGGGGGAAAAATTGAAAAATTTGACTAAGTGTTGGCACCATGGAAAATTTAAGAGGGAAAGGCCCGCGCCCAATCACACTTTGCCACATGTGTCCTATGGCATCGAATTTGAGCACGGAGGAAAGTTAAAATTTTGGAAAAGTGTTGGGAAAAAGGGAAAGGAAAATTATTGGCCCATAGCCCCCGCCAATCAAAGCCCGCCACGTGTCCATGGGCACGTGGACCAGCAGAGCGTGGGGGAGATTGGGAATTTTTCCCAAAGGGGTTGCATGCAAAAGGAAAAATGTTTTCCCAGGGCCCGCAATGAATGAGGTGATGCCACGTGTCCCAGACTGGCAGGGAAGGTGGGGAGAATTTGGGAAATTTTCCCAAAGGAAAAAGAAGGAAATTTCAAAGGAAAAATCCCCCCCCAAATGCGGAACCAATCACATCATGCCACGTGTCCGGTGGCGGCAAAAAACTCAAGAAAAGCCCCATAAGGAAAATTCAAGGGAAAGCCCACATGAATGGGGTTTTTCCACGTGTCCAAGTCAAAGAAAAATGCTCAAAAAGTGATGGAAAATTTAGGAGGACATGCCCACGCATCCAATCAGCATGCGCCACGTGTCCTCAACTCATCGGCCCGACGGGGAATTTTTGGAAAATTTTCCAATGGCAAAACAAAGGAAAATGAAGCATTAAAGGCCCATGCCCAATCAAAACATGCCACATGGCACCCGAAATGGTGGAGTGGGGAATTTTTGGAAAATTTTCCAAATGACCAAAAAGTGGAAAATTTAAAAAATTTTGCCCGCCAATCCGATTTGGCCCTGTTTTGCCCTAAAATTTCAAACGGCCATATCTTTCGATCCAGAGCTCAGTTTTTCACGTTCTTTATATCAATGGAAATCTGGTGAAATTATCTACAAGATTCCAGGGTCATTTTTGCATTTTGATGGAGTTTGGAGAGAGAAAATTGAAAAACACCTCTGGCACGTGGTCATGGATAGAAATGACGTTTCAACCACCATTTTTAATGAAGAATGGCTCGTATTCTCTCCCAACATGGTGAAAAATGTCGGGGATGGGCCTATAAGGATGCCCATGCTTGTTTTACTACATTTTTGGTCAGTGGTTGAAGCTCTCCCATGTTTTCCCATGTTTCTCTCTCCTGGGGTCATTTCTGGCATTGTAAAAGCCAGATTTGGCTCATTTTCAAGGGTTGAACATTTTTTATGTATTACAGGCTCCCTCTTTCACCTTGAAAGTGATTTTGTGGAAAAATCAGACCTCTTCCAGGACTGTAACATGTTTTCTACCTCCCAGATGTTGTAATGTATGTATTTTGATATTAAAATGACAATGCAAGCTCTGTGAATGGGTTTCAATCCTCTGCTTATGTTGTTTGTTTTCTTTCTGATCTTTCATTACATGTCATCAGTTTGTGCATGATGTTTTGTTACATTTCCATGATCTGTGTCAATTTGCAGAAGTAAAAATGTTCACCACTCCTTTGGTGCATCACCTTATTAGCATTAGTTTCAATTTTGCATTCTCTATCTCTGCCCTCTTTGGAATTTAGAGTAGGATTTTGAATCCATATCCCTCCAACTTGAGGCCTATTGCCTCAGTAATCAATTCTTCATTTATAATAACTCGGTGACCACCATACTCCACCTTTCTATCCTTCTAGTCCATTGCAAAATGAACTAAAATATTTTGGTCATGCCTCTGAATGCATTCTATAAAATTGGAAATGCCTCCCTTTTGTAGGAGGTTCCATAGCTCCTCATTGTTCTTCCAAGCCAGATCACTACAGGGCTCTAGTTGGCATGAGGCACCTCCCATCTCCTTCTCCCTACTACTCCTGTAATTTTTCTGCTTAAAACCCTCATTTGAATCTTTATTTTCCTTATGTCTGTCTAATTTTTGAGAACCCAACCACCTGTTTGAGGATCATGGGCGTTAATATGGCCATAGTTAGGATGATATTTCTCACATGTGTGATCTTTCACACCCACTAAATCCCACACCATTTCATTATTATTCCTACTCCATGCTTGATTTCCCATATTTATCTACATTAATGCTATTATGTACCTCCTCGGGGTCTAATTTTCATTATACTAAATGGTTAGATTACTATTGATGCCAATATTGGCCAAGGTATCTACAACCTTATTCCCCTCCTTATAAGTATAGCTAATGATGATATTCTTGAAATTTTGACAAATATTTATAGATTCGATAATAAAGTCCTTAATAGTCCAGCTAGGAGGAAAAAGCTGATTAAGGTGATTGATACTGTTTAGTGAATCTCCTTCCATAATTATGTTCTATATGTTATAATCTTTGGCAACCCTTAGCCCCCATAGAGCAACAAGGGATTTTGCATAGTGATTTGTCTGAATCCCATTTTGCCAACATAAGCAGCAACTAAGCAGCCTTTATGATCACGAATTACACCTCCCCCTGCATCAATTCCAGGATTACCCTTGGAGGCACCATCAAAGTTTAGTTTATGCCAATTAATCTTAGGAGGGATCCAATGAATCAAAGACCTATCAATGTTTGAATTATTCCTAATCTACATATTTATAGCTCCAATCTTCCAATTGGAAAGAATATATTCTTCATTCCTAGGAGCCTTTGAGGTATTACTATCCTTAAAATGAAAATTTAGTTAAATGATGTGTTACTATTAAGGCACCTCATCACCTTGCTGTTATTTTTACATCTCTTCATAATAATAAAACATGGATTCAATCTAATATCTATTCTCCTACAAGTATATATGGTATAAGAAATCTCTACTCGAGATAAATTGTTTTAGGAATAATCTGTAATGATCTATATTGACTTGTTATTGAGGTTTTTAACACTTCCATCGCTCCGATTGAAAATAAGATGGGAAATAAATATTTCAATATAAGGATGGAAATTTTTTATTATTTCATAGATTTTAATATTCTATTTGACATAAAGTTAGGAGGCTCTAACTATAATTGGACCAATAGGAGACTTAGAGAAAGTCTCATCATGGTTATATTAGATAGATCTCTTGTTTCATCTAATTGGTTTTTATCTCAATATTTTTCTTTCATCTCTTCCTAGAATTAGATCAAATCATAATCCTCTTTTTATCTTCCTAGACAACAAAGGTAAACATGCTCCAACTCCTTTCAGATTTGAAAAAACATATACTAAGCATCTTGATTTCCATAAAAATCAAGATTGGTGGAAGACTGATAAGACTAGTTCCGCTATGTATATTTTGGTCCAAAAACTTAAAAATGTTAAGTTCAATGTGAAAAAATGGAATAAACATGTTTTTGGTAATATTTTTGAAAATAAAATAAAATCAAAGATGAGATCTCCATGTTGGAGATAAAGGTGCAAAATAATGGTATGGATGTCATTCAATACTATTATAAAAATGAACTACTTAGTGAACTTCATACTATCAACACCTACGAGGAAATTAATTGGAGACAAAATTCACAGGTGTTGTGGCTTATGGAAGGAGAAAGAAATACAAATTACTTTCATATGAATACCCTTAAACATAGAATTCATGCCAAAATAACTTCAATAACTCTAGGTAATGGACAGAAAAAATCATATATCAACATCATACGTAAAACGGTTGTTGATTTCATAAGAAACTTCTTTAAAAGTGGATAAGGAAAATGAAAATTGTATTAATATACTGCTGGAAAATATCCATCATTACTCCGAGATGAAAGATGAGATGGACTCCCTTCTAGTGCCTATGGATATGGAGGAACTTCATACACTGTTTTCTCTTTTTTGATGGTGATAAATCCCTGAACAAACAATTTCCCAAAAAGTTTCTATCAAATTTCTTGGAAAATTTACAAAAATATCTTCTAAATTTTTTCAATGAATACTTTTCAAATGGTATCCTTTTAAAGGAAATAAACAATAACTTAATTTTCCTCATCCCTAAAAAAGTTGGTGCTAAATATTTTAAATATTTTAGACCTATTAGTCTTTCTAATATGATTTACAAAATTTTCACCAAGACTATAGCCTCTAGAATACATCCATTTTTAAAGAATATTATATCATGGCAACAAGGAGGATTTGTGAAAGAAAGGAAAATTCGAGATGGAATCATGATGGTTCCTAAGAAAATTCATTCCAAGAAAAATAGAAAAAAGTGGGAATGATAATCAAACTTTACATGAATAAGGACTTTGACAATGTTTCCTAGGATTTTTTAGACAAAGTTCTTGAAAAATTTGGATTTGCCACCAAATTCAAAAATTTGATCAAGGAATGCCTATCCAACCCCATTTTATCCATTCTCATCAATGGAGATCCTAAAATTTTCTTTGGTAGTAAAAGAAGAATTAGGAAAGATGATCCTATCTCCCCCATCCTCTTTATCATTATGGATAAAAACCTCAACAGATATATATTTAAAGACATTGTATATGGTATAATTTATGGGTTAAATCCATCATATAATTTCATGGTATCACATTAATATTTTTAGATGACACTATCTTGCTCGTTATAGCCTCTATTTTCGAAGCTAAAAACTTATTTATGTTGTCCTACTATGAAGATGCTTCATAAAAATCATAAATTATGTCAAGAGCTCTGTTTTTTCATCAACACTTGTATTTGACAACAAAATATTGCTAAAAATTTAGGTTGCAACATAAAATCTATCCCCTCCACATGTTTAGGAATGCCTCTCTTCAATGAGTCGATGCCTATGGAGGTATGAAACACTCTTATTTATAGATTTTATTTAAATATTGTTATTTGGAAAGGGATATACTTTCAAGTGTAGCCAAATGTATACTTTGTTAAAAGTACATTGAAAAAATGCCCATATACCTTTCTATCTTTGTTCATAATTCCTCAATCTATTGTGGATAGAATTGACAAAATCTATAAATAATTCCTTTGGATGGGAGTTGAATTACAAAATAGAATTCCGTTGGTTTCTTGGGAAAAATTATGGAGACAAAATAATCAAGATGGTATGGGCATTAAAAATATGGAGAATATGAATAAATCACTTCTTACAAAAATGGGATGGAGGCTTCTAAAGGAAAACCTTCCTTAGTGTAACATTATTAAAATAAAATAATTAAACAAAGACTATATTAAAGAACTTATAAATTATGATGAGCTCCTAAAGGTTCTTAGTTTTTGAACTCTTTGATTAAAATTTGGAACCTGATTTGTTAAGGCTCTAGATGGGAGTTGAAAAAATTGTGCACAAATTTCTTTTGGGAAGATTAGTGGAACTTTTAGATAAACCAATATAAAAGAGACACCTTGTAAGTAATAATTTCTCAGACCAAGAATAAGTATGGTGATAAAACTTATTAGTACATTAGTTATAGAGATGAAAAAGATATTGGAATAGAATTTCTATAGAAGGAATAAGAATAGTGATAGGGATAATTTGGATTTTATGAAGAATATGATATCTAGTATGCACATCCATGATAATAATACCGAGGATGAACTTATATGGGAGGAATCATTCAATGGAAATTACAATATTTACCTAGGATATAACAAAACAATTCAAAATCAATATTCTTTAATTCATTGGAAATAAGTGTGGATAAGAGAAATCACCCCAAAACTTAACTTCTTTTTATGGAAAAATGTCCAAAACAAAATTATCACCGTGGATAACATCGTAATAAAATTATCATGCGACTTCCTCGCAGCTTCTCGGCTTCAGCAATTACGCAGCCGCTCGTGAGAAGACCAACGGCTACAGCTTCCCGATCTTATGTGATTTTCAACAAAGAAAAGAAACGAATCTTCTTCACGCTCAATGGCATTCTAGAATCTGTTGTAACTCGCACACCACCGAGAAGATGGGAGGACCTCCTGTCACAAATTCAGCCGTTCGCGGACCACCGATTGGAAGGAAAACACCGAGCTTTGGAACATTCTCAGCATAGGCGGCTTCACCAGCTTTGTTGAAAGGGTGCAAGGACATGATCAAAGTATTTCAGTACACTTTGCTAAGGAGTGGAAAGAGAGGACTGTCGACTATGGGGGACAGAAAATTCTTGTCAATGAAGAGCTCATTGCTGAAGCGACCGGTCTCAGCCTGGATGGGTACCGCTTCTTCAACAAAAGGGTTATCAAAGAAACTGAAGAAAGAAGATTTGTGGAGGAAGATGAGAAGCTTATTTTTAGCACAGCGGGTCTGCTTGTAAGCTCAATTCCATCACCATTTGATGAAGTCACTCGCATGATGATTCGTTTCATCTCCTTGGAAGGTAGGTTTGTTACTGTCCCAGCTAAGCATCTCATCTTTTTAAACCACTTCCGTAGGAATAGATTGGTTTGCTTCCCTCATTATCTTTTAAACTCTCTTGAGCGCTCCATTTTGGAGTTCCAGAAGCATACCCGGGCGGTTCCCTTGCATCAAGGGCTTATTTTGCTAATTCACAAATACTGCCTTCTCAAGTACCCCGGTCTTCCTTCCTCTCCTAGCCCGGCTCCGATGGGCTCCGCTGCTGCCAGTCCTGCTTCTCCTGCTGCCCTTGCTGCCCTTGCTGCTGCCCCTGCCACCGGTGCTGCTACCCCCATGCCGGCTGCACATGTTTCTCCTTCTATTCCTCCTTCTGCTCCTCCTGCCACCCACCTCGCCTCTACCTCTAAACGTCCACTCACCAGGGCTTCTAGGAGACTCAACCTTGAGACTCTTGCAGCAGGGAAAGAGCCTCTTGATCTTGACATTGCACGTGACCTGCTAAACATAAGTAGTGCCAGTCCCCGGGAAGCACAGATGGATAACCCTTCCAAGAGACTGGAGGCCTTAGAGGCTGAGATAAAAATGCTGAAGGATGAGGTCAAAAACCTAGCTAAGCAAAAAGGTAAGAAAAGCATGGAGGGGGAAGGGAGCATTGACAATAGTCAGATTGAAGACATATACAAAAAGCTGACCTCCTTGGACTCCTGCCTTGGGAAGGCTAAGACTAGGCATGATTACAACATTTCCGCCTTTAGGGCCATTGAGGAATTCATCGTGGGGCATGCCAAAAGTGTTTCCAACCTCAGCGGTGTCCCGGCTGCACTTTGGGGCAATGAAAAAGAGAGCAAAAGAACCATCGAGGAGCTCGATAAGACGGATGCTGCCCACATGACCGCTTTGGGTATGTTTCATGCTTGGAAAAAAGTCAAGATCAGTGTTGATCAAGCAGCCAAGAAGTAGTCCTGCATGCTTCTACTGCTCTCTTTTGTTATTCTTACTGTTTCTTGGCTGTCGGGTTACTATTTTTTTGCTGTTGTTTTGCTGTTAAGTCTCGCTTGTGTAGCTGTTTCTGGGCTACGTGGATTTTCATTGTATTTCCTGGACTTGGTTAGTCCTGCTATGTTTCTCACTCTTATTCCAGCTTAAAGGCCTTATTTTGTATTCAAGGGTATAGTCCCTTTCAAAAAACTATTTGCCATTATTAAAAAAAAACATCGAATAAAATGGAAAATTATCCCTAATAGATGTACTATGTATAAAGTCAAGGAAGAAAATGTCAATAATTTATTCATGCATTTCCACTTTACTAATACACTATGGAGTCTCATTTTTGAAAAATAAGGGATACAATGCGATCTTCCATTACCTCTTGAAGAATTCTAGTCACAATGATTTTTTCACACTAAATGTAAATCAATGAGATTGCTCTAGGACATCATCTTCATGAATACCCTCTAGGCCATTTTGAAATAAATAAATAGAAAAATCTTTAAAGAAAAAAACCTTACTATCAACACTATTTTTAAAAGATTAAGGACAATATGAAGGGTACTGATATTAAAATTCTTAAAAATTGGAATGTTCAGATGCATCAGATAAAATTTAATGTGATTCCAGACATCCTAAACATGAGAATAAATGGAAACATCCTCCTAATGGTTGGGCCAAGATAAAATTTTATGTGGCTTTAAGAAGAAATCCTTGCAAGACCGGAGGGGGAAGAGTCATCGAAATAACAACAAAGACCTTAACACTACTTATGTTAGAAATTTGGGGAATAAAACCAATAATTTTTTTGAACCCATGGTTTCTTTATGAGTGTTGTAATTATATAAAAAAATGGATATTAGATTCTTATGGGTGGAAGGGGAATCTCTCAACATTAGTAACTTTCTCCTAAAACAAATATCCTACTTGGACAATAATAAAAATTATAAATGAATACATATATTTTCTCAATTCTTACACTTAATTTAACATAACACACACCTATATAGAGGGAAACAAAGTTATATAAAACTTTTCCAACACTAGAGTTAAATTCTCATCTTTTTGAATTTGGATAGGGAATAATGATATTCCCATGAAAATTATGGCTTTGGTTAATCATGAATGTGGAAAATGGTCATAATAATCCTCTTACATATCTTTCCCAAGATACACTATCCTCTTGCACACTTTATTTTTCCCTTTTAAACACCCCTCCCATGACAACATCCTTTCAATTTTGGCGACGCTTTTGGAGAGATTTGTATTTTATTTCCATAACCTTTATGGTTTGTGTGGTCTAGAGACCAATATTGAGGTGTGAATATGGGCGGATATATCTACCATGTTCATCCACAATTTTAATAAAAGATAGAGATAAGATTCTTAGATTTGGAAAATTATGGGCATTGGTAACTTTTCCACCTTCTTGAAAATAAATAGGGGACAAGATCCCCATATATCCTCCAATTTTGCTGCTACTTGGAAGGAAAAGGTCATCGATTTCAAAGCTCAAAGATACAACATTACTAAGGACTTAATTACTCATGTTACCAGGATAAATACATTGGGATTTAAGTTTTAAAAAAGTAAATGCAAAAATTAAGAACAAGAGGCCAATTTATGGAATATGGACTAGTGGATCTGGTAGTTGACAATAGTTTGAACTTGATAAAAAAATTCGGAACCTATAGTGGGACATAAGGGGAACAACTGAAACCTATTCATGGTGGTTTCCTACACACTTCCATTCCCATCCTATATAATGGGGTGGTTAATATTATCATTAGGTTCCTGAATCTTGAAGGGCACTATCATCTCATCAACACCTATCATCTTGTTTTCTTAAACTAGTTTAGAAGACACAATCAAGTAATCTTTACTTTATACATCTCGAGTCTTTGGAAAATTCAATAAAATAAGTTTAATGGGGTGATAAAATTTATCCTCTTCATTAAGCAATTGTCCTTATCATTCAAACTACTATTATGAATATTAACCCTAATAAAAATCGAGTCCCCATACCCTCCCATTATCCATTTTGCCAAGAATAATAAAAGGTTAGGTGAGGAAATTATTCCCACTCACATGCTCATAAGAAATTCCTACAAGGGTAATATTATAGAGGGAAGTAGTGATGCAATTAATTTAATCTAACACAATAGTACCTTAACTAACATTCATATCAAAAATATAATCTTGTCCATTTTTTTACAAAATAGGCTAGAGAAGGTCTCATTTAACATATCATGTAAGTGAGAAGGTGTCATCTTAACTCAAATAAATATCAAAGCATCAAGATACATTAATGCACCATAGATAATTGAGTGTTATCTGAACCATACCAAAGATCAAATATGATTTTATTCTAGAATCATTTGGCATGTATTCAATTTGATTGGTTTGTATATCCACCATGTATCTATTCTATCATATATACACTCCATAGTTGGTTGATGTCATTTATTATAACACTTGAAATTATGCTAAGTGGTACATTTTATTATAAATACCTAGCTGAAAGGATTTTTATGGTCACATTCTTGTAGAATTTGTTTTTGAACATTATACTCAATAGGGAACCGATGGGAACATGACACTCAATGCCTTCTTAATCTTGGCTAAAATATTGATAAAAAAACAAGGATTTTTGCTTAATTAATGGGATATTTATAAAGATGTAATGAAATGGATAAAAAAGATATCAAGATGATTTGGGATGATGTTAAAGAACTTAAAGCAAACGAGGAAGAAAAATACACCCAAAACTAAATAGAAGCCAAACTGGAAAATGTGGAAAGAAAATACAATGACCTAGATGATGGATTTATTATCCAAAATGATATCATTAATTTTATCATTAAAGAGATAAAAACAAAGTTAAAAATAATGGGGAAGTTAAGAGAAAGGAATCTCGAGAAGAGAGAGACTCTTGAAAGATCTCATTCAAATCTCCACCCAAGTGAAAATAAAGAACAATCAAAATTGACCTATTATTTTTAGTTTGTTTTATTGTGTTTTTAGCTGGGTTATGGATGTATTCGAGTTGTATTCTAGATATATATTCAGGATGTATTATGGATTTATTTGGGTTGTATCCTCGGCTATTTTATACAAATATTTTGTATCTTGATATTGTTTTGCTTCATATATTGCTCATTGTAACATTTGGATTTTAGATCCCTCTTTCATAATAGGGTAGGGTCCTTGACAAAACCCTCTTTTACCCTTTATCTAAAAAATAAAACAAAATATTCATGAATTACATTTATAATGGAGAATTATAAATTGGAGATAAAAAATAAGAGAGAGAGAATGAAGAAAGAATGATGCGAGAGAGAGAGAAAAGAAGCTCTAATTTTCGATTAAAGAAGGATGAAGAAACTATGATCACGAAGAATATCCACTCTTGTGATGAACCAAAGTGAAATGTTCCAATGCGGTGATGAAATATTGATCCTTGACCTCTTCTACACTAGGAAAAGCCTCCTAGAATGATGAATTTATGTATCCATGTAAGCTACATCGAGAGAAGAAGTGAGAATAAATTGATGAATGGACCAATGCGATTAATGAATAATTCTCTCTTTAAATTGAACTAATCCTTACAATCCATGAAAAACTACCATGCCTTTTAAAATCTCTTGCACTTGATGATAACTGGAAATAATTTCTTGGATAATACAGCAAAGATGATCCTTCTACCTAGGAAACATAGTTCCATATTATATGTGGGACTAAAAACTTCTTACCCCGAGATGGGTGAAGGTAGGAGATTGAATGAAGAATTATCGTATCTTTTAATTAACAAATTTTATGAGATTAGAAAAACACCATGAAATTAATACACATTGAGACAAAAATGGGGAACCAAGAGGAGTTTCATTCTGCTTGAGTCACAATTCAAGTTCTAATCCCCAGTAAGCACAAATTTTTCCTTACCATTCCTATGAGGTAATCTCTAAAGATATGGTCACAACATAGTGATAGGTGGATATTTGTAAATTTTGATAAGTACCTCTTGGAATTGGGACGGTCATAAATAGACTATTATTTACCAGGGGTGAGGATCTTATGAGGATGGGGCCAAATTTTGTAAGTGAAAACACCTTCCTAACACCTTAGGTTGTGTTTTTTAGTGAGGTAAATTATCCTCCATAGGGTGAGAAAATTTTTCATGTCCCCTTACCTAGTGGGACAAAAGGATAAAGGGAAATCATGCCTCCAAAAAGCCACCATGGGTCCATTCATCATGAAAGAATTGTAAAAATGAGTTACCATAAGATGAACATATCTTTCTAACACCTCAAGTGATGACTTAAGTGACATAAAGTAATCCTCTATATAGGGGAAAAATTTGGTGTCAATCATTTCCCATTGAATGTTGACACAAAGGGACATCAAGCCTCTAAAACCCCACTAAAGCTTTTTAGAATGCTAATGTCATCATTCTCAACATGAAAATAGACTAAGGAGTGAATTCTCAGGCCCGAGAGAAAGACATGGTATATGGAGGGAAAAAACTATATTATTTTGACTCTAAAGTACCCACCGAATCCATTCCCATAATTTTAAAAATATGATTCAAATTGTAATTTTCCCTTTTATTCTATTTTTCATTTTTCCCCTTGCAAGTACGCTGATAAGTTGAATTGCTACCGAGTCCAGACAAATATGAACTAATATAATATATGGAACATGAGGAGGGTAAAATCTACTCAAATTTGAAATTTTTAGGCTCCTAACTCTTCCCAAGGTGTGAAAACACTTTTATCAAGTTCCACCTTGTAAAATACGCTTGTGCTTTCTTGGTGGACAATTTTCTACATTTAATACTCCTAGAATTATTCCTTGATTAATGTACCATGAAGTAAGCCCTATCATATTTCTAATTCATAGGACATGAGCTCCCAAAACTTCACGATTCTTCTGAAAACCTTAAAACAAGGTGACTAAATCCTTTGGAACATGCATTCCCTAGTGGCTTGCCCAAAAATACCTAGTTTTCATGACTTATTCCTAGCCTCAATTATCTCCACTGAATCTTCCTAAAATTCCTTAGAAAACTTCATTTCCCTCCCATAAAACTTACAAATGACATGAATTTTCTTTATAATCTTCCAAAGGATGTTCACCAGCGATAAAAAGAACAAAAATAACCCTTTTGAATCCTCTGGGAAAATTGGTTTTTCTTTGGATATTCATAGCCTCATGAATCATCTACATAAAATTACCTACACATGAAACACACTTGAAAATAATTTTATAATGTTACTTTTGACTAGAATGAGGGTGTATCAATTGAAATGATGGCAAGAGGAAAATTTTACATTGATTGGGACAAAGAATTTCAAGTGTGGGTTTGGTTGTCATGACCAACATTTTAAATTTTGTATGCTAGAAATTTAACATGACTACAATTCCATTGATTAAATGAGAAGAAACCATTAAGTTTCATTCCATTGTGTTAACTATACAAAATTTTTCAAGTGGTCACCACCTTTCATGTCATCATTAGTCAATTTGTTCAACTAAGAAGGTAATTTAGGCAAATTTGAGACCCTAATCATAGTTGTTATTGTGTGATGTGAATTTGGATTCAATCGACCCATTAATTATATCATGCATTACATATTTAGTTGATTGGTTCAATAAGAGAAGAAATATTGATTAAATTGAGCCATGTGAAACTTATTGGAACTATATGATTTGATTTTTTACTTTATCTAAGACTAATTAAAACTCTAGGCATGAATCAATTAGTCAATTCAATTAAAATTGAAGATGTTGTTTGTGATGAATCAATATCATGGGAGAATTAAATTTCCTATATAATTTTTACAATATTAGTTAATTATTTTCACACAAAAGGACAATGAGAAGGATAATGGAGAAAGGAAAGTGCAACACAAAAGTTGGGTGATGGTGACAATTACGTAGGGTTTTCATGAATGCTTTATGAAACAGTTGAATTATATAATGTACATTGATTACACAAGTGAAATATAATAACATGTGCATGAATCGATCCAAGTATACCACTTGATGGGTTAGAGTGACAAGGAGTAGAGAGACGATCTAAGTCGCACGGAACAAGTGAAACTTTTCAAGAAGGATGAAGAAACATCATTGTAATAACTTTATGATTTTCTCAGTAACAATCCTAATAGTTGGAGTAGAATTTTTAGATGTTGTCAAATATTTTTAAATTAATCAAAAAATGTACGTGTTTTGATTTTTTATTTATTTAAATGAATTTCATGAGTCCATATATTTGAGCAATCATTGTTATCTTTGAGAGTTGTGAGGTTTATAAAATATAATTTTGACACATCTAACACTCCTATAAATGTTAGTAAATAATCAAAAGGGCCCTAAAACCTAAAAAATTACCATATTATTTCCCAAAATAGACATTTATTATAGAATTTAAACCCTAAAAGCTTTAGGCTAAATGTTGAAATCCTAAAAAATACCTATGTACTTACCAAATTAGATTTTAACAAACTATATCCTAAATCAGGACTCATGGAGATGAGAGAATAGTTAAATAAGGTGTAGAGTGAACCTAATTTATCATATTTACTAAAATAAATTTAATTTATAAAGAATAATAAATGAAAAATCTAATAACAAAGTATAAAGTATAATAAATGAAAATCTTATAAATTATCTTTGTAAATAGAATGCTCCCACAAACACATATATTACACCATAGAGTAAAAAACATGTACACACTATAGCACATATGTGCTATAGTGCATACACATTAAAAAATGTACTTGACCCTTGAATTATGTACAAAAACCATTCTCTACTAGGCTTACAAACAATTTGTTTTCCTAAACTTGTTCCCTACACTTGTTACAACAAAACAACCTACATGCTTTTTATTGAATATGCATAAAATCATCTTTCACCATGATAAATCCTACAAAAATGATTGCAATATTTCTTAAAAATATGCCTACAATGTAAAGAAAATTATCCTCTTTCTAAATATATAATTTTTAATCTTTGTTGACTATTTTAAGGTTTCCATTTATTATTTATTTCAAACTAAGTATTTTATGCCTATATTTTTACCGATTAGAAATGTCTATATTTTTTCATGTATATTTTGTTACATTTCTCTAAATTGAATAAAAATTATACAAATCCTATACTAGGAATAATTCTATATATATTCAAAAAATTCTAATTTTTGATATTTTTGAGGTAGTTTTTTTATTATTATTGGCAAATAGTTTTTTGAAAGGGACTATACCCTTGTTTACAAAAGAAGGCCTAGAAGCCAGAATAAGCAAGAGAACCAGAGAGAAAAGGATCAGAATCCAAATGTTACAATGAAGTTCAAAGTAGCCAAAAATAGCTACCAAGACGAAACAAAACAACAAAATTACTGCAAAAAAGCAGTAAAGGGTCTGCAAAAAACAACAAAAAAACAAACAAGGACAGCAGAAGCATCTACAACTACTTTTTAGTAGCTTTGTCAACTATTTTTGAGGTAGTTATGGGGGCACAGTTGGGTATTTTTTATTTTTCAGTTTTCAAATTTTTTTACTTGGAAAATCATAATAAATATTTACTAACTTAAAAATATTTAAAATATATATCCCAAACTAGATGCTCATATTTATCTTTCTACCTAAGGGTTTTCAAAAACAATAAATAATACCAAAAATACTAAATAATGCTCCTATTTATCTTTCTACTATGTTTTTTATAGAAACAAAATAACCTATTGAAATTTTATATCTTTAACCCACTTACACTTAACCATTTTCAAAATAAATTATTATTTTAGTAATTAGACTTGAAATGCTACAATTTATGTTCTTATAACATCTTCACATTTTGAGTTTAACTATATCAAGTTCTTGTTACAAGTTGAAGTATCCTTTTTTAGAAAAAATTATCCACTTAAGACCACCCTTTTACCCCCAATTTCAATACACTTACCATTAATATCACCATTTAGGAATTTTTCTTAGATAAAATAGCCAAGAAATTCAATGTGTTTAGTTCATTGATGTTGAATTGGATTTTTTCTATAGCTTTACAAATTTGGTTATCATAATAAAGGGTGGTACTATGAGAAATATCTAAATGAAGTTATCATAACAAAATAAAAATCCACATTACTTCTTTATCAACTTCTATAGAAATTCTATACTCTACTATTGTACAAGAGATGGAAATAATAGGTTGATTTTTACTACTCCAAGTGATAGACTGATAGTACCTACAACAAACATAAACACATATCCTAAAGTAGATTTGTGATCTATAGTATCACCAACATGGTTAGGATCACAATAACCATATAAATTAGCATTATTAATGAATGCATAACATAAACAAAAATTATATTTCCTTTGACATACTAAAGTATTGTTCTTTTTTATTTTCAAAATGATCCAAACATAGATCCTCCATAAATCTAGAAAGAAACACTCACAACATATGAAATATCTTGCCTAGTAATTTTTAGCTAAATGCAACTATGAGAAACATGTCTATACAAAGTAGGGTTAGATTTTTCACATGCAAGTTTTGGATAAAACTTGATAATAACTTGAATAAAAGTAGATCTAGACTTACAATTAAGCATATTAAACTTAATAAGAATATTATGTGCATACTGAGATTGTGATACAACAATTGAATTTTTATCTTGAAATATAGCCATTCCTAAAAATGATGTAGAATGCCTAAATCAATCATTTCAAACATTTGACTTAGTTTATAAATTAAAATAATTACATCATCAATAATATAATACAATTAAGATTAAATGACCATTTTCAACTTTAACAAAGAGATAGTTATCAATGAAACATAATTCTTCTAAATAACTAGTAATTTTAGAATACCAAGGTCAAGGGGATTGTTTTAACCCATATAGGCATTTCTTTAATATACAGTCATAATGGTCTTTATTAGGGTCTATGAAACCTTTAAGCCAAGTCATATAAAATTATTCTTCTAAATCACCATTTAGGAATGCATTTTGACTTACATTTGGTATATAATCCAACCACTTTGAGTTGCAAGAGAAATGAGTCATCTAAAAATACTCATTTTTATATAGGATAAAAGGTTTCGACATAGTCAATCCTAGGTTTTTAAGTAAACCCACAAGCAACTAATCTTGCTTTAAACTTGTCAATTTACCAATTGAATTATATTTTATTTTATAAAGCCACCTACAACCAACAATATGCCTTTTAGGTGGAGGTGGGACAAGATCCCAAGTCTTATTTTTAATTAAGGAATTATACTCAAATTACATATAAAAATTTCATATATCATATTAAGTGGATTTCTTGAAAGATTGAGGTTTACATTCATATATAGTCATTAAGGCATGATAAGAATGTTGACTTCTAGTTAATTTATTAAGATTATCAAGACTAGAAGACTGGATTAGAGATTCTACCCATTTAGGTCATTTAGTTATAGAGGAATATAGAATAGACTCATTTTAAATTTAGAATCTTTACTACAATAAATTTTTTGATTATTATTACATTCATGATAATCATACTTTTCTAAATCAATATGTTCATTATTATTAGATTCAATGTGATCATCATTTTCTAAATCAATAGACTCATTATAAACAAGAGTAATATAAGAATAACTACAAACAGCTTTTTTTAAGAATTTAAAGATTTATTTTCATTGAATTATAATTCAGAAATATCATAGGTCCTTAAGCATTTTGTTCTACCTAAATATCCTACAAAAATGAAAGGATAGGAGGTCAAACATAAATGTTTCCTTTTAACTTTAGGAATAAAGATGTAGTTTGGACTAAAAAATATCCTAATATGAGCCACACTAAGTTTATTTTTAGACTAAATACCTAAAGGGGTAGATATATGTAAAGCTTTAGTAGGAACTCCATTCCATAATATTATTCATTACTTCAGTCCATAAGAACTCAAGAACATTTATAGAATGCAACATTATTTTAGCCATTTAAATAATGGTGTGGTTTTTCCTTTCATCAATACCATTTTGTTGAGGGGAATAAAGAATTTTTGGTATTTCCATTTGAATACCATATCTAATACAAAAATAATAAAATTATTTACTATTATATTGATCACCATCATCTGATTTTAATCTTTTAATACAAAAATTATGTTGGCATGTTGTGTTCTAGGTGTTTTCATTGATGTAAAATCCCATTAATGACAAATAGGATGATAGAGTAGAGTTAGAGGATGCTCAGTGCGATGATATCATGGAGATTTATATGGTTTCATGATGGCATGAGTTGTTTAAGTGAGAATGGCTTGGTCTAGCAAGCCTAGTCAGGTGACCTAGCTAGCCTAGGTGATGGATCAAGGTTGTTTGAGTTTAATGGTGGCTTTAGGTGGATGATATAATCATGGATAACATGTTTGGGGAGTTTCTAGGAACTCATACGAGTTTCAAGGTGTAGGTACAGGTTGAAGACTAAGATTCAAGTGCTCATCTAGACTAGGTCTAGGTGCTTGGGCGTGAGTTTGAGTTATGAAACCAAGTGAGGTCATAAATGAATTTAGTAAGGTTTTTTTATATAATTAGGGTGTTAGTACATTTTTCATAGGTTTCATGATGAGTTACAATGTTGGTTTAGTTGACCCTAGCCTAAACCATGTAAAACCGAATGGTAATGAAAATAAGATTGGATGAGAATATGGATAACTATTTAAGTCATGATGATGATTTAAAATTATGCAAAGATGTTTCATAGAGGAATGAGAAAAATTTGGAGTCATTCTGAAGAGGATTTTTCAAGATAAGTTGTTTTCGGTGAAACATGGTCAAGAAGAAGGTCATTTCCAGATAGAATTACACCTTCTGATGCTCACCCTAAATTGTGTGCTTTGTATGAGAAATTTTGTATTTCAAGGATGTTTATACATTGAGTATAGAAGGTTTAAAAAAATAATGAGATATTTTAATCATCACATTTTTAATGAACGAATGTTAAGAAGGTAAATATTTTATTGTGAGTTAAAAACCCTAGCTTGAAATTGGTAGGATAAATTTGATTCCTAAGTTACTAGAATGGATTTATAGTGATTTTATGATGTAGAAGAGTCATATAGGTTTCTAGAAATGTATGGTAGAGTATGTGGTGATGAGTGGACCCCCTTAAACATGTTTGTTTATGAAGAAGTTTAGTTTAGGACAAGGTTTTCTGAAGGAGGTGCAAAATAAATGGACATTCCTTTTAGCATGGTAAGTTTAATTAATTTTCATGATATTTTTGGTCAAGATGATTATTCTAAATGGAAAAGTGTGCCCTATTTATGAAGACTAGTCAAAAGGTAGTTTTGGGGCAGTTTCAAGTAGTTTTCAAAGATGGTCTTGGTTAAAGGCATTCCACTTGGATTTGGAAGGAGTTATAATATGTTATATAAAGAGGATTCAGAGTTATTTATAGTGGAATAATTTTTGTCTTTTTATTATGAGTTTTTATGGGTCATTTAGGTCATTTTGTAGAGAAGAAGGTTTGTTGCTTCTCGGGATAGATTTGTTTCTTACGAAAGAATGAAGTGATTGATGTATGTAATGGATTTGATGATTATTTATATCACCTATAAAGTTAATAGGGATAATATTTATTCATATTTAAGGCATTAGGAGGTATTTAGTGTGATATAAAGGGTGTAAACTAGTTGAGTTTCTAAAATTGCTTTCTAGGCAACATGATTTGGTGAAGAGGAAAATAGGTGTGGTATGCACATCTAATCATTTCTTGAGCTCTAACATGTATGAATATGATATAAAATTTGTGAGGATTCCATATAGTGGATACATTCCATAGTTTATTTGTTCTTGGTTGTTCTTGATGCCCAAAGATGAAGACAAGGTCCTCAAAACAACTTTTTTGAGAAGGATATAAGCATTTTGAGTTGTGTTATGATTTTTTTATTGGTGAAGGATAATTAATGGAATTTTTTTATGTTTTTATGTCATATTACACGTTTATGGTGATTTTATTTTACTTTTAATAATAATGGTTTTAATTTTATTAGTTTTAGCTCATCGAAGTGATTTAAGCTTGTTTTGTGCAAGTTTGATGGTTTTGGGCATGGAAAACATATATGGGTAAAATTTTAATATTTTAATGATTCAATTGGGATGTGTTTAATTTTTATTATTAGAAATAAATGAGGGAAACCTAACTTGTGTGTTTTTGAATCAAGATAAGGGTATAAAAGTGAATTTGTAGTTCAAATTTGAACTAGTTCTTGAAGAGGGAAAAAGTGCAACCTATGTGAGTGTGTGTTATAGGTATGAAGGAGGATTTTCAGAGCTGAGAAAGTGTATGAAAGGTTGAATAATGTTTGGAAGTTTTTTTTTATAATTTTTGATACTAAGACAAAGTTAAGAAGGAAAGAGAAAGAGTGAGCTAGGTGTGCAAGGGTTTGAACAATCGTTTGAAGGTTGTGAGCTGAAGCAATGATCTCAATTAGTTTTGGAAGAAAAAAACATCAGATATCTTCATAAAAATTTGGTTGAGAGGTTTAGTTATCTTATTATGGGGTTGTAGCCTCCGTGTCGAGTTGGCGCTTCACTAAACTAAGGGTTGGTGCTCATTGTAGAGTTGGTGCTCTACTAAAATATGGGTTAGTACTCCTTGTCAATAAAGTGATTCACTAAATAATTTTTATTTAAATAATATAATCATAAGTTTTAGTGGTTTTTCTTCCCCTTAATGGTTTCACACTTATATCTTGTGTTTTGGTGTTCTTTCTTATTCATGGATATTTGAATATATGGTATTTGATGTTGTGTGCACATAAATAAATGTTTTTCTGGTTTATGAATTGAGTAAGAAAATATTTAAGTTTGTAGGGACTGATTCACAACCCTCTTGGTCCATTTTTCTTCCAACATTTTGTATCATAGTAGGTCCTTTTATATATGTTTAATCACTTGAAAGGAGATCCTTTGAAGCACAAAAATGGTGAGTAAAGAGAGTGGCTATTATACTAGCAAGGAACCATTATTTTATGGTGTGACTTATGTTTTTTTGAGTTTTAGGATGAAGAATCATATCATGTCCCTAATTTTTGATATTTGGAAATATCTGGGGGATGGTTATATTGTTCTTGTAACACCTATAACTAATAATGCAGAGAAGAAGGCTTGTGGATATGAATGTTATCTTGTGTGGTCTAGGAGAATCTGAGATGGTAAAGGTGATGCATTACAAATTAGAAAAGGATATGTGGGAGAAACTTCAAGTTTTGTATGAAGGATACTCTAAGGTAAGAATTTCTAAGTTGTAAACTTTTAGAAATCAGTTTGAAGGACTAAAAATGAATGATGATGAGCCTATTGCTACATATTTGCTTAGAGTTGACAAGATTTTCAACACCATGAAAGGGTTAGGTGAATATGTGAAGGAAGAGGTAGTTTTTCAAAAGGTTTTGATATCAATAACCTCTAAATTTGACTCCAAAGTATCTGCTATAGAAGAAGAAAAGGATTTGACTACTTTAAAAATGGATGAGTTACATAGAACCATAAATGCTTATGAGATGAGGATTCAGAATGAAAAACCTACAAAGAAGGATATATCTTTCAAATTTGAAAAGAATACAAAGGAAAATAAGAATAAGGTTGATGATGTTGCTCATGATTTGGATGATGAAGAATTATTTTCCATGGTTTCTAGAAGATTGAATGTTGGAACTAGTAAGTACAAAGGTAAACTTCCTTTTAAATGTTTCATTTGTGGTAAATTAGGTCACTTTGTTTCTAAGTGTCTTCATAGGCATGAAAAGGAAACTGTTGATGATCATGAAGGTGGTCATGAGAAGAAAAATCATAGTTACAGATGAAAAAGGGATTTCAAAAGTTTTGACCATAAGAAGAAGGGTAAGAAGAGTTTTTAAACAAAGGGAGAGGTTTCATCTTCTAAAGAAAGTAGTGAAAGTGATGTTTCAAATTCTGAGTCTGAATCTGATCATGGAGTTGTAGGTGATGAGGTATTGTTCATGAAAAAATATGCCATGAGATCCACTAGTGGTGGTTCTTCATTGTTAGGATATTTTATATATGATTCTTGCAATGTTTTTTGAAGAAGAAGTTGACATTGAGACTGAATTGGTATGTGTCCAATATAAATTAAAGCATGCTGAAAGGAACAATAAGAAATTAAAATCACAAGTCAAAGAATATGAGGAAAAGATTTAGGACCTAGAAAAGAAGCATTAGGATATTACGAGAAAGCTTGATGTAGTATCGAGAAAGGTAGATATGAAGATGAGTACTCTAACTCTTATCTTGTAATATGAGGAAGAAGAAGTGTATATTATCAAAAAGGATTTTTCTGATGCAATCAATAAGAAAATATCATTTTATATATTTGAGAAGAGAACCAAGGATCTTGATGTTCTTTTTAGTAGTCAGAAATCAACAAGTGATAGAGCTGGTTTGGGTTTCAAAGAGGACACCAAAGGTAAATAAATGAATCAAGAGGATAATATTCCAAGCAAGGATGGTGAAGGACCAAGTACCAAGGATGGAAAGAAATAAATCTTCACCAAATACAATGTGAAGACAAAATCAGTAAGACAACCTAATGCTTCAAGGTATGAAAGGACATTTAATGGTTATTATTACTCATGTAATGGTTTTGGACATAGATCTAAGGAGTGTAGGAGGTCTACTAGAGATGATCATCCATGGAGGGATAGTAGGAGTGAACAAGCTAAGAGTGTGGTATGATATAATTGTAATGAGAGAGGTCATGTTGCCAAGTATTTCTTGTATGAACCCTCAAGTCAGATTTGGGGTAATAAATACTAAAAAGGTAAGAATTCAATTGTAAAAAAGATTATACATGTTACTTGCTATTATTATAATCCAACAAGAAAATGTAGAAGGTTTCAAGGTCTAAGAATGTAGTCTAGAACAAAAAATAAGTCTTGGGAGACAAGAAGGAACAATGAGGTCTCATCAAGAGTAGGTGTTGATACAATAAAATCATGAATCAAAGCTTAGATCAGAAACAATATGATGGAGGTGATTTTATGGTGTCCAAACAAGATTGATAGATTTTCAAGCATTTATTCTAGAACCATCATGGTGTCATATGCCTCTACTAGGCTTATTAGAGGTATATTGGGTCATATGAAGCATTGGAGTAAGGGGAAGCTATCTAGGCTGATGTGTGTCTCCTCCAAGGTGTCAAGGTATGTTGTCTTAAGATTCTAAGCATGTTTTGAGGTCCTTCTTGGTTCATCAAATTGTATAGATGGTAAGGTCATTGTCTAGAGGTATCTGAGTGTGTGTGTGTTCTCAATTCTATATCCACTCTTTGTCATCATGAGTTTTTAGTTTATAAAGGCTCATCTTATGTATGAATCCATTTGTGGTCTCACAAGATGCCTATTATGCCATGATAATCAAGTATAGAGTCATTTCATGGTCTAAAGTTAGGGGTCAAAGTTGGTAGAAAGTATAAAGGTATGATTCACCTTGTGTAGTCAATTATGAGTCAAATACAATGTGTCATATGTTTTTCATAATCTATAATGCCTATGTCAAGCAAGTCTAAGAGTGTATGAAGTTAGGAAATGGTCTTAAAAGGTTGATTAAAGTGAAAAGCGTCTCTGAGAGCATACATTCTCTTTGATAAGTTTTTATTTTCATTTAGAGTATCCAGAGTCCTAATGTTTTAGGTCACATGTATTTCTGTTCTAATCATCTTAATGTAAAGTATACTAATATTTCATGAAGAAGGATAAAAGAAGAAATGTTTCATCAAGTATGATGACCCGACTAGACCATCATCATAAGGTGGTTTGTGGTAGAGTTAATGGAGAATGTTAAAGTGTCAAGCCAAGGAGAATTCATATTTGTGGTCATTACTCTTTGATTCATACTAAAATGGATGGTCTTGACAATAGAGGATGCTTATACAATGTGTTTGGTAGAATTTGAGATCTTGAAATTTAAAAACAAGTGCAATTTGAGAGATTTTACCCAAAATGGGCCTAAGAGTTCATATCAAGCGGTATGAAGGAAAATGTGTACTCGGGGAGCAAATGATCAAGTTGAAATCCAAAATTTGGAATAAATCATCTTAACAGAGAGTACTTGCAGATTAAAGTGATTTCAGTCTAAGAGGGATTCAAAATTCATGGGAGTCTATGACAATTCTTAGTTTTGATAGTGAAGAGTGCTCAAAGGCCTAATTGTCGAGTTAAAATTATAATTTGGTCTAATCTCTTACAGTAACATGCTTCAAGGTTGATGGAGGTGATAAAGTGACCAAATGGGTACCTAAAATTGGTAAGGTCTATTTATAAAAAAGGATGCATTAAAATTTAGGTGTAAATCCCTCATATAGTAGGCCTAATAGTCTATGTATATAGTATGAAGAAGTGGAAATGGAATAAAGGTTACCATGATCTTTCATAAATCTTATCAAACATGAATAATGCCATAAAAAACTATGCAAGAATCTAGGTAAATAATGAGAGGTCAAAATGTGTGGTGTTTTCTATTTTACACTCTTGGAGTAACAAGGTATAATATTTGAGTTTTAATGACTATTCATAGGCATGTAGGTCATCTTTTGGTAAGCTATGTGAATTCTTAATGCTTGTGCATGCCCATCCTAGATATGAGATAGTGTCCTAATAAAAGGAGAGTGGCCTACATGATACATTTCATTCAAATGTTAGATCTCAAGTGAAGAAGAGTATGAGGTAGCTTGGTACATTGAGCAAAAAGGTATGATTTGAGCTACTTTAGGTATAAAATATAGGTTTTTAACATCCTTGATGAGTCTAAGCTCTAAAGAGCATGAATATACATAAGTGAAGATGTTTATAGGCCTCAAGAAGTGTAAAAATATGAAAATAGTTGTGGCAAGACTAGTATGATTTACTTATTGCACACATGAGCCACATAACATGTTACATGTATAGAGAGTGTCCAAGAGGTAGAGCATGAAGTTTCTATAGGTATGAAAAGTAATCTTATGAATAATGGAGAAATAATTAAATGTGTATCAAGGGGGAAAGGTCGTGAATAATAAAATTACAAGTACTTGAAATAACTAGATGAGAAGCTACAAATTCAAGTGAGTCTATGGTATGTGTGATAAAAATGATGTTATATGACTCTATATCCAATATTTCAATTTTGAGAAGCATTGTAGAAGACTTTTGTTGAGGGGAACTCGAGGTCTATTCATCTCAATAAGAAGGAATCGATAAGGTTATAGAGTTTGCATTTATCATAGTTCACTTTACATATGGATATTTCTCTTTGAGTTGGTTCTACATCTTGGCAAGATTCATGAATGGAATGAGAGTATCAAAATAGCATTCTACAGGAATGTATGTGGTGACCAAGATAGGGTGAGCATGAATTATCTTTCTAGAAGGTGTTATAGATGGCTACAAGGTATGTGAGGTATGGTGTGATTTTTATTCCAAGGTCAAGAAAGGTATGAATAAAATATGCATAATCTCATTCAAATATGATTAAAAACACTGAGAAAGGGCTTTAGGGTAGAGTTGAAGAGGTTGACATCTCTTCCATGGCATAATGACAAGGTAAGAAGAAAATTTATGTGTTTTCCTACTAGATTAGGGTGGTATGAGTCTAGGGAGTCATAAGGAGATGTTTCATGGTATGCTTGTGCTTCTAGGGATTTGTAAAATTGGTCTAAAATATATCGAAGAGTTGGTTTAGGGAATTTAGTTTTAAATTTTTGTAAATGTCAAAAGATGGAAGACTTGAAGTCAAAATTGAGGCTTGGCTAGTTAATATAGGATAAACAAGAGGTGAGTTTAAATTTCTTAAGCTTGAATTTGTTACTATATTGGCATATTTATGAGCTAAGTACATTCTTGCGAAGGATTTTTACAAAGTGCTTTCAAGTCTTGAAAAGGTTAAAACAAGGCATAAGGTGATGAAAAAATGTTTTTAGCCAAATAATGATGTTGTGTAAACACTTAAACTCAAATAGAAAGGTAAAAAATAAGTTCCTATCCATTTATCATCATTGTTGGCATGAATATGTGTTGTATATTCTCTTTCCCAAGGGGACTACAGAGTCTTAAATGTATTGAAAGAGGTCAAAAGTAGAATTTTTGAGAAATGACTAATTTGTGAGCTAGTATGAAGACTTTGGTTGATGTTTCTAATGAAATGGTGAAAATTTGAAGCTGAGGAAGGTGAAGATCATGAAATTAAATGTATGCTTTCTCATTAATGTAAAAAGGAGAGATTGTTGACATGTTATGTGCAAGGTGTTTTCATTGATGTAAAAGGACATTAATGACAAAAATAAGATGATGGATTAGAGTTAGAAGATGTTTAGTGTGATGATGTCATGGATATTCAGATGGTTTCATGATGACAGGAGTTGTTTATGTGAGAATGGCTTGGTCTAGCAATCCTAGTTAGGTGACCTAGCTAGCCTAAGTGATGGATCATGGTGGTTTGATTTTCTTAGTAGCTTGAGATGCATGGTGGTAACATGGAGATCATGTTTGGGGAGTGTATAGGAACTCATATGAGTTTCAAGGTGAATGTGTAGGTTGAACACCAAGATTTAGGTGCTCATCTAGACTAGCTCTAGGTTCTTAAAGGCATGAGGTTGAGTTGTGGTGCTCATGAATTCATGTAGCTAGGTGTTTTATGGTGTAATAAAGGTTTTATGACCTTTTATGGAGGTTTTATGATGAGTTACAATGTTATTTCAGTTGACCCTAGCCTAAACCATGTAAAACCCCAAGGGATAGTCATGCAAATGAGATGTACTTGAGAAGATGGAGAACTATTTGAGCCATGATGATGATTGGAGATGATGTAAAAAGGTGTCCTAGAGGTGTGAGAAAAATTTTGAGTCATTCTAAAGAGGATTTTGCAAGATAAGTTGTTTTTGTGAAATATGGTCAAGAAGAAGGTCATTTCTAGCTCAAATTGCACCTTCTAATGTTCACCCTGAATTATGTGATTTGAATGGGACCTTGTATCTTTCAGGGGATATTTCTACATTTTTTTGATGAAAAGGGGATCTTATATAATATTAAATGCAACATGAAACAAGAATCTCTCAATAAAAAAGTGGGCGATGAGATCTCTCCCTAAAGCCACAAACAAAAAGGCCGAGCCTAACAAAGCAATAAAACAAAACTACTAAAGGGGTGCCTAAGGAACACAAAAAAAGCTACTCAAGTCCAAAGAAGAATAAGAAACATAAGGCTCAATTTTTTCTATTTCGAACATGTGACTTTGGTCCATGACACTCTTTCGGTGCCATGTCAAGCGAGAGGATCGAGGCGGAACTATCCCGAGTGGGGTAAAATTCAAGAGTTAGATACATGCATATGCTTGGCACCACCACCAACATGGGGAAGCTTGACTGTTATGTCACTTGGTTGATCTTTGACTTTTGGTTGGGTTGTGAATTCCGTCATAGAGAATTCTTGTCAACCCTTAGGCCATTAAGAAGCCCCTTTGTTCTTCTTTTGTTTATTCTGAGTGGGTGAGAGTGGGAAAGCCTCATGAAGGTGCCTAGTTTGATGGCACAACCGGCATCGAAAGGTCATGTTCTCATAGTCGAGAATTTGAATCCACTTGAAGCCATCATGGATTAATTCCAATTTTTCTCGGAAGACCTTTGTTGAAATCCACCTCAATGCAGATATGGGCATAGGTGAATAACCCCTGTTTAGACCACTCATCATCCAACTTGATGAACTGACCAAGAGAATCACCAATAGCTACACAAACCTGAGGATGCCAAAAGGGAAGAGGAAGATTGGGTAGACAAACCCACACCAAAATTTTTGAAACCACCATAGAAGAGGGATCAAAGTCCAAAACCATGGTGTAAAAAAAAGGCCAGCCCTACCAAAATACCAAGGGCCCTCACTAAAAATCATTGATAATCAGTAAAGAAGAGAAAATGAAAAAAAAAAAACCCTTGGCACATAACTGGATCTCACAATCGTAGGACCAAGTAGAATAAATCCATTGATGCAACTCTTCACTTCGAGGCCAAAATCCATTAAATCTATAGATAATGGTAGAATTTTTGAGGGCACAAATTGAATCGGTTACCTCTAGGAGTGAAAGGGTAAGAACAGGGGTGTCTACTTATTTTCCACAATAAATGGTGCATCAAGATATTTATTGGTGGATATTTCTACATTGAGTCTAGAAGTTTCATAAAAATAATTAGGTCTTTTCATCTTCACAATTTTATGAATGAATGTTAAGAAGGTAAACAATGTTTTGTGAGTTCGAAACCCTAGCTTGAAATTAGTTGGAGAGATTTAATTCCTAAGAAAATATAATGGACTCAAGTGATTAGATGATGATTTTATTATGTATAAGAGTCCTCCAGGTTTCTAGAAAGGTATGGTATAGTATGTGGTGATGAGTTGACCCCACTCAAACATGCATGTTTATGAATAAGTTTAGTTTGGGACAAGGTTGTCCAAAGGAGTTGAAAAATAAATGGACATTTATTTTAAAATGGGAATTTTAATTTATTTTAATGATGGTTTCAGGTTATTATTATGATTCAAATGGAAAAGGGTGCCCTATTTTTCAAGACTAGTCAAAAGGCAAATTTGGGGAAGTTTCAAGCAGTTTTCAAAGATGGTCTTGGTTAAAGGCCTTCCACTTGTATTTGGAAGGAGTTATAATATGTTATGGAAAGATTATTCAGAGGAAGTTATAGTGGTATAATTTTTATCTCTTGATGATGAGTTATGATAGGTCATCTAAGTCAATTTTTTAGGGAATAAGGTTTGTTGCTTCTTAGGACAAATTTGATTTTGTTGAAAGAATGAAGTGATTGATGTATGTAATGGATTATATGATGCTTGATATCACATAGAAAGTGAAGAGGGATGAATTTTTTTCCTATTGAATGAATTTTTATGTCTTTAATGTGACATAAAGGTTATAATCTAGTTGATTTTGTAAAAGCTGGTTTCTCGGCAACATGATTTAGTGAAGAAGAAAGTTAATGTGGTTTGCACATATGGTTGTTTCAGGATCTCTAACATGCATTAATGTCATATAAATTCTATGGTGATTCCATATAGTGACTACATGACATATTTTATTTGTTCTTGGATGGCTTTGATGCCCAAAGGTGAAGATAAGATGATGGAAACAATTGTTTTGATAAAGATATAAGCCGTTTGAGTTGTGTTGTGATTTTTTTACTGTTGAAAGATAATAAATGACCATGGTTGATGTTTTATCTAATATTAAACATGTATGGTTATCTTAGGATCTTTAATAATCATGGTTTTAGTGTTAGCGGTTTTATCTCATCTAGGTGACGGGGTTTGAGTTTGTGTTGTGCAAGTTTGATGGTTTTTGTCATGCATGACCTATATGGGTCAAATGTAAATGTTTTAATGATTAAATTGGGATGTGTTTATGTTTTATTGGTTGAACCAAAGTAGGTAAACCAACCTTATTTGTTTTTAATCAAGATAAGGGTATAAAAGTGAAGTTGTAGTTCAAATTTTAACTAGTTCTTGAAGAGGGAAAAAGTGTGACCTATGTGAGTGTGTGTTACATGTATGAAGGATTAGTTTTGGAGTTGAGAAAATGTATGAAATTTTTATAATGTTTTTAAGTGTGTGTGCAAGTTTTTTTGATGAAGAAAAAGTGAATAAGGAAAGAGAAAGAGTGAGCTAGGTGTGCAAGGGTTTGAACAAGGGTTTGAAGGTTGTGAGATGAATTAGTGATCTCAATCAGTTGTGGAAGAAACAATACATCATATATCTTAATAAAAATGTGTTTGATGGGGTTATTAATAATCTTATGGGGTTTAAGCCTCCTTGTGGAGTTTGTGCTTCACTAAATTAGGGGTTGGTGATCCTTGTAGAGTTGGAAATGTACTAAACTAGGGGTTTTTACTCCTTGTGAAGTTGGTGCTTCACTAAATAATTTTTATTTAAATAATATAATCAGAATTTTCAATGGGTTTTCTTCCCCTTGATGGTTTCCCACTTATATCTTGTGTTGTGGTGTTATTTCTTGTTCATGGCTATTTGAATGTATGGTATTTGATGTTGTGCACACATAAATAAATGGTTGTTTGGTTTATGAATTGAGTAAGAAAATATGAAATAGGTTTAAGTTTGTAGGTAATGATTCACCTACCCCCATTTAATTTTACTTCCAACAAATTATAAGCATTTTCAACAATGATTTTAAATTATTAAAATATACAAAACACTTCAAATTTCTTTTTAATTAAATATGACCAAATCATTCTAGTATGATCATCAATATAAGTAACAACATATAAAGAAAAATTAAGAGAAACAACTTCAAGAGGTCTTGAAACATAACTATGAATTAATTCTAATGGATGTCATAATATTTCATACCATAATTGAGATTCATTCTTACTATGTGATGAAAGACAACATGTAGAAGAAGAAAAAAAATATATAAACCATTCTTTTGAACACCTTAAGCAATTAGAGAACCAAATTGATTTCTAATGGACCAGTTATCTTTAAGAAAATTTACAATGAAATTATCATTAGTAAGTTGAGAACAAGATAACAATTTTTTCTTAAGTTTAGGTACATAAAAGACATCTTTAATAACAACATTTGAAAATTTAGATTATCCTTTCTTAGTCACTTCTAAAAATGAATTACCTCCTAAATAATATTTCATAAATATATCTAGTATAAGATAAAAAATTTATTAAGAAAGTAATATGGTGCGATGTATATCTAAAAGCCATTCATTCTCATTAGAAGACAAAAAGGAAGCATATAAAGCAATAAAATTATAATTTTGTTCTTGATTATAGTTTTGATTCTTCCGAAGCGGTTATTGTTAGATTTATTCCATTTTTTAGAAGATTTATCATTACTCTATCTTTTTTTTATAGAAATTTTCTTTTCATGTGAAATTTACCACATAGATTATAATTCCCATTAAACTTAGGTTTATTATTCTTATCACCATTTTTGAAATTAGAAAAATTTGGGTTAGATTTATGGTTTCTATTGTTATCATAACCAATATTGAGAGTAATAAGTTCTTAAGTGGTTTTCTTTATAGAATCAAAATTAGATATCATTTTATTTTCTTGAATTAAAAGAGTTGGCATGGTAGTGAGGTCAGGGATATCTTTCTCTATTTGATACTTTGAATTAAAAATTGAAATAAAATAATAAAAAAATTCATGAATATTTAACTTAATAATTAAATATAATAGTTTATCTTTAAGATAAGAAAATAAAATCTCTCCTTGATGACTATATGGAAGTTTCAGGACAAATGGTAAACTTCATAAAAATCTCTCTCTTCTTCCTTAACACCATGGATAGTCATTGTAAGAAGATAGCAAAAATTTTGGGATGTGATTTTAAATCTTTCCCTACCTTTTATTTAGGTATCCCTCTTGGGGATAAGAGACCGTCTTGTTCTGATTGGAACTTCTTAATTGAAAGGTTTGAAAGAAAACTTGTTGGTTGGAAAGCTAATGTGTTATCCCAGCTAACAAGATTACCCTTCTCATTATTTCTCTTCAGAGTCTTCCAGGTGTATGCCATGTCCCTCTACCAACTTCCTGGAGGTGTTGGGGATAAATTAGAAAAAATCCAAAAATGCTTCTTATGGAGTGGCACTGAAAGAAAATAAATAATTCCTCTGGTGGCCTAGGACAAAGTTTGTAAACCTAAAAGCTTGGGGGACTTGGTCTCAAAGACTAGACTAAAATGAATAAATCCCTTCTTGCAAAAATTGGATGGAGGTTAACTAAAGAAAATGGAGTCTGGACCAGAATTCTAAAGAAAAAATATTGGATGGATGTTAATGACAAGAGATGGATTTTCAAACCAGCATCCTTCAATGGCTCATGCATATGGAAAGCTATAAATTGGGAAAAAGAAATTATGGCTAGGGGAAGCAGGTGGAAAATAGGAAAAGGAAATGAGATAAGCTTCTGGAAAGATAAATGGGATAGGAATTTTATCCTTAAAGATCAATTCCCCCAAATTGCTAGTCAACTCGAAGATAAATATGGGGAAAAATGACAGGTTTTAAAACATGGTAACTCATGGAATTGGATAGACAGGAACCCAATGATCATTTGAGAAGACTCAATGATTTCCTAAAAAATTATGTTTCTTCTAACAGCAAGGACCAAGATAGAATAGTTTGGGACAAAGAACAAAGTGGTAAATTCTTTGTCAAATCTGCCTATTCCTATTTTTTGAGGGAGGAACTAGAGAAGAAGATTTAAATGCTAGTAAGATTGGGAACAAGAACAAAAATCCAAAGTTTAATGTTTTCATTGGCTTTCATAATGAATAAAATTCTCATTGTTGATAATCGCTAAAAGAGGATTCCAGGGGCCAATAGATGTGTTCTATGTGAAGCGAATATGGAAACTATAAATCATCTTCTTCTAGAATTCCCTTTTGCCCAACTTATGCTTTATTCTATTCTAGATTGCTTCTCGGTTTTCTAGGTAATTCCTAATGAGATCAAGGATGCTTGGATTCAATGGAACTATCATTTCTTTAGTCGAGGACTTAAAAATCTCTAGGTTATGAGTTTGGGTCACCTATGGTGGGAATTATGGAAAGAAATAAATAGAAGGATTTTCAAGAATAAGAAACTTCCTATTAGGGTGACTATAAACAAACTTCTACAGGTTGTTAGAATTTTTTTCTATACTAAGGAAAAATGAAATGGAAATCCTTGACAATGAACTTCATTTCTTTAAGAATTGGAACCTTATAGGTGACCCTAAACCCAAAGATGTAATCCTCATTTGAGGATTAAATGGAATTCACCTAGGGATGGTTTCTTTAAACTCAACTTTGATGGTGCTTTGTGAAAGGTAATCCTGGGAAAGCTAGGGGTGGAGGTGTTCTTTGGGACTCCCTTGGAAGATTTCTTCTTGCCTACTTCTTCGACCTGGGCCTCCAATCTAACAATGTTGCTGAGGCTACTATGATGTTCTGGGGGGTGAAGTTAGCCAAGGAGAAAGGCTTAACACATCTTGAAGTGGAAGGGGACTCTTTATATATCATTTCATGTCTGAAAGGAAAATCTCAACCTTCTATTTCTATCGAGGACTTCATAAATAAAACTAAACTTCTAGCATCCTCTTTTGAGGCCATATCCTTTCATCATGTGTACCATGAAGGAAACTCTCTAGCAGATTTTATGGCCAATTTGGGGGTGAATGCTAGGGGTCTTAAGGTGGTAGAGGATCCTAATGTGATGCAAGCCAAATTTATTGAAATCATGAAAAGGGAAGGTTTAACTTATAATACTCCTACAAATGAGGAGGCAATAATTTTTTAGACTCGTGACACCTCTCTTTCATGATTACTGAACTCATGTAAAATTTCTTTTCTAATCCTCAAAGGGGCAGGCTAGATATCTTTGTTTTTTGGAAGCGTGAAGATTGGATTGGGGAAGGTAACAATTTATAGAACAAAAAGAAGAACAGAGTCAGTAGCATGGGGGTGACTTAGTTAGAACTAAACCTAACAAGAGGTAGGAGATGTCCTTTGAGGCAGAAAATTTTCTTGAAAAGGTAGGTATGTTGCCCTTTTTCAATATTTTTGATGGCTACGATGAAAAGCTGAGTGAAGTTATGGTGAAAATGTGGAATGAAGGCCATGTTTGGGTCGACAATTTCTCCTTTACCATTTCCCCTAAGCTTATTTCCAAAGTCTCAGGTTTAGCTCTAGAAGGCAGATGCATCTACAAACCTAAGTCGGACTACAACTTGGAGATTGAATGCTTCATGCAAGGTAAGGGAACACCTGTCTCTCTTCACAATGGGTATGCTTGGGGAAATCTACCCCATCCTTTTGATGAAATTTCTCAATTGTTTATGTCATACATTACCTTAGAAGGTCGGTATAAAGTGATTTATGGTTACCATTTCCCCATGTTGAACCACATACGTAATGCTAAGCCCTACAATTTCCCTTTCTTCCTGTATACCTCCCTAGAAAAATCTATTGGAATGGTTGAGAAAGGGACCTTCTCCCTTCCTTTGCACTAGGGCCTCATCAAATCCTTGCTTAGGCTGGGTACTCCCCTTTTGGGGAAAAATGAAAAATTTGGGGCCTCCGTCACTGATGGCTTGGTGCCCAAGGAGGACAGTCTTAGTGAATACCCATTTAGCAAACCAATGGCTAAACAAACCAGATCCAATATGAGTCATGGTGTCATCAAAAAACATAGCAGGGTTGAGGAGGATCCTAAATAAGTTGAGGAAGTGGAGATTTTAGATTCGGGTGAAAACCAAGATGGGAACCCAGACTTTTTAGTTTCCAGTATGGACAAGGCTTTTACTGATAGAGATAAAAATGATGAGGGGGAGAGCGAGAAAGCTCCTAGAGTCTATAAATGATAATTTTTCCGAGAATTTAGAGGATGCCATTGAGATCTTGCATGATCTTAAAACTTCCCAATCTAAATTGTTTACTACACAGGACTCTGTTGTCAAGTCTCATTATTTCATGCAGGAATTTTAGCATTGTAAGCTTGATACCGATATTAACAGCACACAGATCAATATGGTCTCCATGAACCTATAGGATCTGACTGATAAAGTGGAAAAGTTATCTTCCTTGGTCCTTAGTGAAGAACTCAAGAATTCTAATGAGAAAATCCTGGAGATGGATAAGGATATGTTGAAGATGAAATAATTTGTGTTCCAGATTCATGATGTCCATCTCCTCAATGTTAAGAGCACCATCCACCATCTCAAGATTTTAGCTGAGATGATTCATTCCATGGAACTTGCTAAGGAAAGGGAAAAAGAAGGAAAAGGCTCAAAGTGGAGATCCCTGAGCCAAACTATAAGTTTTGGAAAGCTACCATTGATTCCCTTGTCAAAGAATGGAATGGATGCATGAACTCAATGGGGGACCTGATAAAAGAGTGACAACGAATATGGGATATTGGTTTGTTGTTGTTAGTTCTAAGTTGTTTTGTTGTTAGTTTCTTGGTACTGCTACTGTTAGTTAGTTTATTTGTTGTCTAGATATTTTCCTTTATGTTTATATATCCTTATTTTTGGTCTTGTGTTGCTTTGGGTTTTTGGTAGGGCTTCAATGGTATATCCCTTGGCCTTTTGTAATGAATAACATTTTATATGGGGTAGGGTCCCCTCAACCCTTTTTTACCTCTAATAAGAAAAATTTACAATTGAAACTGTTGATGGCAAATCACAAAGACCCCGAATGTCTCTGCAACTCAATGGGTTGGGACTCTCAATGTGATTGCATAACATGGAGCTTTTCCCAAGTGTGGGACCTTGCAAAATCGAGAAAAGATCTCCTGGATGAAGGCCGGTTCCTATTCCTCTGTTCGAGATGCACACGTAAAAATGCAAAGGGTTTACTCAAAACCTAATCTAGCTTGCTGAGGGGACAGGGTAAGAAGATGCATAAAAATAAAACCTAAACTACAAAGGTGATGCACCAAGGAATGATGAACACTTATCTTGCCAATAAACACAAATCCATTAAAATGCAATGCAAGATCATGCACAGATAACCAAATTCGCAGTGAAAGATCAGGGGATGCAAATGAACATAGAGAGGGTTGATAATCATCCACAGACATGTATTATTTTCTCCAAAGATTGACACAATACACTACAAAATGCCAAGAGGAAAAGTTGCATTAGAGGTTTGAACTCCACAAATTCACCTGCCAAAGAGAAGAAGGGAGGGGCAAAACAAGAATGTCCAACCTTTAGAAAGAAGCCCCTCCTTACAATTTATAGGGAGAAAAAGAGAGGGAGAAGAGAGGAATTTGAAATTTACCCCAACCACCTCCATAGACTGCATTTAATTCATCTCATTATGGCGGTAGGTGAGAACCCTAACAAACCCAAAAAATGGTGAACTATATTTTACATTTTTGAAGAAATTGTTCTCACCCAATTAAATATATCCAATCGTAGTTGGGCAGAGGACCTTGTAAGCTTTCCAAAAATTCCAACCTTGCGTGAATCTGAGCTCCCTGTGAAAAGTTATGGCGATCTGAATATTTCCCGTGTCGGGTCTTCTTCCCTGTCGGGTTTGGGGTTCTCCTTTGCATTTGCATCGGGTTTGGAGGATGCCTCGACATGTGTTTGATGCTTGTGTTTTCCCGAAACCCGCTTCCGCTAGTATTTCCAAGATTTCCTTTGTTTCGGGTTCGGAAATTGGACTTGCATATGCATCGGGTTTGGAGGATGCCTCGACATGTTTTCACCCCATGCTTTCCCGACTTGTTTCCCCGACTCCAAGACCCAATTTTTCTAGGTAGTGTTTCAGGTTTTCTCACTCTCAAGCATTGGGACATCCCTTGTGATCTCCGCATGCTTCATGTCTCATGTTTCCAAAACCAAAACCTGAAATCCTTTGTGTCGGGTTTTGAACTTCTCCGACATATTTTCCTTGTGGGAGATATATACAACAATTTGGTGAATCAACGGGATTACTCGCTGCTAGGTAGAAGATCAATGTCTTTTAAGTGATCCATCGGGCATGGAGTCATAAGCAATAACCTAAAACCAACCTGATATCCGATCCCCAGCTCGATACCATAACTCCTTCGAGAGAGCACGCTGAACTGTAGAAATCCAACCTAAGAGCAACAAAACCTGTGCCAAAGCACTTAGGGAAACTGAAACCTAACTATAACAAGACAATGTGTATACGCACTTAGAGGAATTGAAATCTAGGCTAATATTTATAAGGGTAAACCTTTTATTTTCAGTAGCAATGTTTAAGATAGATTTCGTTAACCAGAATCGGGAGTTCTTCTCCATCCAATGTAGATAATTGGAAGGCATTGCTATTCTTACATCCCGTGACCATGTAGGGGCCACTCCAAATGGCATCAAACTTGGAATGCCTTCCTGGTTTTTCCAATCTGCATCCCATTTTAGAACTAGGTCCCCTTCCAGGAAGGTCCTTGCTCTTGCTTTCTTATCAAACCATATTTTTACTAGGGCCTGATCCTTCTCAATTGTTTGAACTGCATTTTCTCTAATTTCTTCCAATTCCATCAACTCTGCATACCTTGCCTCCATTGGTTTGAACTCAGCCAACTCCAACTGCTTCATGAACTCTAATGCAGGTAGTTCTAATGATATAGGCAATACTACCTCTTTCCCATAGACCAGCTTGTAAGGGGAATTACCTATAGACCTCTTTGGTTTTATTCTATCATCCCATAATGCTGATTTTAGCTTGGTATGCCATGTTCTTTGATTTTCATCCAGAGTCCTTCTAATGATTCTTAGCAAATTCTTGTTTGTGGACTCTGCCTGTCCATTACCCTGTGGGTAATAATTGGAAGAGGTGCTCAAGTAGATTCCATTCTTGATAGCCCATTCTTTAATCTTGGAACCTACGAATGCCAATGCATTATCTGATATGATAGTGGTGGCACACCGAACCTGGTCACTATTCCTTCATAAAAGTCTAGTATATTAGACTCGTTCTCTTCTTTGAGTGTTACTTCTTCGGTCCACTTGGTGAAATAGTCCGTTGCTGTGAGAATCCACTTGTGTCCTTGGCTTGAGTTTGGATTGATGACCCCAATGAAATCCAATCCCCATTGCATAAATGGTTGGTCAACCAAAATTGGGTGCAATGGAAGTGCTGCTAGTCTTTCTTTACCTGTGAAGAGTGCACATTTCTTACACTTTCTTATCCATGTATAGCAGTCATTGAACACCGTGGGCCAATAATACCCTGCCTTCATTATCTTGAGAGCTATTACCCGTGGGGCAAAATGTCCTCCGAATCTCCATCGTGAAAATCTCGTAACACCTTCTCAATTTGATTTGTCCCAATGCACCTCAATAAAACTCCATTGATGTCTTTCTTGAACAAAACACCATCAACAAGCACATATGGAATAACTTGTAATCTAAAGTATCTCCTCTTTTCTTTGCTCATTTCTGGAGGGCATTGTCCTATCTCAGTAGGAAGTGTATCATACTCGAGTCCAACAAGGAATAGGCACATCATCGTTTTCCTATTCTTGACCATCCTGTAATACCAAAATAGTCTCTTTTTCATCACCTGCTTCAACTTGTTGACTCAAGGCTAGATTTTCACATAGTCCCTTTCCACGTACTATTTTTTTGACCTTGATCTCAATGTCATATTCCATGACACGGGTTATCCATCCTACATGTTTCTCATTCATATCCTTGTTTAGAAGGAAGTCCTTGACTCCCGCATGAGAGACCAATAATTGGATCTTGTTGTTTGAGACTAGGTGCTTGAATTTCTTTAAGCTCCTGATCACTGCAAGGACATGCTTTTCAATGAAAGAGTACCTAGTTTTGTATTCCTCCAAGCCTTGACTGAAGAAAGCAACTGGTTGTTCTAATCCTTCTTTTTTTTGTTGTATTAGGATTGTAGAAATTGTGTCCCCACCACCAAAGGCATATAACATGAAATCCTTGGAGAAGTCTGGATTGACTAGAGTCGAGCTTGAGATATAGCCTCTTTTATTGCCTCAAAACTTGCCTTGCCTTCAGATGTCCACTTAAATGCCATGCTCTTCTTTAACATCAGTGTCATTGGCTTTACAAGAGCTGCAAAGTTTGGAACAAACCTGCGGACAAAATTGATTCTTCCTAAGAAGCTTTGAAGAGCCTTCTTGTGACATGGCAATGGCAATGCTCTAATTGCTTTAACTCTTTCTAGGTCAATCATCAACCCTTCCTTTGAAACAATATGGCCTAGAAGTTTTCCCTCGTGAGCCAAGAATATGCATTTTTTGGGATTCAATGATACCCCAAATCTTCTACATCTCTGAAATACTTGCCTCAAATGACAGAGGTGATCCGCTGCATTTTTGAAAATACAGTGATGTCATCAAGATATATCAGAACTATTTTATTGATCAACCCCTTGAATGCCATATCCATTGCCCTTTGGAAAGTGGCTCCAGCATTTGATAGCCCAAATGGCATCTTCTTGTAGGCATAGGTGCCCCATTTGGTGGTGAAAGTTGTCTTGAACTGGTCATCTTCTTTCACCATTACCTGATTATACCCTGAGTAGCCATCTAGGAGAGAGAATCTCTCCGAACCGGATACCACTTGTAATATTTGTTCCATTGAAGGAAGTGGGTAATGGTCTTTGAGAGATGCCCTATTGAGGTCTCGGAAGTCCACACACAACCTAATTTCTCCGCTCTTCTTCCTGACCGGAACCAAGTTTGCAACCCAGCTTGAGTGCTTGATCGGGAATATAATGCTTGCCTCTATTAGCTTGTTTAACTCTTTCTTCATTAGAGGCTCAATGTGAGGGTTGACAGGTCTCTGCTTTCTCCCTATGGGCTTAGCATTTGGATCCAATTCTATGGTATGTTGTGCCAACTTTGGATTGAATCCTCTCAAGTCTTCATAGCTCCAAGTGAAGACATCTAGAAATTCTTGGCAAAGCTGTATGAAATCTGATTTCTCTTGCTCAATGGCCACTTTACCAATTTGAAGTGTTTTTCCTTCCCCAACCGAATTGGCTCTGAATATTCTCTCTTGACTCAATATGTTAGCCTTTTCTTTATGGAACTCGGTCATTAGGGTTGAAGATGGAATCCAATGTTACTAAACTCTTAGGAATCTTGTTTGTTCGTAGCTAACTACTTGATCCCCATACTTTGCTCTATCTGTCCCGATTTCTAGCTTGAGAATTCAGCCTCTTCTTGTAAAAAAATTGATGATCTGTTGATCATTCTCAAACACCTTCCAGCTTGTGTTATTATCTGGAACTGCTGGCCTCACAATCACATGGATATGTGGTTGTGTTTTTTCCCTTTTGATGTTTTCAACCACATCAAACGTTGCTCCAACTCTTGTGAGCCTATCTGCGACTTCATTTTTCTTCCTAGGTATGGACACAATGTTGAAAGCTTCAAAATCCTCAATGAGGTCCCATACCCTATTCTTGTAGCTCTTCAGTAGGTCGTTCTTTGTAGCATGTTGTCCCCTAACTTGGTTGATGATTAGCTCACTATCTCCGAACACCTGCAAGTTCTTTATGCCCTTTTTCTTGGCCCAATGAAGTCCATGAATCAATGCCTCGTATTCAGCCATGTTGTTTGAACAGGAAAACTAGAAATGAAAAGCTGAAAAATATTTGATGTCTTGTGGTGAAATCAACATTGCACCACCTCCAGCACCTTGTCTGCTTCTTGAACCATCGAAAAATAATTTCCAAACTTCATTTTCATCCTTTTGTTTAGGCTGAATGATGTCAAGAATGGGTGAATTTTCTTCGTGTACACAATACACACCCAATTCAGATTCTTCAATTTCCTTATATGGGTCAAATTCATGACTCTTGTTTGCCCATTCATCCAAAGTCAAATCAAGAATTCCCTCGACCTTAGTACCTGTTTCTAGATCATTTGAACACTCCTCCTGATCAAAAGCTGAGCAATTTACATTGATAGCATTTGGTACATGAGGCTCAATATGGAAATTGGCAATTGGTTCTGACTTTACGATTGTTGATTTAGTACCATATCTTGTTCTAAAAACATGTGTGACCAATCAGAGATAAGTATCCACCAATTTTTACAGTGAAGTCTCTTGATAGACACAATGCAAAGAGTGGCGGAAGGTCAATCACAGACACATCTTGCAAAACTATAACATTAGGATAGGCATGTAGTGTTAGGCTTAACTCCATGATGACCCTAACTGTTCCATCTAGCTACACTACTCCTTTCAACACTGGCTCATACTTCAGACCCAGTTGATCTGCTATTTGCTTTGGCATCACTGAACTACTTGCCCCTGAATCTATCATGCAGTTGTGTACCAAGTGGTTTCTAACAACCAATGACACATAGAATGGTGGAGGCTTCGAATTCTTGCTTGTCTGGCCCCCATCATATTACACTACATTAGTGAGAACTTTTTCATGTCCTCAGTTTGACACATTTGAGGCAGACCAATCATCCATTGCAGCTTGTAATAAATCTCGTTGCCCTGGGATCGCAAGTGATTCCCACATGGAAATGTTCACATGTGTCTTCTTCATTTGATCGATGATGTTGAAAGGGGATGAATTTTCCTTTTTTTTCCCTTGTTTGGCAAAACCTTTTTGGAGCTTGAACAGTGCAGTGTTGCTACAAAAGGCACCTTAGGCTGATTTTGCACATTTGGAGCCGTGTTTGGCTCTATCGGCCCCTTGTTGTGTAGGAGTGGGCTGAGAAACAATTGGATTAGATGGTTTTCGCTCTTCTATGCTTCTCTTCTTTGACCGTGTGTTGGCAGCCACACCTTGAAAAGGCTATTGATTAACTCCACAGAAGTATTCCGTTTTCCAATTAGCCAATGTGGTTTCTATTGGAGGTCCTTCTTGTTGCATTTCTTGCTGCTGATTCTCTTCTTGGCTTGGTTCTTGAGGAACACCAATGGTTTGCACCATCAAGGCTTGATTTAGTGCACCATTGAAACATGTTGACTGATTGTGAGGTAGATTGCAAGGGTAACACCAGTCGTACTCCTGTGCCATGTTATTTTGTGTTGGGACCAAGGCTCTTGAGGATGTCATTGCATTTGGATCATACGGTCGAAATGGCCTGGCAGCTTGAGGTTGTCCTTGGTTTTGGTTTTGATTTGCAGCCTGAGGTGGTGGTCTATTTTGTTGGTATGAGGGCCTAGCTTGGTACTGCGCTTGAGGCTGATACGGTCTAGCACTTTGAGCTTGTTGTCTTTTGATAGTCACTAGCTCATTTCCAAGGTTCTGTAGTTGTTTCATAACCTCCTGCAATTCCTTTGAAGTATTTGAAGAAGTTGATGCCTCATTATTGCTTTGATTTCTAGGAGTTGGAATGGGATTCAGTTCTGGTGCTTGACTGGTTGTAGGATTTCCCATATCTGGATAGAGAGGCATTGGCGGCCTTGGTGCAAGCTTGCCAGCTTGGATCAAACAGTTCTCTACTCTGATCGATGTGTCATAGGCCCCTGGGAGTGTTGTCCCTCCCATTGATTGGATCATCATGGCTATGTCTGAATTTATAGCCTTTAAGAAATAAAGGAATGCACCTTCAGTGGTTGGTCTAACAAAATATTGGAATCCTGTCCCATGTCCGTTGGAATCTGAAGTTGAAATCTGTCATTTGTTTGTTAGGATCCCTTTTGATTGTTGTCAGTTGTTCCAATAAAGACAAATTATCCGCCCTCTCCCCGAATTGGTTACAAAGAGCTGAACAAAGTTGGTTCCAATTCATAATAGACCCTGCTGCTAGGATCCTAAACCATTGTAAGGCCTTACCTTTGAAAGATGAAGCCAATAACTTGACTGCAACATCCATTTCATTTATTTTGTGGATTACACATGCATTAGCAATATCCTGGATGTGATCAATAGGAGCGATATGATTTTCTCCGTGAAATAGGATATTCTTTAGTCTTTGCAACCTCGAATTTTATTCTAAGCATTTAGGAAAGTGGACTACTTCCCATGAAATTGACAAAGGGATTCAATGGTAGATGTGCCATTATGATTGGCCTAAGAACCCTAGGGTTGATGCGAGAAAAGGTCTACCAGGTGGAGGTGTAGACAAAGTCCTGTTAGGTGGAGATGGTGATCTTTGTGGTCTTCTTCCTCTCCTCCCTCTACCTGGTGATAGTTGCAAGTGGAAAAATAGCCCCTCTTCTTGAGTATTAGACCTGGTTCGAATTCTTCTCATGTGCCTGGGAAACTTGTGCTGCTACACCGCTGAATTCTATCCCTTCGGAGTTACCAGATGTGTTAGATAACAAGCCTCAAAAGGCTGGATTTTGCCAAGTTACACACCAAACTTGACAATATTGAAAATGGAATTTAAAACTTCAAAGGACCCAGAGGATACAATCTTCAATTGGGAATTCAGGTCTTGTTGTGCAGCTACTAATCCCGAAAGGTACAAGTAGAAAATCAAGTCATGCAATGCAACTTACAAAACCTAAAATACACTGTGTCGAAACTTGGGACATGCTCGACACCTAGGAAAACCCAAAATACTAAAAACTGTGAAATTTTGAAAGTCAAAATCTCAAAAATATAAGAATACCCTTTTGAGGATTATTCCCCGATCTACCAACTGGTGAAATTTTGACTTGTTTTGAGCGAGTTAAGCCCTTGGAAATTGATTTTGGAGTTCATCCTGGAAGGTGAAAAATCCAAAAATTGTAAAACTTACAATTTCTAAGTCCAAATTTCTTGAAAATTCCTTCAAATCTTATGAAATGACCTTTTGGTCCCACCGAGCATGCCAAAACTGTTGATGGTGAATCATAGCACCCCTGAATGTCTGCAACTCGATGGGTTGAGACTCTCAGTGCGATTGCATAACATGGAGCTTTTCCCAAGTGTGGGACCTTACGAAATCGGAAAATCTCTCCGGATGAAGGCCGGTTCCTATTCCTCTATTCAGATGCACATGTAAAAATGTAGAGGATTTACTCAAAACCTAATCTATCTTTCCGAGGGAGACAGGGATAAGAATATGCATAAAATAAAACCTAAACTACAAAGGTGATGCACCGAGGAATGATGAACACTTGTCTTGCCAATAAACACAAACCATTAAAATGCAATGCAAGATCATGCACAGATAACCAAATTCACAGTGAAAGATCAGGGGGATGCAAATGAACATAGAGAGGGTTGATAATCATCCATAGACATGTATTATTTGCTCCAAGGATTGACACAATACACTACAAAATGCCAAGAGGCAAAGTTGCATTACAGTTTTAATGGGAGGTTTGAACTCCACAAATTTACCTGCCAAAGAGAAGAAGGGAGGGGCAAAACAAGAATGTCCAACCTTTAGAAAGAAGCCCCTCCTTATAATTTATAGGAGAAAAAGAGAGGGAGAAGAGAGGAATTTGAAATCTACCCCAACCACCTCCAGACTGCATTTAATTCATCTCATTATGGTGGTAGGTGAGAACCCTAACAAACCCAAAAATGGCGAACTATATTTTACATTTTTGAAGAATTTTTCTCACCCAATTAAATATATCCAGTCGTAGTTGGGCAAAGGACCTTGTAAGCTTTCCAAAAATTCCAACCTTGCGTGAATCCGAGCTCCCTGTGAAAAGTTATGGCGATCTGAATATTTCCCGTGTCAGGGTCTTCTTCCTGTCGGGTTTGGGGTTCTCCTCTACATTTGCATCGGGTTTGGAGGATGCCTCAACATGTGTTTGATGCTTGTGTTTTCCCGAAACCCACTTCTGCCAGTATTTCCAAGATTTCCTTTGTTTTAGGTTCGGAAATTGGACTTGCATATGCATCGGGTTTGGAGGATGCCTCGACATGTTTTCACCCCATGCTTTCCCGACTTATTTCCCTGACTCCAAGACCCAATTTTTCTAGGTAGTGTTTCAGGTTTGCAGGACTCTCAAGCATCGAGACATCCCTTGCAATCTGCATGCTTCATGTCTCATGTTTCTTGAAACCCGAAACACGAAATCCTTTGTGTCGGGTTTTAAACTTCTCGGCATATTTTCCTTGTGGGAGATATATACAACGAAACCACCTAGCTGAGCTATAATATTCTTAAGTTTAGTAATAAAGTAAAAAAACTCATTACCTTTCATAGGTGTAGTAAGAAATTAATGAATCAAATTAAGAATATTAGATAAATGAGTGACCTCATGCATAGATTCAAGGAGTTTGAAACATCACTAGGTGACTCTTGAGTGCCAATATGGATTAGAATTCATCCTTAACACTACACAAGATAATCATCATGGATTCTTGTGATTTGAAACACATTTGAAATTTAAGGTGTAATATGTCATCGTGATGGGGTTTTTCTATCCCAAAAAAATGTTCCATAGCTTTTAGGCCATGTATTTTACTTTAACTTGAATAATCTAGATATTATAGGTGAACAAATTAAGCATTTTTATTTATCTAGCACAAAATTAGGTGAAGCCATTACTTCCCTTTAAAAATGACACCACAACACTAGATATGAAATATGTGATTTTATACTTTATTTGATAGGAAAACAATTTTATGGTGTACATAAATATTACTTTTTCACATTTATGCTTTGAATAAATAAAAAATTGTTAAATATTGTGATAAATTAAATTGTCACAAGTGTTGCATGAATACACTAATGTAAGAAAAATTATTAATAAAGATAAAAAAACTATAATAGGAAGCTTCAAATCAATAAAATGACCACACCAATACATCTAGAATGTGAAAAAACCTAGAAATGATTAGCTACATGACTAGTCTTTAAAATTTAAAAATTAAGGGTCAAAGTTACATGAGGGTTTTGCATGTGAGTTAATTCACACAAATAAAAAGGTTTTCTAAATAAATAATTTTGAAAACAAATTTTACTACATCAAAATTTTATTAAAACAAAGTTGTTTAGCATGTTTTGAATAGTGGACCACCCCAACATGTAGGGTTTTATCAAAATATTAACTGTCAACCCTTCTAAGAAATTAGACAAGAATTTAAATTCACAAATTAATTTTTAAAACTTGTTTTCCAACATTATAAAAAATTAAAATAAAAAATTAATTATTTAAATATGATTTACTTTGTACATACAAAAAATAGGTATTTCTTTACTTTTTGTCTAAAAAAATATAAGGTGGGACCTATATTTCCTTATGTGGAAGCAATAATTTTAATGAAATAATTATTTATTAAATAATTCCAATAAATTAATACTAAGATTTACATACCTCAAGTATATATATGAAACCCAAGAGAAGCTTTTGGGATGCACGGTAAAATATATAAGCCACTTTAGAGAGATTTAAAAATTGTTAACCTTCCTAATTTTTTATATTGATGATGAAAGAAGCTTAAATATTGAATTTTGGTTGAGAAATAATTTTTCTGAATTTTCCCAAGTTGTACAATGACACCACAAATAGATTAAAAATTAAATATATAGGTCTTTGTGTTTCTCCTTATACTCTACAAGAGGCTCTTGAAGGCCTAAACTAAGAAGATTCACCTTAGAGAAAATAGATTGTAGAGAACCACTAGTAAATAAAGAATTTTTCCTATTTTTACATGTTCAAGCTATTCGTGGTTGTATAAGGACACTTTGTAGATTGATCTTGTATGAAAACATATCTTGGAATTTTATTTTGTTTCTCATATATACAATTGACTTCTTCATAGGAAAGAAAACAATCCCAAGATAAAGATTTGAGAAAGAGAGAAGATTTCATGATACTCACATAGTCGTACAATCTTGGAAGAAATGAATTTGCTTTGAAATTGAATATTTAATTAAATACAAATTACTTTCCAACACTCTATATTCCCTCGGTATTTTACGTAATGATAAATTTCACATAGAATATATGTAATACATAACATGATCTAGAATGTAAATGATGGCAAAGCAAAAATACATGAACAAATAGATCAATGTATATATGAAAACATGATTAATGTTCGTAAACCTCAAAAGGTTAAAAATCCACAAATATGATATTCATTTATATGAGAAACTCCACACCCCAATATAAAGCCTTCATACTTCTCACTTCTTTACATAAGCCTTCATAGAACCTTTGTAAATATTTTCCACATGCAAATATAAAATACATCAATTTTCTCAAGTGTATCAAGAAATTTATTATTTACCATGAGGGTAAAACCCTATTTATAATAAAAATTAAGAGAGTTGATTGTTTTAACCAATAGGTCCAACCTTCCCTTGAGGAACTAAGTCAATAATTAATAATAGGTTTTATTATTGCATTTTAAATGATGTTTTAACCCGTGTTAAATATAATTAATTTTTTATTAATATTTTACCAAGTAAAGTATTAAGGGCCTAATAATGGTACCCACATATCATTAAAATATTCCAACATTAATGTGTCATTATATTCTTGTTAAATAAGTCAATTAAATGTCTTTTATGTTTAATGTCATCGAGTCTATTCTAAGTCAATATTATAACTTTAATTAGCTTCATTATTTCTAGTCTAAGTCACTCATGAAAACCAAATTTTAATTAGTTTGAATTCTATGTCATTCTGAAAGTGTCAAAATAAGAAATAAGAAAATTTCCCCACGAACATATTTTTGGTGTAACCTAATGTTTGAATTGTGAGGAGGATAATATGAAAAATATTACTTTTATGATGTTTATTATGATTGCAAAGAAGTAAAATGTGTGTGGCTTTGAGATATCTACCCCTCCACCACTTCCTTGGGACAACTGCAAGGATATTTCCCCTTAATCCTGCTAGGGGATGCATCCCTTATACCCCATTTTAAAATTTTAGATAAATAATAAAAATGGTGGGGAAGCCACAAATATGAAACATGATATAAATTTGAGTCTAAAATTTCATCTTAGTGAGTGAGTGGCATACATCGAGGACGTTGAAAATGGAGGGGGAGTAAAATCAACGTCCTCTTTTCATCCATAATCAATGGGGTCACATAGTGATATTACATAATGTTTGTGATTGTTATGTGTTCATTTTTAGTTTTATGTAGTATTGTAAATAAGAACATAAGTTTATTCCTATTCACATATATGTAATAAGTGATAAATTCCCATGTAATCCCCTAATGAAAATATGTATTTAAAAATAAAAATCATAATAAATTGCAACATGACAATAATTGTTGACGATGAACAAATGTTTTTGTTTCTATTCATACCTAGATTAGTGGTCATCCTTTGAAAACCATTTTTGAATTTTTAATAGATGTAGAATTTCTATTTGAGGTTCCCACACCAATCTGGTTAGATGTGTTCCCATTAGTGTATGGTTGATGAGCTCCTTCTTCACCTTTGTTGAAGTTTTTGACCAAGATCATTAGAATGTAGAGGTGGCATGTTGGAAAAGAAGTGTGATTATTTTTCTACCATGTTTCCAATAGGGGAATGTTAGAAAAAATAATCTTATTTTTCACATATATAAGAAAATAAATTTGTATAGATCTATTATTATGCAATTTTTCTAGAAACAAATCATATTAATGGGTTAGTTAGAGTGCGTTACAAGTTATTATAGTAACTCATATATGAATATTCTAGGAAATATTTGTGTGATTATTAACTCCTTGATAATTAGAGTTTTTGCCACTACTTATGTGTGTGTATAAGTTTGTATGAATTAATTAAGAGAGAGTTTAATTTGTTTGAGGTGTTTATCATTTAATTTTTTATTACAATCTAAAAAAAAATCAAAATAAGATTTCAATGGAAATTATCTTACCTTTGATTTTTTTGTCAATAAAACATAGACTGACAACTAATCAACCCTTTTGCCTAATGCAAAAGGTCAAGATGGAATCAAACTAGTTTAATCATAGTTTTACTTAAGATTTGGCTTAAGCATGGGTATTTTAACATAGTTTCAACAATGATTCAACCTAAGATATGGGAAGTTTATATTTCTTGGAAGAAAAGAGAATATACAAACTCTAATGAAAGAAAGAAAAAACATACCAAAAGAAACAAAAAGACCACATAAAGATTAATTAAATTGATGAAGAGGTTTCCCTTAAACTTTATGGCTTTATGTGTAAAGTAATCACTCATAAATCAAACTGATTTTCTGTATGAAAAATATGTTATCAACCTTTATCCGATAGAGTGAAACCTATTAGTTAGGTAACCTCTTGAAAAGGTGAAAACCTTGAGTGATATATTATAATATCTTCCTTGCAATGATTTATCAAATGATATTATGATCTTGAAGATAAAAAACATAACAATAGACTTAAAAGAAAGAAAATAAAAGATATTAACATATGAACATATTTACACAAATGATAAGATGAAAATAGAGATAGACATGATGAAGAGAAAAAAATTTTGCATTAATGAAAGAGAGTACAATGATTGCTAAAACAACGTCTTAACAAGGTCATGATTCAAAATCAAAGCCAACATGGCTACAAAATTGCATTTATTTCAAGATCAAAATGAAGATATCATCAAGGCCTACTCTGGATATGACAGATAAAGATTTGTAATCAGTTTAGATAAAATGCAAAATAATAAATCAGATAATCAGAGAAATAATATTAAATCTGGATATACCTATTACATTCAATTTCATACTCGAACCTCAAAATAATGTCATCACAATGCTTGTAAGATCACTTTCCTCAGAAAAACATTGCACAAAAATAATTCGAATGAAATAACCTTCAAAAATAGTTGCAATACCTGATTTCTCATCCTTTGTAATTGTATCCTCCAAGTCCTTTTATAACATCTTCTTAAACAATTATAACTGATTGAATTATTTGAATAAATTTTAAATGAATAATTTATAACTTATAATAAGTCTTCACTTATGACTTAAGTGATACTTTATAATAAAGTATGATTATAACCAAGGACTCGAGCCACTTTAAAACATTTTACTTTAGACATTTAAATGAGGCATGAGTCATCAAAACAGGGGCCCACTAGATATTCCACACATTAAATAAATGTAAAACACAACCATTAAAGAACCCATTCATTTTCAAAAGACCAATACATTGTCATCATTAAATAGAAAACAAACTTGAAGAGTCATTCATTCATATGCATATAGATACGTATAATAAATTGTCATCATAAGTTCACCAACTATAATAAAAAATACAAAATATCTATAAATGTTTCATATATTTATCAAGTAAATAAATTCAAAACATCCTAATCAATATTCTCCTATCATATCCAACAATGGTGTCCATGCTTCGAGTGATCATCTCAATGTATTCATATGGATCCACTAGTAGGATAGTATGATTAATCATTCTACAATCTTCCCCCACTTCTAATTTAACTCTCTTTATTGCACTTGTCACCTTAGATACTACGAGAGAGGACTTAGCACACTTATAGGTTTGCGAGGAGTCATATGAAGGTACAACTTGGTTTTATCCAAATAATAGTGATGAAGTAGTAATAGGTAAGACACAATGAGGAGGTGCATGAGAAGGAGCGGATTGGAAAACCTGTTAGAGGAGGTCGGGTTATGGTCAACATGTGCATGGTCAACATTATGTAAAGGAGGGTTATTAATGATATGGGAATATTAGGTATGAGGGTAGGATTTAATCCTTACAGGACTTCATGAAGGCATGGTTCATTTTTATTGAAATGAATGGAAACACGTGTAAAGCCACGTCTAACAAAAGGTATACCTCCTCAAAGTGTACTATATCCCCTTCGACACCCCTAGGTGAACCCATTTTCCACTTTGATTGACCTTGAAAACTATTATGCCCCCATGAGTGATGAGACCCAGATCTTCTAGAACCCCAACCATCCCATCCAGACATGATTATAGTGCTAAAAAGGAGAGGTAATCACCAAATTTTAGCATATAGGATCATTAACTTCCCAAAAAAGAGTCATCAATCAAAACCACAAGTGACAGTCATCTAAAAAGATAACATTTTGCTTCTATAAATGAAATAAATGTTTCTATATATTCTGCAGAATCAATTTACATCAACCACTGATTTCCATTTCCACAGCTTTATCTTAAAAAATAAAAAAATAACAAACCACAATAGCATTTATTTCTGAAACCTACTAAGTGATTGTATTACTAAAGTCCTCCAAATTTGATGTTTTAAAACAAGATCCCTTTAAAATATGCATTCACGAGATAATAAAATAGTCAATCCCTAAATATTCCATTATTTCAATTTATAAGCGCCATTAGAGATCGAATATAGAATAGAACCAACAAAATCTTCTATATCCAAATATTCATCATTGCTTCCACAAAACAAATAAACTAGTGCATGCACCACGTAGTATTTATCACAGATCGTAGAATTTTTTAAAAATTTTATCAAATAACTCGAATGGAACCACAAATCCGAGATTTATAATACATTCAATAGTTATCCACAAAAACCAACAAGCAAAGAAATCCTAAAAATAATTTAAACTTGTTCATCTTTAATCAAATAGGGACCTCCATTTCAACCCATCAAGAGAAATGGTGATACATAATTTATATTGGACAAACATTTTAAAATGATCGATACCCAACTTGACGGCAATTAAAATGAGCAATTGTAACTTAAAATGAACATATTTTACCATTAACATAGTAGACGCCCAAAATACTAACATGCATGCTTCGAAAATCTGAACAAGAACTTAAATAAAAAATTATTTTCCAACATGCTAGTGATATCCTTTCCATTGTTTGAAAATTCCTTTGAAAAACCAAGCTGCGTATACAAAATATCAACTTGGGCGAGCTAAAAATTTTCACCTAGGAAGAACACACAATAAACTATACGAATATCATGTCAACTTCATTTACACCGAGAACAAATCAATCCAAAAAAAAATGTAAAAAAAATAGTAAATACTTTTTGGGAATTAACACGTCTTTGTCTAAAATGAAAACTCAAGCTTGAAACCAAGAGTGCATACTCACTCAAAACCAGAAAACTTCCAACTTCAAATTCTTTTCCAATGAAAAACCAACAAATGAAACAAAATTTGAAACCATCACCTTATTCAATGCTCATACGAGGCTCATTGAATGCCCATTAATTCACCACAACCAATCCTTCCACTATACTCCCACCGGATCATGCCTTGGAAACAAGATTTTAAAATTGGAGGCTTAGATTATAGTTCTAATTATAAAAATCATTTGACATATTATATTACCAAGACCTTATACTATCCTTTTAATGTTATTGATTCCAAAACAAAATTTCATATGATCTAATATATATCGTGGCGATGGGTTAAACAAAGCTAAGATAGGATATTGAAATGGTGAGATCCAACCTTATGATTTTGAAATACACAACACTTTGAGCCGGTGAAAGAAAATCAGTCATTCAAATACATAAAACAACATTTATTCTCAAAATATTAACTTAGACCATAGCCACCTCCAATCTAGAATGGAAAAACCAAAAATATCAAAATACGATCTTGAAAGCCAAACAATGATATCACAAAGCAAAATTTTATTTCCATGATAATAACTCACCATCCATGTTTATAAATGAATAACAGATATATATCAATTTTATGCTGATGGTTGACAATTTTAAAAAATTCTACGAAACCACTTAGTGTTAGACAAATAAAATAATGCATTAAATACCTAGTGGCCCCCTCTAGACTCATTATGAATGTGATAGCAAGCAAGAAGTAATAGGAATATTTACAACTTGTTTTAAAAAGGCTAGTGTTAAAATTTTAGCAATAACAAAATCTATAAATGCGAAGTGTGGGATTTGGTTAATTTTTTTAGTTTTTAAAATAGAACTACATATTTCCTCACTACCACTCCTTCCACGTTGCAACCTTGTATAGAATCCCAAAGGGATAAATTCTAAATAAAAAATTTCCCTTCTCAATGTATACATGATAATGCTAAAAATTTTCAAGTATTTTCGGATGATAAATAAATTTTATAGTTCTTAAAAAAATTTGATATGTTTTATTTGCAAATCAATGATGAATAAAATGAGAATGATGAGCATGAGGAATACAAAGAAAAAACCATATGTGGGATGATAATGAAGTTAAAAAAGATGGCGGACAACAATATCCCAAATAGGAAAGTCTCACTAGAGAGATTTTTTTGATTTGGATATCCCAATTGAAAAACAAGGTGTTGTTAGGATTGTGGAGCTGAATCACTTCACATATAGCATGATTTACAAATTTCTAGAGTACACAATGAACCGGAATTAGTCGGAAAAGGAGCTGAAATTGGTTAGCAAAGGAGTTGACATCGGTCAAAAAGGAGCCGACATTGGTCGCCAGGATCCGACATCGGTCGGGAATCGACACCAATTACTTGTGTGTGGAATGTTTTATTTAACTCATGGGATTTAATTTAGATTTTTTTAAAGATGATTTAAAGGATGTAATTACATGGCTATGGTGCCCTAAGTTTGTCTAAGATTATATAAGCTAGAAAACTAGGGTTAGAACATAAGGAATGAGGAAAGAGAAGAATTGAGCTATCCTTGGTTGAAAGGATGATGAAGAAGAAGAAAAAGTAGATTACATGAAGACATGAGATTTCATAGAGAGAAGTTGAAAAAAGGAAAGTGCAGGTACACTATTGGTGAGAAGATGGTATTGTCTTCTACTTTATTTCTTTTGTATTGTTTAGTCTCATGTAATGGCTTGCATAGTATGCAAAGAAATTATTGTTTCTTCTTGTTAGATCCATAGGTTGTTATGAGATATTGTTATTTCTCATTCTTGTAGATCCACATGTTATGAGATCTTGTTATTTCTCATTCTTGTAGATCCACATGTTGTGATATCTTGTATTATAGATCCATGAGATCATGATTTATTGTTAATCCATAGGAATATAGTATAGTAGAGGAAGTTATCTTCATGTTTTCATAGGTTGATACATTGATGATGGAGAGACTTATTTCTTGGTGCATGGTTATGGTTGCACCTTGGAAGACCCTTATAGAGGTATTGTTTGTAGATTCACTGTATAGTGAGAGCTTGGTTGCGTAGTGGTAGATGCAGGGTAACTTCAGGTATGTGAGATCTAGTGGTATTTCAGAGGCACAGTTGTAATGCACTCAAGTAGATCTACTTAGAGATCTAGAGGGAAAAAAAGTGGTGCTATGGAAACATGGTTTAGTGTACTTAGGAAGATCCAGTTGGATATTTGGGGGAAGAGATAATATTGTAGAGATACATGTACTCTTGTGTAGAAGATTTGGTTTGTAATCTCTTGTTATATTATATATATGATATCTCTATCTTTGGTGGACGTAGCCCACATTGGGTGAACCATGATACATGTTGTGTTATGTGTGTGTACTTTTGTGTGATTTGGATTATTATTGTTTATACTTCCACTACTGTAGATTTTGTGGGGATTGTTAGATCCGTATTTGCATGTTTTGGATTTTATATTCTATAGTTACAAATGTTCCCGAGATAGACCAATCCCCAACAACTAGTATCGAGCCTGGTTTGTTATCTTATCGATACCAACAAATAGTATTAGAGCTTGGTTATTTCAGAGAAGGTTTTGCTTCAAAGATATTATTAGTGGTTTACTAACAGGTATGATAACACGGTTTATTTTTCCTAATGTGAAAATTGTAGGAAGAGATTTAAATCTCAATTGGAAGCTAGAAATGTGAGGTTTCTAGAGAATACAGTGACCGACATTGGTTAGGTGGAAAATGACATCGATGGGGTGGTGTGTGGTCAGCTCTAGGGTGACCATGGTCAGTTATTGAGAAACTTGGTTTTAAAAAGAAAATCACATATCTAAGGAAATAGAGATGCATGGAATGTATCTTGTTTGCTGAGGTGTCACTAGTTCTTGGAGGCACAAGAATGTTGGTCAGATTGCAGATCTGGGTTACAGAGGTATGGTTTTATCTTGGTATTGTAGTGCTTGTATGTTTTGGTTGCACATGCATGGTTTTGGATTACAGATCTAAACAGAAAATGAGTGTAGGTATAAATCCTTGGTTTAGTTAGATGCATAGGCTTGATAGAGAGGTTGTAGTATGGAATGATGATGGTGATTCCATCATAGAAGAATGTACTTCAATTCATTTGAAGATGCGATTGAGTATCTTGTGTGCTTTGTAAGGTGATGTATTTCATCTTGATGTAATTTATTGCATTGATTTTCTATATTGTTTTTGTATGAGATTTGGATGCTTCTTAAAATGAATGGCTCGAGATCAACTATTGGCTTCGGTCAAAGTAGGCACTGGTGTTGTGTTTTATGCCAAATTTTTGGCCTTAGGCTTGTTCCATAAACATTGACATCGATCCTAAGAACCGAGCTCGATCACATAGGAACTAGTGTTAGTCGGATAACTATGGTTAGTTAGGAGATGATTGTGGTTGGTCTCTATGGAAACTTATCTATACAAGGTTTTTGTAGTAGGAGAGGGTAGATGGTTTTTTTCCTAGTTTGGAGGATCAAGTTTCTTGCACATAATGTACATAGCATAGATGGTGTAGATAAATTCATGGTTTTAGATCGAAAATAGGACAGAGTGGCTTAGTTTGTCCACTTGTTACTTTGATTCGGTATCTCTATATGATTCATGTTTTATTTCTTTCTTTTGGAGTAACTGATATTATGTTTGGATAGTGTGCACTAATTTACACCATGGTTTTTGGTGTTTTTGACTTTATATCCCGGTTGTGTTGGAATCTTAAGGACAAGGGTTTCTATTCTAAGGATGATATCCTCAATGAAAAGTCATGATTAGACATAGTTGTAGGTAATAAGAGATGTTGAGTACACATAGATGGAAAGAAGGTGATTCACCTACTTCACAAGAAGTCCAAACTTATGTGATGTAGAATTATTCTTAGAGAAGAAAGGGAATCAATTTTATAGTTCTTTCATTTTGTTTTATTTCTCACTGACATATTAGCTTTTGAGCTTGGTGTTAGATGTAGTGCAAGGGATTTCATGTTCAATGGGAGCAAACCTCGGTTGTTTGCATTGCAAGATTAAATACATGATGCACATGCGGAGTGAGAGGAGATTGCTACTATTCATAGTGGCAGGAGGCACAAGTTGGTTTTGGAGGGAAGTCACGGCTTTGTAGGTATTTTGAGTTTATTTCTTTGTGATGTCACTTCTATTATATTTTTTGGTGGCTGGATATTCCTTACAAAAGGCAGTTGATGGTTGATTCAACTAGTTTTAGATGATGAAGCAATTTTCAAATTTTGAAGGGTGAAAAAGGATAAAATCTTCTAATTCTGAGATACCATTGTTGGTTAGGGTTAACTATGGTTGGTTATTTGATAACCATGGTCGGTCGAGTAATAATCGGGTTGGTTAGGAAACCGTGGTCGGTTTGGTCACAGGTTTGACAAAAGTGTTTATTTACCATTTTTAGATGGTGCCCTTATTTTCTTTCATCTTTGTTGGTTTGTACAGGTATGTTGTTGATGACATGTATGTTGGTATTTGCACTTGGTATTATTTTCATGGTTTAATATGGATGTTTGTTATTGACATTGATGAGCACAAGATTCAAATTAGGCTTTGGAATCGGTCGGTGGCAGACTTGGAGCTTACGGAGAGCTTAGTGATATGGATGTATGTACATGGTGAGTTAGTACATGTGGATAGATTATGTTTTGTGAGTTTATGATGATGCAAATGTTCATTTTGCACATTCCTTCCTTTGAGCATGGTTAGGGATGTTTGGATTTCCTCTTGGTTACTATGCTTACTCCATGGGATATTTTATCTATAGATGATTGACTTGGATATGCTAGTTGTTTATGCGGGGTTGAATTTGTAGATTGTAGTGTTTGGATTCTTTAATTTATGCAGGTTTGTCGATTGATAACCAACTATTATAGGTAGAACTCATTTGGGATGTCTTTACCCAAGATCTTATTTTGCTTTTGCATATTCCAGTTTGACTTATCTTGGTCAGTTGCTTTGGTGGTTGCATGGAGACATGGATAGATGGATGGAGAACATGGTTGGTTTTATAGGTATGGCTATGGATGCTATAAAGGCTCAAGTACTTCATTTTGAGTGGGAGTTGGTACATGTGTGTTAGTCATGGTGGCTTAGTTGCATGAGAGGCTTGGAGTTATGATTCAGTGGGATCTTGATGTATGGATAGCTCATGTATCACGGATCAGGAGTAGCTTTGTGCAAGTATATGGTAAGTCACATGTTTATTATCTTCTTTATTTTAGAAGATGATTAAATCTTCCTGATTTCATTTGAGAGAATTTTTGATATAAAGAATAGATGGTCTTCTGGCATGTAGAGGATGGTGATGTAGTGTACAAGTACAGTATAGGTTTAACAATTTATCTCCAAGTGGAGATTGTTAGGATTGTGGAGCTGAATTGCTTCACAGATAGTATGATTTATACCTTATTGGAATACACAAGAACCAACATCGGTCAGCAAAGGAGCCAACAAAGGGTGAGAAAGCCGAATTGATCGGTAAAGGAGCCGACATCGGTCGTGAAAGGATCCGACATCGGTCGTGGAACCGACACCGTTTACCTGTGCGTGGAATTTTTATTTAACTCATGGGATTTAATCTAGATTTTGTTTTAAAGATTATTTAAAGGATGTAATTGCATGGCTATGGTTCCCTAGGTTTGTCTAATCTTTAATAAGCTAGAAAACTAGGGTTAGAACATAAGAAATGAGGAAAGAGAATAATTGAGCTATCCTTGGTTGAAAGGATGAAGAAGAAGAAGAAGAAGAAGAAAGTAGATTGCATGAAGATAGGAGCTTTCATAGAGAGAAGTTGAACAGAAGGAAAGTGTAGGTACACTATTGGTGAGAAGATTGTATTATCTTCTACTCTATTTCCTTTATATTGTTTAGTCTCATGTAATGGATTGAATAGTATAAAAAGCACTTACATGCTTTCTTCTTGTTAGATTCATGGGTTTTTGTGAGATCTTGTTATTTCTCATTCTTGTAGATCCACATGTTTTGAGATCTTTTATTATAGATCCATGAGATTATGATGTATTTCTGATCCATAAGAATCTAGTATAGTAGAGGAAGTTATGCTGCATGGTTTCACGAGGTTGATGCAAAGATAATGGAGAGACTTATTTCTTGGTGCATGGTTACTAGTTGCACATTGGTAGACCCTTCTAGAGGTCTTGTTTACATATTCAAAGTACAATGAGAGATTGGTTACATATTAGTAGATGCAGGGTGGGTTCAAGTATGTGAGATCTAGTGGTGTTTTAGAGGCATGGTTTTAGTGCACTAAGGTAGATCCAGTTAGATATCTAGAGGAAACATAGGTGGTGGTATGGAGGCACAATTTAGTGTACTCAGGAAGACCCAGTTGGGGATGTGGAGGAAGAGATACTCTTGTAGAGATACATGTACTCTTATGCAAAAGAGTTGGTTTATAATCTCTTGTTATATTATATATATGAGATCTCTATCTTTGGTGGACGTAGCCCACATTGGGTGAACCATGGTACATGTTGTGTTATGTGTGTGTACTTTTGTGTGATTTGGATTATTATTATTTATAATTCCACTGTTGTATATTTTGTGGGGATTTTTAGATCCGTATTTGCATGTTTTGGATTTGATATTCTATAGTTGCAAATTTTTATGCATAGACCCATCCCCAATAGGTGTAAAGCCTATAAAGCCCAATTAATTGTTACCCATCACTTGGGAAATGTAATGAAAAATTGTCCTATTGAGAAAGAGAAAATTTAGATCTTTGCTAACTAAGTATAAAACTATCATACTATGTTACTATGATGATTTAAAAATTTTTGATCCAAAAGTTATGACTCACACCATTCCTTTTAAGAAAAAGGAAAAGAGATATTAATCTAATATTAATACTTACAATGCATAAAGAAATTTCGAATCTTCTTTCTACATACATCATTTTTCTTGTGAGACGTTCCACTTGGGTAGCCAACCTTGTCCCGATTAGTAAAATAATGGGTAAATTGGATTATTTGTATACTTTAAGAATATGAATAAAATTTAAAAATATCAATATCCCTCACTTACCTAGATGCTGTCCTTTAAATGGTTAGTGGTGCAAAAATGATGTCTTTTTGAATGGATTATTCAGCTATAAATAGGTCTTAGTAGAAGAATGAGACATATTAAAAAATAACTTTACTTGAAAAATGGGATACCTTTTTAAATACAAGGATGCATTGTGGTATAGCCAACATTAGAGATACGTTTCAAAGGGCCATGGATGAATATTTATAAGGTTTTTAAGGTAATTGCATTACAATTTATATGGATTAATTATAAGTGTTCTCTAAAGAGATATCTCGACATTCACAACATTTGGAGAAAGTCTTGAAGAGATGTAGGAAGTTTGGCATATCTCTACATCCAAAGAAGAGAATATTTTTGTAATCGATATAAATTTGTTAGGACACATCATTACGAAAGAATATATTATATTTTACCTTAATAGATCCTAACGAATTTCTTAAATACCTTTTCCGATAACAAAAAAAGAGTTAAAATCATTCTTTGGAAAAATTAACTTTGTTAGAAAGTATTATCTTACTTTGATGAAATCATTGAACCTTTAAATGAAATTTTAAAAAAGATGATAAGATTGAATGGGATACTAAAACAAAAGTTTATTTCTAAGAGATTAAGTGTTACATTATGCAAGCTCTAGTTCTAATCAGTCCTAACTTCAAAAATACTTTTATATGTATTCATTTTTATCACAAAACACAATTGTATTTATGTTAACTTAAAACAAAGAGTTTGGATAAAACCCCATTTACTTTATGAGAACCAACTTAAATGGTGCTAAATTTAACTATCTAATGTTAGATAAACATGATTATGCACTAGTCAAGGTGGTTAATAATTTCATACACTACATCCTAAGAAATAAAATACATAAAGTAGTTCCCAACCAAGAAATCAAGAAGATTCTTAGATAAAATAAACTGGGAGAAAGAGGAGGAAAAAGTATGTCTAAGATGTAAGAATTTAACTTAGTGATTGGTGAGAACTATAGCGTATATAGATCTAAGAATCACCTCCCTTTAATCAGATCAATGAATACTTCCTTAGGATACATGGTTTGAGAATATAATTTTATTTTTTTATGTATGGCCATTATTATATAGAGTTAAATAAATTTCAAAGGAGATTTAAATCTCAAAGCAAGACACTATTATAAATAAATTACTCCTCTTCATGAGAAACTACCATGGATTAACCTTAGATGTGTATCAAGAAGTGAATTAAATCATATAATGTCTAGTTTATATGAAAATTTGGGAATTAGTCACTCATCATGAGATGGTAATGCCCACAATATACTAAAACTAGGATATTACTATCTTATTATTTTCAAAGAAGATCATAATAATGTGAGAGCCTAACACCAATGCTATGTTTTTTAAAAGAGAGAGAAGCTTGCAGTAATTCCCTTATAACTACTCATTGAGAGTATACCTTCTACTTAATGGGGAATGGAATTTATAGGAATTATTTATCTAAAATCTTTTGAAAATCACAAGTTTCTTTTAACAGAAACCCGACTTTTACACATCAATAGAAAAATTTGTCACCACAATGAATATTACAACTCAATAAATCAAGCTTTTGGACAATAAAATCATCATAATTTTTTGTTTCCCTTTTCTCTAGTATGTGACAATGGGCCAACATTAGATTCTATTGAATTTATAGAATGATATTATGGCCACAACATTACGTTAAAGTTATCTTCAAAATATTACCCACAAGATAATGGATATAAATATTCAATAACCAAAAACTTATGGATGTTATAAAAATACATAATTAGATAAGATGAGACCATGACATTCACTTCTTAAGCATGAATTATGGGAAAATAGAATGAGGATTTAGTCATCCTCTTTACTTGTTGGTTTCTAGAAAATAAATTTAATTTCCCATCTCATTGAAAATACCTACACATCAATTTTTGTGTGAGTATATAAATGTAGGTGATGAAGCTAAACACATACTATTGCTTTTTATATAGTTACAAAATTGCGGTAGTGATATATTGGAAAATTTTAGTTGATAATAAGATATTTTCAAACATTGGTTTAAAAAATTATAAGTGAAGGTTTTTAGACATGGAAATTTGGTTTTATTATGGGATAAGGTACAAAACTCAAAATTTGATCCTTTCTAGATTATTTCCCACCAAATTGTAGAACCAATAGGACACAATACCTTCACTCTCGAGATATAATGGGAAATTATATAATGTTACCAGTTAATTTTTAGTACTTTAAGCATTAATTAATGGATGCACCATCACTTATCTCATTCAAGTAATCATATGAGTACACAAATCTATATTAGCTTCTTGATTTATATATTAGTTTTTTTTTTTCAAGATAATTTTCTTGATTTCTAGGTTAGTTTCTTGATTTCTAGACTAGTTTCTTCATTTATAGATTAGTTTCTTCATTTATAAGATATTTTCATGCTTTCAGTAAACAAAAATCCATTAATAATTTTGGGTTCTCATAAAAACCATATGTTTCCACAAATGTATACAATTCAAAGGAAATATTTCAAAAAGTGAAAAGAAAAAAGCAATTAAAAGTTTTTTTTTTGGATAAAAAAAAGCTCCATAATATTTTTCTAATGTTTGAATTTTAAAACCTTTTTGTGTAATTTGTAATGATTTTACATAGGTAACCATTCCCAAGAGATTCATACTAAATTTAACATTTAAATACTTTTGTACGGATACATGAAATAATGTATTGAATTTTATGTTTTTAGAAACATTATCATGAAAGTACACACTAGCTTCTAACCACTCCAAATGTTTTAAAAACAAGAGTCAATAAAATAAAATAAGATGAGTGATAAAAATAGATTTAATATTCACTTGAAAAGAACAAAAATATTAAATATGAAAAATACTTAAAGAGGTGATTTGAGAAAACTTCATCGGGGCTCTAAATGCTTAGTAATAAATACATCAAGTCTTGGAGTGGAGCCAAAATTATCTCTATATGGGGAATGCACTCCCAATTCATGGTAGAGAAATGGTTAAAACTTGCATGTGGTGAAACTACATGTTTAACAAGTTTTGATAATTCAATTTAATTTTTTGAAGAATGATATATTATTACAATAAATCATAATTGAATCTTAGAATTGTAAGTATTTTACTTAGTATATCAAAAGTAAGAGAATAAAAATTAGGATTATAATCTTAATCATAAGTTTAAACTTATTTTTTTATGAAAATTTCTGTGTGAGAGGGTTTTGGCTTTCCAACTTTAACTTGATAGAATTAAATAGCAAAAATAAACCAACCTCGAAGACGATAGGGTTTACTCGATACCCGCGAGATACCCGATGTTGGTCTCGATGGATGGTTGAATCTACCAAGTCTAAATGAATGCGCAAGTCCTCCTGTCTGAAAAGCACTATGTAATCAAAGACACTAAACAAAAGATATCGATAAAAATGGATAAACGAGCTTTTTGAAAAATTCCAATCCTAGGATTCCAAAGGGACTTCCTTGGAGGATGTCACTCACTTTTAGATAATTAAGTAGATTGATAAGGATAATGATAAATATATGCAAGTAGATAATGATAGATAGATAGTAAGATAAGAAGCTCTAGAACTCAAGGTTGAAAGGAAATTCATGTATAACTTCAATGGTGGATTAGGAAAGTGTGGATGTAATCTGAAAATAATCAAAGTAGTCATACCAGAAGTCCTCGGTCTCTTTCTAGATGTAATGGAGGAACTCAATTTGATCCTCAATGTCTTGTTTGTCGATGACAAAACGGATTGCACACAAGCTCAACTCGTGAAGGATGTTGTAATGTTCCTAGAAGAAGGGGTGATGGAATATGGGAAGGTCGTAAATGCTTGTAATTGGATGAAAATGGCCAGAAAATCTATCTTAGAGAAAGCCATGTGCTCATAAAATGAGTCAAATGTAAAGATATTGATAAAACTGATAATAAACTGACAAATTGATGAAAATATATGCTTTAACAGGATAATCAACAATTAAGACCGATCATTGATGTTCTATAAATTTGAAAATTTATGAAAATATGTATTTTGATAGGAATCGTTAGTGATTTAGGATAATAATCGCTGATTAAGGTAATGGCTAGCGATTATTGTTAAAATGGACAATTTTACGAAAAATGATAAATGAAGGCCTAAATTGATATTTTTGACTATTTTTCAATGTTTAATCAAAACGTAAATGAAATAATGAAGTATATAAATACCTTAAAATGCAAAATATAGATACATGATACCTAAAATTGTTGAATGGAGTAGATTTTAGATTGGTGTTGTGCTATTGCGCTTCCCAAAGGTCAAAAAATGAAAGAGGCTATCAAAATGTTGGATTGAAGATTAGTGGAGGTGATGCAAGCTTATGATAATATCTGGAATGTCTTGAATTCACTAAGGAATTAAAAATGTAGTGTAGATATGAGAAAAATGTTTCTGAAGATCCTGGGAAAGGAGGAAAAACATGTATTTATAATCGCCAATGATTGGTTAGAATTGTTGACGATCCAAATTTTTTCAGGGAAAACGTTTAGAAAATGGTTATTTAACTACTTCTAAATGCATCTTTTGGATTTTTTATGGAGGAATATGGTTATGATAAGGTTATGACGGGTTGTAGAGGTTGGGATATATGAATAAAATATATTTAGGTTGTTTTTAAATGGTTATGGTAGATTTCAAGTGGTTAAGTGGTTTAGAGATAGTAAATAGTAATTTTATGGGAGTGTAAGATTATTTTTATGGAGGTATGGATGAAGTGACTTAGGATAATGATTTTTAGATATGTTTTATTGAATGTGGTGCATATAATGTGAAGTAGGTGGGTTGAAGAAAACTCGGTGTCTACACTTTCCTTGGAATTGAGAGATCCGACATTATGAGTTCTAAACACTTTCAAAGTGTTTTCTCCATAATTGTCACCTTTTGTTATACCAAATACACCCCATTATAATTCTCACATGAAAATATAGGGGTGGATTATTTTGAGTCATAAACTAAGTTTTGAGCTTACAATTGAACTACACAAGAGACAATGAGTTGGATTTTTTCATCTTGTAAAATTAAGTGAAGAATAAATTAGACTTATTTAAGACATGATCTGATCTTATTATTTAAGCTAATCATGAGGAATATAAATGATTAAATAATAACTTAGAGTTATTCTTGTTTATGATCTTAAAATTCTTACAAAGTATCAATTCATGTTTTTCATGGTTGAAGTACGCTCAAACCGATCAAATTTAATAGCTTTACACGTGATTTCAAGGTTGGTTTTAGTGTCTATCATGTGTGAAGGTAAAAGAGAATAAAATGGATATTTTTTTCCTTTTTTGGATTAAAAATGTCCTCAAAATGTTCAAGTGATAGATAAATCCTTTTGTTTTCTATTTAAGAAAACCTATCAAATTAATCTAGTTATAGAAGAGGCACATGTCGAAAGTGGCATTTCATATATTTTTAGAATTGGATTCTTTAATATTTTTAAACACTCATAATATGGATGTGATATAAAATTTGTAGACCAACATGGTACACTCATTGTTAGTCCTAGATCTAGCCAAGTTCCCTGAACTTAATATCTTTCACATTAATTTTATCAATCCTAATGGATGCTCACCAAGTGGAAACCATTGACATCTAGGATTGGATTAAAAATTGTATTAAGCCTTTAAACTTATTAATTTTCTTTTAAAATTAAGTGGAAACAACCAATTTTTAACATCTTATTAGATTTTTAATGATGTAAATGTTCCCCACCTTAAATATATTTACTCAACAATGCTCTAATGAATAACAAGAGTGAAGGAAGGATGTGTGGCACTCATCGGTGTTTAGGTGGTTTGCATGATTTACTAATGTAATATCCACTAGTTTGGACCTTTCACATCATCGATGGAAGAAAATTGGGAAAGAAAGGATAGGAGGTGGTAAGTGTTACCCCTCACACCATCCAAAATATTATCCCCTTGTCAATTATCTCTATTTTTGAATAATTAATGGAGATAATGTAGAAAAATGTACACATGGTACATATTAGAAATATTTAAGGTTCTCTCAAATGTAATTTTATGAAATTTTTTTTTTTTTTTGGGGTTAATATGAGCTCACAAATGTCACGAGAGAAAGGAACATAGGTCAAGTTTTCTAGTCATATTTTATTGATACATCCATTTAGCATGAGACCAATTCCATTGGAAGCATAATTAAAATCTATTTAATATGAGATAAGTCTTAGGGAAAATGTTGAAGATATCTACAATATTTTAAAGATAGAGTTTTGGACTTCCCATACTCATTTATTTTGGTTTAATGACACATAAATCATTATCAAATTAATTTTGGAGTGATATTTTAACTTGTGAAGATTCCTTTTAAACCAGACATTCCAATGTCGACTCCACCAAAATAAAATAGGAGTCAAACAAGATATAGATCAAAATTCAGATGTTAGACTGTCCTACGAGAAATCATGATCTCTTTAGACAAAAGAAAATTCAAAATTCCTTCATCCTTCTAATCTCATGCGATAACATTAATTCTATCTCAATGATGGAATTCCAAAAATATCTACCTACTCAAGTTGATGCGTCATAATTTTAGTACCTAGGATTTTAGAATATGCTTCTATTGATGTCTTTTATCCCTTCGATGTTTTGATTGTGATAATTGAAAGTTACATTTGATTTCCCTCTCTTATGAGTAATTTGAAGTTTCTAAAACATGTAAATGTGATGGCTAAACCCAATCATCTATAATTACCCTAAATTTTATTGTATATATAATATTGATAATAACAAATCATTACAGAGAAATGATTTGGAGCTCCACATGTCTTTGTGAGTCTGAATTGTTATAAATTTTGATTTATGTCTTGATGCATATACAACAAATCTATGTATTTTTTTAGTAAAGTTTTAACCTATTATTTTTTATCAAATTTTAATGGTAAGTAGATTGTTTTTTTCTCTTATTTGTAGGAGTTACTTGTATCATGTACTTGACTTTTTATGTGTTAATGCAATGTCAATTATTTAGTGTTAAGAGATAATAGAAAATGAATAAATAATATGTGATCTTTGTGTCTACATTTCATTTGGTTGATTGGATGGAGATAATATAGAAATGAGTTAAAATATTTCTTGTAAGATCTAGTTTTGTATGGTTTGATTGATATTAAGGTGTTTGTTATGTTTAGTAATTGAAAGGGGTAAGTGCAACAAGTTAGGGGGCCAAAAAGGGGTCATAAGTGGATGTCATATTGTAAATAACAGTGAAATATCAACTTGTAGGGATTATTAGCAATGTATGCACTCAAAATTAGAAAAACTTATAGAAATATGAATCATAGCATCTAGAATCTAGTTTCTAAACTACTTTTTTTTAAAATAGACAAGTTTAGCTATATTAAACACTCAAAATTCAATGAATTGTTTTGTTTTAAATCCTATAAGATTGTAGTCCATTTTCTCGCGATTTGGATGACCAAAACTTTATATTTTTTCCTTTGGTAAAAATTTATATGTCGTTGTCTATATTGGGATAGATTCTATTTTCTATTTTTTTAAGCAATATTTGTTTTTATGAGCAATATCTATTTTCCCGCTTATAACTTCATCAAAAATATCGAAATCAAATATTTTTTTCTGGAACGTGTATAGAATTTTTCCACAATTGGGATGGTATAGGTTCTATCACATTATGAAAAGTGAAAAACAAATTGCATTATTAAACATAGACATGAAAATTCATTGGAAAAAATGTCTTAAAGATCTACTATTAATAAAAAATTATAAAACGATATTTATCAAATTCTATTCTCTTTAAAATCAATATTTCCAAGCACTGGACTCCATTTCTCACTGGGAGGTTAGACTTATATCCGTGTGCTAAAGGTATCTTCATTGTGAATTTTTCTTCAATAGCTAATAAAAACTCCATTGCTTCCAAGCTTTGGGTTTGCCAATCTAAGTACCTAGTCATTAAACCCTGGTTCCCCTCTTTTAACCCGCTCACTGAGTCTTTTTCATGCAAACCTATTTGGATCCGACTACCCCATTTACCCCTCCAATTCTGGAGTGGTGAATGTTTGAAATCTATTGGAAACACCTTGGGAACTACACTTTTTATAGATTCTCAAACTTCTGATTACACCCACACTACCTATGCTCGATCTTGGTGGAACTTGACACGGCTAAAAACCTCCCTGCAACCATTGATCTTAGAGTGCAAAGTAGAACTTGGTCACAACCTTTAGATTACGAAGGTCTTCCATTTTGATGTAGAAGGTGTTTCTGTTTAGGTCACACCTCTATTGATTGTGGGATGGCAAAGCACCAACATGAGAAATGCAGTTGGTGGAAAGATGCCCTCCCGGAACATTTGGTTTTCGATGCAAAAGAGGACCTTGAATCAAATTCAAATGCTGAGGTTGAATCTGAATTTGTCCCAGAAACCCCTTTATCGAAAATCCTATTGCTGACAGCAAAGAAAATGCAACAGATTTATCTCATTTAGTTGTTGACAGCAAGGAAATTTCAGTTGGAATTATTGCAACTAAGGAAAATTCTCCTTTTCTATCCCTCCATTGGTGGAGGCATCATCAGGATGGGTAACGGTCCGTAAAAAGAAAAAGTGTATTTTAAAGAATGCCACTTCTCCACCTCGATGATTTGATTCTCTTCTGCTGTTGGTTGTTCTACATTGTTCCTTGTCTTTGCCAGGCAGCAGTTTTTGGCTCTGCAATGATGCTCCGGTGTTGTTGCAGACTGGTTGTTGTTCATCAGCTATTTTTCAGTGGGATTGTTGCTGGATGTTGGTACTTTTCTGAGCAGAATGTTTTCTATTGTTGGGCTTTCATGTTCTATCCTGGCTATTGAGCCTTTCTGTACAAGGGTATAGTCCCTTTTTAAAAACTATTTACCCATAGTAAAAAGAATAGTTTCCCCTACGTAATGGTACCATTTTTGTGACATGTTTTTGATTTTTCGACATAGTTCAATTCTGCAGAAGAGAAAATTTGATGTTTTTTTTTTTTAATGTAAAATTCAGGATTTGATGTTCACTTTTATTCCCCTTACTTGCTGCACTTACCCAAAGAGATATAATATAATTCACTTTTATACCTTACCCTTCCATCCTTTATAGTCTTTTTGATGAAATAATATTCGTTAGATTCATTTTAAATATCATTAGTTGTGAGATTACTATTATATCATGATATTGATATCCGGGAATGTATGGTATAGATGGTGGTTTCCCAAAATATACCATCCCTTTGCAAGTTAATTCTATGTTATATATATATGTATATATGTATATATGTATATATGTATATATGTATATATATATATATATATATATATATATATATATATATATATGTATGTATGTATGTATGTATATGTATAGATATGTATATATGTGTGTGTGTGTGTGTGTGTGTGTGTGTGTGTGTGTGTGTGTGTGTGTGTGTGTGTGTGTGTGTGTTATTTGAGGTTATATGCATTTATTATTTCATAGCTTGAACTTGATTTACATCAAGGGATATAAAACATGTGGGTTTGATACCCTTATTTCTTGTTTGTTATGCATTAAACCACGCAAAACAACTACTAAACAATGTGTGTTTGCATTACCATATTTTATGAAGGAATTCCAAGTCAATTGAAAATCTATTGGTAAAGCTATTCTTGTAGTTTCAAGTAAAGAAGGAATATTTGTATCATATTGCATTCATTAGCTTAATCATGAAATGAGGAAGTATAGTATTTCTTATCAATATTTTTATGTGATTGTGTAAGAATTAGATAATTTGAGATGTTAATTGTTATTCAAAGATTTTTGTTGTTTATAAACCATAAAGAATTAAAGTTTATCAACCATGATGGGAAATTGAAATAGAAGCATATGAAGTGGGTGGATTACCTACAAATATACACATTTTTTCATTGAATCATAGGATTAGAAAATACATAAACTTGATTGATGAACTCAATCGACAAAGTTGTATGTTGATGAATATTAGAGTGGAATTTGTGGACTTTAAGTCAATAAAGGATTTTAATGTAAAGGATGAATAGTTAAAACATTCATGAGAATAATACATAGTACCTAAAACTGTCACTAAGACACTCTTGTTAGAATAATTTATGTAGGAGTTATTATTTTTCTAACGTAGGAATTTATGTACCCCAATGGGATTGAAGTGGGAGAAATTTATAAAAGATAAATTTGTAAAGGCCTAACAATGATCTTTGAATTAGATTAAACCTTAGAAACACTAGTGGATAATTACGTTAAGCCATGAATGAGAGTGATTGTATGAGTTTTTTTACAATAATGCCACATTTTTAGTTGGAAAAAGGGAGATCTAAGAATGTAGGGTTGTATCAACCTTTTCCCATTTTAAAAATTTTCTTCCAGACATGTCCGGATTTTTTGTTTGTTTTTTATATAATCCAATTGGGTGTTTCGATTTTCATATTAGTTGAAAGGTCACGCATTCTACTACTAGTGATGCAACACATATTGCAAATATTTGTTTTAGAGAGATTGCAAGGCCACCTAGATTTCCATGAGGTATACTCTATAATGGGCCAAAACTTGTTGCTCATTTTTGGTGAACATTATGGAAGAATTAATATGCAAATTTTTAATTGAGTTTTATATATCATCAACACATTGATGAGTAGATATACATTTTAAATAAAAATAATTTGATATGTGCTCCTATGTTTAGTGAGATACAACATGTGAACTTTTTATTTAGATCTAGTTCACGCAAAAATATTATTACAAAATTTTAGTTAATAAGAGTATAGGAGAACCCAATTGAAAATTATATATGGGAGTATCCCCATAGGAGTTTCATACTTGCAAATATTATTATGTAATGAGGAAAGGAGCGAATAATTAGGGTATGTTGGAGAACACTTGAAGAAGTTACACGACAAGTTTTGTAGTTAGTGTTATGGAAAAATAATTATAAGATGGAATATTATTGATATTGATGTATCTCATCATGGTATTATTAAAGAATAGATTACTTAATCGGAGATCGTGTTTTCAAAAGTACCTAAGGTGTATGATGTAAGATAATATTGATTCACGTGTAATTTTGTATCAACCAAAACTATATGTCTAGATAGTGTTAGTGTTGTTCACATTCTATTTTGAATTTTTGTTGTTGGAGGACCATAGATTTAAACATTTTTTTAATGTGAAATTCCATTTATAATGTTTCTAGATTGCCAATTTCCTTAGTGTAATGCCATCTCTTTTCGCGAATTGTATCAAAGGTTAATTTATCCATGAAATCATTTTCTTAAGTCATAAAAACCTATTTGATCAGGGTAAGTCTTTTTTATTATATTTTAATCATATGTAGGTTACCAAAAGCTATAGATTACTAAGATGATTTTTTAAAAAATATTACTACTACTAAATTTACGCAATACATGGAGTATAATAAAACTTCATGAACTATTGTATGGATTCAAAAAGTGCTACAAGGTTTTCTAAAACCATTAAACATTGATAATTTAATGTTTTAATCCACTATAATAAGAAAGTGCCACTATTTGTGTGTTTTTTTGTTAAAATTTCCTTTACGGATATTCATTTGAAATTTGTTATATTAGGAGTATGGAAGCTTTTTTCAATTGGTATTTGTAATACACCACATTTCTACACCAAATTTTGTAGGTTGATACAAATTGTCTCAATAGAAGTGTGTTTTATTTTTTTCAAAATGATTTAGAAGGTCTAATGAGGCCAAGAGTAGATAGGGATAAGGTGTATCTAGTAATTATGGGGAATGGAATAAATATTATTAGAATTTGTTAAGTTCATAAGGTTTTCTGATATTTTAGCATCATTAGGTGTTTTCATGAGATATGCTTTAGAAGTAATTTTCAAATATATAATAGTAGTGACCATTACATCACAATAAAGGGAACTAGGTTTCATATCAAGGTAATTGACCACGATAATGAGGTTTCATATAGAGAAAAAATAGGGATCATATATCAACAAGGAAAACTTGGAGAATATGATATATACCTTTTGACCTTCTTTGAGGGGATACTTGAATTTTTTTTTTTTTGAGACCATTTTCTTTATTATAGAGGGTGTCAATCTTGATGATCATGATAATGGATGGGATGCCACAAATGACTATTTGAGTTACATATTTTTAAAGGTGACAAATATGAATATTTGTATTCTTATTGTCGCTTCAACTCTTTGAGAATAGATTCTTAAAATATTGGAAGGACAAAAGGTTTTTATTCTAGTGCCTTGAGAACAAACCTTAATTTCCATTTAATAAGCAATTATTTTTACTATTTTTTTGAGCTACCAAGAAATCACAGTCTTTCTTTTACATAATCGAGGTAGACATCCTTTGTATCTATATTTGGAAATAATTTAAAAGGAAGCTATTTTTCTTCTAAACTAAAAGAGTTAAACTGAACATTTGAGTGATTTCTAAACATCAACATATTGGATTAATATATATATATATATATATATATATATATATATATATATATATAAGATCAATTTATTGTTAGTAATTAAATTTTTGGGCATATGATAGTCATGGTTTTGATACCATTCTAACCCTTAGTTATGCACATGTAATCATAAAAACATTTAATAAAAATAATCATAAGACACAAAATAAAATTTGGTATAAGATATAATACAAGATACTTATTATTTCTTCGTTTGAGATCTAATGAAGAAAACACAAGAATACCTATTTATATCTTTAACGAGACTCATCATAATCATTTTGTGAATATTTTTCTCAAGGTAACCAATACATGATTTACCTTCAAGTTATTTTACCTCTTCATATTTATTTCATTTTTCAAATTTTAGATCAACACTTTCTTCTTCAACCTCTTTTTCATGTATTTGATAAGATTCCTTAACAAAAATATTATTACCATGAGAAACTTTCATGGAAAACCTTTTTGAGGATTTATAAAATTATTTTGATTTCCAATATTCCTTCTTGGAATATCTTTTATGGATTCATTGGACCCATATTCTATGATATTTGATTCTTCAAGGCCAAAAGATCATTATCCAATTTCTAAACTAAAGATTATTCAAAACTTTGACAAAAATTTTATTCTACAATTTTAGTTATCCCATTTTTAAATTTTCTAGACATGACTAGGTCGTCTTCTACCTCTATTGCTAATTATTGAGTGATGTCAAGGGTTGGTGATTGGTCCATTCATAACATGAACCTTACTTTAATAAGTTGGGAATTTATGAAGAAGCATTTCTTATTTTACATTGTTGGTAAAGTTTCATAAGGATTGTTAAACATATCAAAAAATTCTCTCATTGGTTTATAAAGATATTTCTTCACATGTGTAAGCTATGAAATGAGGGTATATGCATCTTTAGATATCATAAATATTTCTTCAAATTTATCTTTCATGGTATTCAAATCCACAATACTTTATGTAGGAACGTGGTAGAACCATTTTGTTTCTACATCTTTGCAAAACTTCAATAAATAGTTTTATAGACATGTCTTCATTTTGTATGCCTACAATTCTACTTGTGATGAAAAAGATTAAAAATGTCGATCGGTAAACTATTTTCCATCTTCTTTGAATTTGGGAAAATATTTTTGGGCCCCATAATATTGGCTAATTATAAGAAGGTGCATGTGCACATGGAACCTATTTGAAGAAGGGCACTCGGGGTGAAAGTGTGTAGGATAGGGTTTTAACAGGGTTTAGTAGAACACACGACTAGCACGTAAGGAAAGACAAGTTTTGGTATTTAGCCATATTTGGCATTCCATGCGCACATGAGAAAATCATGACCCATATAACATGTAGAGTGGATAAGGTGCCAACCTGAAAGTTGTATGGTTAAGAAAGGAATATTCGATGCATGCGATGAAAGGATCCAAAAAGACATCATTGCAAATAATGGAGAGTTCATATAAAAGTATCATGCTCCATTAGAGGACCACTTGGACACTTGGTAACCGATCGATACCTCGAAAGGCATGGCGGTGGAGGGTAAAACTATATATATAAATTCTCGGTAGAAGAAAGGCGGATCGAGGGGCATCATATAGCATTTGGATAGGTGAAGCTCTGCAGAGATAATAGTGGGTTCTATGGGTTAAGGTCCTCATTAGGAGAACTGTAGGAGAAATGGCATATTTAGGGGATGGGTTTGTAATGATTTTTGTAATGTGGAAAGCATAGCTTAGGTTCCTGATGCATGACTCTGATCTGCATTGTTATATTGGCCTGTTATGGCCTTAATGAATGTAATATGGTTATTGAACTTGTTAACATGAATATAAGGTTCTAAAGAATATATGTTGTTCATGAGCATAAACCCTAGTGCATTTCCTTTTTGTTATGAATCAATTATGTATTATATTTGATACTTCTCTTTTGTTATCTAAATGGATGCATTGATATGATAACTCATCCTAAGCTCTTAGAATGAACGCATGGTTCTTTTCTTTCCTACATCTAAATCTATCATAAATGATGTATTCTCACACAACTCACATAAAGGAGGGACTCGGCACCCATGCATGCCCGAGGTGAGTTCCCGGCTCCCATTGGGTGATAGGCCAACACGCATGGGATTAGACTATTTTTCTAAGGGTATAAAAATGACTACATCTTGGTTCCATTGTCGAGACCTCTTTTTAAAGTTGCGAGAAATGACATACATCTTTGTCCCTGTGATGTGTGATGATCAAATGTCTAACCTTGAAAAGTGTTGAAGCATGGTTCAAGAGCACAGAGGATGATATTTCTCAAATATTCAGCACTGTACCTAAGTTTAATCCACGTAGATGGGTAGAAGAGAACCTAAACCATGAGTTGTATGAGACATTCTTATTTTATATTCTAGTAGAATTATATGAATGGATTTCGTATATGCATCCGTATCAAGCTAGTACTATAGATCATATATGTATGGACCTAAGATGATTATAAGAGGATGTAGGATGCAGATATGACTTGGACACATGTTGTCAATCACCGGTGGAAAGGATTTTTGACTAGTTATACTCTAGAATACGCCATTTCTACATATTATTTCCTAGAGGTTGCTGATTTTGAGTTTCTAAGGGATCCTAGAGGATCATTTTTATGTGTTATCCTCTGGATATGAATATCTTGATCATTACCCTAAGTTAGGGGCATTCCCTATGGGCGGTTAAGCTTCTCTAAGCATTGGGTGAGGAAGCTAGGGTGGTGGAAGATGGTGGAGATTTCAGTTGAAAAAGAAAGAGAAGAGAGATGACTCAAATATAATGAATCTTGTGAAAGGGAGATGGCTAGACAATGTGAGGTTACATGTGTGATGGATCTATGGAGGCAGATGTTACAAGGATCTCGAGGTTCACACGAGAGGATGTGGAACCTGAGTAGTCTATGCTACCCCATCTTTGTAAGTGTGGGAGAGAAGCCCCATCGCTTCGATGAGATTTCATCACATGGAGAAAGGAGAGTCATTGGCACACATCTGAATCCACCTAGTTACCAACCCCTAGAGCTTGATTTTTCAGATCAAGAAAGAAGTATTGTTAATCTGGTTGGTATCGGTGGAAGTAACCGATATACGCCTAGGAGATATAATTTCTTGTTTGGGACATCCATGGTTGCATGAAACCATTCCAATATTTGGAGGAATTTTCAAACAAGGTACAAGTACACAAGGTATTGGTATCACATATGGAAGTGGCATGAGACACATAACTAGCAAATGGATAATATCGCAAACCATTAACATGTAGTTCGGTGGGACATTGGGGACACTATGCATGACCACTTCACGCCATTTGCAGAGCTACAAGAGGTGGAACTAGTGGACCTAGTGGATCTAAAGGATTTAGTGGGTTAGGAGGAATAGGACCTAGTGGATCTAGTGGATCTGGTGGAGGAGGAAACACTAGAGGGACCAAGGCCCTCGATCGGGAGGACAAGGGCTAAATCCACCCCAAAAAGTATTCTTTGAGATGTTTTTGCACTTACCAAACTACAGGGGTATAGAGGATGTTCCATAGCATGTCCACAAGTGTGAATTACTATGGCGTGTGAAAGGGATCGGTACCCAGAGTGAAGCAAAGTAATGTTGTAATGACATAGCAAGGGCACACACATAGTTGGTATCAAGTATGACCCTAACAAATGGTTGTAGACTACACTACATTGAATAATGCCTTCCTAGTAGAGTTTCATATCCCTAAATTTGAGTAGAAGAGCATCAATGCTCTAAAGGAGATCCAATAAGGAATGATAAAGAGTGTACAGGGAGTATGACGTGTGGTTCAAGACTCTCTTGTCAAAACTATCCTATGAAATTCACCCTTCTCAACATGCTCAATGGTTTGTTGAAGGATTGATAACACTGTTTACATAGTTTGACATTTTGGACATCCAGTGTGATTGCACAACATTGAATCTTTTCCCCAAGTGTGGGACTTGTAAAATGGAAAAGAATCTCCAGATTAGAGGTCTGGTTCCTCAACTCCTCTTATCAGGTGTATGCATGAAATTTGCAGAGGCTTAAATTCCTAATTCCTACTCTAAATTCCAAGGGGACAGAGATAGGGAATGCAAGAAAAATGAGACTAATGCTGATAAGGTGATGCACCAAGGGAGTAGTAGACACCTGCTACTACAAAACATACACATTCTAGGAGGAAATAGCACAAAACATGCACAAATTTCCAAAATGTGGTGAGAGGTTAGAAAAACAATGATAAACATATGAAAGGATTGAGAAACCTTTTAATCACAGAGCATATATTATCATTCCAGGTCCAACACAGTGCATTACAATGACCAAGAGGCAAAAGAGGTGTTGTATTTACATGGAAAGGTAAAAATTTCCACAAATTTTTCCAAAAGGAAGAAAAAGGAAGTTACAGAGCTAAAAGAGTGTCTCCTCTTTTCAAAATGAGCCCATTCTGGCTTTTACAATGCAAAAATGAGCCCAGGAGAGAGAAACATGGGAAAACATGAGAGGAGCTCCAACCACCAACCAAAATGTAATAAAACAACATGGGCATCCTTACAGGTCCATTCCCTAACATTTTTCACCATGCTGGGAGAGAATGCGAGCCATTCTTCATTAAAAATGGTGGTTGAAACATCATTTCTGTTGATTACCACGTGCCAGAGGCATTTTTTCAATTTTATCTCTCTAAATTCCATAAAAATAAAAATTGAGCCTGGAATCATGTAGATAATTTCACCAGCTTTCCATTGATATAAAGAACATGAAAAACCGAGCTCTGGATCGAAAGTTATGGTCGTTTGAAAATTTAGGGCAAAACAGGGCCAAAACGGGTTGGCGGGCCAAAAATTTGAAATTTTCCCACTTTTTGCATTTGGGAAAATTTTCCCAAAAATCTCCATGCCCACCACTGATCCGGTGCCACGTGGCATGATTCCATTGGTCGTGGCTCTTGATGCTTCATTTTCCATCATTTTGGCCATTGAAAATTTTTCCAAAAATTCTCCACCGCCAATGACCTGAGGACACGTGGCAAGATGTGATTCACTGCATGGGCATCTTTTCTCTATTTGTTCCATCACTTTTGACCATCTTTTTGAATTAGACATGTGGCAAAACCCCATTGGATGTGGGATTTCTCTTCATTTTTTCCCGGGCTTGTCTTGCATTTTTTTTGCCACCACTGACACGTGGCATGATCCCATTGCTCGCATTTAGGGGGACGGATTTTCCTTTCAATATTTCCTTTGACTTTGCTTTGGGAAAAATTCCCAACTTTTCCCCATGGTCCACCTAGATCTGGGACACGTGGCAGGCTTCCATTCGACAGGGCCATGGGGTGAAAACTTTCTCTTTTTGTCCACCCTTTGGGAAAAATTCCCAAATTTTCCCCGTAGGCTGACTCAAGCTCCCGCCCCCGAACATGTGGCATGATCCTATTCACCGCGGGCCTTGGGGGCGGCCTTTCCCTTTGATTTTTCCACTTGGGGCAAAAAAATAAAGAATCTTTTCACGCCCCGATCCCCGACGTGCGGTGACACGTGGCGAGCTCGACGGGCCAACAGGCCAAACATTTCCTTTCTCCTCTCACCAAAACACTTCACCAAATTTTTAAGTCTTCCTCCACAGTCTCCGCCACCCTTCCTCTAGAGACACGTGGCACAATGTGATTGGATGCGGGCCTAGCATTGAAAATTTTGCTTGTATCAACCCTTAGGAAATTTTCTAATTTCTCCCCGCCTGGACACGTGGTAGCATCCAATTCGTCTGTGGTGGGCCTTCCTTCAAAAAAATTCCTTCCAAAATTTTGCCAAACACTTGGTAAAATTCCAAGTTTACCTCCTCCCTTCCACCCTCCGAGGACACGTGGCCTCATCTTATTGGCTCGGGCCTTTCAGGGGAAAATTTCCCACAAAATCTCCACCAAGCCATAACTTCAAAAATACATGGAGTTAGGAGGAAAACTTTACCTTTCTAGAAAGTGAAAAAATCTCTATCTAATGGTGCCATTTCTAGAAGGTCTTGAGTGCCTAAAAGCAAAAAATTATGACTGAGGCACAAGAGAGGGAAGAATGAAGGGAGTTAGCCACAAAATGAGCAAGGGGCTCATTTTGGATAACAATTTTGGTGACTCAGAGGGGTCATCTTGCCTGCTGATGAAGTTACCAGTTGCCTGAAACAATCCATTGGGCATGGAGTCATTAAATTCTCTACTTGGTACCCCAACTGATTAGAACACTGCAAGGAGGAAGATGGAAGGTAGAACACCATCTGATTGGAGCAAGGCCTGCAAAACACATTTCCTGGAATAACAAGCTTGTGCCAAAGCACTTAGGGAAAGAAAAGCTAATCTACAACAAAACAATGTGCACAAGCACTTGGAGGAATGAAAACCTAAGCTAATATGTACAAGGTGGAGAATTTCCTTCAAGTAGTCAATGCTTCGTATGGGATTCCATTGATTGAATTTACAATTCTTCACCATCCAATGTAGACAATTGGAAGGCATTGTTGTCCTTACACTTTGTGATCATGTATGGGCCACTCCAAATGGCATCAAATTTTGAATGCCTCCCGGTTTTGCTCTGTTCTGCATCCCATTTTAACACTAGATCTCCAACTTGGAAAGATCTATCCTTGGCCTTTCTATCAAAGGTCTTCTTGATCAAAGCTTGATCCTTCTCCATTGCTTGGGACGCCTGATTTCTGATTTCTTGGAGCTCCATCAATTCTACATATCTAACCTCCATGGGTCCAAACTCCAACAACTCCAATTGTTTCATGAGTTCCAATGTTGGCAACTCAAGTGACATGGGAAAAATTACCTCTCTTCCATAAACAAGCTTGAATGGAGAGTTACCTATAGATCTCTTAGGGAGTTATCCTATCAGCCCATAAGGCTGATTTCAATTGGTATGCCAAGACCTCTGATTTTCATCAAGAGTCCTCCTAATGATCCTTAACAAATTCTTGTTTGTAGATTCAGCTTGGCCATTACCCTGAGGGTAATAATTTGATGAAGTGCTTAGGTAGATCCCATTCTTGACAGCCCATTTAGTTACCTTGGACCCAATGAATGCCAATGCATTATCTGATATTATTGTAGTAGGTATGCCAAATCTGGTTGTTATTCCCTCATAGAAGTCTAGGATGCTAGATTCATTTGCTTCCTTGAGTGCTACTACTTCAGTCCATTTGGTGAAGTAATATGTTGCTATTAGAATCCATTTGTGTCCTTGGCTTGAATTTGATTAATGACTCCAATGAAGTCCAAACCCCATTGCATGAATGGCTGGTCAACTGAAATTGGATGCAATGGAAGGGCAGCTAGTCCTCTCCTTACCCATGAAGAATGCACAATTCTTGCACCTCTTGATCCACGCATAACAATCACTGAAAATCTTGGGCCAATAATAGCCAGCCCTCATGATCTTTAGAGCTTTGTCACTCTCGGTGCAAAATGACCACCACTGATCCACCATGGAACTCTTCCAACACCTTGTGAATCTGATTTGTACCAATGCATCTCAACAACACTCCATTCACATCCCTTTTGAACAAAACACCATCAACAAGGGCATATGGGACAGCCTGTAATCTAAAGTGTCTTCTTTTGGTCTTGTTCATCTCTGGAGGGCATAGACCTGTTTAGGAAGTGCATTATGTCTTGGGTCCAGCAAGGAGTGAGGACACCATCATTTTCCTCTTGAGTGCTTCCTTGCTCATGGTTGTCTTGCAACGCCAAAACAACCTCCTTCTCATTGCATGCTTCCTTGTGTTTATTCAAGACCAACTGCTCACACAATCCTTTTCCTCTGACCAACTTGGTGACTTTGATCTCAATGTCATACTCCATGACATGAGTAATCCAACCTGCTCTTTTTTCATTCAGGTCTTTGTTGAGGAGGAAGTCCTTAACTCCCACATGAGAAACCAACAATTGAACCTTGTTGTTTGAAACTAGATGCTTGAATTTCTTCAAGCTCCTGATTACTACAAGAACATGCTTCTCAATGAAAGAATACCTCACCTCATAGTCCTCCAGGCTTTGGCTAAGAAAGCAATTGGCTTCTCATCATTGTCTTTGTTCTATTGTACCAAAATTGTAGAAATAGTATCATCACCCCCAAATGCATAGAGGATGAAATCCTTGGAGAAATCCGGTTAATGAGAGTTGGGGCTTGAGAGATGGCTTCTTTGATTGCTTCAAAACTTTCCTTTCCTTCTGTTGTCCATTTGAAAGCTATGCTTTTCTTTAACATCTTGGTGATAGGCTTGACTAGGGCTGCAAAATTTGGGACAAACCTCCGAACAAAATTTATCCTCCCCAAGAAACTTTGAAGGGCCTTCTTGTGGCTTGGCAATGGTAGTGCTCTTATGGCTTCAACTCTTTCTGGATCAATTGCTAATCCTTATTTGGAGACAATGTGGCCAAGGAGCTTTCCTTCATGGGCTAGAAAAATACACTTTTTAGGATTCAAGGATACTCCAAATCTTCTGCACCTTTGGAACACTTGTCTCAAATGAAAGAGATGGTCTACTACATTTTTTGAAAAAGTGATATCATCAAGATATATCAGCACCATGTTGTTAATCAAATCCTTGAACACCATGTCCATTTCCCTTTGGAAAGTAGCTCTAGCGTTGGACAACCCAAATGGCATTTTCCTGTATGCATAAGTTCCCCATTTGGTTGTAAAGGCTGTCTTGAACTGATCCTCTTCTTTCACCATAATCTGATTGTACCTTGAATAGCCATCAAGTAATGAAAACCTCTCAGAACCAGCAACAACTTGTAAAATCTTCTCCATAGAAGGAAGTGGATAATGATCCTTGAGAGATGCTCTATTCAAATCTCTGAAGTCAACACACAATCTGATTTCTCTGCTCTTCTTTCTAACTAGAACCAAGTTGGCCACCCAACTAGAATGCTTGATAGGGAATATGATACTTGACTCTATCAACTTATTCAATTCTTTTCTCATGAGAGGCTCCATGTGTGGATTGACTAGCCTTTGTTTTTGCCTGATGGGTTTAGCACTTGGATCCAATTCAATGGTGTGTTGAGCTAACTCGGGATTGAAACCTTTCAAATCTTCATAGCTCCAAGCAAACACATCAGGAATTCTTGACAAAGTTGTATGAACTCATACCTTTCTTGCTTAGTTGTCACTTTACCAACTTGGAGTGATTTGCCTTCTTCCACCAAGATGGACACCGAATCTTCTCCCTTGACTTGGATGTTTTCTTTCTCCTTCCTAAACTGATCATTAGGATTGAAAATGGACTCCAAAGTAATAAGTCCCTTTGGTAGTTTGTTGGTTCTCAGCTGTACCACTTGGTCACCATACTGCTGTTCCAACTTTTCCTGATTTTTAGCTGAGAACTCAACCTCTTCTTGCAAGAAATGGATGATTTGTTGATCATTTTCAAACACTTGCCAACTTACATTGTTGTCTGGAACTAAAGGCCTTACAATCACATGGATGTTTGGTTGTACCTTTGTCCTTTTGGATGCTTTCAACAACATCAAAGGCTGCTCCAACTGCTACAAGCCTGTCAACAGCTTGGTTCTCTTTTCTAGGAATGGATTTGATGCCAAAGCCCTCAAAATCTTCAATGAGGTCCCACACCCTATTTTTGTAGCACTTGAGTAGATCATTCTTGACAGCATGCTGCCCCTTAACTTGGTTGACAATCAACTCACTTATCACCAAAGACTTGCAAGTTCTTTATTCCTCTCTTGATTGACCAATGCAATCCTTGTATCAAAGCTTCATATTCAACAATGTTATTAGAGCATGCAAACTAAAATCTAAAAGTTGAATAATACTTAACTCCTTGAGGTGAAACAAGCATAGCTCCCCCTCCCGCACCTTGTCTACTCCTTGATCCATCAAAAACAACTACCATACCTCATTGTCATCCTTGTGGTCTAGCTTGGTGATGCTAGGGATAGGCTGATTTTCTTCATGCATGCAATAGACTCCTAGCTCAGATTCTTCTATTTCTTGATAAGGATCAAAAGCATGCACCTTGCTTGCCCATTCATCAAGAGTCAAATTTGGGATGCTTCCAACCTTGGTGTCAGCTTCATCAGTGCTTGGATAATCCTCTTGATCAAACGTTGAACAATTGGTATTGATTTGGCTTGGAGTGTGAGGCTCAATGTGAAAGTTTGCAATAGGCTCAGACCTGATTATGGCTTTAGTTCCATATCTTGTTCTGAACAACATGTGTGACCAATCAATAGATAAATAACCTCCAATCTTGGCTATGAAATCCCTTGACAAACATAGGGCAAAGAGTGGTGGAAGATCTATTACCGAGACATCTTGCAAAACAACAATGTTGGGGCATGCATGCAAAGTAAGACTCAAGTTTTTGATCACTCCAACTGTTGTTACTATTGTCCCATCCAATTGCACTACCCCTTTGGATATGACTTCATATTGAAGCCCCAACTGATCAGCTATTTTCTTGGGCATTACTGAACTACTTGCCCCAGAATCAATCATGCAATTGTGTACTAATTGGTTTCCAATGATCAATGAAACATAGAATGGAGGGGGCTTCAACATTTTACCTTGTTGTCCTCCATGATTCCCCTCAGGCTGGGCAGCATTTGTGAGTACCTTCTCTTGCATTTGGACCTCGCTTGATTTGAAGTTGACCACTCCTTCATGGCAGCTTGTAGCAAAATCTCTTTGGCCTGGGATGGATAGTGATTCCCACATTGATATGTTTACATTTGTCTTCTTCATCTGATCAATGATGTTGAATGGAGATGAAGCATCTCTCTGTTGTCCCTTGGCTTGCACATTCATTCCTTGCACATGGGCAGCAACAACTGGCATTTGAGTTGGCCTAGGAGCTGTTTTAGGCAGCCCTTGTGTGTTTGGAACTGCATTTTGTTTGCCAATAATTTGTGGAGTGGTAGAAGGTTGTGGATTACTTGGAGCCAATGGTTGTTCTTCACCCAAATTTCTCCTTTTGACCTTGTGTTAGCTGCAACACTTTGGGAGATTGTTTGATTCATGCCACAAAAATCTTCTTCCTGCCAGTTTACAAGTGAGGTATCATTTGGAGCTGATTGTTGCTAGGATGTTTCTTGTTGTTGGTTATTTCCTTGACTCCCTTCACCCTCCACACTAGTTTTTGTCACCATTAATGCTTGATTTAAGGCACCGTTGAAACACATAGACTAGTTGTGAGGTTCATTGCATGGGAAACACCAATCATACTCTTGAGCTATGTTGTTTTACACTGGCACTATTGCTTTAGAGGCAGATGTAGCATTGGGATTATAGGGCTGAAATGGTCTATTGGCAGGAGGTCTTGCTTGATTTTGATTTGCAACTAGATTGGGTGGTCTTTGAGGCTGGTATGGCTACTTGTTAGGCTGAGCTTGAGGCTAGAAAGAAGGTCTAAAACCTTGGGCTTGCTACCTCTTGAGTGTAACCAGCTCATTACCTAAATTTTGCAATTGCTTCATGACTTCTTGAAGTTCATTTGAGGCACTAGAAGATGAAGTAGAAGCTTCACTTGAATTCTGATTTCTAGGAGTGGGAATAGGAGCTAAAATAGGCACTTGACTAGTACTTGGGCTCTCTAAACTTGGATACAATGGCATTGAGGCCTAGGAGCTAGCTTGCCAGCTTGAATCAAACAATTTTCAGCTCTAATGGCAATGCTATAAGCAACAGGATAGTTGTGCCTCCCATGGATTGAATTAACATAGAAATATCAGAATTTAGAGCTTTAAGGTAATATAGAAAAGCACCTTCTTGCTATTGGCCTTACTACCACTGGAATTCTCTCCCAAGTCATTTGAAACTTGAAGTTGAAGTCAGTCAGCTGCTCATTGGGAGCTCTCTTGATGGTTGTCAACTATTCCAAAAGGGACAAGTTATCTCCCTTTTCTCCAAACTACTCATGGAGGGCTATACATAGCTGGTTCCAATTTTGGATAGAACCTTGAGGCAAGACTCCTGAACCATTGCAAATATTTCCCTTTGAATGAAGATGCCAACAGTTTGACAGCAACTTGCATCTCATTAATCTCATGGATTACACAAATATTAGCAATATCCTTAACATGATCACCAGGAGTGGTCTGATTCTCTCCAGTAAAGTATGGAATGTTCTTCAATGCTGCAACTGGGATTGGATTTTGTGCATTGAGAGCAAGTGGGCTGCTGCTAGTGAAATTGACATAGGGGTTGTGTTGTGCCATTCTGATTGGCCTTAGAACCCTTGTTGATTGAATGAAAGGCCTACTAGGTGGAGGAGTTGATAGAGTTATGTTTGGTGGAGATGGAGACCTTTGAATTCTCCTCCCTCTTTTCCTTCTTCTTGGAGATAATTGCAAATACTCAAACAACACCTCTTCTTCTCCAACTCTTGACCTTGTGGTGATTCTTCTCATGAGTTTTCAGGTCTGCACTACTAAAACCAGCTGATTCTTCTTCCTTGGAGTCGCCAGATGTGTAATTTAGGGCTCTTTTAAGCAAGAAACTTGCAAAAATGCACATCAATTTGTTGCAATGAAGATGAAGACCTCTAAGGTCCCACCGGGTGCCAAAATTGTTGTTGCAAATCAGCAACACCCCTGGATGTTGATCATATTTCTAGTTTGACATTTTGACATCCAGTGTGATTGCACAACATTGAATCTTTTCCCCAAGTGTGGGACTTGTAAAATGGAAAAGAATCTCTAGATTAGAGGTTGGTTCCTCAACTCCTCTTATCATGTATGCATGAAATTTTTAGAGGGTTAAATTCCTAATTCCTACTCTAAATTCCAAGGGGACAGAGATAGGAATGCAAGAAAAATGAGACTAATGCTGATAAGGTGATGCACCAAGGGAGTAGTAGACACCTGCTACTACAAAACATACACATTCCAGGAGGAAATATAACACAAAACATGCAAAAATTTCCAAAATGTGGTGAGAGGTTAGAAAACAATGATAAACATATGAAAGGATTGAGAAACCTTTTAATCACAGAGCATATATTATCATTCCAGGTCCAACACAGTGCATTACAATGACCAAGAGGAAAAATAGGTGTTGTATTTGCATGGAAAGGTAAAATTTCCACAAATTTTTCCAAAAGGAAGAAAAGGGAAGTTGCAGAGCTAAAAGAGTGTCTCCTCCTTCAAAAATGAGCCCATTCTGGCTTTTACAATGCAAGAAATGAGCCCAGGAGAGAGAAACATGGGAAAATGTGAGAGGAGCTCCAACCACCAACCAAAATGTAATAAAACAGCATGGGCATCCTTACAGGTCCATTCCCTGACATTTTTCACCATGCTGGGAGAGAATGTGAGCCATTCTTCATTAAAAATGGTGGTTGAAACGTCATTTCTATTGATTACCACGTGCCAGAGGTGTTTTTCAATTTTATCTCTCTAAACTCCATAAAAATACAAAATTGAGCCTAGAATCATGTAGATAATTTCACCATATTTCCGTTGATATAAAGAACGTGAAAAATCGAGCTCTGGATCGAAAGTTATGGTCATTTGAAAATTTAGGGCAAAACAGGGCCAAAACGGGTTGGCGGGCCGAAAATTTGAAATTTTCCCACTTTTTGCATTTGGGAAAATTTTCCCAAAAATCTCCACACCCACCCATCCGGTGCCATGTGGCATGATTCCATTGGTCGCGGGCTCTTGATGCTTCATTTTCCATCGTTTTGGCCATTGGAAAATTTTCCAAAATTCTCCGTCGGCCGATGACCTGAGGACACGTGGCAAGATGTGATTTACCATGGGAATCTTTTCTCTATTTTTTCCATCACTTTTGACCATATTTTCTGACTTGGACACATGGCAAAACCCCATTAGACGCGGGCTTTCTCTGCCATTTTTTCCTGCGGGCCTGTCTTGCATTTTTTTCCGCCACTGGACACATGGCATGATCCCATTGGCTCGCATTTAGGGGGATGGATTTTCCCTTTCAATATTTCCTTCGACTTTGCTTTGGGAAAAATTCCCAACTTTTCCCCACATGCTCTTCCGATCTAGAGACACGTGGTGGGTTTCCATTTTTCCGCCACTCTTTGCTAAAAAATTCTCTTTACGCTACTCTTTGGGAAAAATTGCCAATTTTTCCCCAGCGGCCAAAGCTCTGATGCCCCCTTAACACGTGGCGTGATCCTATTCACCAGCGGGCTTTGGGGGGTAGCCTTTCCCTTTTGATTTTTCCACTTTGGCGAAAAAGAATAATCTTTTCGTGCCCCCGATCCCCGATGCCACGGCGACACATGGCAAGCTCTTACTGGTCCACAGGCCGACGGGCCAAATATTTCTCTTTTCTTCTCACCAAAACACTTCGCCAAATTTTTAAGTCTTCCTCCACGGTCCACCACTCCCTTCCTCTAGAGACACGTGGCACAATGTGATTGGATGTGGGCCTGTGTCGAAAATTTTGCTTGTATCAACCCTTAGGAAATTTTCTAATTTCTCCCCCTTGACACGTGGCAGCATCCAATTCATTGGTGGGCCTTCGGGTGAAAAATAGTCCTTCTGAAATTTTTCCAAACACTTGGTAAAAATTCCAAGTTTACCTCCGCCTTCCACCCTCCCGAGGACACGTGGCCTCATCTTATTAGCTGGGGCCTTTTCAGGGAAAATTTCCCACAAAATCTCCGCCGAGCCATAACTTCAAAAATACATGGAGTTAGGAGGAAAACTTTACCTTTATAGAAAGCTGAGAAAAATATCTATCCAATGGTGCCATTTCTAGAAGGTCTTGAGTGCCTGAAAAGAAAAAAATTATGACTGAGGCACAAGAGAGGGAAGAATGAAGGGAGTTAGCCACAAAATGAGCAAGGGGCTCATTTTGGATAACATTTTTCCCTGGAAACTCAGCGCATGAGGTTCGTAGTGGGCTTTGGTGCACAAAATATGAAATGGAAGAGCATGCAAAGGATATTTTCCCTTGGAATTTGGTATGTGCAATGGTGATAGACTATGAGATTTTCCATGAGAACAATTATGTAAGTAGATGTCCTCTACTATATAGACGTAATCCATAAGAATGTTTTTTTCTATTGTAATATTTGTACACTGTACGACCCATGATATAAAGGATTACAGAATGATTGACCAAATTCATGATGGTATTGATATTGGTGTGTGCTAGACTAGCCTTGTAAGAAATTCCAAGGATGATGATCGTCACTATGAAGGGCGCGTAGATGGCGGAGTGCATGAAATTTGTTTTCATAGAGGATTTCGTGGTCGCAGAACTAACCAAAGCGGAGGAAGAGGTGAGTTACCGTAAGGATATTTTTATAATTGTGGGTCTACAGAGCATTATAAGCATGAATTCCTTGACTTATTAGAGTGCTCATGGTGCAGAAAGAAACATAAGTATGAGGAGTGACCTGAGTTGTTTGATCACATGAGCCAACAACACCAGAAAGACAAAGGTGCTTGGATGGTGACTATAAAGAAGGCCAACCCATAGTGGATGCTTTGAGTGTGTCGCATGAGTCGATTAGAATCTATACTTGGTGATGACACGAGTAGAGGCCACGTGCACCAGAGATATGTCAAGATAGAAACTAGCTATTAGGGAAGAAGTGGTACATGGGAAGTATCCAGACATTACTCATCAAAAAGAAGTGTATCAAGAGACTATGGATGTGATTCGGAGTTCAAAAAGGTAAATCCAATGTCTAAAGGAGTAGTCAAGGAAGTTGGAGCAAAGGAAGAATGTTGAGGCTCCGTAGAAGGATCTAGATGAGGTTAGGGAAGTGTGAAAAATGTTAAGGTAGGAGAATATTATTCCCTTACTAGGAGAATGGCTGCAGGAGAAGGTACCATGCGCCGAAGTAGAGCACAAAAGGTAAGTTTTGCATGCAAACCTTCCTCCTCACAACCTTGACTATGATAAAGAGATTACATTGAATGCAGTTGTTGATGGGTGGCTTCTGAGAAATATCCTCATTGACACAAGAGTGGAGGTCAATGTTCTTACCTTGGATGCATGACATCAAATGGGAAGGCCCACATTACAGCCATCTTTGAATGTGTTGTATATGGTGAACAAGACAAAGGAAATTCCCATTGGAGTCTTGAAAGATGCAGTTATCACTATTCAAGGGGCCAAGTTCACTGGGGACTTTGAAGTCTTGGCACTTGCCGAGGTAGATAATTTCCACATTACTTGGGCACCCTTGGTGTTACAAGAATAATGTTGACCTATGGTTTAACAAGGGGTATATAAGTTTTGAGAACAAGGAGGAACAGGTCATCATCCCCTTAATAGATGGAAAATCAACACCCTATACTAAGCCCTTAGGAGAGGAATTCCTTGATATAATCTATGTGTGCTCCATTAGAGATCCTAAGGTAATTCATCCTATAGAAGGAGTCATCCAATTTGAATATTCTCGTCGGTGAATGAATGATATAGCTAGCATAGCGTGTGACAATTGGGCACATGGGACTTATGAGTTGATTGGGTAAAAATTGAGAGGATCTGTAACAAGGGTGACGAAGTAACACTCTGAGTCAAGCACCTGGGAAGAAAGAAGCTATGAAGTTACTCTAGAGGGGCAAGCTCTGATGATTTCTTACAAGAAATGGAGGCTTAGTGGAAAAATGAAGATGAGAGGAGAAGTATGCTCAGTTATAACTTACTCATGACTACAACACGTTGGTGGGAAACACATCATGAGAGTCTCCTAGAATGGTGCAAGGTAAGAGTCACATTTTCTATAAGGTTCTCCGTAGTAATGTTCCCATTGTCATACATGACTACCATGGTAAGGAACCCACCTTGTTCCATATTCAATCTTGTGAAAAGGCTTGGATGGAGGGTACAAAAGAATTTCCACCTTCATTATGGTTGTATAAGTTAAATTCCACCTTACAGGGTTATGTGTGTGCATGGTATATCCACTCAGAGACACGACGTCGATGGAAAATTTCAGAGTTAATGACTGATCTCATTCAAGATTTTGAGTATCGAGTACCAAGCCATCAGTGGATAAGGCATTGCAAGTTTTCAAGCACCTTACAATGGGAGATAGTATTATGGTAGAAGATAGGCTACTAGAGTTGTTGGGTGAGCCTTGTTTGGAGACGCATCTTAATGAAGAAGAATCAGAAGAAATATAGCTTGAGCGCATGTGCATTGAAAAGGAAAAAGGAAAAATGGTCTATGTAATAGATGGTGAAGAGATGGAAAGTTTGGATGTTAATTATTTTGAAGGTACGCATGAATTCATAGATATAACTAAGGAGTGAGCATGTGCCTACCATGAGCCCTTGAAAAAAATAAGGTTTACATTGGGAAAATGACAAACCTAAGGAAGCTATCATTGGGGACTATTGGTTGGAAAAATAAGTTTCAAAGGTCATTGATCTATTACACGAGTTCCAAGATTTTTTCCATCATGGGTACCATGAGCTCAAAGGCATCAACCATTCCTTGGGGAGATGGGGATCAAGTTTAAGGAAGGTGCACGCCCGAATCAAAAGAGGCCTTATTGGATGATTCTAAATTTTCGCATACGGTCAAGGAGGCAATCGAAAAGATGATAGCATCTGGTATCATTAAGGTTGTGGATGAAATAGAATGGATAATCCCAATGGTCATCAATATTAATATAGATGGAAGAATAAGGATCTGTGTGGACTACATGGACCTGAATGCAATATGTGTCATCGATCCTTTCCCAACCCCCTTTACTGAAGAAATTATGGAGGGAGTAGCCAGGTGCGAGGTCTACTCTTTCACGGATGGGTTCTCAGGGTATCACCAAGTCAGGATTGCAAAGGAAGACTAGAGAAAGACAACTTTTTCCACTGATTGGGGAACTTTACCTATACGGTCATTCCTTTTGGATTAAAGAATGTGCCTACTATGTTCTCACATCGTGGTACAAGCATTCCATGACTTTATCCATAAATTTCTTCAAGTCTACCTAGATGACTGGATGGTGTATGGGCTAGTGAAGGACCATTGTGACAATTTGAGGCTGATGTTTGAAATATGTCGGAAATTGAGGATATCCCTCAACATTAAGAAATGTGTCTTTTCTACTCCATTTGGAACCTGTTGGGACATATTATATGTAAGGAAGGCCTACTAGTGGATCCCGCCAAAGTTACAATTATTGTGGGATTAGGGGAGCCTACTAGTCAAAGTGCAGTGTGCATGATTCCTTGGACATACAGGGGTACTACAGAAATTCATCAAGGGGTATGCCAAGATCGCCATGCCCTTAGAGGAATTACTAAAACACAAGAGTTCCTTTCATTGGGGAGAGGTGCAACAGAAGGCATTTGACACTTTGAAGGATAAACTTGTCACTACACCCATACTATGCTTTCCTTCTTGGGATAAGCCTTTCCATGTGCATGTTGATGCCTTAGGAACAAACATTGGAGCAAGTACTAGCACAACCTAGTGAGGGGATTGTTGATCACCCCTTATGTTTTGCAAGTAGGAAGTTGACAAAGGCAGAACATAATTACACAACTACTGAGCGCAAGGCACTGTCAATGATCTACGCACTACATAAGTTCAGAAAATACCTATTGGCAACACCCTTTATATTCTATATAGACCACATGGCATTGAAATACTTAGTGAACAATTCCATTTTAACAAGGGTGCATATGTTGTTGGGTCCTATTATTCCAAGAGTTTGAGTTCATGGTGGTTGTAAAACTAGGGAAGAGCAATTCAAGGCCTGACCACTTATCAAGGATTGACTCAGGGAGGACACGCAAAGTATTGAGGATACCATGTTGGATGCATAACTATTTAGGTTGTGGTGTGCACCCTCAGACTTGGAAGATATCACTGTATTCTTGAAAATTGGTGTGGTTCCGAAGGGATGAAGGCTCTAGAGGAAGTAGTTAGCAATATGCACCACACTACATATTGATTAGTGGAGATCTGTATAAGTTAGGACGTGATGAAGTTCCGCGGCGATGCATGTATTGAACATGAGTGCATGCCAAATTATGGAGGAATGCACATGGTGGGATTACAGGAGGACACTATACAGGAAATGCTACCATGTGGAAGATTCTAATGGTAGGGATTTGGTGGGAAACCATCTACCAGATTATATTGAGTTTTTGCAAGGCCTGTGACCATTTCCAATGCCTTGGAAAACCTAGAAAGAGGGATGAAATGCCTTTGTGACCAATAGCTAATTCTAAACCATTTGAAAAATGGGAAATCAACTTTGTAGGGCCAATTTCACTAGCCACACGAAGGACTAGTTCACGATATATCATTACTTAGCACTGATTACTTGACAAGATGGGCAGAGGCAACACCTATAAAGGATTGCACTACATGCAACAAAAACTACTAGATTTTTATGGGAGAACATAATCAACAGGTATAGATGTCCTTTAATCTTGACAAGTGATAGAGGTACACATTTTCTAAATGAAATGGTCAAGATTCTATTTAGCAAATTTATGGTGGCCCATCACAAGACTACCCCTTATCACCCTTAAGTGAATGGAATTGTTGAGGCATTTAACAAAATACTAAGTCACACGTTGACCAAGATTTGTGACGTTGAAGACAATATTGGGATGAAAAAGTATCATCCGTTCTATGGGCATATATGACAACCTATAAGAGGTTGAACAAGGCCACACCATTTTAATTGGTGTTTGCACGAAGCTATTTTTTTAGTTGAATTCATGTTACCATCACTACGTATAATGCATGTGTAGGAGGATTGGATGATGAACAAGTGCTATAAGAGATGATTGATAAGTTGATGTAGTTAGACAAAAGGTGATCACTTGCTAGATGGAGTTAGAAGATAGAAAAGGCAAGACAAAAGGCATAACATGATCATCATATCAAGAAAAAATAGTTTAAGGTTGGGTAGATGGTCTTGTTATATGATTCCAAGTTTCTGCACCATCCTGGGAAGTTGAAAGTCCATTGGCTAGGACCTTACATCATCTCGTACATCCTTGATTTAGGCGCATGTCAGTTATAAATGTTGATGGAACAAAGTTACCTAACCATTTCAATGGGAGTAGGTTGAAGCCCTACTATAAATAAGCCTTCCTGGTGTTTTTAAATAAGGCAGTATTTCCAGTTAGCTTAGGATTTCCCTTTATGCTTTTTTTTTCTTGTGTTTCCTTTCTCATTTTGCTTGCTTCCTTTATTTTTGTTAAGTTTTGTGCCTTGTGTCTTTGGTAACCACATTATTTTCTAAGGTTGTGTATGCGTAGAGGACCATGCATCTATTTTAGTGTGGGGTGGAGTAGTGTAAAGTAAAGTATAAGTATAAGAATAGTAAAAGTTGAATGGCCCAAGTAAGGAAGCAAAGGTTGAGAAAGTGCATGGGGGAAATAGTGGATAATGAATTGTGGTGTCAAGAAGGTCAGTAAAAAGACCATCTATAAAGGATGAAGAGCGCAAGAACAACATGAGGTAGGCGAGGGAAAAATCAGTAAAGGACAAAAGAAGTGCCTTCTGTGGTGATGCACACAGCGTGCGTGTAAGATTCTTCAGTCAGATTGGATTTTTGTGTGCCAGAAGGTTGTAGAAGGTTTTTCATGCAGGATTGGGCACGTGGGTAAGGGCACTTAAGATCAAACTTAGTGGAAAAAAACTACATTTAATGCTAAGTATGTTGGTAGGTGGTATAACATTTATTGCTGAAAGGAGGAAAAAACTATAAGTATGAGGTCAGGAGAATTATTATTTACCTTGCGATTACAAGTGAAAGATATTTTGCAAACTAGGGCATCTAGAGAAATTTGTGCAAAGGAAGAAGAATCATAAAGATCTAAGTGTGTGACTAGGGTTGATCTATAAACTAGAGTGGAAGGAGTACACGGCGTGGGGAGAGTTCTTTTCAGAATACATTGTCTTGTGGAAGAAGTTGTTCCTAGTTAGGGTTTGGAAGCTAGGGCATGGAAAGAAGGAGGATTATTCATGGAGTGGAGCCTTAGAGTTAAGAAGAGTAGTAGATTAGAGCAAGAAGGAGGGATTTAGGTTATAGCCCGATAAGAAAACATGGCACCAAAGAAGGTGACCATTTCACCAAAGAAATAGAAGGGAAAGGGAAAAGGAAAGAAAACTCATTGTCATTAGTTAGCTCCAATGAAGAATGGTATGTAGAAATGCAGTACCTAGATGGAGTATTGTTGGGGAAAGAGTGGGTGTCACACTTGAGACAAATGGCCATGAGTGATTACAACCATCGCATGAGCACTACTGAGAAAGAAATGGTGTTGGAACTGGTTCATCCAACTAACAAGAGGACACCAGATGGACGGAATGCCAATATATAGCGACAAAGTAAAGGTAAAGTTGAGAAGGTAGGGTTGTTGTAACTATATGAGTTGCCTTATTTTGGCAAGCCCGAGTGGCTATATAAGTGGTTGATGTCACATGTACATGAAGACCACTTCTATTTTACAAGCCACAAGATGTGCATAACCCTCATCTTATATCAAAGTTCACTAGGCCTTGAATTGCGAAGGAGACTCCATAGATGATGACTTGATGATAAGGAGGCCATCAAGGAAATTGTGGAGGCTTATGACTACAAAAAGGGTTCATGGTACTTTGACATCACAGAAATCCCTAACCTTGTTATGAGGATGGCCACACTTAGTCACCAAGCTTAATGATCAAGAAAGATGGACACAAGTAAACAAGGCATGGTTAAATGTATGCTAGAAGATCTCATAAGGGACCATCTATAACTTGTCTTCCTTTATTGTGGATGAGATCATAAGCAACGTGCAAGAAGGAGAAAAGATACTATTTGAAACATTCTCCTCACCATCATCTTCTCGAGATTGGAGTGCCTGATGGGCCAAAGAAGTTCATATGGGAGTATCCAAAAGACAATCCCTCACCCGCAAAAAGGTTTGAGAAATATACTTGTGAGACCATGACGGCCACTCACAAGGCACATGCCTGGAAAAATGGTATAAGCGAATGTGTGACATTTGGGGAAGAGTGGAGGATCCCTAAGTAGTTTCCCACACTCATGGATGGAGAGGTAGAGTTTGTAGTATATCAACATTTCTGCATTGGTAGGTTTACATTGATAGATGGGACTAAGAGTCCATGGTGTAAGCTACCTTTCTCCTTCACCACAATACTTCTAAGTAGGGGTCAACCGGTTCAAGGAGGCCAAAAGGCTAAGGTTCGACCTTAGTGAGGTAGACCAAGACCACCGTGAGTTGTGTTGGAAAGTTCGTATACCCTAAGAAGTGCACATACGTGGAGAAGTATGTCTCCCACGAAGTACATATGATGAAGCCGATGATAACACTACCGATCACCAAAAGGGTTGCAACAAGGGTATATCTAACATAAGGCCTAAGTTTGAGAAAGGCGCCTATCTGAGAGTGATGTATCCATTCTAGAAGACCCCACAGGGAGGAAAAAGGCCACACCAAAGAAGAGGGAAAGAGAAGAGGTGCAGGAGAAGAAGGCACCAAGTGTGCAAACAACACAATCTATGGGCACGCTGGAAGCAAGTGCTAAGCCTAGCACTTACATGCAGTAGGAAGAAGTCCCCAATCAAGGAAAATACCCCATAAAGAAGAGGCACCAGAGCATGAAGGGCCCCTCACATGAAGAATCACCAAGGAATACATCACCTATTAAGGAGAAAGAGAAGGAATAATCTCCTATACTAGAATCACTAGTTAGGAAGAAGCAAAGGTGGCAAAAAAGGTAGACTCGGAGGAAACAGAGAGCCTAGAGGCCTACATTGGTGAACATGGATGATGACAAGCCCAAGGGAGCTCAAGACCATCTAGTATATAATGTACATGACTCTAAGGAGGAGGAAGATGAAGAGAAGAATGACGAGGAGGAAGCAGATGATCAAGGCAAGGGGGTGAGTGAAGAGGTAAGCACCAAAAATCAGAGAACCCCAAGCCTCACCAAGGAACAAGTGGAAGAATCCATGGAAAGAGAAGTAGCGGGAATCATTAAGGACTTGGTGGAGTAGGAGTTGGAGTGGAGTGCAGATGAAATTTTGAAGGAAATGGAAGAAGAGAGTGTTGGGAAAGAATATGGAAAGCATGGGTGGGAATCCCAATTTGGCGGTAAGCTTCCCAAGGGCTACATGAACAAGTGGGAAGGGTGTAATGGTAACACAAGGGAAAGGGATGGGCTACATTAATTATCCAAGCAAAATGCTACGCACATGCTTCTAGAGCACCGTACCAACAGAACAACTCCTAGCTATGACTTTATTTGATGAAGAAGGTGCATATCCATGAACCAAAAAGATGCTATCTTGGGCGTTCGAGTCCCACGTGGATGAACCTGAGTTTGAAGTAAGTCAAAGAGCACTGATGAAGGTTCCAGAGATGAAAGGAGTAAATCCCTTGGTAATTCTCAACAATTTTCAGATGAGAAAGTCTGCAATGCACTCAACAAAGTTTCAGTTGAGATTGAGGCATAATTTTTGGGAGGAATGATAGGGTGAGATTCCTAGAGGAGGAATTGGAAGAAAAAGGAGGAGCTTATTGAGAAAGAAAAGGGGCTAAAAAAGAAGAACTAGTCATCATGCATAGTTAAGGTGTGAACTAAAAGAAGAAAAGGAAAGGGTGCATGTCTACATAAGAAAATTGAAATGATTATAGATGTTATTGTTTTAAAGCATCCCGACCTAGCACCACCTAGAAAAAAATGAATCAACCTTGCAAGTTCCTAGAGGATTTGACTCACATCCTCACTGATGGAAAGATGACCACTTTCTTTAGAATCGTAGAAGAAGTGTTGGTGTGCCAAGAGAGAGAAGAGAAGTTGAAGGTTTTTGAGATCATTTCTCATATACCAAACTCCTTATAGAGGTAAAGGATTTTGTGTAAGTTGCTGAAGTTGCATATGACAATTGCATTGATAGGGATAGAGTGGCAAGCATCCTAGTCACTACACATGAAATGGAACTCAAGGAGTTTCAAGAGAAGAATAAGGGGAACATAGCAAAAAGGGATAAAATCTTGGATGAGGTAGAAAAGAAGTCAGAAGCTATCGAGACCTTGCGAGGCTCGATCAAAATCTAGCTAAAGGAATTATACCCCGCATCACCCACATGATGGATACACTTGATGACTTGGGAAAACAATTGGAGAGTATTGTTGAGACAATGAGTGCCAAAGGGGAGGAACTAAGTTTTGAGGGGTGAGTACCCTAGTCGGAGACCTCTGTCAGCAAGTGCAGAGTGAGGTTGATGCCTGGGGAAAACTAGAGGCAAAAATAGGGAAGGATTTCCCTCTCCTCCTTCAAAAATAAGCATTGTTCTCTTTCATTTCCCATTCTTTCATTCTTTCTCCCAATTCTTCATTCCTTCATTCTTTTTCCCACTATTCAAAGCCCACCATTCTTTATTCATTAAAGAGAAGTGTTTCCGAGGATGGAGAACATGAGTAGTGTGGGGTGATGTTGGGCCTCATATTGGCTAAGTACAAGAAGGTGCATGGGCACACGAAACCTATTTTAAGAAGGGAACCCAAGGTGAAAGCGCAAGACAGGGTTTTAAGCATGGTTTAGCGCAACAAATAGAGTGTGCAAAGGTAAGACATAGGTTTTGGGACTTAGCCATATTTAGCATTCTAGGAAGCACACGAGAAAAGCATGACCCATCTAGCATGCAGAGTGGATAAGGTGCCATCCTGAAGCTATATGGTCAAGAAAGGAATATTCCATGCATGTGATGGAAGGATCCAAAGACATCATTGTAAAGAATGGAGAGTTTGGATCAAAGGAAGCATGCTCCATTGGAGGACCACTTGGACACTTTGTCAACCGATCTGTTTATCTCAGAAAGGCATGGTGGTGGAGACTAAAGCTATATATAGAGATGCTCAGGTAGAAGAAAGGAGGATCAGAGGGGCATCATATAGTGTTTGGATAGGTGAAGCTCTAGAATAATGATAGGATAGTTTGGGTTATATGGGTTAAGGTCCTCATTAGGAGGACTATAGGAATGAAATGGCATGTTTAGGGGGATGGGTCTGTAATGAGTTTTTAATGTGGAAAGCATATCTTAGGTTCCTGATGCATGACTTTGATCTACATTATTATATTGGCCTGTTATGGCCTTAATGAATGTAATGTGGTTATTGAACTTGTTAACATGAATATAAGGTTTTTCTAAATAATATATGTTGTTCATGAGCATAAACCCTAGTGCATTTCCTTTGTGTCATGAATCAGATTTGTATTTTGTTTGATACTTCTCTTTTTTATTTGAATGGATGCATTGATATGATAACTCATCCTAAGCTCTTATAATGAACACATGGTTCTTTTCTTTCATGCATCTAAATCTATCATAAATGATGTATTCTCACACAACTCACATAAAGGAGGGGCTTGGCTCACATGCATGCCTCGGGTGAGTGCCCAATGCCCTCTCGAGTTATAGGTCGGCATGCATGCGATTAGACTATTATTCGAGGGTATAAAAATGACTACAATATTTCCTATAACTATGAAGAGGAGTTAGGGCCGAGATAACCCAAGTCATGTCCCTAAGGACCTAATATTTCAATTATAATAAAAATATTCTATAAGGGTGAGATAATGTCTTATAATAGTATAGCTTTACTAAAATCGGTTCCTCCTTTAGTTATAAATTTCTTAGTATTTTTTATAATACTAACTAATATTCACTCCTTTTCTTCTTTCCTCGATATAAATAAAAAAATTCTTTATGGGAGTAAAACAAAGGATCACTAAAACCTTCTAATCTTCTATTATGAGTGAATCTTATCTCATTCAAATTTATATATTATTTTGTGGTTTGGGATTAGAGAAAGTATTACTATATAGAATTTTTTTGAGAAAAAAAAATTTCCCCTCTACTGATTTTGATTCCTCTATGATGTAGGGGACTCACTCATTATATATCCATGCAAAAATATGCATATTAAGTTGCAGATTTCTATTTATTTCTAAACACCTTTATTGCATCTATATGTAAGTACTCTTGTGGAACTTACAAATTCCCTCATGGAGCTTTACAGGAACACTCGACTCTAGGTATTTCCCCTAATACCTCTCCTAGAATGGAATTTTTACGTTACACGTATAGTCTTATCTTTCTTCCTTTGGGTCAACTCTATCTTCTTTTTCCATTGGTTCTTCTAATGGTGCCTCACATACTTTCAATTTCCCCTCTCTCTCCTATTTAAATGGACTCATCCTTGTCATATATGTTCCTTTGTACTTATCTCCACATTAGATCTTTCTTACCACTTAGTTCCAAATTCAAACAAGGTTTCAAAATTCTATGAGTTATTTCAATGCCACATGTGTGTCCTTTTATGTAAAGCATTTGTCCACTAAATGGTACGACCTAGTCATTAAATTTTTCCCCTATTAGGTCTCTAACAACAACCTAAAACATTCAGCTCTAAATTTCCATCAATTTATCTAACTACCCATTCTATCATATACTCCTCACTTGTACTTTTTATCATCACTTTTTTCTTCTTCTTCCATGAACCCATACACTCAAGTTCTAACTTTAACCTTTCTTTGCTCTATCTCGAACATCGCAGTCCTTTTATAAATCATATGTGCATTCTTTCATAGTCTAGTTATTACAAAAACTCATTTCCATACTCTTACACATTCCATATATCATTTTGAATTTCAAATAAATCTTTATAGCTCCCATGCGATTAGAGGCTTTTGAAATGAACCAATAATAATAGAACTACTAAAAAATCCTATGTGCATGATTGTGCATTATTATTCCACACTTTCCATTTTCTTCAAGCCTTTCCAACACTATTGTACATCCAATTCAATTACACACTATGCACATTGTGCTTCTTGTTGATAAGTATTCCACAAATTACTCCTTAACTTTCATACAATTGACACTTGACTCTATAGTGACTTCTCTTATTTCCTAGATGCTTCTCCAACATTTTTGCACACTCATACTTAGAAAAAACTATGTAGGATCACCATGGACCTTAGATTATCTTACATCAAATGCCCAAGATACTTAAACTTGAGGTCTACCTCAATTCTAGACTAAGTGATTGGTACAACCACCCTTTGAACTATTAATGCTAATAGTTATGGTTCTTTCATCCCTTGAATTTGTTAGTATCCTTGGCCCTTCTTACAACATCTCTTCCAGTCCTTCGTCACTTCTTGCTAACCCCTACACACTATCATATATACTTTTGTGATCCTCTTCTCATTCTATACCATCCTCCTCATCCAAATGGATATTTCTTTTTGATATTTTTTTAATATCTATTGTCCAAAAATATCTTCCCATGATAGCCTTTGCCCAACACAAATTATCCTCTTCCATCTTAGGATTATCTACCGAGCCTTCTTCATTCGAGTTTGCATTTGTTCATGCCAATCCAAATCCACCTACAGCCTTCAAGGATTTATTTCTTCTTGGACAACTTAATCTCAAGGATCCCTTCCTTTGGGAATTCATTCTATGCATATGTTTTCTTTCTTTCCTTACTCCTTCCCTATTCTCTTATTGCACTTCTACCACAATATATCTCTTCTACACTCCTTTTTTATGTACCTCTCTTCCACTATAATTTCCATTACAACATTCAAATTTTCATGGTATTTTGTTATGTACTCTAACCATACACATATCCTTCTTTTTCCTCCTTTTTTCACCCTTCTACCACAACATTTTACTTTTACACGTTCTCCTTTTTTGTTCTTGTGGGTTTGCGTCTCTTTTCATACTCACTCTTCTTTATGTGATATCATATGTTTCCTTTCCTTTATCTCTTATCCTTTATAATTTAATTTATTTATGCACTCATGGGGTTGGAACCATAACACATTTTTCCATCTCTTTGTATTCTTTTAGGCCTTCATATTTATCTACCTAGAGATTTTAATTCTTGCACATATTATTTAACATGTGTTCTTCTCTACGCCTTTCTTTTGCATTGGCTTCATCTCCTTACCTAGAGTATTCTTGTAGGATTCTCCATCTCTTCTCTATTTCTTGGCCTATGTTAAACTACACTCTAGCTACCAATGTACTATCGGGATGTCATCTACTTTCTCATAGTTACTTCTCTTACACATCCTTGTGGCTACTCCGACATCTTCTCCTTTTATTGGTGCACCCTTGTCTTGATGCTCTATTTTTCAGTTATATTGATGCCTCTATATCATGAAATCAACCTTGGTGGAAACATGCCACATTTCCTCTTCCTCGTCTAAGGGTAGTTTTCCTAACCAATTTATTTCTACTATCTTTCTTCTATTACACATTATTCATTGTGCAAAAACGTCTGAGCCTCTTTGTAATTATACCTTCCTTCCTATATTTCCTATAGGTAAATGTATATATTTTATTATAACATATCTACATTGTTGTCATTCCTTCCTCTTTTATGCATTATTTATTTTGTCCACCTCTCACACTACACACTCCTACATTATCCTCCTTAGAATTCTCCTCCTAAATTTAGTTCTACCTTATTTCTCCTTCTTCACACAATTATTTCTTGCACTCTTATTCTCCTACATGATTTTATACAAGATTCTTATTGATATCTCTATATATATCTTCTTATTTTTGTGAACTTTGTTTCACACACAGTCTCATAGTCTCCTTTGGGGCTTCTTTGCTTTGGTTTACCTCAGACACCAAATTTGTGTCTTACGACCCTCAGTGACCCGCATCTCATTTCGCAACCTAACCTCACCACCTAAACCTTACACAATTATTTATTAATTATCTTATAATTAATAAATCCACATCGCCTTACCTGCCACCTCATTTTGCCACCTCATCATGACCTAGTCTTAACCCTAAACTAACCTAATTAAGACCTATAACTCAGTCCAATTCCACACCCATGACTAATGACCCCTCTCTCGCACCCAAAACCGACCTTCTAGTCACTTGACCAAGCCCACAACCAATCCCTCGGAAGAAAAGGAGGGAAAGCTGGCTATTTTACCAAAAATAGCCCGCTTTGACCTAACCGATACCGGTTCCTACTCGACCACCGTCGGTTGCGTAACCGCCACCGGTTCCCTGTAAATGACCACTTCCAACCAAAAACAAAGGATCGGATTTTCATTTGATCGAGAAAAAGAGAAATCATTGAAAGGATCCAGATTTGCTTGGCCGAGCAGAGACAAGTGAAGAAACAGGAAGAGTTTGCAGAGAAGGACATCAAGCCCAAGATCTGCAATCTTGAATAACCGAGCCCAAAGAATACTCATCCCGAGCATCGAAGAGGAGATAACTCATCTTGGATTGTCGATCATTCAACTTGGGTCTGTCTTCATCATCACATCCAAACTCCGCATCTCCATCGTGGACTAGTGAGTAGTGTTTTATATATGTTTCTAAGCACCATTTTCTTGAATGTTGATTAATAGTAATCATAAGTTTATTCCTAGATCTACTAACAACGAACATACTGCACTTAACCTTCACCCATACATCTTGATATTGCCCAGAAGGCCATTTTACCACACTCTGAGTCTTCCCTATCCTCCCATCATTCCCCTCAGCCATCCCCCAATCTTAATAACCCCACAATCACCTTGCAACCAACCTCTATCCAGAAGCACTTAGATTGCTGACCCTACCGGTATCGTTTATCCCCTACCGGCAGCGGTTCTCTAACCGCGGTCGGTTACCCAGTGACCGGCGTCGGTCACTGTGACTTATACCCCAAAACCCTTTTCTCACCTATTTGCCACCTAACAACCTCAGATCCAGTCTGGTTTATCCCTATAACTCAACCTGAACGTACCAACGACCAGTAACCAAACAAACAACGTGACGCTTTATTATTGATAATTTAGCTTCTATTGCTTTGTAGCGAGATACCTAAATCGTGATTTTGCAATAGCTTTCTTTGTTATCATTTGTGTTAATTCGTATTAAAAGGGGAACTGACCACCTTCGAAAGGAAGTTTTATATTTCCTGGGCCTAAGGCAGATCCCTCATTTATTGTCTAATTAAAATCTGGTGGTCCTGTATTCTTACTTGCAGGTAGTCCTTCCAAGACAAAAAGGAGTTCTTCGCAGTCGATCTGATCTTTCTCTACGGTACGCGCACACCATCTCAACATTCAACAGGTATTCCTCCTAGCCCTAACCCTTATCTGTTTCTCAAAGGAATGATAGGATAGAAGCAAGTCTATTCTGCAGAGCCGAAACCATTCCGTGTGAAACATTTTGGCACGCCCGGTGGGACCCATTTCGGGTTTCTGTTTCTCTTGCTTGTTTTCGTTTTAGGAAGCATACTTGTTGTTGCTGTTTTTGTTATATTTAGTAAAGAATTTGTCTTGCTTTCCTAGTTTCGCATTAGTGAAAGTCATCTTATTTGCTTCATCGAATATCATTTTCGATTTGGGTTTAAAACACGTGCATTACATTCTTGCTTGTTGTTTTCAATTCTAGTGAACATAGACTAAGTAACAGGTCGTACACGTGGGGGTGATTTCCATGGTATTGACAGGAAATTAATCTTACTTTCACTACACAACACATACCGAATCACTTCATAATTAACACAACACTTAAAACATCCCCCTTTTTCCTCGGTATTCCTCCGCCCGATTGAGGTAACCTTACAAGCCAAAACAAACTTGACATTTCCCTAAGTCTTTTGTTTAGGATTGACATCATTCCACATCTAAAGACATAAGCCCACAATAATTAAAATTAACCCTAGGGTTAGTCTCCGGTTTGCGTGTGCATCTTGCTTGTTTTCGATTCTTGTTTTTCTCTATTATACACTTTTCTATGATCATTTTAGAACAATTTGATAAATGTACTGAGCGTTGTTAACAATCAAATCAGCAACTTCTTATATTTTCTTATACCAGTCTTATTACACCAACATCGGTTAGCTGACCGACGTTGGCTATAGTCTAACCGACATCGGTTATTAGACCGATATCGGTTACTGTCTTTTACAGTTCCTGACAAACCAGCAACCTACCAATTTCACCATTAAGTCATTTCTGTTCTGATAGATTGAAACCCTACTATGTACTCCTGTCCATGGTTGTTATCACTCAAAGCAAGCCGCCGCCATGGTTTCACATGCTTGCTCTGTGCCTTTGCCTGAATCACCCCCTTCACATTCTGTGGGGAATCCTACGGACACCAGCGAGGTTCCTAAAATTCCTGTGGGAGATAAAGAATTTGCCAAATTTATGGATGCTAATCCTAGCGTTTGTACGATACTATTTGTCTCATGCCCTTGATCGTACACCCGACGGTCAACTCCTTGTTGGCATGCCCATCAAGATATAGCTGCTCATTTAGCCCCTTCTCTGACATAACTCCGCCTTGCCTTCCGCATCCTTAGTCTCGTCACCTACCTCGGCAAGCCTTCTGTGGGGTTCATACGACACACATTGGCTTTCCTTTGGTTAATCTTGGGCCCAACATATCATTACTGCCGATCGCTCCTACCTCTTCTCTCTTGCAGACATTACTCGTTCATGACTTGCTCTCTACCACCTATCCACACGAGCTTTCCTTCTCAAGCTCCGCCCACCTTTTCATTTCCACACACATATCCAGTAACCTCAACAGCTTATATAGGACATCCCTATTCGGTTGCCTCAACACATTCATCCTCCATACCTTATCAACATTTAACCCCACCATTGTCTAGCGGTGGCCCTTGGCCCAATTTTCCTCCGTTTACCACGACCACACCATCATCTCATCCGACTTCTGATTTAATTAAACAAATGATGGACAAAATGCAAAATCTGGAGGCTTCTGTTTCAGGAAGTCATAGCGCCTTGACATATGAGCAAGTTTGTTGGGAGCCTATCCACCCTTCAGTCCCCCTTCATTCATATCCTCCTCAATGGGAATTACCAAAGTTTACCCACTTCAACAGTAAGGAGGACCCTCAACAACACTTGCGATCATTTAGACATGCCTGCTATCTGATTGCTCACAACGACACTTTACTACTCCGCACCTTTCCCATGTCCTTATCAGGACCCGCCTTGGAGTGGTATAGTGCTTTAACCCAGCACTCAATCTTCTCTTTTAACCAACTAGCCCAATCTTTCTTGGATCATTTCTCCATTAACATTTCCAAGAAAGTATCTATCACCGACCTCTATGCCATCCGATAATTTGAAGACGAATCTATCGCAGATTTCGTTGGACGATGGCGGGGCCTTATCAACCAACTTACATATGCCTTGCCTCAGACCGAACTTATCGAACTGTTTACGTGGGCCTGCGCTAAGCACATCTCTCCTACCCTCCAAATTCAAACTTTCTATACATTTGACGAGGCCTTTACTATGGCTTAAAAACTAGAGATTCGAGCCTTAGAGGAAGAGAAATTGCTGTTGCGCAACAAAAACCCCACTTTCCAAACCCAAGATTCCACCAACAAACCTAACACCACCAATCCTCACCCATCGATCGCTTCGAAATCAAAGGGGCCGTGCGCGGTGATGGTCAAATCCCAACCACCATCTAATACCCCGCCAAAACCACCTATAAGTATAAAGTAGAGCCCATCAACTACACTCCTTGGGAGAAACATATGGTGTGATATTGGAAAAATTGCTCAAAGCGAGCCATTACCTTACCTCTGTTAAACCTCATTCGGGTTTGATTCCACTCACGCCATACCTTCTTGGTATAAAGAAAATGACTTACTTAACTTCTTCATTGCGTGAAGGGACACAACATGAAAACTGCAAGATGTTGAAAAACATAGTGCAGAAAATGGTTGATGCGGGATATAGCCCTCGATAATCCTAACGCCCGCTAACCTTGAAATTTGAAAATATTCAACAAACCATTCCCGAATCATTCTTCTACATAATCTAAACCAAGATATCTTAGCCAAGGAGAGTGTTCATGAGATCCATGCGCTTTTTGATTCCCGGTACCAAAGACCTCTATCGAACAAATTCTGAATCAAACCTCTTCACTAACGCAGGAAACCAAACCCCCTTCCTCGCCATCAAGACAAACTGAAATCCTTGCCGTTCCTTTACCCATCAAGGAATTAACCGCCCAGAGTTCCCTTCTCACAAATGAGCCTTCTTACACCACATCCTTACAAGACTGTGAGCGGATGTTATCTAATTTATCTATTTCCCAAACGTCTCCTTCTACCATTCTTGTTGTACAAGAGGAAGGCTCGCCACTTCTTTTGTCATCCTTAGATGAGAAACCTCTTGAACCGACATCACCACATTCTTTAAACATGACAGATCCTCTCAAGCACGCCCTCCTACCTATTAGTCCTTCATCACCTAAATCTTTTCAGCAACCGGTTGACCTCTTAACGCCCATTGATACAGTGTCTCATATACCCCTTGTATCACACCCACAGTGGACCGGAATCACAACCCACCTTTCTTCCATACAAAAGTTCCTATTCACACGTGAGGACTATCATTCCCCAGAAGATAGATAGGTCCTATGGGAACATTTGAGTATGCCATATTCTACTCAAATGCAAATGACCGATCCTGATGCCTCTACCATATACCCGAAGTGTTTACAGAAGCTTAAAATGCCTATGTCCTCATCTTCACCCCCCTCATCTCTACCAAATACCTCATCCACTTCTATTAACCTAACCAAATCTTCCCCTACACTTGGGACCTCACCCATACCTAGTCTAACACACCCACCTAAGCGGCTTGATTTATCTAAAAATAAAGCCGTCCATCCCATTAGGAGACAGACTCAATCTCCTCAATCTATGCCGTTAACACAACTAAAACCCTCGTCGTCACACCTACCTTCCATATTGGGACCCCATCCCTCTACCTTACATCAATATATCATACCTCCTGCGTTTTCTTTTAAGCGACCTATGCCTTCTGTACCCATACAGAAATCCAAAGGTATAGCAACACCGTCACCCCGCATATCCTGTCCACCTATCAACCATAAACAAATTCCATCATCAAAAGATTTGTTTTCTATCACTTCTATTTCTCCGTGGTTGTTTTCTGATACCACATCACCTGTGGCCTCATCATCCAACCTAGCTTCTGTGTCAAAGAAGCCACATTTAGTTAAAGCCCATTATCAAAACTCCTTGGCTAAACCACCACCCATACAAACCAACCATACCACGTCATCATCAAAATCGACCCAGTCAATAGCCTCATTTTCCTCTGACTTTGACCCACTCAAAGGGTCTTACGCCAAAATCCTTACTATGTTGGTAGAGAATGCGACCATTTCCCTACCCCCACTTAGACCTTATGATCCATCTAAACCTCGACCTATAGGTTATGATGAGTCTAAAATCTGCGCTTACCACCGCACACTAGGACATGACGTAGAGGGATGCAAAGCGTTGAAAGCCATACTTCGTCTATCACCTCTCTCAGATAGGAAAGTTAAGAAAGACAACTTACGAAGATAGAGACCTTTAGCTTCAATTCCTCTCCTCTACCACTGTCCCCGCCTCACCAAGATCTATCATTATTACAGGCCCACCTCTTGAAAACCATGACCTATCCCTACCATCTTCCTCCTCTCGTATTCACGAGATCAATATGATTAGTGTTGCTACTCGAGGGTAGAAAAACAATGGGAAAGCGAAAGAAAACACACCTGCGGCATCTCTTTCTCCGTCCACCATCCTGATTGCACCACCACCTAAAGTGGTTATTCATGCGGACCCACCTATCCCGTCTCTAATGGCATTGCCCACCGAACTATGATCAAACAGCTTCACCAATCACCCGTAAAAATGACATTGTATGATCTCATTCAGACTTCTGAATCTCATCGATAAGCTCTCGTTGAAATCCTTCAAGGAATAGAGGTTTTACCTAATGAAACCTTGCTGTTACCTCTATTCTAACACCCAATCACATTGCTTCGCTCACCAAACAATCTATCTCCCCAACCACTGCGTCTCTCGCATGTGCAATGACAAGTCGTCTTTGTCGATTTCTCCGAAGATGAAATTATTGACTTCGGTGCCAAAGATCCCGACCACTGCTCTTTTCATCTCGGTGTATGTTCGGGATATTCGGTTACGCTGTGTTATGATTGACGGGGCGCTAGCCTAAACATCATCTCTTCAAAAGCCTTCCAACAAATGAATATCCCTTCGGTTGCATGTGTGCCAACCCCATCATGTTGCGATCATTCAATGATGCTATTACTTCTACTTTAGGCACCGTGATCCTTAACATTCATGTAGGACCACGTACTTTACCCGAACTCTTCTATGTCCTTGAGGGAGAGTTCCAATACAATATGTTGTTAGGCCGCCTTGAATCCGGGCTATGGGATGCGTTCCTCCACTTTACATAGATGCATAAAATTTGAGTACGAGGGAAGTCCTACACCATAAAAACTGATCCTCCCCTTCAAAACTTGCAATATGTTGTATTTCCCTAATGATGTGCTTGTACTCACAAGACACCCATTCATCCAACCCACCATCTACTTCCGACGCACCTACACCTTCAACCAATGAAACTGCAGCTACAAATATTACTTCCTTTCCCATGAGATAACATCCCAACCTCCGACCCCTTAGTAGATGTTTTTCAACACCTTACGCTGGGGAGTACCACCTATATAACGTTAGCTCTTTCCATACTCCGCAGAATATGGACAATTACATGCACATCCCACCTACGATCGCGCGTGGGGAGGTAATCTCTTATGGACTGCCCCATTGCCGCACCAACCTAACGTATGGGGGTGTTGACACATCCTCTGTTACCCCTAAACCTCCTCTTGGTGTGGTTCCCTTCCGCCGACTTTTAATACTTTACAAATCGTCGTTTCGCCCTCACCTTCTTGACTCATTTGTGCTTGGAAGGCTTTGGTTTTGGTCTTTATGAACAAGGCCAACATACACTCATTCCCATGACTAAACGCAAACACAATGATTGCGGTGGTCTTGGTTTTCTGAAACACCTACACCGGAGAAACCTCGTGTCGGGCCAGTATCTCGGAAGATGACAACGTCACCCCCACCAAGCCATCATCACCCACTTTGCCATCATCACCCACAGAGTCGATAGACCCTGAATCTATCCCTCCTAACTTTTTTTTTTCATAAATGCTATCTTCATAGGTCCTCTCACTTATCAACGCAATAATGAGGACCCATCTTCTCTTCCCCTTCTGTATCCAGACATGATCAAAGAGGATTCACCTTCGATTAATGTTGTTGAGTGCCAGGATGATGACTCCATCCTCACTTACCTTGGTGCGGACGACTCCTATATTCAACACGCATTACCGTCTGAAACACAAACCATGTTGAATGAGTCGACTATAGAAATCAACATCCACACCGAGGAGGATCCTCACGTTGTGAAGATCAGACAATCCCTTAACACATCAGAACAAGCCGCCTTTACTACCTTTCTCCGTACCTGCAACCAAGCTTTTGCTTGGTCCTACGCTGACATGCCAGGAATTGATCCTACCATTGCTGTCCATAACATCACCCTAAACCCCGATTCCAAACCAGTCAAACAAAAACTGAGAAAAATGCATCCACACATTGCCCTCTTGGTCAAAGAAGAGCTTCAACGACTTCTTTCTGTTTCCTTCATCTTGCCTATTGACTATCCTCAATGGATTTCTAACATCGTACCTGTCACTAAAGCGACGGGGGGACTTCGGATATGCACGGATTTCCGAGACCTTAACCTCGCTTGCCCCAAGGATGACTTCCCCCTCCCAAGTATTGATCAACTTGTTGATCTCACTGCGGGCCATGAAATGCTTTCTCTCATGGATGGCTTTTCGGGATACAATCAAATTTTGGTAGCCCCGGCCGATCAACATAAAACTGCCTTCATAACTCCTTGGGGAACCTTCTGTTATCGTGTCATGCCATTTGGCCTTAAGAATGCTGGTGTGACCTATCAGCGGGCTATGACTTACATTTTTCATGACATTATGCACACTATCCTTGAGGATTATGTCGATGATCTTCTTGGCAAATCTAAACATCGCAGTGAACATCTCGATGTTTTAACCATTATTTTCAATCACCTGTTACAATATTCATCCGCTTTAACCAAAGAAATGTGTCTTTGGTGTTCTTTCGGGAAAACTTCTTGGATTTATCGTCTCTTTGCGTGGCATTGAGGTCGATCCATCTAAAGTAAAAGCTATCCTAGAAATGCCCCCACCCAAAAACCTCAAACAATTGCGTAGTTTGTAGGGTAAACTTCAATCCATCCGGCGTTTCATCTCCCAACTCTCGGATCAATGTCAACCTTTCCATCACCTTCTTAAAAAGGACATTTCCTTTCAATGGAGTGAAGAGTGTCACCAAGCCTTTGAAGCTCTCAAATCCTATCTCTTGCAGCCACCCGTGCTTATTCCACCTCAGGATGATCGCCCTTTCTACCTTTACCTTTCTGCCACTGACCATGTTATAGGAGCCATGCTCGCACATCGGGACTCGACACGTCGAGAACAAGCCGTTTATTATATAAGTCGTACTCTCGTGGATTACGAGACTAGGTATACACATGTAGAAAAATTATGCCTAGCCCTATCATTCATAGCCACCAAACTCCGACATTACCTCCTGAATCACAAAACTTTTGTCATCACCAACACGGACCCCATTCATTATATGTATGCCAAACCACATCTAAACCAATGCATCGCCCGATGGCTTATGCTCCTCGCCGACCTCGACCTTGAGTTTGTACAACAGAAGTCAATCAAAGGACAAACTATTGCAGACCAACTTGCGGAGGCCCCTTTACCTGGGGAACAATTCACCAATTTTAATTTCCCAACGAACTCATCACCACTCTTTCACTCAGGGAAGAGTCATATCAAATGACCCTCTTCTTCGATGGATCCAAATGCCAGTGCGGTGGAGGAGCCGGTGTTGTTCTCATTCCTCTTGACGCTGAACCTATGCCTCTTTCATTCCGGCTCGATTTCCCCTGCACTAATAATACAACGGAATATGAGGCCCTTGTTTTGGGTCTCCAGGTTGCGTTACACTTAGGTGTCAAATCCATTAATATTTTTGGCGACTCTCAATTGGTAGTCAATCAAGTTATGGGCATCTACCAATGTAAGAATGAGGAACTTCAAAAGTACAAACATTACGTGGATTCACTTTTGACCTCATTTACTCGTTATTCTATCCAGACCATTCCCCGCTCCACTAAAAAGTTTGCGGATACTATGGCTTGCTTAGCCTCGCAAATTCCTACCTCACCAACTGAATCTGACATATTCGTCTTGGTCCAACAACTTTTTGCCCCATCCTACTCAGCCCGGTTGTTTGTATGATAAATAATGTGTCTGCTAATTCACAGGATACCTGGTACCACCAATTTCACGACTACCTTACAACCTCTCGTTCTCCCACCGACCTTACTAGTAACAAAAATGTGCTTTTCTTAAAAGTGTTTCTTGTTATGTCGTCATGGGGGGACTCCTCTATAAACGTGGCTTTGATGGCATCCTTCTTCGATGTCTAACCGGTGCGGAGGTCACCTATACCATCCAACAAGTCCATGATGGCATTTGTGGTGGACATTTTAGTGGCCTTGCCATGGCCAAATGAATCCTTCGCCTACTACTCTTAATAACGACTGCTATGAATATGTTAAGTGTTGTGTTATGTGTCAACAACATGCCAACCTTCAACATACTCCTAGCCATCCGCTATAGGTCGCACGAGATCTTTGGCCTTTCTCACAATGGGGTTTAGACCTTATTGGTGAGATTCACCCGCCTTCTTCACAACGTCACCGTTGGATAATCACAGCAACTGAATATTACACAAAATGGGTGGAGGCCATTCCACTCATTTCAATCAAAAAAGAAAAAATTGTTGAATTCGTTAACCATCACATTATCTGTCGTTTTGGTATTCCTCATCGCCTAATAATAGATAATGGTAAATATTTTAAAAATAAGTTATTACAAGACCTTTGTGACAACTTTGGTATCAAACTTAGTTTCTCATCACCTTACTATCCGCAGGCCAATGGTCAAGCTGAATCTTCTAATAAAACCCTAACCAAAATCCTCATGAAAGTTGTCAATGAGTCCGGAAGAAACTGGCATGATCACATTCCCTTTGCCCTTTGGGCTTATCATACTAGCATTCGTACCTCCACTAATGCCACACCATTTTCTTTGGTATATGGTACCGAGGCTGTCTTGCCTCTCGAAGTACAAATACCCTCCCTCAGAATATCTCTTCAGGATATTCTCACCAATGATGATTTCCGCCAAGAGCGGTTAGCCCAATTAGAGCTTCTTGACGAGCGTCGTCTTACGGCTCTTGATCACCTTCAAATCTACCAAAAACGCATCAAGCGTGCTTATGATAAACGACTTCATGAGTGTACTTTTAAGGTTGGTGATCTTGTCCTCAAAGAGAATCAACATGTAACCAAACTAGAAAAGAGCAAACGTGGAAAATTTACTCCTAATTGGATTGGGCCTTACATTATCACTCACACTTATGGATCAGGCACTTATCGTTTAGCTTCGCTTAATGGTAAACCTGAGCCTTGAGCCCCTTAATGCCTTGCATCTTCGACCATTCTACTGTTGAAATTAGTGTTATATCATTTCTTATCTACCTTACGCTCATCCCTTGAGCTCCTTTACCACCGCATACACTTTGTTTCTTACATCTCAAAATAAAATCAAGCTCACATGGTTTGATTATCACCTACCCTTTAAAGATGCCTTCCCCTTTTAGTGTAGTCCATGACTTCAAAGTATCAAAATGACACATTCTTAATTAAAACACTTATGAGATTTTCTTGAGTCAAACTTCCTACAAAACTATATGCTTTATGCCCAACGGACATCTAGACCTCTAAATTATACAATAGACTCGCTCCTTGAAGGACAGCTATAGGCCAAACTATTGCTACTATTATATATAGACTACTCCCCTGAAGGACATCTATACATAAACACCGCATTCAAGCTATAAATAGATCGCTCCTTGAAGGACAGCTATACACATCGCCTTTTTATCGAAGCTTCTCGCATTGATCAGCTTCGTGAAGACCTCAAGAACAACAAAATACATATCCCATGTAGACTTCCCGCATCGATCAGTCTATATCTAGCAAAATAAAATAAAAATAAAAGCAGTATTTCAAAACACTTTTGAGTCATGGACTTGTCTATTTAGGTTTGATTCTCTTTTGTCAGAATAATCATCTTATAATAAGTTCTCTGCACCCTCGCCCACATCAACCACTTCACCTCACCATTTTTTAAAGCAACAAAACTCAAGGGACGTGACGTATATCTGATATATTGTGATTATACCACTCTTTTCACCTATCAACTTCTTGCCTATGCAAGCTACCTAGGGATTCAAGCTCATCCTACATTAATATGTGGTTTGTTTAGCTCTTCTCAATTACGGGACACTCTTGCCTCTTTTGCTCGGCTCTAGGATTGTGTGTTGACCTTAATCAGGACATGATTCCCTACTACTTGGGAATGCTAACTTTCGCTTTACCCTACCAACACCAACAACATTACCCTACCAACATCCAATTTTTACCAACCAACAAAATTGCCTAACCACAACCAAATTGCCTGAATTCACCTCTCCCTGATCCTAAGGGAGAACTACATCGGTCTGAGGCCCTTCCTTGCTTTGTGCAATGGGCTATGTAGGTAGCACTTAGGAGACATGGAGTCTCCCAAGGTTAGCTCGACCATCCCCTACCATACCTTATCATGTGTTGTCAATATAAATATTTTTCGTGTATTTCTATTCACCAACGTTCATCTTTATCCTTTTTCAAAACAAACAAAAACAACATTTAAAACACAACCATTCTTATTCTTATCATCACTCAAAAGAACATACATATTTAGTTTTATTTTAGATGTTAAACAAATACATCTTCTCTATCATCGACTCGCAGGTCGGCATCCTTATTTATTCTTATATTCCTATGAAGTTCACTTAGATCCTTGCACCTCCTCTCGAATCAGGTGGTGATTGTGATCATCAATGCCCCTCACTGGCCTCTCCATCCTTAAAGGTGCCACTTTGCCATTGGTTCCTCCCATTGATTTGCCAACATCTCTTATAACATACAAATACGTCCTCTTGCGTGGAGGAATCTTGCCTCCAGTCTCTCCACTCGTAACTGTGAAGCCTCTAACAACCCCATTGTCTCATTCACCTGTGTTTGAAGTTAGCAAGCCAAATCCTGCAGCCGATCTCTCTCCGCTGTAATCACAGCTATGTCAGGGCGCTCACGTGCACCTCGCAGCTCTGCTACCCACCATACTCTATAGGCCTCTGTCGTTCCCACATCCATTACCCTACGATCGGCTGCTATCTCTTCTGGCCCTTCTGGAGGTGTAGGCCGGGAGGTGAGAATGCTTTGCCTCGGCGTCGATCCTCATGTATGGTCTATATGTCATAGGTATATCCTGAACGAACCCAAATTATCGCCGCACGTGATCTAGAGGAATCCTCTCGTACTCACTGGCCTATGCCCTGCGATCCACCTCAATCGCTCTACACCCCTCAACTCCTCAGCTATGTGCTCTGTCACCATATAGTTCCCGTACGGCCTCCAACAAATATCCGCAATCGTCACCATCTCCCATACCTGTCTATAATACTCGATGTCATCTATCACGGCTGGGATCTCGCCTCTTTGTTCGCTCTGACCCATCGTCAAATCCCAACTTTGCACTCCCGCCTCTCCCGACTCAATGGGTCGGCCTATTGATGCACACAAACAATATGTTCATAGGCCCAACAATGTAATAAGTACGAACAATCTAGTGTCATCCCGTGTGTTTTCACTTGCAGCCCATAAACCCCTATATAACTTTGCAGGATATGCGGGTGCCCATGCGAATGTCACGCTCATTTCTATCATTTCCCAAATAACACTCATCAATGCTTTGGGAAATCTTCCACCTTCCACCCTTGGCAACGCATAATACCCCACCGCTATCATTAATAGCACGGCTAACCTTGTTTCCTCAGGGTGTGTTGCATACATTGTACCATACGTAAATGATAAACCTTGCATGTGTCAAATCTCGTGCGGTGACCAAAATATCTTTGCTTGTTATCGCTGCCCGCCCCGCACTGGGCAATGCCTGATACACTATTTTTCCTATTATTGGGAGTCTCAAAATACGGAACACATCTTCCAAAGTCACTGTCATCTCCCCTGTTGGTAGATAGAAGGTATTCTTTTCTAGATTCCATCTCTAATCAACGCCTGCAACATAGCATGGTTACGCATGATTCTTGAATAATAGCAGATTCCACTTAACCCCAACCAATTTATCAATGCCCATTCAGCTGGTGTTACATCTGCTCGGATTCGTGACAACAACGCTGGCACAATATCATTCATCCTTAACCTTGCTTCTGCCTGCATACATCAAAACGACACATAATTATTCAAAAGAACAAATCTCTACGGGTTTTTTCTCAAAATCTGGAAACCCTTACAGTGACTGATAGCGGTTATGCATAACCGATACCGGTTTGATAACCGATACTGGTTACTTATAAACGATACCGGTCACTGTCAAAGTATACCCACCCTGCTTAAAGCATACACCTACGATAATTATTTTGCCCGTTTACTCCTATTTATACCTAAAAACATACATACCCACCCTGTTTACCTACCCCGTAGCACTCATACCATCCCCAACCCTTGCCTATCACCTTTTTTCTCATCTTTACCCACTTACACTTCTTTCATCCTATTTACAACACATGCAAGAATCAAATTACAACCAAACAGTTTACCTCTCGGGATGCGATGTAGGTTGGGCGGAACATGTCTTTCCCCTCGTCCCTGCCTGCTGGATGCTTCTCCTCGTTCAGCCATATTCACCACCCTCTTCAAATATAACTTGTCTTTCTGCCTTCTGAATCTCAGCCCATGCTCACTTCACCTGTCTCTTTCCTCCTTATCACTCAAATTCTTTCATGCAATTACCTGTAGCAGTTGTCAAATAGCGTCGCATTCGCATATTTAACTTGTTGCATGACTCTAAAAATAAGAATGCTAAAAATAAGAACTTAAGTTGCCAACCCAGCAGTTCTATTTTTAGGAAAATAATTCTTGCATAACCGATATCGGTTACATAACCGATACCGGTCATATAGCTACCGACATCGGTTACATAACCGATATCGGTCACGTGTCCCCTTGTTGCTTAAACCTTAGGTCGTCTCTTCATTTTTGCAAATTTTTGTGGCGCCCGTCCCTTTTTCCTGCATGAACAACACCATTATCCATATTTTTCATTAAATCCACATCTCATTACAATTTCATCAACATCATCTATCTACATTACAAAAACACACAAGCCATCCACTAACGATATCAAAAGCTATCAATCTATACACCATTTGGATCCAACTTAATAGCTACATACATTCAATTTCACAAAACCAGCGACAAAACATACAACATTTCATAATACAACATGTCAACTAAACTCATCATTTATATATACATACATACATCCCATCAACAAAAGACATCAACATCATTAATATATAACACCATGTAAATCAAACTCATCATACATTAAATATCACAAACCATTTTCAAAACACTTAACACATTTTTTTTTTTTTTTTTTTTTTTTTACGCACAACATGTGGGTCAAATCATCATATCTATATATATACAAAGTTTCAAATATACAATGTGCCCTGCATCGAGGCCTCTGTGATCTCATAATACAACAAAGCCGACACGCAGGCCGCAATAACTGTCAATAATCTCGACTCGGCTCGTAGGCCGGTCTCTCATATCAAAAACATACTCGGCTCGTAGGCCGGTATCCACTGTACAACCTGTACTCGGCTCACAGGCTGGTATATACAATAAATGAATGAATGAATAAATGAATACATAATATCTAGGCACGTAGGCCTCTATAACCATAGCCGGTTCGCAAACCGGTGCCCATATCCAATGAACCAATACAAAAATATGTAGGGACCCCTCAGCTCTCTCCACCGCCCTCTGCCTGTCTACCTGCTGGTCCCTATGCTACCTCTCGCCTCCTGCCTGTCACAGACCCACCGGCTGTGGCTGCACCTCCCTGAGATCTCTGGCTCCGAGAGGTCTCTGCTCTATGTGCCGCATATAGGCTGATAATCAGCCCTGTACCATCAAGAATATCCTGATAGTACCGGGCCTCCGCTCTAGCCTCCATATAATGATCACGAGCCACCGTAGGTCTGGGCTGGTCCCTAACTCCTACCCAAAGTGCCCCACATGCTCGTCTTTGGCTGCCGCTGGTGGTGCCTATGGCTGTGGTGGTACTGTACCTACAGGTTGTCAGGTGCCGCACTGGTGGTGCTGTCTTCTTCTTGGTGCTCGTACTGCACTCATACTGCACTGAGCTCAAGCTAGCTGCCCCTGTAAGACACCTATCTGTGCCTGTGCGGCAGCAAGCTACCCCTGTAATAACTGTACCTACCCTCTAAGCTGGTCCCTCTCTGCTCTAACAGCCGCTAAGTCTGGCTTTGTGTGGGTTGTGCTATCCTCGCAGCTCTCTCTCCGGCCCACCAAACCAAAAATGCTTCTGTGCAGCCGGCATCATCTACAGTATCATCTGCCGGCCTCTCCGCAACCTAATCTAGGTCCATGGGCTGTGGTGCAGGCAGTGGAGCCTCTACATCATCCCTCCGGTACTGAGGGAAGCGCGGTGGCTCATCCTGTCATAGCCCCATCTGCCTGCGTACCCTCTCTAGGGGTATCCTCTCATACTCTCCCGGCCTCCGTCCCGCTATCCATAATGTATACTGGATCCGCTGCAACTGTGCTCGGGCTCCTCCGTGTGGGTGATGACCTCTATAAGGTCTCCATACAATATCTAACGCTGTCAAGCCCTCTAACATATGTCTATAATAAGTGACGTCCCGCCCTGCAAGCACTGCTCGTGGCTGGCCCACGACCCCCAACCACCTCTGAAAGCCGTATCTATAGATGACCTGTGGCCCTGCTTTGTGGCAGCCCTACTGGTCTAATGCATATGATATGCTCATATGCCCAACAGTGTAGTAAAAACGTCGAGCAAATCTGAATCGCCTCATCCGGCGATAGCCCCACAGCTCTCGGTATAACTGCACCAGGTATACTGGTGCCCAAGCATAACATGTGTGCTCCTCCACCATCTCATGTAGCACCCCCATAAGCGCCCGTGGAAAGCGGCCTCCCTCTGAGTCTGGGAGGGTGAAGCAGGTGATCCCGATCATCATCAGCACGGCAAGCCGTGTCTCATGGCGGTGGGCTTGGTACATATCCCCATACGCGATACTCACGCTGTGATATGTCAGTAGCGCAGCTGCATCCCCGAATACGTGTAGGATGCTGTCCATGGCTGTCTCAGCATCAACCTGAAAGACTGCCTCTCCATCAATCGGTAATCAAAGGATGCGATACACATCCTCCAATGTGATGGTCATCTCTCCAGTCGGGAGATGGAACACATTGGTTGCCGGATCCCATCTCTCGATGAGGGCAACCATCAAACTGTGATCCCTGTCAATCGCTCTGTATCGTTAGACTCCGCTCGAGTCCCACCTCGCGCATGATACCCCATTGCACTGCGAACATGTGTGGCCACATCCGTCTCAACAGCGGAGGCATCCTATCCCACATAGTCAGCTGCTGACGTGCCTGCACAAAATCACCCACTGCATTAGATCTACCCTTTCAAACAACTACTACTTTAACCTTCTATACCCTCTTTTTACCCACCCAACCACAACCCGACTCTCTATAACACACACCTACACCCACCTATTTTACCCTAAAACTTTACGATATCCCCTTGCCTTATCTCGCACACTACCATTTACTCAGCTCTACTCTTGCCATTTACCTATGCCCCTACCAATTTAACACCTCCCCATTCATGCCCAACACCTACTCTATCCGAACCGCACCAACCACACAATCGCCCCATTTTTCCCCCCACTCACCAATCAACCTTCTTATTAACCTCTACCCCTTCCCTCTTCACCCCCACAAACACAAAACCCAAACCACTAATACCCAAACACCCAAACAACAGCCCCAACAACCACCAAACACCCCCAACCATAGCAAACGGACCGACGGGTCACCACCCATGACCGCAACCGGTCCCCTCTCCACCGACGCGGTCGATGTACGACCGACACCGGTCACCCGCAAACCCACCCTGCCCCGAGAATTTCTTGACCGATGCCGGTCGCTTAGTGACCGGCATCGGTCACTGGAAAATCACGGAGCCGAACCCGATGCGGCCCCCCAAAATCCTTTTTTGCCTATTTATACCTATTTACCCACCCAAACACCCTAAAAATCTACCCACCTTGCCGCCTTGCCCTATCTTACCCATCTATCCTCTTTGTTTTTAAATAACTTCAATTTATTCATTATTTTACCAAAACATGGATTCCTACCCAATCAACTGGTGCCTCCTACTCACTAGGGTCCACTAAACACTCTATTCTCCACTCAAATAGCACCACCTCAACCAACAAATGCTCTAATCTCAATAATCCACCTCGACAACCCAAATCGGTTTTCAAATTACAAATGTGACAATGACAGGCCGTATTTTTCTTTTTATAGGTTTTTGACCTATAACCGATATCGGTTTTATTATGCCCTAAGGAACCGGTATCGGTCCCCTAACCGATATCGGTCATAGATAATCGACATCGGTTTTATTCCAACTTCTACCCCAATTTCGCCCCTTATTTACTAATAGCCCTTTATACCAACATCGCCTATATCCACCTTCGTTGACAACCCTTTGTTAACTTCATTGGCCCGACCCACGGCCGCAACCAACCCATTTGGCCCGACCCAAGGCCGTCACCTACCATTTGGCCTGACCCACGGCCATAACCAACCTATTTGGCCCGACCCAAGGCCGTAACCTACCATTTGGCCCGACCCAAGGTGTAACCAACCCATTTGGCCCGACCCAAGGCCGTCACCTACCATTTGGCCCGACCCAAGGCCGTAACCAACCAATTTGGCCCGACCCAAGGCCGCAACCTACCATTTGGCCCGACCCACGGCCGCAACCAACCTATTTGGCCCGACCCAAGGCCACAACCAACCCATTTGGCCCGACCCACGGCCGCAACCAACCTATTTGGCCCGACCCAAGGCCGCAACCAACCCATTTGGCCCGACCCAAGGCCGTAACCTACCATTTGGCCCGACCTAAGGCCGCACCAATTAACTACCATACCCACCATCAACGTTTTACTTTATCCATCCATCATGTACCTTTTTGTTCAATCGAGCTCACCTGTTCGTGTTTTAGCATGATTAGGGTCCTTGACTTGATCAGTCGACCAACTTTTCCTAGACTTAGACCGTGACGTTTATCTCAACCAAACCAACCATTTGGTACTGCCGAACATGCCCAAACGTTCCTGTACCTTACCCGTTATATACCCTGGAGCTACTTCCTATGCCTTGGATACCAGGATTATATCACCCTTGTTTGGATAAACTATCGACCTTTGCCTATGAATTGCTTGTTTTCTCTTCAAATCATATACCCTGGTCGCACTACTGCATTTCAATGTGCGTCTGCTTCCTTGGACCTACCCCACCCTCTTACCGTTATCTCAACACCATTTACCCTTTATCAACCCTATCCCTGCTTTCACACTACCTCAATCTGTGATAGATTTGAGGGGGATTACCTATACCCTTAACAGGGGTAACCACTTCTTATTATTGTCCGTGCAGCTTTACAGAACAAACTACATGACAATAAGGGGCTAATGTAGACACCAAATTTGTGTCTTACGACCCCTTGTGACCCGCATCTCATTTCGCAACCTAACCTCACCACCTAAACCTTACACAATTATTTATTAATTATCTTATAATTAATAAATCCACATCGCCTTACCTGCCACCTCATTTTGCCACCTCATCATGACCTAGTCTTAACCCTAAACTAACCTAATTAAGACCTATAACTTGGTCCAATTCCACACCCATGACTAATGACCCCTTTCTCGCACCCAAAACCGACCTTCTAGTCACTTGACCAAGCCCACAACCAATCCCTCGGAAGAAAGGAGGGAAAGCCGGCTATTTTACCAAAAATAGCCCGCTTTGACCTAATCGATACTGGTTCTACTCGACCGCTGCCGTCGATTGCATGTAACCGCCACCGGGTTCCTGTAAATGACCACTTCTAACCAAAAACAAAGGATTGGATTTTCATTTGATCGAGAAAAGAGAAATCATTGAAAGGATACGGATTTGCTTGGCCGAGCAGAGACAAGTGAAGAAACAGGAAGAGTTTGCAGAGAAGGACATCAAGCCCAAGACTACAACTGAATAACTAGAGCCCAGTAACACTCATCCGAGCATCAGAAGAGGAGATAACTCATCTTGGATTGTCAGATCATCCAACTTGGGTCCTGTCTTCATCATCACATCCACGAAACCTGCATCTCGCATCGGGGACTAGTGAGTAGTGTTTTATATATGTTTCTAAGCACCATTTTCTTGAACTGTTGATTAATAGTAATCATAAGTTTATTCCTAGATCTACTACCAAAGACATTCTACACTTAACCTTCACCCATACATCCCGATATTGCCCGTAAGGACGTTTTACCACACTCGAGTCTTCCCTATCCTCCCATCATTCCCCTCGGCCATCCCCCAATCTTAATAACCCCACAATCACCTTACGAACCAACCTCTATCCGTAAGCACTTAGATTGCTGACCCTACCGTATCGTTTATCCCCTACCAGCGGCGGTTCTCTAACCGCGGTCGGTTACCCAAAGATGACAGGCGTCGGTCACATGTGACTTATACCCCAAAACCCTTTTCTCACCTATTTGCCACCTAACAACCTCGGATCCATCTGGTTTATCCCTATAACTCAACTCAATGTACCAACGATGCTCAGAACAACAAACGTGATGCTTTATTATTGATAATTTAGCTTCTATTGCTTTGTAGCGAGATACCTAAATCGTGATTTTGCAATAGCTTTCTTTGTTATCATTTGTGTTAATTCATATTAAAAGGGGAACTGACCACCTTCGAAAGGAATTTTTATATTTCACGGCCTAAGGCAGATCCCTTGTTTATTGTCTAATTAAAATCTGGTGGTCTTGTATTCTTACTTGCAGGTAGTCCTTCCAAGACAAAAAGGAGTTCTTTGTAGTCGATCTGATCTTTCTCTACGGTATGCGCACACCATCTCAACATTCAACAGGTATTCCTCCTAGCCCTAACCCTTATTTGTTTCTCAAAGGAATGATAGGATAGAAGCAAGTCTATTCTGCAGAGGCCGAAACCATTCCGTGCGAAACAGCTTTCCTTCACGATAAACTTTCCCTTCTTATTTGTGTCCTCCATAGTGGTACACCCATTTTTATTTGTTCCTTCATCTACATATTCCTTCCCATATAATAATATTTTCACCTTTTTATTTGGTATTGCACAATCCTTTATGTGCTCATTATCTATGACAACCATGTTATCGATATGGAATTATCCTTTGCTAGTATAATACATTTACAAATTTCCCCCTTTTCTACATGTGACTTATCTCTTCACCATTTTATCAACTAATTAGATCTCTTCATGTGATTTATCTTGTGCATTCCTTATAGGTATTACCATGCATGTTTTCTCTCTCGCTCTTGTACTTCTCATGCAATGTTTAGATGTGACTCTATGCATGCCTTTTATTTTCTTTAACACTTTCTTCATACAATATTTAATAAATTATTGATTCTTTGTCAATTGATTCACTTCCTTATTCTACGCCATCTACACCAAAAGAGCCTATTTTTGGTGATATTCTTATAACATCCTCCACTTTTATCTTTACTCCATTTATCTCCTGTAAGACACTCTCTAAAATCTCTATAATTGTTGTATCCGAATAGTCACTTCTTCTTAATGGCATCTTTCCTTCATATGCAAGATGTAGGTATCTTGTGGATGATACAATCTAGGATATTCTTTACATCATCTAACTATTGTTATCATATTATAGAGCCTAAGAAATTTATGAGTTGCCTCATGTTTATAATTCTACCATCTATTATGCTACTTTTCACTCACATAAAAGTATCTTGCACTAGTACCACTTGACATAGGGGACTCCACTTCTACAAATACATGCTATAAATTACATAAAACATTATAGATTTATATTTGTTTCTAAAGTAGTTTAAATATTCTACATGCAACTACTCTTATGGATCTTACAAACTACCTCATGGAACTTTACAAACTCTAGGTATTTTCCTAAGTCTCATCCTAAACTATATTTGTGTGTTAAAAGCACATTAAATAACCTCTAATGATATTTCCTTTCTTATTTTTGGGTGACACTATATTCTTCGGATATTGATTCTTCTCATGGTGTCTCTTCTACATTCTTTATCCCCTCTCTTTCATCTTCGAATGAACTTTTCTTTATGATATAGTTGTACCTTTCATCATCTCTCTCCATGTTCACTCCACGCTCATTTCTAAATTTCAACTTCAGTTCATAAAATATTTGAGATATTTTGATACCACCTAGTTTTCTGTTGTGCCACATTCACCTAGTCATTGGAATCTTCTACTGTTAGGTCTTCGTCACTACCTAGAATAGTCGGTTCTTACTTTTCATCAATTCAGAAAACTACCCATTATTCCACACACCCCTCACTCAAATTTTCATAAACAAACCTTTGTATACTTCTTCTTAACACTCATACACTCAAGTTCTATCTTTAACATTTTCACACATTGTCTTAAAGAATTATAGACCTTTTGTAATCATCCACATATTCCTATTTAGTATAGTTATTATACAAACCTTCTCTTTATCCTCTTGCACATTCCACACATCCTTTTTCAATGAAAAAAATGTTCACAATTCCCACATGCTTCTATCCTACTAGGATGATCCAAACTTAATGGAGATACTCAAAATCCTATGCACACCAATACACTTTATTATTCTATGAATACTAGACTTTGCAAGCCTTCCATGCACTATTACACACCCACTTCAATTATGCACTTCATGCATTGTGATTATTATTGATACCTATTGCCTGAGCTTATATAGTAAAAATCACATTCAACAAATCAATGCATGTTAAAACAATCAATCATTCAAAGTTCATCAAAATTTTCACTTTTTCTTAAAGCTAGAACTATCATTTCTTTATCAAATTTGCTATATACATTTATTCAAAACTTGAAATAACTTTACACCTTATATATTTCAACTAAAAACATTGATTAAATTATTGAAATGATTCTATCGAGTTCATATTCATTCAAACTCTCTTCAAACCATCCTTTAGGCTTCTAGTCATCCTAAACTGAACATTTGAGCGTTAAATATTCATTTATTGTAATTAGGTCTTGATGATAATTTTTCCCATGACCCATTATCCCTTTCAAGTGTCTAAAAATTTCACCCTTCATTTCTTCTCCCATTTCCTTTTATATCACTTTTACTTTTTTGCTCACTAACCCAATTAACCATGATTTGAGGTAAATCTCCACGTACATAATAGTATAAACATCTTAATATAAAGGGTAGAAGTATATTTAGACACCCATTATATAATTTATGATTTTTAAAATATTTTCGATTAACTCTTTTCCAGTCTCTCCCAACACCACTTTCCTTCATTTTAGGGCTTTAGTAGCTTGTACCTAGGGTTTTTACTTTTCACATGTTCCCAATGTTCTAAACTCTTCATTAAACTTATTAAAATACTTCTCAAACTATCTACAACCTTTACTTGCTCTTCTCTCACTATCTTCCTCAACTTTCCTCTTATCTTCTTTACTTCTAGCATAGGTAGCTTAGGGCTTCATGGCTTGCTTAAGGCTTTATGAGATTTCAATTTTTCCATCACTATATCACCTTCTCAACATTTCTTTCATTCCTTATCACACTTTTTGAACATTTCTACCCAAAAGGATTTAACCGTAACTTCATTGGAACATTCTTATGACTTACTCAGATTTGGGTATAAGCTGTTTCATATAGTGTTTGAGGCTTGTGTCTCCATTTTGGTGTCTTGTGTTTGCACCCTTGGAATATCAAGTCGTTTTATAACCTTATTTTTATGTATATCATCCTAAAAACAAGTATAATTAGTTATGGATACATTATATCAAATCCTTCAACTAAACTTGCATTTTACCTTCACAAGAGAGTATGTGCATGACCCCTATTGTACTTTGTCAAAATTTTCGACTACCTCTAATTAATCACTCACTGTTAAATTAATTTCAAATATATGTTACTATTGGTTTCTCAAACTTGCACCCGCATCTCGGATCTCGGAAGGTCCGAGGTGTTTGAGACCACAATGGAACCATCCCCAAGTTGTGGGACCTTATGAGCTTGGGACGGATCTCCGAGAGAAGGTCGGTTCCTCTATCTATTTCTACTGCTACTACTACTCCTAGTGCTGGAAGGAAAAAACTAAGCTAATGATGCCAAGGGACCAAGGAAAGAAGGATAACATGAAGGAAACTACACTAAAAGGTGATAGAACTATAAAAGAGGGATGAACACTATACATTACGAGAGAGAATGAGGGAAATGTATGAAAAGAGGCTAGAAATGAGTAGCACTATGAAACACGTATTAATCAAATCGTTCTCATGGAACACAACTAAATATGGAGTTGTAAGGGACCTGAAATAGCACAACCAGCACACAACGCAAGATAAAAGGTAAGAATACGGAATGCAAACACGTTAGGAGAGATAATAGTCTCAAAAAGATGCTTCTATTAATTCTAGAAATGCACAAAGATTGTTACAATGATAAAGTAGGCCAATATCCACATTCAAGAGCCAAACATAGAGGTCTACAACTCAAGATACAAAAATATGGAGTCCTTGGCTAAACGCATAAGGATCTAAAGTGTCCAACATAACAAATGAGCCTTTCTCTTACATTTATAGATGAATCTGCAGAGGAAGAAGGGGGAAGGAGGGAAAACCTGAATTCGAAACACAACCAATAACTAGAAGCATTCAATGCCTATAAATCCTCCTAGAGATTTGTGAAATATGCTTCCCCATGCCTGTTTGACATGCTTGGAGAAGAAAGGAGGGCGGATCATATCAAATCTAGTGGTTGGAGCAATCAGATCTACTCATCAATGTTCAGAGAGACGTTTTCCGTTTCTCACCTACCAAAACTGCCAAGAATTTGAATTTGAATTTCTAATATTGTAGCTATTGTCGGTAGTTATATGATAGGTCCAAGCACGTGCCATTGTGAGCTCTGTAGTGGAAGATACGGTGTGTCGAGAAAATGTTAGAGTTGTCAGTAGCACACAAAACATGTGGCATGCGTAGATTGGCTGAAATGATGGTTAGGTGTACAACTATTTGTAATTTCTGCCATGTGTTTCATGTTGATTGGTTCTTCAGGACTCGACATCCTATTGAAATGTTTTGAATGGTTTTACATGACATACTAGAGCATGTCAAAATATGACTGACACGAGAAGGTACGAGGAAAGGGTGCACGAAGAAAATAGGGAAGGCGTGAGACAGGCATGCGTAATGCATGTGGGGAAATGAGTCAAACTAGTGAGAAAAGAATGTATGGTCAAGTCACAACTATTACAAGGTAATGGGCGTGGCACGTGAAGGGCCAAGGAATTATTAGTAGGTGTAAGGTGCGCGGAAAGGAAGAAACTTATTAGAAATAAGGTGAATGCACGAGAAGGTGGGCATAAGGGAGAAGTGGAAGGAGAAAAGGAAAGGGGTGCATAGGTAAACTGCGACCTAGGGAATGTGCCAAGTGATTTTGAGTGCATGTAACTCTTCAATGAATAACTTAGGGCCATAATGTGTATGCAAGTTATCCAAATCACTAGGAGAGATATTTAGATACTTGATTACATGCGCATGATTCTTTATACGAAGTTTTAGGATTTTCCCATGGTTAAATATGTAGTTATGCTTGACTTGTTAATTAAAACCCTAGCTTATTCATGCTTAGGGAAGTAAGTAGTATATTGGAGGTCTTAATTCTTATTGTTGAATCCATATGAGTAAAGGCCACATTTAAAGCATTGATTCACTCATATAAAACCTTTCCAATATTTTAAAAACCTTTGATATTTCTTGACTCCTCAAACTTGTTATTTAAACAATCAACACCATGACTATCATGTTTAGATTGTACATGCACATTCATCCCATATTGTTTTTCAACCTTATTTGGCTAGGGTCTTCTTCAACAAAGGTCTAGATCACGTTTAGATGTCTTATCACTATTCATATCTTCTTAGAAACCTCAATCATCAAGCTTATGTTTTCTTCATAGCCAAATGCATGTTCTCAAACACTTGCTAGGCCTAAAACAAATTAATATGTCATAGATCTAAGAGACATTTGAATTTGACTCTCTTAACTTGAAACTTAATACTCTCTTACCTTCTTGATATGAATTATTATCCTTATTCTCTGCATATTCTTTGAGGAGGGTTTTAACATTAACCTTTGGGTTCCTTGGTTATTTCTATGAATCTTTACTCGGTATTTGATTGTCTCGATCACGAGACAGAGTAATATTTTTGTCTTGTGCCTTTTTAAAGTCCTTCATAGCTTCTAGTAAGTCTACCTTATCATGTAAACCCTTGACACTTCACACACTTATTCCATATTTGACAAAAATTAAGTTCCTCGATTTATCATTCACTTAATCTTACGAGGTTGTATAAACACATTTCTCCATTTCAAACCCTCAAGCACTATAATCTATTTATGGTCTTTTATAGAATTTTACACACTTAACACTCATCAATTATGCACTAAGTAAATTTCTCATTCATTCATCTTATAAATTCATCTTGATTTGAAATTCTCACACTCACATTTTCTCATGCAAATTGAAACATACCCATGAATCACTAGAATTTGCAACTTTAATGATCTTGATACAACATATTCACGTTATTCTTAAAATTATAAAACTTCTTCCCACCTGAGATAGGCTTCACACAATGTTAGTACACAAATATTTCATCATTACTCATATACAAACATAAAATGTATAACACACTCTTTCACACAAATTTTATTATCAAAGAAGCCTTTTTTATTGATCAATCTGAAATATCCAAGGCTTCCCGAGCCACAGAATCTATTTACAAACCTTAAAAAATCCAAAACTATCTTCCTCCTTACTCATTCGAAAATGCTTCATACAAAATACAAAAACGAGGTAGTTAGGGTTCTTAACTAAACCCTATTTAACTAGGATTGGAATAACACGGTGAGTTAGAATCTAAAATAAGATGAGGGGTTAAGATGTGGTAGAATAAGTATCTTCTAGCCCTCTTACATCATATATGACTCTTAAATTAACATCTAACACTATAGTATCCTAATACTAAATTCAAATATTCAAAATTACAAAAAGGAAGGAAAATCCCTTATTTGAACTTATGAAGTCTAAATGGCCTAGAACCAACTATGATGGAATCAAACACCTTAACCAACTAAAGAAATCAATTTTTTTGTTATTTACATGATTCCATTACATCAAGATCACTCCTTTACTTCTCTGTAATTTCCACTTGAAGTTTCGTTACTTCTATTATTTCTATGCTCTTCTCGAACCTTACACACACCCATACTTAGTCAAAAATATCCATGATCGTCTTAGACCTTGGATGCTCCTACATCACTCTATGTGATATTAATCCTTCTTACTAAGTCTATATGAGCATATTCTTCATACAAAACTATAGTGACTTGATGAAATGAACTTAACTTGTATAATTTATGCAAAAATATCAAATTAGCTGAAATATTTTCTTGATTGGTATGCACAATAAAAATATTATGTTTACAATATGAGAGGATTTCCCTAATTATTATTCTCATTTCCTAAAAATTAATTATGTACCCCAAAGTGGGTGATAAAATGTAGTTGGTTGAGTATTTTGCACCTACCAAAATATGGATTCCACAATAATTCTAGAGACAAAGTCCCTCCTATATTATCAAGAGATTTCCCTTTTATTAAAAAAATGAAAGAAAAACTAATATATACAATGTTTACACCAATTAATTTTGGTTTTGGGGTTTTAAGTATGATTTTCCAAGTTTTAGAATGGGAAAAGATAAGGAAGAATGAAAAAATGGGTAGATAGAAATGGGGAAAGTTTTTAAAAGGGACGACTACAATTTCAAATAAGAAAAAAAAAGATCTCATATTACTCGGACATGTCATAAAACAATAATGGGTTGATAAACCATACAAAATAAAGTATAATATAAATAAATTTTAATATTCAGTAGTATGAATGTGATGAATAAAAAAATAGAGAAATAAAGTTCAATTATTCCTTCTTGCATTTCTTGGCACAAAATGAACACAAAGTTAGATGTTACTTTCTACTTATGAAATATATAATTATGGAATAAAATGGAGAGGAGAAGTTTGAATATCTGATTAGCCTTGATTTCTAAAAATACAAGCCCTTACAATGAGATATCCATCTCCTTGAATAGAATTGAGAGCCATAACTAGAATTTTAGTTACCTCTCTATTATTACAATTTTACTTTCTCACTACATTAGTTTTTTTATACAAGGTAAAAGAGGGTTACAGGGACCCTACCACTAATAAAACACGTAAAACCATAAAACCAGGTGCTAGAAATAGAATGAGAAGAAATAAAATTAGATAAACTAAACTAATAGTAAGAAAGATAACAACACTAACTTTAAACCAAACAAAATGGTTAGATAGAAAACACGAGAGAGAAAAGACAAATAGGACCAAAAATGTCCCTCATTTTTCTCCATACTTTTGAGCATTTGAGTCTATTATTTCACCAAATCATTGATTAATAAACTAATTTTTTCATAGTTTTAATCACTATCCTTCTTTTCCTCTTCTTTGATTTATTAGTTGAAATCTCTTCCATTTTGGAATTGACAAGTTGGGAAATAACTTTATGATGTTCAATCTTTCCTTTGATGTTCAAAATACTCCAAATATTGATTTGGAAGATATTTTCCTTCATAATTTCCATCTTCTTCTCCAAATTAGTGCACCCAACCCAAAGGTTTTCCATTTTTTTGTTATTTATATTTGAAGCTATGTTTTCAATTTTAGCCTTCATAGAGTTTTGGTCTTTTAGGATTACATTCAACATGTTTATTTCAAAACAATGTCATTTTTACGTATTATAAATCAAAGGAACATTCCCAAAAATAATTTAACATCATCCTCTAAACTATCCCATTCCATGGGATTCTCTTTATCTTCTTGAAAAACATGTTTACTCTTAAGAATGTTGAGGCTTTAGACAACTTCCTCTATATTTTGAGTAGGGGCTGCAAAAGAGGGGAGGGAGCTCTATTCTATTTCAAAAAGAAACATAATCACTCTCATCACTATTGTCTTTAGATGAATAAAATTTTCCTTTGAAAGGAGAGGTTTAATCATTGAGAAAACCTTTGTAATTTTTGGACATGGAAATGTCTGCAGACCTAGCTTTGAACATAGTAAAAATAAGCACCTAATAGATAGAATATATAGCCTTGCCCTTTTGAACCTGATCATTAAATTTAGAAAGAGACAAAAATTTAGTAAGGGAAACAAAACGCATTACCATGCTAGATGTGATTTATTGTAATGCCCACTTCCCTTAGACCTTTTTATGATATTAGCCTAGCTGCTCTTGAATTGTTATCTATTTCATTGGACACACTGATAGGGGATTTTGATATTGATACTTTGATATTGAGACATTATTTATATTAGCATGACATTAAATACTCAATTGTATGGTGCCAATTCTTAAATGTGTATATATGTATGTATGTATGTATGTATGTATGTATATAGTGTACACATAGATGGTGCTAATATTGTGATGTAGGATTATGGTGTTACTGTGTTTATATTAGTCATGTTATTATTTGGTGATTGTTATAATGTCCTAACATTCCTATTTTGTGAAAAAATTAAATGATGGAATGTTTTAATTATAAAATTGTGCTCAAATTTCTTTTGTTACTTGTAATTATGTTGATAACTATTATTTTTGATTGATATTGGTGTATTTTGGTTGTGATGATCATAGTATATGAAAATGTATGTTTTGGAAGTATTTTGGACAGATTTGATGTGTGTGTGTGTAGTGTGAAGTGATGTACATGATACACATACACACACACAACACACATGGGGACCAAGGAACCAATAGGTGAAGAATGTTCAGGCCAAGAACTCTTGGCCACTTTGAGAAACATTGAATGTGGATATGACCTTATATTTTTATAGTTTTTTTATTATTTTGGAATATCAAGGTTGAGGTCCCTATTTGGTTGTGCAACCTTACATTGTCTTTAATTTGGAAATTTTATAATTTCTCCCCTCTCCTCATATGTTGATTTGATTTTCTATGACCCTCTTGGTAGGTGGGAACAACTTTAATGAGCCCCAAATAACCCAAAAAGTAACGGAGGGGCGGATTTACACTTGGAGTGAATTTTTTTGTAATTATCTTGTCACCTAACCTTGTCCTAACAACTTTAAAATAGCCCTTACCCATAACCTATCATAGGTGGGGTAATTTTGTAGACTTATTTATGATTTTGACTCATTTTTGTAGCTTTTGTCATAGGGTTTAAATGCACTTTCATTTCTTGGTTGAATTACATTGTTAGGTGGATATTTTGCTTTGATTATTGATGTGAGTTTTGGGTGAGGGATGTGAAAGGTGATGGCTTGCTTGTTCCCCTTCTTAAGTCATTTATTTTCCTTTTTAGATTTTTTGTGTGTCCTTGATTTGGGAAATAATGGTCTTTTGACTAAATCTTGGGAGAAAGTAAATGTGCATGGGGGAAAGGAGTGTACCTTGGGTGAGGTGGAGAAGGTACTCCTAGTTGGCATCCATGTGGAGCCAACTCACCATTCCCCTTTTTTATTCTATAAATAAGTGTTGTGTTTAGTATTTGGGGGTTGGAAAAATTACACTCTTGTTTTCTTTTGGGAATTTTGTGCTTGGAGGAGCTTGGAAAAGTAGAGAAAATTGGAGCGAGCAACGGAAAAAGCTATGGATTTGAGGTAGGGTTTGGAACCTTTATTTTTACATTGTTTACTTTTATTCTTGAATAATGAAAATGTTGTGTTTGGTTGATTGTTTTTACTCGAATTATTTTTATCATCTTCCACTCCCCATTTGATTTGTTTTCTTTATTGCATTGAAATGAGTTTGGATGGGTAGAGAGCCTCTAGATTTGGGTGTTGGAGGGAGTATGTTGGGTTAGTTTTGGTGGAGGGAAAATGATTTTTAGGCTTGTTGTGAATGTGATATTATGGTATTTCATTGGAGGGAGTTGGGGTAGATAGGGGTTGGCCTTTGGTGGAGGGAAAAGGGGAGTTTTGAGGAGGCATAAGGTGTAGTGGAGGTATAAGGAGGTTTGGTAACTTGGAGGTTTAAGGCCTAATCCCCCACCTATTTGGAGCCATAAAGAGACTAACCCACATTCCTCCCTCTCCCACTTGGTTTGTTTTACAAACCTTTGTTCTTGTTGTTGATGCATGCATTTGTGTGTTTTGTGCTTGTGTTTGGGTCTTATGGAGCTAGACCATTTTTGTTGCTCAAGGGGGTTGTTGGTTCATCCATTATTCATTTTTGGGGCTTGGGGGCCATTTTAGGAGAGATTTCATTCTCTAATGGGTTTGGTTGGGTGAAGAGTTTTGCTTATCTCCCCCTTGTGTGTTTGGAGATTGTTTGGATATGACTAGTGATTGGACCTTATGAATCTCTTCTTATTATGATGGATAATATAGCTCCCTATTATTGTTTTCTTTATTATGGGAAAATAGTTTTTTGAAAGGGACTATACCCTTATACAAGAAGGCTCAAAAAGCCAGATGTGAACAATTAGGGCACATAAAAAATGATCAAAATCAAGGTAAAATGTGAATGCCTGCGCAGGAAACAACCTGCTCAAAATAAAACCCAAAACCAACAACACATCAACATAACAACTGATTTATAGTGACCAAACAATTGTTGCATGGCAAAGAAAAGTGAAGCAATAATGAGCATCCGAACAACAGTGGATAACTAATTAGGTGGTATTCTTTTAGATAATTTTTTTCTTTTTACGCACCGTTATCCAGCCTATTAGAGCCTCCGCAATTAGAGGATTAAAAAATTAGTGTATTTTCCTTATCCTCCATAAATCCAACCGAGACAACAAAATTAATATCTTCTTTTGTATTTTCCTTTTTGTCACCAATGAATGAGAATCTTTGGCATTGTCAATAACTATAATTTTCGAAAGAGGGGTTTCCAAGATAGAATCATAATCGTCTTCAGTATATGCATTTGATTCTAGATCCTCTTTGGCTTCGAAGACCAGTGTTCCAGAGGAATTTTTCCACTGTTGTTTTTTCCATTTTTCTTGTTTCCATCCCATAAACATCAACGGTGTCTAGTATCAAAACACTTTCTGCATATTAAGGACAAGCCTTTATAATCTAATGGTTATGTCCAAGTTACATTTGGGACTTTAAGCTCATATTAGTAGGGATATTTTCAGATGTGTCAAGATCAACAAGTATTCGGTGAAGGTTGTGTGTGTGAAATCATTGGTTTAGGGGTCAATGAATAGGACATGACCCAGAGCATTTCCAATAGAGGTCGGACACAAGTGTAGTCCTAGGATTGGAGCGATCAATGGGGCAATCTAATCCAGGACTAGTTTACAGGGAAATGATTTAGTGAGTGGGTTAAAAGATGGGAACCAGGGTTTCAAAACCAGGTAATGGGATTGATAAGCCCAAAGTTTTTAGCTATGACTTCCTTATCCTTAATTGAGAAAAAAACAACAATAAACGTGCCTTTAGCACATGGATAAAGATCTAACCTACTTGATAGAATCGGGATCTAGTGCTTTATAATACATTAATGAAGGGTAGCTAGGTTGGACCAGATCTAACTAAATCTCTTGATCGGAGAGCATGTTATTGGTAGAATCATTTTGAATCAAGGAATTATTCCCAAAAGAAATTTTAGGGTTGGTAACAGCAGGGGTCATAGGTGTGGGTGGATTCCTCCCTTGCAAAAGAATCCTACCCTATAAAATATCCTTAAATGTAGCCGATCTGTTCAAGCTCCTATTTAGGATATGATCCACATCAATCCTAGTCTTAGATAAGCCTATTATATTGATCTCTGGGTGCAAATCTACTGAAGAAAAATGGTTCTCTGGTTGCAGCATAGAAACAGGGGGTTGTTTTCCCTTCTTGAAGGAATCTCCACCAATAGAGCGTGAGAAGCCCCATGACAATCCCAAGAGAGAAAAAGTAATCCCTGCTACTATGAGCCAAAGTGTGTCCTAAAGTTGGGCCATTTTCAATAGAAGCATCGTCGCCTAAATATTTAACACTATTACAACCACCATTATGGATCTAGTGGATTTAGGTTTCAAGGAGGTAGCCTTAGCGCCACCAAAAGCTTGATCAATCCATGAAAGCACATGTTCTTCCTATGCACCGCCACTAGCATCAACATCTCCAGGAATTGAAGAAGGAGATCTGCCTACGCCTCCATTATGAGAATATTTCTTGTGACCATGGCTGCCATATCTATCATTTAAGGTTCACAACAATTTCACCATTTAGGGTTTGTAGAGCGATCGTTCATAGAGCTTCCTATTATTGTTCATTTTAACTTCTATTCCCTAATTTGTGAGCTTTGAAATATTAAATTAGAGCGTTAGAATGTATTTTAAGGGTCTTGTAAACGATAAAGAGGTTATTGAGATATAGTAAAACATAAAACTAAAATGTAGTTTTGAAATTGTAAAGTGGTATCTTTTTGGTAATGGATAGATTGTAGACTCTACCTATTGTTCAAAAATTTAAATTTGAAATTCCTTGCTAGGATTAATTTAAAATAGATATGTGGGTTAAAACTAGTTACCATGGGTTGGGATGTGTTTTGTGGTGTTTCAAGTTTGGAAGGTAATAAATTAGAGTAGTTGGCGCATCCTAGCTAGTAAGAGAACATTTACAAGTGAATGTGCTCTTACTAGTTGGGATACACATGGTTATGTCCATCCTTCGATGAAGATTTCATGTAATTGTTACCATATCCATAGTGCACCACCTCAACTCCATTTTTATCTTTTATATGCCTTTGAAATGGAAATCTTATTTGTTGTTTCAACTTATAAATGACCTTGTAATCTTGTTATTTTTTATAGGTAAAGAAACTCTTACCTTGCTTTCTTTGTATCTAAAATGGATTTTTAATTGTCATCTTATATTATGATTAAACTTCCAAGAAGATGTTTATTTAAGGAATGAATATTTTATCTTACTGTCATTTTAGCATATTAATCAAATGTTGTTGTTAAAATCACATGATTAGAAAATCCAGGTTGTTAATTATCTCATAAAATTTAATATTTTTTTGTTTCATGTTATTTCCACGTGGGGTAAACGAAATGTTATTTGGTTGCTACACTAGTATGGATGTTGATAAATGGGAAAGTTCCCATCTTGTAATTAAGTATCCTATTTTTTATCTCACATTTCTCACATATAGTTCTATCATGAAATACATGTTATGTATTAATATTGTTTAAAAAAATTACTCATAATTTTTTGGGTTCTGTATATACATACATACATACATACATACATACATACATACATACATACATACATACATACATATATATATATATATATATATATATATATATATATATATATATATATATATATGTACATGTACATATATATATCTATATATGTATGTATACACACATACATACGTACATACATACATACATATATATATATATATATATGTGTGTATAAATATATATATATATATATATGATTTGATAAAATTATGATTTGATTAGACACACACACACACACACACACATATGTATGTATACATGTACATATAATAAATATATAAATAAATTTTAAAAAGGGTATTGTTTTGATCTTTGTTTCTCCATGTATGGAACAAGAAGCTAAAATTCAAATGGGAAATTAAACCCATGTCAAACTAAACCACCAACCGGGTTAAGAAATCCTTAAAACCCTAGTAGAATATGTTGGCAATGCAACCTAAATGACCTTTCTAGACCTGTATTTTATGTGAAAAACAATAGAGAACTTTATTTGAGATTAGAGGTGTTAGCCATGTTGAAATGCTAGTTAATGTTGTAAATTTAGCACCAATTTGATAGTGTAGCGAGTGTAGAAGTTAGATCTCTACTCTACCAACATAGGGTTTTATAATCTCATAAATTAAATAAACATAACATTCGGGAGATGCGCTACGACGGATCTCGCCTATAGTCATCCTAAAATCTTCACCATTATGTAATAAATCAACCGTGCACATGGAGATAAATTTGTAACCCTTCCCTCCACTCCACTGTCACACCATTCCCTTCATTTTCCTCTTCCTCCCTATTTATTCCCACAACCGCCTCCCTTCCCTATAACCATAGACCTGCTTTAGAAATAAAAAAGGAGATGAATAAAATAAATAATCCAAGAGAACAAGACAAAATAAAACAAAATTTAAAAGGAAACAAAGCTAAAATTAAATCATATGTGATAGGGTTAGGATAAAAGTAATAAAGGATTATATATTGTATTGGCTATATTATAAAAATACCATAATATGGAAAATCATACCAAAGTTTATTATTTAGAAATAAACAAAAAGTATTAAATGCAACATAGAATAGGCATTTGACAATTTACCTTAAAATTATTTGGTGTCTTAACTCTAGATTTTTATTTTTATATTTGATATATGTTTGTATTTAGTTACTAAATAGATCAAAGGAGAGTAATAGATGAAAGGAAAGGAATGCACACAACAAATTATGCAACTATAATTAACAGTTAAATGTAATAAATAAAAAAACTATTAAAGTATTTATCTAATTCTCTACATCACATGGAATGAAGATATTAAGATCCCCACTAAAATTTTCATTCAATTTTTATATATTCATATCAGATTTCAAAAGCCTCGTGTATCATTAATAAGTGAAAACATAGATCTTAAATATAGCTTATTTTTTTCATTTCCATTGCACAATAATGTTATACAAATATGGGAGTTATAATCACATAGGATAATAAAGTAAAATTCAATCAATTGTTTCAAATAGCCATTACATATTAAATTTACAAACATACCGTAACATGTTATAGACTACTAAAATTATCAAGAGCTCAAACTTTTTTCTTATGATGTTCACTTGGTGAGACTCATAAAAGGAAGAGGATGTCAATATCAAGGTTTTGTAAATGTTTTTAGATAAGATAAGGTGTTTTTCATGGACGGATGGAGAGAAAATTAATATCCAAAGAATACATAAAAGAAAAAAATTAGATTAGGAAAAATACTTAGTAGGGCATAAAAAGATACTAAGAAATATTATGTTTATATTGAGTTCATATAATATTATATATGGATACAAATAATAATATTACATTTTTGGTTGTATACGAGGTCATGTGTTATGTGCGGTGAAAGAGGAAAAATAGAAATTACAATTTAGTGATGTTTGTTAGAGCATTGTGTTTTTTGTTCATAATACTGCATATAAAAATTTTCGGTGAGGACATTTTTACATCTTCAATTTCAATGATAACATTTTTAGCGTGCTTAGTGATGTTTGTTAGAACATTTTGTTTTTTTTTCCTAATATTGCATATAGAATTTTTTAGTGAGGACATTTTGTATATATTTAATTTCAATGATAACAATTTTTAGCATGAATATACTAAATTTTTTTTGTGCAAAAGGTAGAGAAAGGATATTATCTTCTTCTACGGTGTTTGAGCTTGCACAACATGCACCGATTGATCTTAAATGATGTAGGAGTGTTGCTTTGTTTTCAATTCTCGTACTTATCGCTGCATCTCAGTAGAATAATTTTTTTCCCATTATGTGTTTCTCTATTTAGGCATACAATGCCAAAAGTTAGTTTTTGTGGTTTTCAAAAGGAGAATAAAAAAATAAAACATGTGTCATGAATTTTTACAAGTAAAAAAATAATTGAATCGAGTTTTTGTCTTTGCAAGTTAATAAAATGTAACCAAGTTAATATATGAATCGATCCCGATAGCTTCATGACATGTAATAAGGTTAATAAGTTCTATAAAAGTTGTGAAGAGTTACCATTTGGAATCTTGGAGCAATGACATCTCAATGTTTATTATTGTTACGAGCTTAGAAAGGTCTAGTTGAGTAAATTCATGATAATAAGAAACTGATTCATTGAACGTTGTAGCTTCAAATTTCGAGATCAAAGCATAAAATGAAGTACTAATGATTGTGATAAAATAAATTGGTAAACTAAGCATAATTGTCACAAAAATTAAGTAATAATAATTTTAAAAAAACATAAATGAATTCTAGTTCAAGGACAAAGTCTTGATGTCATCGTCACAATAGATCTAATGTAAACGTTAGATTCCATTATCAATTTATGTCACAATACTAAAGAATTGATTTCCATACTAGAAATTGATTACATAATACCCCCACTATCAATATTTTCCATGTAATTGGACATGTATACAAAAGACACATCATCATTCTAGTCATAATCAAATCATGTTTCAATTTTTATCCTCTTAAAGATAAATGGCCTTGAAATTGAGATAAAAGGTTATAACGTGGAAAATTGGAAAATGTAACTTGTGGTGTATGCTAAAATAATAACCATTTTCATCACCAATGCGTAGTTACCATGCTGGTGGAAACAAAGGAAGTGACCACAATCTATCAACGGGACCATGCACCAAAAATTTTGTATCTTATCCAGATAGGGTATGGATATGGCAAAGATCTAATCTAAGTTGTACTCAAATTGATATAAACATATATGGGCCAAATTTGATCGCTAGCCTAACATATGTAAGAAAAAATAAAAATTATTTCCTCATATCAAATAATAATATTTATCGGCAAAATTTAGTACCAAATGCAACCCATAAGGGAAAGTGACAACCATAAACACAATAAAACACACACACAAACAAAATATATATTATATTAATTTGAAAAAATTCATACAGGATACGAGTTGCTACTATGTTTTCCTTTTGTTTCTCTTTTTGTGTCTAAATCTCTATTTAATTTCCTTCCAAAAATTTCTCTTTCTCGAATGTTGCTCTATTATCTTCCTTCTTTGTATTCTTCTTTCTCTCTGTATTTTCCTTTATTTATTTTTCACCGTGTCTATTGCACATATATTTTCTTCTTCTTTTCTCTCGTTTTCCTTTAAGTTTCTCGCTCTTCTCTCTATCTTTTCTCTATTTTATGCTAAGAGTGTATTTATTTGCTACGCATATATTTTATATATCTGCTTTTACAATTTAAAACATTTCGTATATATAAAAATATATACTCACTTTGCTGAAAAATAAGCGAAAAAAATGGACCCAAAACAATATCTATTGCCACATAGATTAAAATATATATTGGGCCCCATATAAAAACCATGACCATTTATAAAGGGAGGACCCAAAAATATCATGCAAAATAATTAAACCCAAGTACTTTGAAGTCCGCATAGAGGAGAGAGGGGACAAAAAACCGAATGCCTCCACATGGAAAGTGGTTGCAGGGGGTTTTAAAAAATTCTGACAGAAAAAAATAATAAATGTTGGTTGCGGTAGTTGAGGGAGCGGGAGGCCAAGATTTTAAACTTTTGTGGGGCTCGATATTACTTTGCATTTAATTTTGACACTCCCCCTTAATCTCGAGCCAAACAAAAAATTAATCTTTAGAGTTGGACGGTCCATTTATGACGCCCAAATTTTCTCTCAAATGCTCAAACCTTTCCTTTGACAATGGTTTGGTAAAAATGTTAGCTAGCTGCTACTCTAACCTACAAAATTTTAGCTCAATTTATCCTTTCTCCACCAATTCATGAATAAAGTGATACTTGATTGCAATATGCTTTCTTCTGCCATGAAAAACTAGATTTTTAGACAATGTAATATACTCGCTTTATAGTGGATAATGAAACTATAGAATGTTTCTTTGAAGCCCATGAAATGGCTCCTGATCCAACATTGAGCACATATCCAAATGTGCTCTTTCTATCATCCAGATCGCCTACCCAATCACCGTCAGCGTATAGCCAAGTAAGTGCAACAAGTTGGGGTCTAAAAGGGGTCATAAGTGGACATCATATTACAAATAACAACAAAATCTCAACTTGTAGGGATTATTAGAAATGTGTCCACTCAAAATTTGAAAATTTAATATAAATATGAATCATATCATCCATAATCTAGTTTCTAAACTACTAATATTTTTAAAAAATGGACAAGTTTATTTATATTAAACACTCAAAATTCAATGACTTGGTATTTTTCTTAAAAAGCCTATAGGATTGTAGTCCCTTTTTCCCACGATTTGGATAACAAAAAATTGATTTATTTTTTCTCCTTTGGTGAAAAGTTAGATGTTGTTGTCTATCTTGGGATAGATTTTATTTTGTATTCTTTTGAGCAATAATTTTTTTAATGATTTTTTCCATAAAAGTGGTATGAAAACATAAAGAAAATAGAGAACTTTCCATTTCCTCTGCATAACTTCATTAAAAAAATCAAATCAATTTTTTTTTTTGAACGTGTATAAAATTTCACCACGGTTGGGATGGTATAGGTTTTATCAAATTCTAACAAGTGAAACAAAAGTTGCAGTCTTAAACATAGACATGAACATTCATGGGAAAAAGTGTCTTAAAGACCTACTATTAGTAAAAAATTATAAAATGATATTTATCATATTCTATTAACTTTAAAATCAATATTTATACAAATCTAACAACCTCCCCTACGTGATTATACCATTTTTGTGACATTTTTTTATTTTTTGGCATGGTTTAAGTCCGCAGAAGAGAAAATTTGATGTTTTGCTATTTTTGATTTAAAATTCAGGATTTGATGTTCACTTTTTGGTCCCCCACCTTGCTTCCAACTAATTTGAAATCATTATTAGCAGCATATAGAATTATATAATTTCTTGTTCCATTCACATACCCTAGTATTCATTTTCCTACTTGCCAATAAGACTCTTTTGGTGTCTCCATAAATATGGAAATTAAACTAACTGCATACATAATGTTTGGTCTTGTTATAGTTAAATACATCAAACTTCCTACCATGATTTTATACCTTTTAGGATCCAAATCTCATTGCGGTCATCTTTGGTCAATTTTAGAATTAATTCAACTCGGTGTAGATGTTGGTTTGTAATCCAACATTCTGAATCTTTGTAAAACTTATTTTTCATACTTTGCTTGACATATAAAAATGCCTTGCTCTATTTGTTTGACTTCAATGCCAAGAAAATACTTCAACAATCCCAAATCAGTCATCTCAAATTATTTTTTCATGGCTAATTTAAATTCATCTATTGTCTTACTTGCATTTCCTATAAAAAATAAATCATCTTCATGCAAAAATAATTAAAATTTCACCATTGTTTGCTTTGATTTAAAGTGTGGGCTCACTTTGCTAAGTTTACTAAAGCCATTACTAATTAAACAGAATCTATCATACTATACCAAGATCTTGGTGCTTGTTTCAAACCATACAAATTTTTCTTAATCGTATGCGATTTTCTTTCATTCCCGAGATTTCATAACCGGTGGTGGCCCACATACACTTCTTCTTCTAACACTCCATTCAAAAAAATTGACTTTAAATCCATTTGATGGACCTTCCATTTTTGATGAGAAGCTATGGAAATAATTGTTCTCATAGTATCTAGCCTTAATACTTGAGTAAATTTCTCATTATAATTACGTCCAAGCCTCTGTTTGTATCCTGTTTGTTTCTTTCAATTTTTCCTTCAAGAGTACTTTTTGTTTTATAAACCCACTTAAATCTAATCACTTATTTTCTTAATGGAAGATCTATTAACTCCCATGTTTCATTATTCTCTCTTTGCATGAATTTCTTCATCCATTGCTTCAAACCATTTATTTTCTTTAATTTCTTCTTCAAAATAAATTGGATCAACTATTGCTTAAAATAATGCGAAATTAATCATTTCATATTCATTTTCTTCATACCTTAACTAGTTATAGATCTCTTGTACATTCCTCATTCTACCTTGTTGCTGAAATGAGTCGATGATGATGAATATGCTTCATTTTCTAGTCATTACATGGTTTCTTTGGCTAGTGCCATTTGAAAATTCACCCCTTTGTTAAATGGGTGTCCAATTTGGTACAATATTTTCTCTTCCTTCTACTCATTCATGCACAATGATAGGTGCATTTACGTTTGTTTGTGGCTTATCCACTACTTTTCCATCTTCCCATGTTTGGTGCATTGAACATCTCTTCTTATTATTAGCTCCTTTATAACTATATTATATAATATATAAGCTTGTGATTGCTCACTATATCCAATAAAAATGTACTTCTCTCCTTTTTTACCCCAATTTTCTCTTCTTTTCTTTAACATATGTGCATATGTCACACATCCAAAAACTCTCAAGTATTCAACACTTGGATATCTTCCACTCCATACTTCTTGAGGTTATTTTTTCCTAACACTCTTTGTAGGACATCTATTCAACAGATATATTGTTTTCTCAATTGTTTCTACCCAAAATTCATTGGAAAATCCTCTTCATTTCAACATGTTCCTTGCCATTTCTTGAATGGTTATGTTCTTCTTCTCAGCTACACCATTCTATTGAGGTGTTGATCTGTAAACTATCTACTTTGGAATAGTCCACAAAATCACAATTAAATGCTATTGTTCTACTTTCAATTTAGAAAATGACTGATATAGCTAGTGAATGAATTTTCTTATTCTTTAAAAAAGAAATTGTAGAGAAAGTAATGCATGTAAACTCATGAACACTAACAATTTCATCCTCAAAACCTCCAGGAGGAGGAAAACCCGATCGTGAAGTGAAAAATATTATTTATTCTCACTTTTTATTAGCCAATTAAAATAATAAATACAAAATTTACAATGCGTATGAAAGAGAAGTAGATAATATCTCACACTTCCTCCCAATTACTTGTTTGTTCTACCTCAAAACTCCTTTCTTCTAAAAACACAATTCCAACACAAAGAATTACTTGATCACTTTCTTTCATGCTTCGATGATCAAATATCTCTTCCATTTCACAGATTTATAGACTTTCACATGTCCTCCCATGCATTGGAGGATGGGAAAGGTCATGGAATAGAAGAGACACGAACAACCTTTCCAATTCTTGGACTGTTCATTTCAAATTTTATTTTGTCTCACAAAAGTGATAGGAATGCCACCTAATGCAAACCCAAAATCATAGAACCATTACCATGGCTAGGCAACAGTTATAGGACTACTGCCCTGGTTGGGCAGTTGTTCAAGAATCGCCACTCGCCATGAGTATCTATTCTATTAAATATAGACAAAACCTCCTTTTCTCATTTTTTTCCTTTGGTGTTGGATGATTTGATGAATTAGAGTCATATAGGATCCCTATGGATCAAACCTCCCCTCTTTATAAGGATTTTAGTCCCATAGAATCTTAGTCGGGAGTAGATAAGGAAATAATTCCCTCACTTTCTCCTTCAAGTACCACCGGGCTTGCCTTGATGTCTTCCTTTCAATCTAACTGTCAAGAATCCTTCGACCTCTCCTTATCTCTTGAACCTTCTACTACAACACTACATCCTCCTCCAATTCACCTTGTGAGTCCAAGACGCAATACTAAATGGAAGGTACCAAATGTAATCCTTCATTTTCATCTAGCATGGATGTCTCATATAGGTACAAGTCCTCACTATTTACCACTAAGTACATCCTCAAAAATGGTGGCAAATAAAGTCAAAAAGCATTTTTTCCAACTTTCTCCAATATGGTGAAGGGTCCATATCATATTGGCTTGAGATTTTGTGTTTTACATGGAAGTCTCTCCTTGCTCAAGTAAATCCAAAATTTATCTCCAACATGAAGCTTATGCTCTCTCCTATGTTGATCATGTCTAGCCTTGTACTTGGCTTGGGATTTCCCCAATTATTCTTTCACCTTGAGATGGATTTTCTAGATCCTCTCAATGAATTTTTACTCTAGTCACCTATGTGTCTCATTTCTCCTTCTCATCCCGCTTCCCAACTGCTATGTCCAAAGGATTTATAGGTAGAAATCCCAAGCATGATTCAAACGATGACTTCATAGTGTATGTGTGTACTTGTCCAGTTGTAGGAATGTTGAATGTAGGCTAAGGACTCATCTAAATTCCTCGGATATTTTCTGTTATACCCTCTAATCAGGTGTACTACAAAGTCTTGTTCACCACTTCTATTTGTACATAGGTCTATGGATGGAAGGTCATGCTCCTTTATAACTTGGTATCCAACTTGTCCCAAAAAGTAGTCCAAAACTTCCCCAAGAACCCTGGAATCCTGTCGAAACAATAGACTTTGGTAAGCCAAAATGCACCCATACATTAGTAAAGAAAAGATCTTCTACCTCATATACTTTTATTGTCTTTTTACATGCCAAAAGAATACATATCTTACTAAACCTATCAAAAACATATATATAGTCATGGCCATGTTTATACATAGGTAATCCTCTTACAAAGTCCATATAAATGTCCTCCCATGGATGAGTAACTACTATAAAAGGCATATACAAGCCGTCCTTCCTAATCTTAGTCTTGCTAGTACAACAAATTTTAGCTCCATGTATAAATTTTGATACTTCTTATTGTATATTGGGCCAATACACGTACCTTTGCAAGTGAGATAGGGTCTTACCAACACCAAAATTTCCTGCTACATTCGAGGTATGTGTTTCCCTCATCAATAGAAGTCTTTCTTCTTTTGGCACAAAAATATTCCGACGTCGGTAGAGTAGCCCATCCTTCGAGATAACAATCTTCAATCCCCATCCTTTCAACCCCTTGGGATTGAAACTATTAAAATGTCACCCCAAAGTCTTTATCCTGGTCATACGCCTCTTTGTAAGCTTCTTTTGTGAAGGGCTCAATCTTGGAGATAGTGGCCAAGCAGGATATTTTCTCTTATGTAGGTGGTCTAGAAAACATTTCTGCCACCAATTTTATACTACCCTTCTTGCATGTGATAACCAAATGGAACTACTAAAGGAACCCCATCCATTTGTTGTGCATTTCCTGTTGTAATTTAGACTACGCTTGCAAATACGGAGAGGTTTGTGGTCAATGTGCACAATAGTTTCTCTACCCAATAAATAATGCTTCCATTTCTTAATGACCTGAACTAGTGCATACATTTCCTTATCATACACTAAATATCCTCTAACTGCTGAAGTAAAGGTCTTAGAATGATAATAGAATGAATTACCTCTATGTAGCAACACACTGCGCCCATAGCATGGTCATTGGAATCTTTCTCTACTTCAAAGGGTTGTTGTAAGTTAGGAAGAGAAAGTACTAGAGCATGACTAATCTTGTATTTCAATAACTCAAAGGATTTATCTTGTTCCTTACCCAATTGAAAAACCTTACTCTTTATGGCCACTATGTGTAGAGGTGTTGTAATCATGGAGAATCCCAAAATGAACTTCTGCATGTTCTATACTACTCCCACAAAAATCCTAGTCTTTTTGGCTCACGTTGCTAATGGTTAGTTGGTGATGGCTTCTACCTTCTTTGGATCCACTTATAACTCTCCTCCTCCAACCACGTTCCCAAGATAGACAAGTGACTTTTTGGAAAACTCACATTTCTTCATATTGCATAGAATTTGTTTCTCTTTGAGATCTTGTAAGACTTGCTGAAAATGTGTTAGATGTTCCTCCCATGTGTCACTAAAAATCAAGATATCATCCAAATAATAAATGACACATGAATATATGAAATCATGCAATACATCATTCATCAATCTCATAAATATATTGGGTGCATTACATTAACCTAATAGAAGTACTAACCACTCATACAAACCTTGTTTTATCTTGAAGGCATTCTTACATATATCATCCTCCTTCATTCGACTTGGTGATAACCTAACTTGAGATCAAACTTCATGAAACATTAAGCATGCTAAAGTTGGTCCAAGAGATCATCTATGTGTGGGAGTGGATATTTTTTTTTTATGGTGATCTTTTTGAAATTGTGGTAGTTGATGCACATTATCTAAGAACCATCCTTCTTTGGTACAATCACAATATGAAAACCATATGGTGAGGTGTTTGGATGTATTACACCTTGGTATAGCATTTCTAGAATTATTTATGACCTTCAGTACTCTCCAATAAGAATTTCTTATACAAACTGATGTTTGTTAAAGGGGACTCTAGCAATAGCTTAATCTCATGCTCTACCTCCCATTTTGGTGGCAACCCACTAAGAGCCTAAAAATTTCCTAAAAATACTGAATAATAATATCTAAATCATGTTTCCCTTGGTTATAAATATCTGAAACTTCTACCCCATCTTGTTTATCCTTTAACAAAAGTAAATAAAATTAATTATGATTTTCCTAAATAAGTCATTTTGCTTGGTTAACACTCACCATAGTAACCCGTGTCTTATGTTGGTGTGCTCGGATGTTGTAGTTGATCCTATCCTTGACCCATATGTATCGGTTCTCCCTTATCATGAATATAGGATCCCTGATAGATAGATAAGGACTCCCAAAACAACATCAAATGCATTAAGTGGAATAACATCAGCCTCCAATACATCAATACACCGAAAATTAATCCCAAACTTAACCTTACATCTTTTTGTTACTTGAATTTCAACACCCTTCTTCACCCAACCCAAAGGATAAGGGTGTGGATGCTCGTAAGTATCAAGACCAAGCTTCTTTACCACTGCTTCGAAATCAAGTTAGACTAAGAACCGATATCGACCAAATCATTTACCTTAGTTCTCTTGATCTATATTTTTATCTGGAATAATCTACTCATCTCCTCTTGCTAGCTGTCCATATTAGTGGTCGTGCATCCAAGTCTCTCATCTACATCAGATTCATCTTTGATTTCCACCTCCCCTTCTATCTTTAGAACTTTGATGGACTTCTTTGAGTCCTTGGTTCGGTTCTTCGGATGTAATTTTGGATGCAACTTCCAATAAGTAGCGTTAAGTATGACCATTGATAACACAGTTCTTACAAAAATTCTTGGGATCTTTACAATTATTTAAAGTAGTGGCAGCTTGTTTACCTTTCCCTTCCGACTTACCTTTTTTACTTGTTTTCCCATGTTCTTTCTTATGCTGATTTTTCAAATAATTTTCCTTTGGCTCTAGTTCACCTTGCTTCTTCTCATCATCTATATAGTATTCCCGCACACACACCTTGTTGATATCTTTGGGCTTTATGGAGATAAATTTTCTTCGAAGGTGAGTGTGAATTCCTCCAAAATACTTAGTCGAATTCCTCATCCTCCAAGTCCATATTCAGCAACATGTCCTACCTCTCAAGCTCAGTATTATATTCCTGCACACTTTGACCACTTCCTTGTCTAAAATACTGCCATTTAATCATTTGATTAGTCTTGTGGCCAATAGGATAAAAGTTAACTTTAAGTAATTATTTAAATTATTTCCAAGATTTCACAATAGAACATTTCTTCTTTTCACATGTGGCTAGATGGGTTTCCCACTAAACCAGAGCATGTCCCTCCATTTTAAGACATGAAAAGGTGATCCTTTGTGCCACGGTGACATTATGGATGCTAAAATAGACTTCTAGTTGTTTTAACTAGTTATCAAGTAATTATGCATCTACTTGTCCTTCAAACCTCTTAATTTCAACCTTTGTTTCAACTTTAAAAGGAGTATGATCAAATTTTACCTTCTCTCTTGCAATTTAAGTCTCTTCTTCACGCTCTTCTGCATATTCTTCCTCATTGTGGATTCTCCCTATGCCAAACTTTTTGGCTAGGCCTTGACCACCGTGTGTCATGGATTCTTTCTTAACAGAGGTTGTCTTTTGTAAATCTGTAATTTCTTCTTGTCTTCTAAACATCCTATCCATCATGGTCTCTAGCATCTCGATTCTATGGACCAAGTTATCTTCCTCCATTTGTCCCTAAATTCTATGTTTCCACTTCCTTGTAGAAATATATAGATCGCAAGGTAAATCTTCTTCACCTTTAGATCTTGTCATTGTCATACAAATCCAAGAATGAATACCATAGTCCTGGATACTTGTTAGCTCTGATACCAAAATGATCTATAAACTCTCTACTTTAGAATTGTCCACAGAATCACAATTAAACGTTGTTTTTCTACTTTCAATTTAGAAAATGACAAATATAGCTAGTGAATGAATTTTCTTATGCTTTAGAACTAAACAATTGTAGAGAAAGGAATGAATGTAAACTCATGAACACCAACAATTTTATCCTGGAAACCTCCAGAGGAGGAAAACCAGTCAAGAAGGGAAAACACTCTTTCTTCCCACTTTTATTGGCCAATTCAAATAAAAAGTACATAATTTAAAATAATTATGAAAGAGAAGTAGATAATATCTCACACTTCCTCCCAATTACTTGTTTTCTCTACCTCAAAACTCCTTTCTTCTACAAAAAAATTCCAACACTAAGAATTCCTTGCTCACTTGCTTTCATGCTTTGATTATAGAAGTTATCATTATTTACATGTATTTATAGCCTTTCACATGTCCTCCACCGCACTGGAGGATGGGAAAGGTCATGAAAGAGAAGAAACATATACAACCTTTCCAATTCGGGAATGTTTGTTTCAAATTTAATTTTTTCCATCGAAAGTGACAGGACCACCACCCAATGCAGATCGACAATCACAAGACTATAGCCCTAGGTGGGTGGTGATTAAATAACTTCCACCCTAGGTAGGAGGTAGTTTTTAACCACTGCTTTAGACAAAGTGACAATTTTGTTAAAATACAAACAAAATCTCCTTTCCTCCATTTTTTCCTTTGGTGTTGGATGATCGATGAAGTAGAGTCATATAGGATCCTTATTGATTAGGTCTATACCCCGCTATGAATTGCTTCTTGATCCCATGTTATTTACAAAAGTTTAAAAACTCATTTGATATTTATCATCCCCCTTTATCAAGTATTAAATGTCTTTATATAATGGACACTATGCTTCTCAACCATGGCCTTAAACTATTTGAATACCTCAAATGTTTCTGATTTATTTTTCAGAAAATAAACCCATGTCCTTTTGCTAAAGTCATCTATGAAAGTAATGAAATATAAAATTTTAGACATGGAGGGATTTTTCATAGGACCACATAAATCAATGTATAAGCTCAAGAGGTGAGCTTTCTCTCCATGATTTATCTGAGGGAAAATCGGTTATATGTTGCTTCCCCAATATGCATGCCTCACAAACCTTATCTAGTTGTTTAATAGGAGGTAGTCCTTTAACCATTTTATTTTTATAAAGAACATTAAATCTACCAAAAATAGAATTCCCATACCTGAGATGCCATAGAGTGGATTGATCAATGGCTATTTTTTTGAACGATGTTGCGCTACTACACTTTATATCCTCAAAGTAAAATTTTGTTCTCGTGTCATCCGCACGGTTGCAATCAACTTGTTTCTTCCACCTTTATCATATAAAATACATTATCCATTCTCAAACTTCACCTTATATCCATTTTAGATAAGTTTTCCAATATTGAGAAGATTATACTTCAATCTGGAACAAATAAAACATTATGAATATGATTCTTGTCTCCTTGCTTGGTGAGAATGGATATAATACCTTTACCCATCACATGAACCTTATTGTATGTTCCCATATTCACTTCAAATATGATTACTTCATCTATATTACTAAACATCTCCTTATTTCCACACATGTGGTTACTGCAAGCACTATCCAAATACCATACTTGTTTTCTTCCTTTCTCAACTACATTGCAAGTTAAAAGGAAAGATCCACCCATTTCCTTCTTCTATGGTTTGGATTCTTTTGCATTTGAGAAGCTTACATTTTTATTATAATTTATCATATCATATTCTTTCTTTTTTATTCACTAGCATAATACCCAAAAATTTACAAGTAATAACATTGCACATTTGATTTATCATACCTTTGTGTAGAACAACCTTTGGAAGTGTCATCACTCCTTCATCTACCTCTTCCTCTCATGTGTGGCTCTTGATTTTGGTTGTGACTTCCACCTTCTTATTGGTTGTTATATCTTTCTATTCCTCTATTGTATACTCCTCTCCCCCTTCCTATAACATTTTTATTTGTTTTGAAGGATTTCTCATTAGAGGAGTGTGTTTATCTACTCAACCTCTATTCATGGGTTTTCAAAGAACCCATTATCTCATCAACACTCATTTGTTTTAAGTCCTTAGAATATTCTATGGCTACCACAACTTGGTCGATATGACTTGAAGGCTTCTCAATACCTTCTCTATGATTTTTGCTCTTCTACCACATCTCCATTTGTCCTCATCTAATTGACAATGGTCATAGTCATTATAAAGAATTCATTTATGAAGCTGAGTATTTCATGAGAAGAGTTTAAAACTCTCTCCTTAGCATCTCGTGGTCCTACAAATTTGACTTTTCACTTCCCCGATATCCATTTTGCAGGGGTATCCCATACTTGCTTGGAGTTTTTAGTTGTTGTTAACTTTAGTAAAATTGAATCGCTGATCGCATTCTATATGTAGCTTAAAGATTTTGTATCCTTTCTTCTATTTTCCATCAAAGCATTCTTTTGTTCTTGTGTCAGCACATTGAATGAAGCCTGGTTTGCTACCTCTATATATCCACCTTCAACTAGTTCCCATAGCTATTGAGAAGAGAACAATACCTTCATTTTAATGCGCCAAATTTCATAGTTCTTCTCATCAAATATTGGGGGTTGTTTCCATGAGTTTTTTATATTAAAATCCATTATAACTTAACCCATAAAAATTTAAAAAACTCAAACCCACTTTGTTAATGAGCTTTTGTTTTCCCTGATACCAAATTGTTGGAAAATTGTAGTGCCAAATACAACCAATAAGGGAAATACACAACTATAAACACAAATAAAACACACACACACACACACAAAATATATATTATATTAATTCAAAAAACTTCATACAAACAAAAAGTTGCTACTCTTTGTTTCTCTTCTTGTGTCCAAATCTCCATTTATTTTCCTTACAAAAATTCCCTTTCTCGAGCTAATGCTTCTATTATCTTCCTTCTCTTTATTCTTCTTTCTCTTTGTATTTTCCTCTATTTCTTTTTCATTGTCTTGTTGCACATCTATTTTCTTCTTCTTTTCTCTATTCTCCTTCGAGATGTTGTTCTTCTCTCTATATTCTTTTTATTTTATGTTAAGATTGTATTTATATAATGCTGCATACATTTTATATATGCCCCTTTACAATTAAAAACATTTCCACATATATAAAATATATATACTACTTTACTAAAAATAAGCCCCAAAATGGATCTGAAATAATATATATTGACACATATATTAAAATATATATTGGGACCCATATAAAAACCACGACCATTTATAAAGGGTAGACCCAAAATATCATGCAAAAGAATTAAACTAGGGACTTTGAAGTCCACAAGAGGGAGAGAAGGGGAAGGTAGACAAAATGCCTCCACATGGAAAGTGGTCATGGGGGGTTTAAAAAAACTTCCAATGGAAAAATAATAATAAATGTTGGTTGTTGTAGTTTTTTTTTTTATTATTGGCAAATAGTTTTTTGAAAGGGACTATACCCTTGAGTACAAAAGATGGCTTAGGAGCCAGAATAGGAATGAGAACCAGAGAGAAAAGGATCATAATCCAAATGTGACAATGAAGCTCAAAGTAGCCAAAAACAGCTACCCAAACGAGACAAAACAACAAAAATACTGCAAAAAGCAAGAGAGAGACCGCAAAAAAATAGCATAAAAACATACAAGAACAGCTAAAGCATCTACAACTACTTTTTGGTAGCTTGGTCAATTCTGGTCTTGATATTATTCTAGGAGTGGAACATACCCAAAGTTTTCATATGGGCAGCATCAGTATTATCCAACTGCTCAATGGTCCTTTTGCTTTCCTTATCATTACCCCAAAGTGTTTCCGAACTCCGCTGAGGTTGGAGACACTTTTGACATGTTGCTCAATGAACTCCTCAATCGCCCTAAAGATGGCCATGTTGTAATCATGTCGAGTTTTGGCCTTCCCTAAATGGGAGTCTAAGGAGTTCAGCTTCTTGTAGATATCATCAATCTGGCTACTATCAATATCCACCTCCTCCTCCTTTTTCCTCTTACCTTTCTGTTTTGCCAAGTTCTTAACCTCATCCTTCAACGAGTTTCATATCAGCCTCTAAGGCATCCAAATTTTTAAGAGCTTTCCATATGCACATCCCGGGACCTGCACTGCTAATATTCAGAAGGTCATGTGTAATTTCAATTTCATGAGGCCCCTTCTCCACAGCAAGAGTCTCAAGGTTAAGCTTTCTAGAAGCCCTGGTAACCGGTCTGTTCGAGGTGGAGGCAAAGTGGGGGTGGGAGCAGTAGTAGGGGGAATGGAAGAAGAATCTTGGATGGCCGGCAAGGGGGTGTCAGCAGCGGTGGCGGGGGCAGAGAATGGAGAAACAGAATGGGCAAGAAAAGTAACCCGGGAGAACTGGCAGAGGGGAACCGAGCTAGGAGAGGATGGGAGACCAGGATACTTAAGAAGACAACATTTATGTAGCAGAAAAATAATCCCTTGGTGTAAAGGAACCACCCGGGTATGCTTTTGAAACTCCAAAATGGAGCGCTCAAGAGAGTTCAACAAGTAATAGTGATTAAGAAAGATAAGATGCTTAGCAGGAACAGTGACAAACCTTCCTTCCAAGGAGATGAACCGTATCATCATGTGAGTAACCTCATCATAAGGCGGAGGGATCGAGCTAACAAGCAGGCCCACTGTAACATAGATCAGCTTCTCAGATCCCTCCACAAATCTCCTCTCTTCAACATCTCTGTCGACCCTTTTGTTAAAGAAATGGTAGCCCTCCAAACTAAGGCCGGTCGCTTCAGCAATAAGTTCTTCATTGACCAAGATCTTCTACCCCCCATATTCAACAGTCCGCTCCTTCCATTCCTTCACAAAACGCACAGAAATGCTTTGATCATGCCCCTGAACCTTCTCCATGAAGTTGGTGATGCCACCCTTGTTGAGTATGCTCCATAGCTCAATATTATCCTTTTATTCCAGGTCCGCACTTGGCTCAATTTGGTAAGGGGGACCCCCCATCTTCTCTGTGCTTAACTGTTTGCAACAAAATCCCAAATTCTTGTGAGTGCTGAAACCAGTCCACTTTTTGCTATTGTAATCCGCACAATATTGGAAATGAGAGCCGTAGCTTTTCCCACGAACGGCTGCGTGTCTGCTGATCTGAGCCTATGGAAAATCACATGTGGGAATAGCCCACTCCCTGTCATCAATCACATTACTACTATCTTCGGTTTCCATGGAGCTTTGTATCCGGCTTTTAGCAGTCGCAGTGCAGCCCGCATGCGCGATTTTCAAATCAATGTAACTCCACTTGGAATTCCCCATATATTTCACACTATCTTGTTTATTTGACATGATTTGCATCATCATATTCTTTAAGTCAACACGTGTGGGAGTATTATTGATGCTGATCCACACCCAAAAATCATAACTCAGCTCTAGATATTGCTTGCGTATAGAAATCCACATGAATGCTATTTTGAAGCTACTTAGGGATGCTATTATTATCCCAAACAGTGAGGTTAACATTAATGCCATAATTAGCCAGCGCATCCACCAATTTATTACCCTCCCAGTAAGTATGCATGATCCTGATGTTATTGAAAGTATGACTAATACTTATGGACTCTGAGATAAAATCCTTGATGCTCCAACTTGGAGATGAGCACTGTTTAAGAAGATTAATGATATTTAGGGAGTCCCCTTCAATAATGAGGTTCTGAATATTTTGAGTCTGGGAAATTCTCAGGCCCCATAGAGCAGATAATGCTTCGGAAAAATGATTAGTTTGAATTCCCATTTTCCCATGTTGGTTGTTGTAGTTGAGGAAGTGAGAGGCTAAGCTTTTAAACTTTTGTGGGGCTCGAGATTACTTTGCATTTAATTTTTACAATCTTGCATGTCTGGTCATAGTAGATGAAAAAACTAGCTATTTTTCTCCCTCAATAAATTTATGTCGGTGAAAAATCCCATTTATGCCATGAATAAATCCTGAGTCATATTAGGAATAGAATGCTTAAAAATATTGGTGTCTTATATCTTGCAATGTAAAAACCTTAGATCTCTAATGAAAATGTTATGCAATTCATTCAAAGAACTACAAACATCAATACTAAAATATATTTAAATTCAAATTAAAAATTTAAATTATAAAATAGAAGTGGAGAAGTTAATTTAAATTTACTAAGTAGCTATAATCCATTTCTTATAAACCTATGTGTAGAAACCTAAATTTGGTATATATACCTTGATCGCTCGCATGCGCATATTTATTTAATTCATCCCCTTTATTTAATTAAACACCCATCCAATTCCCAATAATTAATTAAGACACGATAATTAATTAATTAATCATTTAATATCATACATGCCCAATTATCCCATCCATATTAATCTTTATTCCTATTAATTAATAAATACCCATTATCTTGCCCTCAACCAACCTTTTATTTAGGATGCTATTATCCTAAATCCCTCCCCTTGATTTTCTAATATTTTCTCCCATCTTTTTTTATGCCCTAAATACCCACAATTTATCCCCAAGTAAACTAATCCCACTTACATTCTTTAAAAATTCAGCCAACTCTTAAAATCCAAAATCATGCCAAAATCACAAAATCTAGTCACACAATGGGGAAACTTTCTTACAATCGGTGGCGACCCAGCCAAGTCAACCTTGACCTTATAAAGCTAGTTTTTCTTGCCAAAAACATCGGATGCACGAAACCTCGAGCCTTCTTGCAACCTGAGAATCCTTCCTTGCGCTTGAGAATTATTGAGGCATTTACATACTTTATAAACATCCCTTCAACGTGCTTACATCGCTCATAATCATCCTTCATGAGATTTTTCATCATCGTTATCTAGATTTTGGTATATCTATCATATTATTGTATATTATTTGTTCCTAACCTTTTATAGGTAGAGAGCAAATTTTGCAACATCCAGGGAACACTCAACATCCTTCTCCTATAACCCCTTTGACTGTAGGTTGCCATATTAATTCACTTATCCTCATATTTATGTTTCTTTGATATAGTAATTGTCGATCTCTCCTGGTCACTATTGACCAAGGCCCTATTCATCCAATAATCTATCCAAACTATCCATTCCTATCTTTTTCATACCTCTCTGTCTCTAGTTCTTTTCTACATATCCTCTTATAACACTTATAGACCTTTATCGTTTTGAGATTGCACTCAGACCTTGCAGGTCTGCATATTTTATTTACACATTTAGATCTATCCTCCTAGGTCACCGTTGACTGCAAGTGCAAAGTATAGGTCATCATCGACCTAGACCAGTAACACTTAATTTACGATTATTTCTATGATATCAAATTCTAGATCAGCTTTTAATCATTTCTCAAATTCGGTGTTGTTTCTATTTTTGTATGTTATATAATGTTCTTGGTTATTTCACTCTTTCTAAATAATGGGATTTGACATCTGCAAAAGGAAGCCAAAATCTTCTTGGAACCACATTATCGAGAGACCCCCACATAAACCTATCTAATTCATCTTCATTCTAATTTTGTAATTCTATCAAGTTGCGGCGAGAATCAACCATTTTGTGCCCATATCCATCGCATCACACATTTGAGGTAACATAAACCCTCTAACATTTTTTAGTTTCTAGTTGTTTTTATCACTAATTCATTCATTGATCGGTGAGGAAGTTTTTGTCCAACATTTCGCACATCCGATGGGACCCCCTTTAGGTGATCTTTTGCATATTTTCTACTCTTTCTTTCTTCTACTAACATTGAAGCACGAGACCTTGCCTTTTTCTTTCTGATTTTGGGTTCACCTACTAGGAACACTCATTGCTCAAGAGTGTAAATGAAAAGGAAAAACTATATCCAAGTATTCTCCATTTTTTCTTATTTTCTCCTCTCTTCACTGTACTTCCATTTCCTATGTGTGTCCTCATAGAGAGATCACATTTTTTTCCCTTGGGGAAAAATTTAACAATGGGGTCCTATTGTGTCGTGTGATTTAAACGTGGGGGATTTTATGAGGAATTTTAGGATATTTAAGGTTTCATTACCCTCGTATTTCTAGAGAAACTATGAGGAAATTAACATTAGGGTAAAGAATTTATTTAATGAGCCTAAAATGGACATGAGTTGAAAATAACTTGCCGAACAACTTACTGAGATGATCGACAAGCTAAAAATGAGTTGTGGACTATTATGTTGTTTGAGGATTATTGAGATATTTACATGGGAGTTGGGTTGTCACATTTCAATAAGCCAAGCTAAGGAAATCTCCAAGTGAAATGTTATATATCATATTAGTTGAAGTCTACAAGTATGAAGGACTATCCCGCCATTTGGAATAGCTCGGTGTCATAATATGGGAGCTCAATGTTTGAATCATTAAATATGATGAGTAGTGATGCCCAAATTATAAGCTAAGTTGGTGTTCAATGTTAGACCATGATAGTAATTTTGAAGGAAGCCTATGATTCAGAAAGCTTGGTAAGATGGTGGATTGATGGTGAGGGGATAATGAATTCAATGAGGTTAAATTTGGGTTGGTATGGTGTATAAATCCAAGAGATAGCAGCAACGGGCTCACCGAGATGAAGTATTAGGATTTTGAAGAGGCACAACAATCATAAGAAGAAATCGTTGGTAGAGCTCTATGATCTGATCAAAAGATATCTCAAGATCATGATAAACAAACCATAGATCACTTGAATGTGGGATGAATGTGGAAAATTGAAAATAAAGGTTGGCTCGACAGAGACAGACGTGACGATATTGAGTATCATAAGAAACTCATAAGGCATAAACAACGACTTAGCTCGAGATGATCCAAATGCACTAAGATCATGCAGCTCATCAGAGAATAGGACAAGGCAGCTTGGTAAAGAAAATGGAGTCATTGGGAACAAAAAGAATTTTCGTGACTCAACACATAATCGTAAGAGGTTCAACTCGACATGGTGATGATTGAGAAATGGAGTGGTGTAAGTTAGGTGAAAGAACGATGTCAAATGATTCCAAATTCTAGAAGGATCTCAAGTCGTGGAGCTAGCTCAAACATGGAATATCTCATTAACTTTCTCAATGAGCCATTTTTGTGGGTCACTTTGAGCATTGGTGCCAAACTCTAAGGTCAACTCATTAGAAAATGTTAGGAGATAAGTTCATTGTGAAAGGAACCAAATTGAGTATAAGAGCTTAACACAATGAAGAGAAGGAGCTCAGTGAGTGATCATGATGAGTGGCACAAAGGTGGCTTGACAAGTTGAGCTCAATTTGACTTTGAGATCAACTCATTTCATATGAATGCATCGTCAAAAGTTTGATCAAGCTTAGTAGCGTTGTGAAGCATGTGGAGTTTTAGAAAAAATTAGTTTATTACCAGCCAAATGGGAAGAAGTGATGAAGAAACCCCATGCTAAAGCATGAACATGGAAAGATGGAGGTTGAGATCCAAAGCATGTTAACATGGGTTCATAGGTAGGATGGCAATCCGAGATAGAGATCCCACACTCGAGAATTTGAGGTCTGCAGCCATGAAAGATTAGAGTGGTTAGGCCAAGTTTTATGTTGGGCCCCGTAGGATAATATGCCAAGCCATTACATGGTAATTATGAATGTTAAAACCACCGATGTATTGTGGTGAGAAGCGTGAAACATGGAGAACTGAGGAATTTGTGCACATTGGAGTTAGGTTTTCACTAAAATATGGCCAAGTTATCCGGTGAGTTGTTATTAATTGGAGCTTAGTATTGGGTGGTTACGGTCGAGATGACGAGCCATTTTCCGAGCTATGTGGAAGGCCGTTAAAAGACCAAGCGGCATGGCAATGGTTGATGATAATGGTGCATTGGTGTGACTAGATTTTTGTGAAGGGTGACTCATAGGAAATATTCTGGAGCATGATGAATTGCAGAAGGAGTAGCTCGGTGTTGAGCTCATCATTACAAGACAAAAATAGAGCAAGTCATCATTCTGAATGAGCTCACAGGAAAAGAGGTGACTTGGTAGGGTCTTGAAGCTTGAAATATTGGAGGTTGAACAGAGAAGATAAGCTTCATATGGGATTTTTAACCTAAGGTTGACTATGTCAACCTAGGAGAAAAAAAAGTTATAGGCCATGTGTGGAAAATAGGTAAGATGCTCGGTCGAATTCACGGTTGAGCTTGGAGAAGTTAGAAAATCATGCATTGTCAATGTGAGTTGGATAATTTCATTGATTCATGAAGTGAATAATTTCATGGAATGTTGAGCTCGATGGCTTAGTGATTGTGTGAGAAGTGACCGACTTGGGTGAGCCACGAAAAATCTTGAAGTTAATGTAAAATCTGATTCTTGAAGGATGAGCTCATACTTAAGGAAAATTTCAACATCGATCAAGCCTTAAAATGGTGCGAGTCATGGCGAGTTGAATGGATATGGATTCATGTGTGAGGATGAGTCATTTGGAGGAAAAACCAAGTTGGAACCAAGCAAATGACGAAGTTAATGAGCGAATCTTGGGTTCATAGCTTAGTCAACTGAGATGATTTGAAAATGGGGATGTCGTGAAGGAAGAAATGTCGAGTCATTACCAAGTTATACATGTGTTTCGAAGGATAGAATTCCCAAAGACATGCCAAGTCATAAAGAAACTACCATGTGCTCAGGGAAGTTCCTAAACTAACTCACCGAGTTAGCTAGGAAGCTGGTTGTCTGAATTATCATTAGAGCCCCTTCAAATACAAACCAGACCTTAGGGGTACCACTTAATAAAAAATTATTTTTATTAAAATATTTTAATAAATACTATTTTTATTATTTAAATATTTTATTAAAAATATTATTTTTATTAAATAGAGGATAAGTTCAAATTTTGAATTTATTAAGCATGATGGAATGTTCTTAAGTGGTGTAATTAATGTAGGCCATCATGTGCCATTATTCATGCCCATAATTTAGGAATTTCTCCTCTCTTCTCTCATAGGGTTTTTCTATAAATGTAAAGGAGGAACTCATTCAAATGGGTTAGACAGGTTGGACATTTTTCAGTATTCCTCTCTCTCTTCTACAATCTAGTCTATTATGGATTGTGGGGACTTTCAAGCCTCTTTTCCAAGATTGTAATGGAAAATATTTCCTCTTCCTCATGTAATGATGCATTGTGCACATGATTCAAGTAATAAAATTGTGTTCTTTGACTGATTATTGGTCTTTTCATCATTCTAGCTACTTCATTGTGCCTTTCTCGTGTATATAGGTATATTGTGCAACTTCAAAGTTCCATTGCAAGTGTTGTTAGTTATGTGCTTACCTAGGAGTGAAGCTTTGTATGTGGTTGATTTTTGGTGATTTTTCATCCTTCTCATTTTCATCTTCCTTCACTGAAAAAATAAAAACTTGTCTAGCAACACCCTTTCTTAGTGCATCACCACTTCTAGTATAGGTTTTATTTCTTGCAAATATCTCTCCCTAAATCCCATGAAAATGTTAGTATAGGTCTAGTTAGTTGTTTTATTACATTAGAAGTAGTGTTTTGTTTAGTTTAGGAAGAGGAATCTAGCCTTTTCTATAGGTTCACCTCGAGCCCAAGTCCCACAACATGAGAGGTGATCCAATGTTACCCAATCACATCGAATGCCTTATTTATCACTTAGCCATTCAAAGGGTGCAGTGATTTTGTGATAGCAGTTTTTGGCATGCTTGGTGGGACAAGAGTTGGTACTTCTCTTCATACTTGAATGAATCAAAGTACCTGGTGATTCCATCTCTCTGGATTTTGTATTTGAGTGTGTTAACTTATGTGAAGAATTCGGAAAAAGCTTCTACGAGATGAGAAGGAAATTATTAGCATATCGAGTTATCGGGTCTCCTCCAAGGAGAAGAAGAAGCGGCATTTCAACATCACCATTTATAGCATCACCTCGGAAGGGTCATTCAACTCCTCCTTACGGAAGGTTTCCTCAACCCATGAACAATCAACCTCTCATTGGTATGGAAGCCCCTGGAAGGAACAAAGTTCTTTCTCCTTTCAATTGGCTCAACATGATCCTATAATTGGTGTGGCACTAAAAAAATTTCCCTTTTACAAAGGGTAAACTCATATTACTCTTGTGGAATATATTCTTCATGTAGCCATCATTTGTGCACTACATAACATCATAGAAGATAATGTTGCAGTTAGACTCCTTACCACTTCCTTCAACAAAAAAATCACTTCAAAGTGGTTTTTTGAGTTAGAAGCTGTATTATAACCACTTGGGACATGTTGGGAGAGAAGATTTGAAAATATTTTGAAGACAATAGTGACCACCTATTACTCATGGAACAACTCATTGCCATAAAGAGGTCTCCTCAAGAATACATGATTGATTTCAAATTCCGATTCCACAAAACTTGGAATAGAATTCCGAAAGTCATAAAACCTTCACCCAACAATGCATTCTTGTATTATTTATGATCCTTGAATAACGATGTAGTAGTTATGATTCAATACATGGGAGGAATACACTTCTTGATGCCTACAAGATTGTAATAAGAGCCGAGAATTATTTGATCCAAGAAGGTATGATCGCACCTAGTCCTCCAATGCATTTGTTTTCTTAAATTTCAAGTAATCAGCCATCCATCGCCCTTGTTCCATCAACCTATAGCCAACCAGTTGTATCTGCACTAGCCGTGTCTTCCCCTTCCCCTTCAAACAATCTAGTTGAGGTCAATTCACGATGCAAAATTTTGGAATGAACTCATATCACTCAAGAGGAAACAATATCAATCTACTCTTCCTTACCAATCCCAAAATCAATAGTACCAGGGCTAGCCACTCACCCTTTCAAGTAAATAATCAATCACAAAATCAAGTTTCAAATCAAGTTACAGACATCAAGCTTCTAATCTTTACGAATCCCCTTGCTGCTAGCTCTTCTAGAGCCATTATATATGTCCAGAATAATCTAGTTCAAGACTACGAATGGTGTTATCCTTGTTCTCAACCCACAATCAAAATATTTTCCCCAATGGAGTTCTTAGTTAGACCCTTATGGTTCAAAGTGTATCTTATTCACTAGAGTTAACGAAAATATCATCTACGTAGGAAATGACATATCAACTACGAGGCCCTTAAAGAAACCACTTTGCTGAATTGGAAAGTAGAAGATTTTTGTGGGTTTAATATAGATTCTTCATTAGTGTCAGAAAACACACGTTATAAAAAGAGAAAAATAATCTCAACCTTCCAAAGTTGATGAAGCATCCACATCACAACCTCGGCCATAAGCTGTGGTTGATAAAGATGTGGGAAAGAAACCACTGGAGATGCAAACTAGTCATGTCGTAAGAAAATAAGGTTCTTCAAGCATCACAATACCCAACAAAGACTTTCCAAAATAGGATTCTAACACCTAAATAAATGTCAAGAAAGTAGAAGAAATATTGTTTAGTATTGTAGAATAGATGAAGAAGACCAACCTAAATGTTCTTGTGTGGGACGCACTCTCAATTCCTTCTCAAAGAAACCTGTTGCAAGAGGCTCTGAAATTTTTTTGTACAACCGATCAATCATCAGGTTATGAGGCAGAAACTACTACGATTTTGTGTCAACCGAAATGGAAAATTATTCATAAGGCGAACAAATCACCACCATTCTATATTTCCCTTATCATTGGTGATCATTTTGTACACAATAGCATGATCGATTATGGTACTAAGCAGCTCAATCATGCCCAAAAAAGTTGTAGACATTCTAGGAATTCAATATACACCAATATCCAAAGGATTTGTTCAATTGGATGGAAAAATAGTTCAAAATATTGGATTTATCAAAGGAATTTAACTTATTATCCATGCATGTCCTAGCTTTTCATTCACACAAGACATATTAGTCATCGATCTCCCTCCTCTCTTCACCATTTTCCTATCATGAGATTTCACTGCCAAGATTGGTGGTTACCTATTAGCTGATTTGTCATATATGATCCTTAGGAATCAATACATAAATAAAGCGAGTATAAGGGTAGAACCAATTTTTCATAATCAAGTGGATCCCTATACTTGTTAGTCCTATAAATGGGAATTACACCATCCATGATCGAGAGGAAGAAGTTCTTGATCACGAACCAACCGCTCTTTTGGAAGAAGTCCCTGATACTATGTTGAATGAGGTAAGTGTAGATAATCAGTATGATACCTATGATGAGGCATTAGCAAAAGAAGAAGCTGGTTTTTTTTTTTAGAAGAGATGGGTTTAGGTACGTATTGTGTCCATGAAGAAGGTCCGATCATACCACAACTTGTTAAGACCTAAAATAACTCTGAAGGACCTTAAAACTATTTTTTGATGGTTCAAGAAGTAAAAATTGGGTATGTGTTAGTTTCATATTAATTTATTTAGAAGGATATAAGTACTTCTCATATTTTTGACTACAAATCAGCTCTACTAATAACGTTGTTGAATATGAAGCTCTTGTGCAGGGAATTAAATTAGCTCAAAAGAAGGGAATCAAAGCTATGACTGTTTTTTTGAAAGAAAGCGAATTGGTTATACATCAAGTAAGAGCACCCGAAAGTGCATCCAAAAATGATTTTTTAAGATTTTACAAGAACCGAGCCTGGGATTTGATTGAATACTTTAAAGCTTTTGGGATCCATGCGATTGCTAGAAAAAAAAATCAAGATGCTTTGATAGGATTGCTATGGTTGGCTCAAAATACGACGTACCCAATGATATCATAAAAGACAAGAAATAACCTGTAAAAATTATCATTCACTTGCGGTCCTAATAATGCAAGTAATTGGCAAGTTTTTGAAAGTGATAAAAAATAATTCTTTTCCTACAATAAGAAGCGAGTTCACCGCAAAGAATCAAGATAAGTTGTAAGATGCATATGGTGATCGATCATACAAATTAAAAGAAACAAGCTACCAAAATTCTTGGTTACTCTCAAGTATTTTTTAATTAAGACGATCGGGCCGAGAAGACAAAGTTCTAATATGGTGATCAAAGAGTATTATTTTGAAGAAGTTGAGGTGGTAAATGAAAATTTTCTAAAGATTGGCAAAGTGTGTATCCCATAAGAGAAAGAGGATTTTGTCAAAAAATTTCAAGAATATAATGATTTTTTTGCGTGGAGTTCTAGAGATATGCATGGCTTTGATCCAAGTCTAGCACAATATACTATCGATTTAGATCCCAATACTAGGTCAAGACATCAAAATAAGAGGCTAATTAATCCCAAGATTGAGCCACTGATGAGAAAGGAGCTAACCAAACTCATCGAGGCTTGCATCATTTTTCGATCAAGCATTCCTCTTGGGTAGAAAACCTAGTTCCTGTGAGAAATAAGAATGAAGAGATTCAGTTATGTGTGGACTTCAAGGATTTGAACCATGCTTCGTTAAAGGACCATTATCCTCTTCTATCAATGGAGAAAATCCTTCAAATTGTGGCAAGAGCTTAAAGGTTCTCTTTTCTCGATGGATATTCAGGTTAAAATCAAATTCTAGTCAAATAATCTGATCAATTCAAAATGGATTTCACTACCAAGTGGGGCACATACACCTACAACAAAATGTTGTTCGATTATCTAATGTCGGAGATAATTTTCAATGAGCTATGGACATGGAATTTAAGGGATTGATCAATGACATCATTTTGGTGTATCTTGATGATATAATTGTGTACTCCAAACATGCAGAAGATCACATTACGCATATGAGGAAGGTTTTCAAGAGGTGTAGGGAATTTGGGGTTTCACTCAATCCTAAGAAATATATTTTTGTAGTGCATGAGGGGAATTTTCTAGGGCATATTGTTTCAGAGGAAGGACTCTCAATTGATCTGGCCAGGATTCATTTGATTATGTCCTTATCTCTCCCAAGTCATAAGAAGGGTCTTCAGAGTTTTCTGGGAACTATAAATTTCATGTGAAGATTCATCCCCAGTTCACGGCCTTAGCTAAACCATTAATGACCATGTTGAGGAAAAATATTCCATTCTCATGGATGAAGGAAGGAAAAGAGATATTTGAGTTCATCGGATGACCATTTTTCAAGCACATACGTTGGTGAATCCAAGGTTTGATAAATATTTTATTCTTTATGCTTTTGCAGGTCAGGAGAGAATTTCAGGGATCCTCACTCAGTAGAATGATGATATGATGGAACAACCAATTAATTTCCTCGGCCAGTCCCTAAAATACTACGAGCTCAAATATTCAATTTTTGAAAAACAATTTTTTTCTACCATTCAATCTTTGAAAAATTCAAGCACATGTTGTCCAACAAAAAAATTCACTTGATGGTGTCTCATCCAGGCATCAAGGATTTTTTTCTGATTAAAGAGATGAATGAGAAGTGTGTTTGGCCGGATCACCAAGGTGATGGAGTATGATGTACTCATTAAGGTTACTAATATGGTTGGAGGTAAATGTTTGTGTCAACAACTTGTCTTGCTGCAGATTTGGAATCAAAAGGTGATTAAAACATGATGCTTCTAAATAACGATGAAAGAGATTATCGGTTTGGTGGTTATCAAATATGAATGTCTTTCTTCTCTCATGAACATATAACATCGACATGGATAGGACTAAAATATGGATCTTTCACCTTAAGTCGATTACTTATGTTTTAGTAGAGGATGTTCTCTTTCGAAGGGATTTTAATGGTGTTATTTTTTGGTGCATAGGTCCGAATAGGTAAACAAGATTTTAGAATAATTTGATCTGTAAAGTTAAATGTTATTTAGAACTATCCAAAAATCACAAATTAAATGTTATTTTTCTAATTTCAATTAGAAAATGACAGAGATAGCTAGTGAATGAATTTTTCTTATGCTTAGAATCAAGAATTACAAAGAAGGAAATAATATAAATTCAAAAACACCAACATTTTTTATCCTAGAAACCTCCAAGGAGGAAAAACCATTGGGAATGGTAATTTCTCTTTCTTCCCACTTTTTATTGGCCTATTCAAACAATAAGTACAAAACTTGCAATAAGAATGAAAGAGAAGTAGATTACTTGATTTTTCTGTCTCAACACTCCTTTCTTCTACAAAACACAATTCCAGCACTAAAACTTCTTGCTCACTTTCTTTCATGGTTCGATGATACTATTATCCTCTAAAAACATATATTTATAGCCTTTCTCATGTCCTCCCATGCACTGGAGAATGGGAAGGGTCATGGAGGAGAAGAGACATGAAAAACCTTTCAAATTCTAAGGTTGTTTCGTTTCTTGTTTTATTTTCTATCCAAAGATCTATGACCTCTACCCAATGTAGACCGGCGGTCTCGGGACCACCACCCTAGTTAGGTAGAGGTTCTATAACTGCCACTCTACAAAAAAATTTCAATCTGTTACTATAAAGAAAGAACCTCCATGTATTTATTTTCCATCTTCATTTTGACTAATTTGATGAAGTAGAGTCATTTTGGATCCTATGGATCGCACCTCCCCCCTAGGAGGATTTTGGTCCCACAAAAGCTTAGTGGGGGAGTAGATGAGGAAATAATTCCCTCACTTTCTCCTTCAAGTACCACCGGGCCATGCCTTGGTGTCTTTCCTTTCATTCCAATATGCCAAGACTCCTACGGACCTCTCATAGTCTCTCTGACCTTCTTTTACAGCACTACATCCTCCTCCAATTCACCATCGTGAGTCCAAGATGCAATCATCAATGGAAGGTAGCAACTTTATCCTCCTTCATCTAGCATGGATGGCTCATATAGGTGCAATTTCTCATAGTTTACTATAGAGTACATCCTCATAAATGATGGAAAATCAAGTCGAAAATCATTTTCTCCAACTATCTCCAATATGGTGAAGGGTCCATATCGTAGTGGATTGAGCTTCCATGCTTAACCTTGTAGTCTCTCCTTTCTCAAGTAAAGCCAAACTCTATCTCCAACATAAAGCTTATGTTCCCTCCTATGCTGATCATGCCTAGATTTGTACTTGGCTTGATATTTCTCTAGTTGTTCTTTGAATTTGAGATGGATTTTTCCGGATCCTCTCAATGAATTTGTTTTCTCTAGTCACCTATGTGTCTTGTGTCTCCTCCTCATCCTATTTTCCAACTACTATGTCCAATGGATTTGTAGGTAGATATCCCAAGCATGCTTCAAATGGTGACTTCATAGTGGATGTGTGTACTTTGTCTGGTTATAGGAATGTTGAATGTAGGCTAAGGACTCATCCCAAGTCCTTGGGTATTTTTTTTTATACCCTCTGATCAATTGTACTAAAGTCTTGTTCACCACCTTTGTCTGTCCATCTGTCTGTGGATGGAAATTTGTGCTCCTCTGTAACCTAGTATCCATCTTGTCCCACAAAGTAGTCCAAAACTTCCCCAAGAACCTAGAATCCTGTCAAAAACAATAGACTTTGGCAAACCAAAATGCACCCATACATTAGCAAAGAAAATATTTGTTGCCTCATGTGCTTTTACTATATTTTTACATGCCATAAGAATACACATCTTACTTGAATCTATCAAAAACAACATAGAGATATTCATGGCCATGTTTAGACATAGGTAATCCTCCTATAACATCCATAAAATGTCCTCCCATGGATGAGTAGGTACTGGTAAAGGCATATACAAACCCTCCTTCCTAGTCTTAGGCTTGATAGTATAACAAAGTTTACATCCATGTATAAATTTTGATACTTCTTCTTGCATATTGGGCCAATACACGTACCTTTGCAAGTGGGATAGGGTCTTACCAACACCAAAATGTCCTACTACTTTTGAGGTATGTGCTTCCCTCATCAATAGAAGTATTTCTTCTTTAGGCAATGCAAAGCTTCCCCATCGGTAGAGCAGCCCGTCCTTGAGATAAAAATATTCAATCCATGTCCTTTTAGTCCCTTGGGACTGCAACTACTGAAATGTCACCCAAAAGTCTCTGTCTTGGGCATATGCCTCTCTGTAAGCTTCCTTCGTGAAGGGATCAATCTGAGAGATAGTGGCCAAACAGGAAAAATTCTCCTATGTGGGCAGCCTAGACAACATGTTCTACCACTAAATTTTTACTACCCTTCTTGTATTTGATCACCTAATGGAACTGTTGAAGGAACCCCATCCATTTGTAGTGCCTTGTCTACTATAATTTAGATTGTGCTTGCAAATACTGGAGAGGTTTGTGGTTAGTGTGCACAATAGTTTCTTTACCCAAAAATAATGCTTCCATTCTTTAATTTCCTGAACTAGTGCATACATTTCCTTATCATATATTGAATATCCTTTAATTTCTTAAGTGAAAGTTTCATTATGATAGCATACGGGTTTACCTCCTTGAAGCAACACTGTGACCATAGCATAATCATTGACATATGTCTCTACTTCAAAGGATGCTACAAATTAGGAAGATAAAGTACTTGGAGCATGACTAATCTTGTATTTTAATAACTCAAAGGATTTGTCTTGTTCCTTACCCCAGTCAAAACCCTTACTCTTTGTGGCCACTGTGTGTAGAGGTGTTGCAATCATGGAGAATCCTAGAATGAACTTCCACATGTATTGTATTGCTCCCAAAAACTCCTAGTCTCTATGGCTCCTGTTGGTGTTGGCCAATTAGTGATGGATTCCACCTTCTTTGGATCCACTCATAGCTCTCCTCCTCTAACCACGTGCCCAAGATAGACAAGTGATTGTTTGGAAAATTCACATTTCTTCATATTACAAAGTAGTTGTTTCTCCTGAGAACTTGCAAGACTTGTTGTAAATGAGTTAGATGTTCTTCCCATGTGGCACTAAAAATCAAGATATCATCTAGATATACAATGACACATGAATCTATGAAATCTCGCAATACATCATTCATCAATCTCATAAATGTAGCGGGTGCATTGCATAACCCAAAAGGAAGTACTAACCATTCATACAAACCCTGTTTTGTCTTGAAGGTAGTATTCCATATATCCTCCTCCTTCATTTTACTTGGTGATAACCTAACTTGAGATCTAACTTCATGAAGAATTTGGCATGTTGAAGCTGGTCCAAGAGATCATCTATGCGGGAAGTGGATATTTGTTCTTTATGGTGATCTTGTTCAAAGCATGGTAGTTGATGCACATTCTCCAAGAACCATCCTTCTTTGGCACCATCATAATAGGTGAACCACATGGTGAGGTGCTCAGACATATCACCCCTTGGTCTAGTAGTTCCTAGAGTTGTTTCTTTACTTTAGTACTCTCAAGAAAGGATTGCCTATATAACCCGATGTTTGGTAGAGGGGACTCTGGCAATAGCTGAATCTCATGCTCTACTTCCCATTTTTGGTGGTAACCCACTAGGATCTTGAAATACTTCCTAAAAGACTAAATAATACTATCCAAATCATGCTTTCCCTGGTTAGAAATATTTTAAACTTCTACCCCATCTTGTTTATCCTTTAACAAAAGTAAACAAAACTGATTATGATTTTCTGAATAAGTCATTTTGCTTGGTTAGCACTCACCATAGTAACTCCGTGTCTTATGCTGGTGTGCCCAAATGTTGTAGCTGATCCCATCCTTGACCCATCTGTACCAGTTTTCCCTTCTCATAAATATAGCATCCCTAATATACAAGTAAGGACTCCCGAATACAACATCAAAAGCATCAAGTGGAATAACATCAACTTCCAAAACATCAATATACTTGGGAATTTATCCCAAACTTGACCTTACATCTTCTTGTTACTTAAATTTCAACACCCTTCTTCACCCAACCCAAAGGATAAGGGTGTGGATGCTCATAAGTCTCAAGACCAAGCTTCTTTACAACTGCTTCAGAAATCAAGTTAGACTGAGAACCGGTATCAACCAAAGCATTTACCTTAGTTCTCTTGATCTAGATTTTGATATGGAATAGTCTACTCATCTCCTCTTCTGGTTGTCCATGTTGGTGGCCGTGCATCCAAGCCTTTCATCTACATCAGAGTCATCTTTGATTTCCACCTCCCCTTTTATTTTTACAGCTTGTCATGGACTTCTTTGAGTCCTTGGTTCGGTTCTTCGGATGTAACTCCGGATGTAACTTCCAACATGTAGCATCAATATGACCATTGATATCACAGTTCTTGCAAAAAATTCTTGGGATCTTTACAAGTATTTAAAGTAGTGGCAAGATTATTTACCTTTCCCTTTCCACTTACCCTTGTTACTTGTTTTCCCATACTCTTTTTCTACTGATTTATCAAATGTTTTTCCCTTGGCTCTGCTTCTCCTTGATTCTTTTCATCATCTATGTAGTATGCCTGTACACATGTTTTGTTGAGATCTTTGGGCTTTGTGGAGATGAATTTTCTTCAAAGGTGAGTGTGAAGTCCTCCCAAGTACTTAGTCAAAATATCCTCATCCTCCAAGTCCATGTTTAGCAACATGGCCTGCCTCCTGAAACTCCGTAGTATAGTCCTGCACACTTTGACCACTTGCCTTGTCTAAAATACTACCATTTAATCATTTGGTTAGTCTTGTGGCCAATAGGATAGAAGTTAGCTCTAAGTAATTCTTTAAATTCTTGCCAAGATTTCACAATAGGACACTTCTTCTTTTCACAAGTGGTTAGATGGGTTTCCCACCAAACCAAAGCATGTCCCTCCATTTTGAGATGTGCAAAGGTGATCCTCTATGCCTTAGTGACATTATGGATGCTAAAGTAGACTTCTAACTATTTTAACCATTTATCAAGCAACTCTGCATCTACTTGTCCTTCAAAATTTTAATCTCAACTTTCATTTCAACTTTAAAAGGAGTATGGTAATATTTTACCTTTTCTCTTGCATTTGAAGTCTCTTCTTCATGCTCTTCCCCATAATCTTCCTCATGGTGGCTCTTCCTATGCCAAAATTTTTAGCTAAGCCTCAAACCACCGAGTCCATGGAGTCTTGCTTGACAAGTTGTCTTCTACAAATCTGCAAGTTCTTCTTGCCTTCTAAACATCCTATCCATCATGGTCTCAACATCTCGATTCTACAAACCAAGTTCTCTTCCTCCATTTGTCCCCAAATTCTCTGCTTCCACTTCTTTGTAGAAATTTCTAGATCACAAGGTAAAGCCTCTTCACCTTTAGATCTCATCACTGTCATACAAATCCAAGAATGAATACCACAGTCCTGGATACTTGTTAGCTCTAATACCAAAATGATCTGTAAACTCTTCAACTTTGGAATTATCCACAAAATCAAAAATTAAACATTGTTGTTCTACTTTCGATTAGAAAATGATAGAGATAGCTAGTGAATGAATTTTGCTTATGCTTAGAATCAATAATTGCAAGAAAGGAAAGAATATAAACTCACAAACACCAACAAGTTTTATCTAGAAACCTCCAGGAGGAGAAAAACCAGTCGGGAAGGGCAATTTCTCTTTCTTCCCACTTTTTATTGGCCAATTCAAATAATAAGTACAGAAATTACAATAAGTATGAAAGAGAAGTAGATAATATCTCACACTTCCTCCCAATTACTTGCTTGCTCTATCTCAACACTCATTTCTTCTACAAAACACAATTCCAACACTAAGAACTTCTTGCTCACTTGATTTCATGCTTTGATGATCCTATTCTCTTCTAAAAACATATATTTATAGCCTTTCTCATGTCCTCCCATGCATTGGAGAATGGGAAAGGTCATGGAGGTCATGAACAACCTTTCAAATTTTGAGGTTTTTCGTTATGTGTTTTATTTTCTTTCCAAAAGAGCCAGGACCTCTGTCCAATGTAGACCGGTGGTCTCAGGACCGCCACCATGGTTGGGCGGTGGTTCTATAACACCCATCTTTGGGTAAAGAAGTGCAAGGAATGTGCCTTTTTAATTGGAAAGTAGTAGTTGAAATCCATTCCAGTCCATCCAATTCAAGTGGATCAGCCTTTTGTTTAATGGAGGTTAGATTTCATCAGAATCATCAATCCTCCATTCAATGATGGACATAAATAGGCCCTTACTGCAATGGATTATTTCACTTGATGGACATAGGTGGTAGCATTGAAGGAGGGAAACGAAAAGGTTGTTCTTGATTTCTTAGAAGGCATAATGACAAGGTTTGGTGTATCATTTACTGAATTTTTGACAACGCAATGGATTTTATTTTTCCAAGCCGAGTGCATGGGCTATTAAGAATGAAGTTTACCTCAAGACTTCATCCAATTACTATCTCGCAACCAATTACTATCTCGCAAGGAAACGGGTTGGCTAAGTCTAGTAATGCAAGAACCTCATAAAAATTATCAAACACACAATGGAAACCAACAGAGGACTTGGCACACACAATTTAAGAATGCCTTATGGTCAAATTGGATCACCCCTAAAAGAGCTATTGGTTAATCTCCTTTTATGCTGGTATACGTAAGAGAATAAAAACTTCGCTATCCTTGGAATTACCTTCTTTGAGTTATCTCATCAAATTGATGTTATGGAGAGTGATCCTATGATAGCTAGATTTTTGAGCTTGTGGAGTAATAAGAAGTGTGAAACAAGGCTATGAAAACTTTGGAGCAACATCGGGATCAAGTTAAGAAATATTTTGACAAGAAGGCATCTAATATAGGCATTTTCAAGAGGGAGATTTAGTTCTCAAATGGGATACTGATAGATCCAAACCATACATGTACATGAAGTTTTGAGCTCTTTGGATTGGGCCATACATTATCAAAAGTTGCAAGGAAGCAAATTCATTTCGTCTATCTAGGGTCAATGGAGAATAATTTACCATTCATGTGAATGGGACACATCTCAAAGATTTCTTTTGAGAGTTTTTGCCCCATGTACATTTTTAGGTGTTTTCCTCTAAGTTCTTAGCACATTATCTCTGTTGTGTTATGTTTCACTTCCCTTGTTGTTGTTTGTGTTGTGTTTCATTGTGGTTCTTGCAAAGTGTTCAAGTGAGGGAGGTTTTTAGGAGAAGAAAGATTTAAAGTTTCAAACAAAGTTTCGGATATCCCCAATTCCTCGGATGCTTCATTCAAAAAATTTGCAATGCGTTGTAGATGCCAAGCATTCATCAAATCCAGTTTTTTCTTACTTAGCATTATCGGAAGATCCAAGATAAAAATTCTAGAAGAAGACTTCGTGATCCACCTCAAGAATCGATTAGTTTCGGGATGCTAATATTTACATTGACTCCATGCCTAATGGATTTATTAAGGCTACTAGAAACATGATTAGAAGGAAATCATCCTCGAGAGGTCGCTGTAATGTTATCCAATTTTTCCACTTGGGGAAAAATTGAACAACTGGTCCTATTGTGCCGTTTACGGTGAAACAAAGGGGGAATTTATGAGGATTTCCGGATATTTCAAGTTTTTGTTGCCTTCTTATTTCAAGATAAAGTATGAGGAAATTAACATTAAGGAAAAGAATTTATTTAATGATCATAAAAGGGACATTATTTGAAAATAGCTCATCGAGAAGCTTGGTGATATTCTTGACAAGCTAAAAATGAGTTGTGGACTATCATGTCGTTTGAGGATTATCAAACTATTTACACGGGAGTTAGGTTGTCACGCTTTTAATGAGTCGAGCTAAGGAAATATCCAAGTGAACTGTTAGATATCATATTGGTTGAAGTCTATGAGTATGAAGGATTAGCCCGCCATTTGAAATAGCTCGATGTCACAATATAGGAGCTTGGTGTTTGAATAATTAAAGATCTTTGAGTAGCGATCCTTGGGTTATAAGCTAAGTCGGTGGTTGGTGTTAGAATGTGATAGAAATGGAAGAGGAAGACCATGATTTAGGAGAGCTTGGTAAGATGGTGGCTCAATGGCGAGGGGAGCATGAATTCAATGAGGCTAACTTTGGGCTGGTCTGGTGTAGCAATACAAGAGATAGCAGCAATGGGTTCTCTCGAGATGAAGGCTCGGGATTTTGAAGAGGTAAATTGATCATAAGAAGAACTCATTAGTAGAGTTCTCGAGGTCATCGAGAGATAGCTCCACATCATGATAAAAAAATCACGTATCATTGATCGTGGGATGAATTTGGAAAACAAAAATAGAAAGGTTGGCTCGACAAGCTAGACATGACGATCCCGGGCATGATGAGAAACTCGTAAAGCATAAACAATGATTTGGCTCGGATGAGCCAAGTGCGCTAAGTTCATGGAGCTCATTAGGAGAACAGACAATGAGGCTCATGTAAAGAAAATGGAGTCGTTGGGAAAAATGGAGAAGTTTTGTGACTCTACACATAATCGGAAGATGCTCAACTCGATATGGTGATGATCTAGAGTTGAAGCGGTGTAAGCTAGGTGGAAGAATGATGCCGAAAGATTCAGAAGTCTAGAAGGATCTCAGGTCATGGAGCTTTCTCAAACACGAAATATCTCATTAACTTACTCATTGAGTCACGTTGTTTGATCACCGAGCATTGGTGCCGAAATCAAAGGTCAACTCATCGAAAACGATCGGAGATAAGTTCATTGTGAAAGGAACCGAATCGAGTAGAATATCTCAACACATTGAAGAGAAGGAGCTCGGTGAGCAATCATGACCAAAGTGGAAAAAATGTGGATCGACACGTTGAGGTCGAGTTGACTTCGAGCTCAATTCATTTCATATGAATGCATCATCGAATGTCGATCAAGATGAGCCGCGTCGTGAAGCATGTGGAGTTTTGGGAAAATGTTTAGTTTATTTCCACCGAGTGGGTGGAAGTTATTCATAAAACCCACACTATAGCATGAATGTGGAAAGTTAGATGTCGATATCCAATACATCAAGATGGGTTCATAGGTAGGATTGCAAGCCAAGATTGAAATCCCACACTCGGGAGTCGTCTCCATGCTCATAGAGCGACTGCCTCCCCCAGGATGGGTAGACCCCATCTGAGCGGGTAGGGCACGAGGTGCTATCCAGGAGCCGAGGGACTCCCACCGAGGCAAACGGTTGGCTGGCTGCATGGGTTGAGGTTGACGACCTCACATGCATTGGCCTACAGAAGATCTGGGTGAGTTAAGCGCGTAGGCTGAAAATGGGTGGCCTCCCGGGAAGTTCCCGGTGGTGCACCAATGCAACTCTTGAGGGCTATGTAGTGAGAAAGAGTTGTGCATGGGGAATATGAAAGGACCATGCTGTGAGCCCAAGGATGTCTTAGAATCAAGGTTTAGCCAGGTGGGTTGGTGAGCAAAGTTGGTTGCACTTAGGAACAGTGCAGGGTGTCTTGGAGCGAAGAACTTACCCAATGTACGCGAGCGAGTTAGGAAACTCATGTGGGAAATGCAGAGGCAGAGTGAGTTGGTTTGAAGCATGAAGACCTTGCATGATAGAGGCCTTGTGTTGAGAGTGCAGCGCAAGCCTAATGAGCTAGATGAGCATGGCAGACAATGAGACCAACATGGTGAACTCACAACCCCACCAAGTGGAGCGTGGAACACTTGGTGCACTTGGACATTCAGAGGTTGGGGTGTTCAAGAGACCTTGGAGATATACTATACCCTTGCGGAGTATGTCCATGCAGAGATGTGCATCGTGGATCAGCAGTGGGACTCCAGTGTTAAGTGACAGTGGACTTGGGGAGACCTTTGAGGTGGCAACGTCCTTAGAAGCAGAGTTCATGTGGGAAACAGCCAAGAGGCGTGATGGAGTGAGACTGGGATCCGGAGGTCGAAATGGAGGAGAAGTAACTCGGATGTGAGCGAGCCAAGTGTGGCGAGCTCCTCAACCTTGCAGAGGTTAAAACAACGCAGATGAGTTGAGTGCTCACATAGATGTATCGGAGGCGCGTGCGGAAGCGTGGATGCGGAGTGGGTGCAGAAGCAGTGGCAAGACTCATGAAGTGGATAGAGGATGGTTCACATGGTGATGCGTGACATGGTGGGCTGAGTCAAGGACATCATGGATACGGTTGTAGTGTGGTGAGCTGACAACTAAGGCAGAAGACTTGAGTAGGAGTCAATGTGGTCTAGACGCAGATGGGTGTCTCGAAGAGTAGGCACGCCGATGTCAATGGCCATGGCATCGGGGTGAGATCAGAGGTTGGATCAAGCTAAGGGAAGAAGAGTACCTCACCCGCATGTGATGTGGTCTACAAAGATGGTGAGCTTGCAGTGCTCCCCGCAGGGATCTTTGGTGGTGTTGGACTTGGGTGACAGATCAGTCAGCAGGTCGGGGTGAGTAGAGGCTCACACCGGGAAGGACTCACGAGGAGGACTTCCCCCATTGGTGCACGCATAGGTGACCGGTGTGGAAACTCAGGCAGACTCATGGATGGATGACAGAAAGGTGCATGTGATGTTCCTTAGTGGCCTTGTGCAGAACAGTTGGGTGTTCGACAGTGAGCCGGCCAGCGGCGTAGAGAGCTGGTCAGTGATGAGTCATGGAGGCATGAGTTGTGCATTCCCTCAGGTGAACTAAGAAGGCATATTAAGAGCTCCCGGCGGTTGTATGGGCAGCCGTGGTATTCGGCGAGTGGTCTTCTGGAGTAGTTGTATGGGCAGCTATGAAGGGTGTTGGAAGGGTTCACTTGTGCATAGTTGGAGATGCGTTGGGAATGGGTGGTGGATGAAGATGGAGAAAGGCGTAGTCTGGGACTACTGGAGTAGCTTGATCCTCTAAGGTGAGCGAAAAAAGTAGTGTCTCAGTGCCGCACATTGGCTAGTGAAATCCACTGCGTAGCTAGCCCCGTGACAGCTGGTATCAAAGCTTCATCAGAGCTGGAGAGTTAATGTTGTGCCTAATACGCAGCATGATAGCTGGTATCAAAGCCTTTGGGTGTGTATTGCTCTCTTTGATACTCAGCATGACAGCTGATATCGAAGCATTTGAAGTGATGCTCTCTCTGGTACGTAGAGCACAATGAGCATCGGTGCTGGAGTTGGGAACAGAGTGTAAACCAATGTGAGTAGTTGGCGAAAGAGCTCTCAACTTTAGGCGTGTGGGATGTTGATTGAAGAATGAGTTGGCAGACTAGGGAGCCAAAGAAATCAACATCGTTGGTGATCGGATGGGTGGGACACCAACGTGGTTGGGTGGAGCAGAAGTAGACTGGTGTGTGTTTATGAAGCAGCATCAGATTGAAGTGCCCAACGTAATGTGCGGCTGAGTAGAGTCGTACATGTTTGTGGGATGTTGATTGAAGAATGAGTTGGTAGACTAGGGAGCCAATGCAATCAACATCGTTGGTGATCGGATGGGTGGGACACCAACACGGTTGGGTGGAGCAGAAGTAGACTGGTGTGTGCTTGTGAAGCAGCGTCAGATTGAAGTGCCCAATGTAATGTGCGGCTGAGCAGAGTCGTGCATGTTTTCGGAGTTGGTTGTTGGACGAATTGGATCAGGAGTTGAGTCTTGTGAAGATTGGCAATCAACGGTGTTGGCGATCGGAAGGCGGGACACCAACACAACTGGATCAAGAGGAGCAGTTATGTTCCATGTAAGAAGTAGACTAGTGTGGGCCAGAGGGCAGTGTCAGATCAGAGTGATCCAGCGGAGTATCAGGGCTAAGTTGAGCCTTATTGATGTCACAGTGGAATGAATGAAGCCAGTGAACTTTCTCAATGGTAGACCAGTGGGTTGATGAGGAAGGAGTCATGTAGTTGCGACAGTGGTCGGCATGGCGTTCGTGATAAGGGTATTTTAGACCCATGCAGGTGTCAAGAGTTGGCACTTGTGCAATGCAAGTAAGCCAGTGCAGGTTGCTAGAGACTTTGTGGGAGAAGAAGGCCAGTGTTGATCAGAACTCAGATGTAGAGGAGGCGGCAGGGATGCATACAGTGTGGGCTGGGTAACGTCACTGAGGTGGATAGTTCATGTGAAGGCTGGTGCAGAACTAACTCCAAGCAGCGAAGAGTGAAGGGATAACACTTGGTAGAGTTCAGGTGCAGAGGCAGAGTAACTCGAAAACTCGGTAGGTGCGTAAGCACTGAGTAGCGTGACGACTCCCCAGAAGTTGTTGACAGAACTTGTACATTGTGGATGGCTGAATTGCAGTGTTTGTGATGTGATATCATGTTGATACTTGAGCCATGAAGTGGAAAAAGTGGCTCTCCCTTGGCAGAATCAGTGTGGTGATTTTGCAAAACCTCGGAATTTCAGGTTGGCAACAGTGGTAGTGGCTACGTTTCGAGTAAAGCAAGCGTTGCATTTTGAAGTGCTTGGTTGGTTGAAAGCGGTGGTGAGTAGATCAGTCAGGTTGCAGTGAAATGAGGTATTCTTGGTGAAGAGTTTTCTAGAAGATCAGCATCAGAGGCACAATGGTGGTATGGTGTTGGTAGAAGTGCTGAACAAGGGCAGCATTGTGGTGAAATTGTGGTGAAGTAGGCCCCCAGATCAGGTGGAGAATTTCATGTTGCATGTGGAAGCATGGTGTGACCAGTTCCAGTGCAGTGAAACCTTGCAGTGGTTCATCAATCAGCATGGAGGTTGGTGGTTCTCCAGTTATGCAGTGAATGTTGTGCAAGAAGGGCTCAGAGCTTGGCAGGGCAGCTTGTACATCATGCAGAATTCCTAAGAGGTTGTAGGAATTGCAGAAGGGGTATCCCATCAGACATTGTGTTGGATGTTTGGTGAAGTGTAGTTTAGTGGAAGGGAGCTACAGTGACAGAAGTGTTGAGTGATTTGGCACTTTTTGTCCCGAGCACAGGGAGTTAGCACAGCGAGATGTTGAAGAGACTGAGTTGTGTTATGTCAATAGTGTGACCAAGTGTTCCGTGTGTATTTGCATGTGAGTAGTGCATTTACATTTTGTCCCAGTGTTGCGAACACTGGCATCCTTTGCGCAGGCTTGTGAAGTCTAGCATCGGCGCCGTGGGCGTCACCACTTTAAGTGGGGGAGAATATAAGGGGGCACGTCTCCATGCTCATAGAGCGACCGCCTCCCCCAGGATGGGCAGACCCCATCCGAGCAGGGTAGTGCACGAGGCGCTATCCAGGGAGCCAGAGGGACTCCCGGCCAAGGCAAATGGTTGGCCAGGCATGGGTTGGGGTTGATGACCTCACATGCATTGGCCTACAGAAGATCTGGGTGAGTTGGGTGAGTTAAGCGCGCAGGCTGAAAATGGGTGACCTCCCGGGAAGTTCCCGGTGGCGCACCAATGCAACTCTTGAGGGCTATGTAGTGAGAAAGAGTTGTGCATGGGGGATTGAAAGGACCATGCTTGTGAGCCCAAGGATGTCTCAGAATCAAGGTTTAGCCGAGGCGGGTTGGTGAGCAAAGTTGGTTGCACTTAGGAACAGTGCAGGGTGTCTTGGAGTGAAGAACTTACCCAATGTACGCGGAGCGAGTTGGGAAACTCATGTGGGAAATGCAGAGGCAGAGCGAGTTGGTTTGAAGCATGAAGACCTTACACGATAGAGGCCTTGCATTGAGAGTGCAGCGCAAGCCTAATGAGCCAGATGAGCATGGCAGACAATGAGACCAACATGGTGAACTCACAACCCCACCAAGTGGAGCGTGGAACACTTGGTGCACTTGGACATTCAGAGGTTGGGGTGTTCAGGAGACCTTGGAGATATACTCTACCCTTGCGGAGTATGTCCATGTAGAGATGTGCATCGTGGATCAGCAGTGGGACTCCAGTGTTAAGTGACAGTGGACTTGGGGAGACCTTTGAGGTGGCAACGTCCTTAGAAGCAGAGTTCATGTGGGAAACAACCAAGAGGCATGATGGAGTGAGACTGGGATCTAGAGGTCAAAACGGAGGAGAAGTAACTCGGACATGAGTGAGCCAAGTGTGGCGAGCTCCTCAACCTTGCAGAGGTTAAAAAAATGCAGAGATGAGTTGAGTGCTCACATAGATGTATCGGAGGCACAGCGGAAGCGTGGATGCGGAGTGGGTGCAGAAGCAGTGGCTAAGACTCATGAAGTGGATAGAGGATGGTTCACATGGTGATGCGTGACATGGTGGGCTGAGTCAAGGACATCATGGATATGGTTGCAGTGTGGTGAGCTGACAACTAAGGCAGAAGACTTGAGTAGGAGTCAATGCGGTCTAGACGTGAGACGGGTGTCTCGAAGAGTAGGCATGCCGATGTTAGTGGCCATGGCATCGGGGTGAGATCAGAGGTTGGATCGAGCCGAGGGAAGAAGAGTACCTCACCCGCATGTGATGCGGTCTACAAAGATGGTGAGCTTGCAGTGCTCCCCACAGGGATCTTTGGTGTTGTGGACTTGGGTGACAGATCAGTCAGCAGGTCGGGGTGAGTAGAGGCTCACACCCGGGAAGGACTCACGAGGAGGACTTCCCCGCTGGTGCATGCGTAGGTGACCGGTGTGGAAACTTAGGAAGACTCATGGATGGATGATAGAAAGGGCATGTGATGTTCCTCAATGGCCTTGTGCAGAACAGTTGGGTGTTCGACAGTGAGCCGGCCAGCGGCGCAGAGAGCTGGGTCAGTGATGAGTCGTGGAGGCATGAGTTGTGCATTCCCTCAGGTGAACTAAGAAGGCATATTAAGAGATCCCGCAGTGTATGTATGGCAGCCGTGGTATTGGGCGAGTGGTCTTCTGGAGTAGTTGTATGGGCAGCTGTGAAGGGTGTTGGAAGGGTTCACTTGTGCATAGTTGGAGATGCAGTTGGGAATGGGTGGTGGATGAAGATGAGAAAGGCGTAGTCTGGGACTACTAGAGTAACTTGATCCTCTAAGGTGAGTGAAAATGCTCATGGGAGTTAGGTTTTCACTAAAATATGGCCGAGTTATCTTGTGATTTGTTAGTAATTGGATCTTAGTGTTGGTCAGAGTTATGGTTGAGATGGCGAGCCATTTTTCGAGCTATGTAGAAGGATGTTGGCAAGACCTGCGACACGACAACGATTGATGATAGTGGTGCATATGTTTGACAAAACTTTTGTGAAGTGCGAGTCCTAGGAAATATTTTGGAGCATGATGACTTAAAGAAGGAGTAGCTCGAGTTGAGCTCATCATTAAAAGAGAAAAATAGATGAAGTCGCCATTCCAAAATGAGCTCACAAAGTTAAGAGGTGACTTGTTGTAGTCTTCAAGCTTGGAAGCTTGGTGGTTGAACATAGAAGATAAGATTCATACATGATTTTAAGGCTCAGGTTGATTGTGTTGAGCCATGAGAAAGATGTTACAGGCCATGCATGGAAAATAGGTAAGATTCTTGGTCAAATTCAGATTCAAGCTTAGAGAAGTCAATGGATCATGCATTGAAAACACGAGTTGGCTCAATTCATCGAGCCGTGAAGTGACTAACTCCGCAGAGGGTCGAGCTATGATGGCTTAGTGATCGTGTGAGAAGTGACCGCATTTTCTCGAGCCACAAAATATCTCGTAGTTAATTTATAAGCCAATTCATGAAGGATGAGATCATACTCGGGAAACGTTCAACATCGAGTGAGCCTATAAATGGTGCAACATGGCGAGTCGAATGGATATGGATTCATGTGTGAGGATGAGTTGTTTGCATGAAAAACTGAATTGGGACTGATAAAATGACAAATTTAATGAGCGAAGCATGGGTTCATAAATATCTCAACCGAGATGAGTCAAAATGGGATGTCATGAAGGCGGAAAAGCCAAGTTTGAACCGAGCTATACATGTGTTGCGAGGGATAGAATTCTAACAGATGTGTTGAGTCATAAATAAACCGGCATGTGCTCACGAAGTTCTTAAACCAGCCCACCGAGTTAGCTTAGCTCTTTTCATGATGTTGAACTCATGGAAATGAGGATTATTATGTTAAGATATATCTTTTAATCTTAAAAAAATGTGTTACCGATTTCGATTGCGGTGTTGGGAATTTTTGTACACCAAGTTCAAGCTTTGTATGGTGTTGAGTTTTGTGCATCCTTCTCATTTTCATCTAGAACTCCTAAATCCATGAAAATGTTAGTATAGAATTTTTACGTTACTATGATAACCTCTTTTCATGATGTTGTAACTATGGAAATGAGGATTATTATGTTAAGATATATCTTTTACTTATCTATAACTTTGTTTACTTGGGACAAAGGTCATTATAACTTGTGTTTTGCAAAGTGTGAAACTACAGACTTGCTTTTGTATTTGATGAACTCATATTTTTGTTGACAACACACCTTGAATCAATTCCATTGATCCAAGGTATGCTTCGGCCTTCCTTGTGGTCGCTTTGTCGATTTACTTTCTAATTAGAATGAAGTTTGGAACCAGGCTGGAGATTGTTATAAATTTTAAAGAACCTGGTTACAGGTATAATTACTTGGCACCATGCTGCCAATGGAAAGATTCGATTTCCGAATACATACGAATTGTAACGCTAGAAAGTGTAAGGCAGTAAGAGGTTTGATGCAAGTGAACAAGGTATATATATACACATTGATGGAACGTCCCGCAATTATACTAGTTTTGAACGTAAGTCGGTAAAACCTACTTGGAACCTATTAAGTAAAATACTACGGGTTAAGTTCTAACCTATGACCTAATAACTATCCTAGGTGGATTTTAAATTAAAGGGATGTAAATTATTACAAATCCTAATGATTTGCGACCTAGATGGAAACCTAACTATGGACAATGTAACCTAAACTATTGTTAGTCCTAAAAGGGGACCTAGGGATACATGTCAATGAAAGGATAAGGAGGAAGGTTTAAACTTAATGAAGGACTTTAATTGCAGTCCTTGAAGTTTTAAACGCCAAGTTTGGTGGGAGAAAAGAAGTTAGAGGTTTCTAACTAACAATACAACTAAATTTGAAATTACATGCAAATTTGTTTAGAGGGACCTCGCCAAATCTGAGTCGGTGGTGGCATGGAGAAAGAGGGAAAAAGAAGCATTCAATGCATTAATGACCTTGGTTTTGGTAACCCGCCCGCCTTGGAAAGAGGAAAAGGAATTTTGTGGGTTATTGTTGTTCATTTGGGTTTTGAGTTTTTGCTCTGCATTTCTTTTTGTTGCTCTTTTGAGCCTGCAAGTTTGCTTTCGGCCATTTTCAGTTCAACCGCCTCCGAGTGGTTTCTGGGTCTAGTGGAAACATGGAAGAAGTTAAGAGACCTGGTTTAATAACTTGTTGGAGGGAAGAAATTTGGGAGAAGCTCAGCTGTGATCTTCTACGAGCTAACCGAAAATATATAGGCATGTTAGGCTCTTTTCTTTAAACCGTTTTTGCTCTTTGTTAAGCATCTTCATTAAAAGAACTCTACTCTTATAACTGTGTGTTCTTGTAAAAATAAAATGTTGATATGTTTGATGTGATCTCTGGTTTGAGTTGTCATTTGAAGACAAATACGATTTGGGTATTTTCTTGATGCATACTAGAGAAAACGGGTGTTTTCTTTATTGAAATGGTAAATGAAATGAATTCCATCTCTGTTGTTTGAATTTTGAAAGTAATGGGTATTCGGTTTTATCACCCATTATGGGTTTGATTTGATGAAGGCAACAATGATGTGTAAATTGTTTTCTAAGTTTTGTGTGCGCAATGGTTTTGAAAACCGTGAGAATGCTTTGATAGAACTGTTTGTGTGAACTATTTTTCTTATCGTATTACAGTGTATGGGATGTGAATTCTTTTAGGGACAATGGATTTATTGTATCATCCTTACTCTTGCCTAATTTAAAATGATACAATGTCTCCTTATTTGGTTTTGAAACCCATGAATGATTGTTGGGAAATAATTTATTTAAACCTGGAATCAGAGTAACCTAGTTATTTGATGGATGGAATAGAGCGTACCATTTTATTTCTTCTTTGAACTCAATGGTGAATATATATATATATATATATATATATATTTAAACTTCTTCATTGTTTTCATTGAAACTGAACTTGAGTAGATTTCTTACTCTTGTGGTTGAAAAATGATTTCTTTATTTATTACAGTGAAATCATGGTCATATAGCCTTGATGTACACTTTTATTTGTTTCTTACCTAGATGGATGTGTCTGTTTTAGGTAAATAATTATTGGAAACGATTTTAATTGGAAGTTCAGTTGTTATTAATACTAGCAGGACAGATGCAAGATGAATTCTGGAATACCTCCTTGAATGATAGATAGTAAGTTATGAAGACTGAAATAGTCTTGTATAGAAGGAATTACCCTAATGGGATAAAGTCTACATTTCATAAATGTACTACTGGCTAAGTAATTGAGAAGAGGTAATGTGAATCTTCTTCCTTTCATTCGATTATTGACTTTTAATTGCTCTCTCTCTCTCCTTGACTGTTACCTCTAATTGTTATCTCTTCTTGTTTAAATCATCCAGTTCGGTTGTGATTAAATGAAAGAGATTATTGAGTGGGTAACTGGAAGTAATACTTCTTTTCTTTTCTTATCCTATTTGAATTTCTGTTATCGGATATTAATATATTTCACTATTCATTGCCTAAGTAATGCAAATGCATTTTACTTCTATTTTTTTTTCCTTTATAAATAAGAGTACTATGTTGTTTGTTGAATTCTGGAAAGTAACACAAGTTGTTGTCATGATGTATGACTACCTTTCTCTTCTGCATTTGAATTGGTTGAAATTAAGTGAGTGGTATAAAGGTGAAGGAGTTCTGTTTAAAATTTTAGTCAATTCTTTTCTTTTGAATCCCATTTATAATGATGGAATGGAATTGATAGTGATTGCATTAGAAACAATATATATATATATATATTGTATCAGTTCTTACAAATGCTTTTAATCTGGACTATTTAGAGAAAATATTCTTTGTAGTAATTGTCTAAATCTGGAATGAACTCTTTTCATTTTTTTAAGAAAATGATAGAAATGATGATAATTTATCATTATGTTTGTTGTGATTATTCTAGGAAAAGTTGTTAATTAATAGCATTGTCTGATTTTGATGTTAATTATTGAGATTGGGTTGTTAAATTGTTCATCCTTATCGGCAATTAATTCTTAGATGATGTCCATCTCAATTTTGAGACGTTTCATAAAAGCAGAGTTCTTTTATTGAGACAATTAATCAAGAGCACCTCATTTTAATGATAAGTGCTTAATATGCTCAGTTCGATGAACTGACCCATGTAAGTAAATTTTGCAGATGGATTCCATGAGTAAAAATGAAGACATGTTGTTTTATGATGCTTCTTTTGATTAACTAAGGGATGGATCTTTTCTGAGATTTTATTATTCTTCTCCGGGGAAATGGAAAAAGAAAAAGTTGTATTCTTCTTTCTTTTTGAGTTGTTAATGTTGATTGGCATGAATGAAGTCCGGTTGTGTGGACTTGTAAAATGTATAAATTTTAATCTTGAGGAATGAGTAAAAGGGGAAGGTGTGTTATTTTAATGGTTGTACCACTTTGGAACTGATTGAATATGATTGAGAATATAATTTTATTCGTTGAATTGTACTTATTCAAATGATGGTTGTTAGATTTAAAGGGACATAATGTCTATTCTTTACTTGAATACAACTTTTAAGTTGGAACGTGCAATTAATTAATACTTAGGTCAATATGGATTTTAAATTGACATTAGTAAAAGAGTAAAATAAATATGAACTCTTGTATAAATAATATTCGAATTAGATTATAAACTAATGAATATTAATGAAGGGACAATTGAATTTTGTATTCTGATTTCATTAATATTCTTTGGGATGTCTTGTCAAAAGGATATTCGGTAAGAGGAATCATATCTCCTCATAACAAACCTTAACTGAAGTAAGGTTATAGTGAATAAATGAATACATTCAATTGGGAATAGACCTCATTCAAATGATGTCTAATGAAATGGAATCCTGAATTTAAAATCAGTTGCATAATAAACTTGATTAAGCTTAGTAATTTAATCTTACTTCGTTAAGCTGTAGTGGACTGTAAGTCTGAAGCTTTAATTAAAGAACTAAGATGGAAATATGCAATCCTTCGGTAAGGAGGGGTGAATGTATACTAAGCTATGAGACAATTCAAGTCTTTTCTAGCTATGCAATTGTAACGAATAGTGAGGTTAGAGGATCAACACGGTTGCTGAAACTCATTCTTAATAAAATTAAAGTTAAGAATCTAATCACACTTTTAGTTGGATGTGTAACCCTTGATGGGAGGATTCCGTAGGACGTTGGCACATGCCAACTGCAATATGGTGTCTTCATGAAGGCGGGGCCTTCATGATGACACAATGTTGTAGCTGACATGTTACAACACCCTTCCGAATCAAATCATCAAAGTTTACATAAGCTTGGACCAAGTTACTTTGGACCAAGTTAGGAATGTGACCTTGTATACGGAGTGACTCAGGAAGACTAAAGGTAACTAGACACACGCAGTCGACTAGGGTCGAAAAAGTATGTCTGACGTACCTTTAGTCACCACGAGTGCCTCCCTATACTCTTTCATATTGCTATCTTGGGTTAAAGTTTAACCTTGGACAAGAGGACTGACAGAAGTCAGAAAAGACCATTCTAGATAATAGATGAAGTGAGGTGAAGGACGTATTCCATTGATGTGTATAACGTCTAGGAATATGATCATGCTAAGCATGTGAAAATCTTTGGCCAAAGTATCGCAAGTTGTTGGTTGTTGTCCTAATCACCTGGTTTAAGAAGTAGGATTTCAGATGAATATCGGTAATAGATATTCAGATAGGCCTCTTAAATGGAACACTTCAATAACCAAAAATGGTAAAGAGAACCAAGTATACTTAGTATACAATGCATGGATTAACATGAAGGATCGGTAAGTAGCCGAGTCATGAAATGAGAGATCGTTGAAACTCTGAGCCATAAAATGGGAGATCGGTAGTTCTTCGAGTCATTACAACAACATATGGTTATCTATTATATGATTGAATGGCATAGAATGTGTGTTCCATATTATGAATATGCGAATAGAGAAACATTGACCTTTAAAAGTATTGTGTGTTCTAAATTACATCATTTAGAACAGAGAACAATTATTAAAAATTGAAACATGTGTTCTGAATTATGTAATTTAGAATAGAGAACGTTATACAAAAAAAAAAAATTCCTTGTTCTAATGTCTTAAATGGGAATGTTACATCTTGGTATCAGAGCTGAAGGTTACAGCTCTTGGACCTAATGAGTCCACAATTTAATAAGGTTTACATTTTCTTATTGAACAGAAAATGGTTAGAACAAGAGGAAATGCTACGAACAACCCACTACCGGGTGGAGAAGTAGCTACTACCCAAAAACTAGATGAAATCCTTGCTTCCCTACTAGATACGAGAGATCATTTGACTATTTTGGAACAACAAGCAATGGGAAATGAGGAGGAGGAAGAAGAAGATGCTGGTATATTAATGATCAGCCACCTCCTGTGGACAACACCAATGGAGGAAATCATGGGTGTTGATAATAGTAATGTGAATGTTCCTAATCATCCTGAAAATAAAAGGGCAAGATTAGCGGCTGAACTCACAAATGATATAAAGAGAATAAGTCCTCCAAAGTTTGATGGAACTACACTTGGGGACGGGGCTGAAAATTGGCTCAGTGAAATGGAGAAGTACTTTGCAATAAGAAACTTCTCCGAGGAGACCAAAGCGATATGGGGAGCATATCAGCTTTCTCATGAAGCATCATCATGGTGGGACAACCGTAAGGTTGAGTTGAACATTGTCAAACAGACATAACTTGGGATCAATTTAAAAGTTACTTTAGGAAATGATGGCTGCCTCAACTCTTTTTGATCGAAAATGACTGAATTTCAGAACTTGTCGCAAGGAAGGCTGACGGTGACAGAATACTGGGAAGGGTTTACTAAACTCCTTAAGTATGTACCACAGTACCAAGCTGACGAGAAGTTCAGGATATGAAAGTTCATAATGGGACTTAATCCCATCATTGGTGGCGAGGTGGATGTCCATGGTCTGACCACTATGGAAGGAGTTGTCAAAAGGCAATAAGACAAGAACAAAAATTGAGAGCAATCTCTACTCATAGGGAGGAGATTAGGAAGAAGATACCCAACTCTTCTTCATCTCTCACACCTAAAAAGGGACCCTGGAAGAGGTTTGGTATGAAAAAAAAAATTGTTGTGGATAACAATAAGAAAACAGGAATGAACAAACTTGTTACTAGTATGCGGAGCGGCTTTGCAAAAATTAGTGGTAATGGACAAAAGTCCTATGGAAGCCAGAATGATAACTTCAAGGCTAGAAATAAATTTGAGCCTAGGAAGGGGCCCATCGAGGCTATTTCAACTGTGGAAAGGACCATTACATGAGTCACTATCCTTTGAAGAAGGATGATCATGATCAACAACGACATGATACACACTGCGGTGGCTAACAAACAAGCTGAAAAGCAAGTCACACCCATAGAAGTTCTGGTAAGTTATTCGGTACACTTGTAGTCATACTTTTTGATACTGGAGCTACTGAATGTTTTATATCTACTAAGCTAGCAATGAAATTAAAAAGGAAAGCTGAACGAATGGATAAGACATGGATAGTGCATTATGGAAATAATGTTGTCCATACAGAGATATGTGTCTTTTTGGGGCAATCCTTGACCTTCCTAGTTTCTCCATAGAAGTTGACCTGTATGTTACTCCTTTAGGGTCATATGATATAATTATAGGTGTTAATTGGTTGGCGGAACATAAGGCGAAGGTCGACTATTATGAAAAATAGATTTGTTGTTTTGATGACCTCGCAGAAAGCAAAGAATATCATTCAGTGGTGTAAAGCGTGGGGTCAGCAGCTTTAGGAAACTAACAGCTATGCAACTAAAAAGGGCTAAAAATAGAGGTTGCACTTTATGCCATAAGAATGATAGAAAATTGCCAAGGAAGATAATGATTTTATGGAAAAATACCATTGTTAAGAGATTTTAGTGATGTATTTCCAGAGGAGTTACCAGGTCTTCCACCCAAACGGGAGTTTGACTTTGCAATAGAGATCAAGCCAAGAACCAAACCCATATCTAAGGCACCCTATAGAATGACCACCCTTGAGTTGGTGGAACTTAAGGCTTAGTTACAGAAATTTTGACCAAAGGGTTGATAAGACCGAGCATCTCACCATGGGGAGCACCGGTAATTTTTGTAAAGAAGAAGGATGGCACACTTAGATTGTGCATTGATTACAGAATGTTGAATAAGGCAACCATTAAGAATCGATATCCACTTCCTAGGATTGACGATCTATTCGACTAGATGCATGGAGCATCAGTTTATTCAAAAATAGATCTTCGATCTAGATATCATCAGCTGAGAATAAAAGAGGAAGATATTCATAAAACAACTTTTAGAACAAGATACAGACATTATGAATTCACAGTGTTGCCTTTTGGGTTGACGAATGCACCTGCCACCTTCATGAATTTGATGAACAATATTTTTCAAGAATACTTGGACAAGTTTGTGCTTGTATTCTTGGACGACATTCTTATATACTCCAAAAATGTCAAAGAGCATCAAGAGCATTTAAAGGTAGTACTGGAAATTTTGAGGAAGAGAAGGTTGTATGGTAAATTGTCTAAATGTTCCTTTTATGATGCAGAAGTGCATTATTTGGGACATGTTATAAGCAAGAATGGGATAGTTGTAGACCCTTCAAAGATCACAGCTATAACTGAGTGGCTCGCCTAAGAATGTGCATGAAGTAAGAAGCTTCATGGGCCTAGCAGGATACTATAGAAAGTTCGTTAAGGACTTTTCTAAAATTGTTGCACCAATCACTTCATTACAAAAGAAAGATAAGAAATTTGTTTGGAATGACAAATGTGAATCTACCTTTAAAATTTTAAAGGATCAGTTAACTACAACACCTATTCTGACTATACCTGACCCAAATGGAGATTTTACGGTTGTAACGGATGCATCTGGAGAGGGTCTCAGAGGCATTCTGTTACAAAATGACCATGTTATAGCATATGAAAGCAAAAAGCTCAAGTTACATGAACAAAATTATGCTCCACATGACCTAGAGCTCACTGCCATTGTTCATGCACTTCAAATGTGGAGGCATTACCTTCTTGGTAAGCCTTTTGAGCTAAAAACCGACCATCTGGGGTTGAAGTATATTTTTACTCAACCAAACCTGAATGCAAGACAACGAAGATGGTTAGAATTTCTATCTCAGTATGATTTTGATATAAGCTACATTAAAGGCAAGGAAAATAGGGTAGCAGATGCTTTGAGTCGTAGGAAGCACATTTATGCTCTTATAACATTAAGAACTCAGTTTAAAGATGAGGTGAAAAATGTCATGGAATCTGACTCTTATTTTCAGCAAGTTAAAACAACACTTTCTGCAGATCCAAAAGATGTGAAGTATAAAGGATTTCATTTTGATAATGAAGGAATTTTGAGGTTTGAAAACAGGTATATATACCCTTGGAAAATGATTTAAGAAAGAAATTATTAGCTGAATTTCATAATTCACCTTTTCTGACACACCCTGGCATTACGAAAATGCTTGCTGATCTCAAGCAACAATATTTCTAGAAGGGAATGAAAAAGGATGTGATGGAATTTGTGACACACTGCTTGGAATGTCAGCATGTTAAGGTGGAACATATGCATCCCGCCGATTACTGTACCCCCACAACATTCCATAGTACAAATGGCAAGTGATAACTATGGATTTCATTCAAGGATTACCTATGTCTAGGAATAAACATGATATCATCCTGGTTGTCATCGAAAAACTAACCAAAGTGGCACACTTCATTGCTGGTAATTTAAAAGATGATGCACCAGTGTTAGCAAGAAGGTTTGTACATGAAATTTTCAGATTGCATGGAATACCCGAATTGATCATATCGACAAGAGATCCGAGAATGACATCAAGATTTTGGCAAATGCTTAATGCGGCCTTGGGAACTAAACTAAATTTCAGTTCTGCATATCATCCGAAATGGATGGACAAACTGAAAGAGTCAATCAAGTTTTAGAGGATATGTTAAGAATGTATTGCATGGACCAACAGTATAAATGGGAGGAATACCTTCCGCTGGTTGAATTTTCTTATAATAATACATACCACACCTCTTTAAAGATGGCACCTTTTGAATCATTGTATGGAAGAAAATGCGTAACCCCTATACTGGGACAACGGAGAGATAGAGAGGTAATTGGGCCAGAAATCCTTACGGAAATGGAACAACAAATTAAAATGATTCGTGAATGGTTAAAGGAGGCTGCCAATAGGCAAAAGAGTTATGCAGACTTAAAGTGGGTTGATAGGAATTATAAACTTGGTGAGAAGGTCTTTCTTCGGGTTAAGCTGAAAAAGAGTTCTATAACTTTTGGCAAGGCTGCCAAGTTATCACCTCGTTATGTGGGACCTTTTGAAATTGTTGAAATAATCAACCCTGTAGCTTATCGTTTAGCTTTACCTCCTGCTTTATCACAAATGCATGATGTTTTCCATATTTCTTTGCTTAAGAAATACGTATCAGATTTATCACATGTGCTGAATTGGGATTCCTCAGTCCAAGACCCAGGAATAATCATGGTTAAGCCCATTCGAGTGCTGGGAACTCACCAGTTGTACTTAAGAAATCGTGAAGTGAATCAATGTAAGGTCCAGTGGGACCAGTTTAGCGAAGAAAGTGCAACTTGGGAAAATCTCAAAGAAATGAGATCTACTTTTCCATACTTGTTTGATCAAAATTGAATTCAAAAACTGATAATTCTGCCAAACATGGACAATTACTGATCTATTTTATGGTTATCTTAAAACACTGTTTTGAAAATTTAAATTTGTTTTTGGTATGAACTTATGAATGGAAGGATGATAACTGAATTTTGTCCTAAAAACTCTATGAATTGGCTAATTTGATCATCGGACGATGATTCTTTTAAGAAGGGAGGTATGTAACGTCTTGATTTTTAGAAGCTACTATGATAACCTCTTTTCGTGATGTTGTAACTATGGAAATGAGGATTATTATGTTAAGATATATCTTTTAATCTTAAAAAAATGTGTTACTGATCTGAACCCTTGCTTACTGTAACTTTGTTTACTTGGGACGGAGGTCATTATAACTTGTGTTTTGCAAAGTGTGAAACTGCAGACTTGCTTTTGTATTTGATGAACTCATATTTTTGTTGACAACACACCTTGAATCAATTCCATTGATCCAAGGTATGCTTCGGCCTTCCTTGTGGTCACTTTGTCGATTTACTTTCTAATTAGAATGAAGTCTGAACCTAGGTGGAGATTGTTGTAAATTTTAAAGAACCTGGTTACAGGTATAATTACTTGGCACCATGTTGCCAATGGAAAGATTCGATTTCCGAATACATACAAATTGTAATGCCGGAAAGCATAAGGTAGTAAGAGGTTTGATGCAAGTGAACAAGGTATATATATACATGCTGGATGGAACGTCCTGAATTATACTGGTTTTGAACGTAAGTCGGTAAAACCTACTTGGAACCTATTAAGTAAAATACTATGGGTTAAGTTCTAACCTATGACCTAATAACTATCCTAGGTGGATTTTAAATTAAAGGGGATGTAAATTATTACAAATCCTAATGATTTGCGACCTAGATGGAAACCTAACTATGGACAATGTAACCTAAACTATTGTTAGTCCTAAAAGGGGACCTAGGATACATGTCAATGAAAGGATAAGGGAGGAAGGTTTAAACTTAATGAAGGACATTAAATTATGTCCTTGAAGTTTTAAACGCCAAGTTTGGCGGGAGAAAAGAAGTTAGAAGGTTTCTAACTAACAATACAACTAAATTTGAAATCACATGCAAATTTGTGAGAAAAAGGCCTCACCAAACCTGAGTCGGTGGTGGCGTGGGGAAAGAGGAAAAAGTAATGCATTCAATGCATTAATGGCCTTGGTTTTGGTAACCCACCCGCCTTGGAAAGAGGAAAAGGAATTTTTGTGGGTTATTGTTGTTCATTCGGTTTTGAGTTTTTGCTCTGCATTTCTTTTTGTTGCTCTTTCGAGCCTGCAAGTTTGCTTCCGCCATTGTCGGTTCGACCGCCTCCGAGTGGTTTCTGGGTCTGTGGAAACGTGGAAGAAGTTAAGAGACTGGTTTAATAACTTGTTGGAGGGAAGAAATTTGGGAGAAGCTCGGCTGTGATCTTCTACGAGCTAACCAGAAAATATACAGGCATGTTAGGCTCTTTTCTTTAAACCGTTTTGCTCTTTGTTAAGCGTCTTCATTAAAAGAACTCTGCTCTTATAACTGTGTGTTCTTGTAAAAATAAAATGTTGATATGTTTGATGTGATCTCTAGTTTGAGTTGTCGTTTGAAGACAAATACGATTTGGGTATTTTCTTGATGCATACTAGAGAAAACGGGTGTTTTCTTTACTGAAATGGTAAATGAAATGAATTCCATCTCTGTTGTTTGAATTTTGAAAGTAATGGGTATTCGATTTTATCACCCATTATGGGTTTGATTTGATGAAGGCAACAGTGATGTGTAAATTGTTTTCTAAGTTTTGTGTGTGCAAATGGTTTTGAAAACCATGAGAATGCTTTGATAATAGAACCATTTGTGTGTGAACTTTTTTCTTATCATATTATAGGTATGGGATGCTGAATTCTTTTAGGGACATCGAATTTATCAGATCGTCCTTACTCTTGCCTAATTTAAAATGATACAATGTCTCCTTATTTGGTTTTGAAACCCATGAATGATTGTTGGAAATAATTTATTTAAACTTGGAACAGAGTAACTGTTTATTTGATGGATGGAATAGAGCGTACATTTTTATTTCTTCTTTGAATTCAATGGTGAATATATATATATATATATATATATATATATATATATACATATTTGAACTTCTTCATTTTTTCATTAAAACTGAACTTGAGTAGATTTCTTACTCTTGTGGTTGAAAAATGATTTCTTTAATTATTACGGTGAAATCATGATCATGTTGCCTTGTCTGTATACTCTTACTTATTTCATACCTAGATGGATGTGTCTGTTTTCGGTGAATAATTAATGGAAACAATTTTAATTGAAAGTTTAGTTGTTATTGATACTTGCGGGTCAGATGCAAAATGAATTCTGGAATACTTCCTTGAATGGTAGTTAGTAAATTATGAAGACTGTAATAGTCTAGTATGGAAGGAATTACCCTAATGGATAATAGGTCTACACTTCATAGTTGATACTCGGCTAAGTATTGAGAAGAAGTAATGTGAATCTTCTTCCTTTCATTCGATTATTGACTTTTAATTCTCTCTCTCTCTCCTTGACTGTTACCTCTAATTGTTATCTCTTCTTGTTTAAATCATTCCAGTTCGGTTGTGATTAAAGGAAAGAGATTATTGATTAGGTAATCTGAAATATTATTTTTCTTTCCTTTATTATCCTATTTAAATTTTGTTAAAGGATATTGAATAACTTATGATCGCCTTCAGCGCGTAATGAAATTACATTTTATCTATTTTTTTTCTTTTTTCTAAATTGAAGAGTACTATGTGTTTGTTGAATTCTGAAAAGTAACATAAGTTGTTGTCATGGTGATGACTTCCTTTCTCTTCTGCATTGAATTGGTTGAAATCAATGAGTAGTATAAAGGTGAAGGAGTTCTATTTAAAATTTCTAATCAATTCTTTTCTTTATATGAAATTCATTTATAATGATGGAATGGAATTGATAGTGATTGCATTAGAAACAATTTATACATATTTGTATCAGTTCTTATAAATGTTCTAATATGAGATTATTTAGAGAAAATACTTTTTAGTATTATCTAAATATGGAATGAACTCTTTTCTTTTTTTTAAAAATAAGAAGAAATGATGATAAATATCATTGTGTTTGTTGTGATTATAGAAATTGAGTTGTTGATATTAATATTATTATCGATTTTGGTGATTGTTAATTATTGAAATTGGGTTGTTAAAATTGTTCAACCTTATCGGTACTTAACTTTTAGGTGATGTCCATCTCAATTATGAGACGTTTCATAAAAGCAGAGTTCTTTTATTGAGACAATTAATCAAGAGCACCTCATTTTAATGATAAGTGCTTAATATGCTCAGTTCGATGAACTGACCCGTGCAAGTAAATTTTGCAGATGGATTCCATGAGTAAAAATGAAGACATGTTGTTTTATGATGCTTCTTTTGATTAACTAAGGGATGGATCTTTTCTGAGATTTTATTATTCTTCTCAGGGAAATGGAAAAAGAAAAAGTTGTATTCTTCTTTCTTTTTGAGTTGTTAATGTTGATTGGCATGAATGAAGTCCGATTGTGTGGACTTGTAAAATGTATAAATTTTAATCTTGAGGAATGAGTAAAAGGGGAAGGTGTGTTATTTTAATGGTTGTACCACTTTGGAATTGATTGAATATGATTGAGAATATAATTTTATTCGTTGAATTGTACTTATTCAAATGATGGTTGTTAGATTTAAAGGGACATAATGTCTATTCTTTACTTGAATACAACTTTTAAGTTGGAATGTGCAATTAATTAATACTTAGGTCAATATGGATTTTAAATTGACATTAGTAAAAGAGTAAAATAAATATGAACTCTTGTATAAATAATATTCGGAATTAGATTATAAACTAATGAATATTAATGAAGGGACAATTGAATTTTGTATTCTGATTTCGTTAATATTCCTTGGGATGTCTTACCAAAAGGATATTCGGTAAGAGGAATCATATCTCCTCTTAACAAACCTTAAAATGAAGTAAGATAATTGTAAATAAATGAATACATTCAATTGGGAATAGACCTCATTTAAATGACGTCTAAGGAAATGGAAACCTGAATTTAAAATCAGTTGTGGATAAACTTGATTAAGCTTAGTAATTTAATCTTACTTCGTTAAGCTGTAGTGGACTGTAAGTCTGAAGCTTTAATTAAAGAACTAAGATGGAAATATGCAATCCTTCGGTAAGGAGGGGTGAATGTATACTAAGCTATGAGACAATTCAAGTCTTTTCTAGCTATGCAATTGTAATGAACAGTGAGGTTAGAGGATCAACATGGTTACTTGAAACTCATTCTTAATAAAATTAAAGTTAAGAATCTAATCACACTTTTAGCTGGATGTGTAACCCTCATGGGAGGATTCCGTAGGACATTGGCACACGCCAATTTATAATATGGTGTCTTCATGAAGGCGGGGCCTTCATGATGACACAAATGTTACAAAAATGACATGTTACAACACCCTTCCGAATCGAATCATCAAAGTTTACATAAGCTTGGACTTGGCCTCGCTTGGACCAAGTTATGAATGTGACCTTGTATACAGAGTGACTCAGGAAGACTAAAGGTAACTAGACACACGCAGTCAACTAGGGTCAACAAAGTATGTCTGCGTACCTTTAGTCACCACGAGTGCCTCCCTATACTCTTTCATATTGCTATCTTGGGTTAAAGTTTAACCTTGGACAAGAGGACTGACAGAAGTCAGAAAAGACCATTCTAGATAATGACATGAAGTGAGGTGAAGGACATATTCCATTGATGTGTATAACGTCTAGGAATATGATCATGCTAATCATGTGAAAATATTTGGCCAAAGTATCAAGTTGCTTGGTTGCATTGTCCTAATCAAATCGTTTAAGAGTTCGAGATGAATAATATCGGTAATGAGATATTTAGATAGGTCTCTTAAATTAAACACTTCAATAACCAAAAATGGTAAATAGAACCAAGTATACTTAGTATACAATGCATGGATTAACATGAAGGATCGGTAAGTAGCCGAGTCATGAAATGAGAGATCATTGAAACTCCGAGCCATAAAATGGGAGATCGGTAGTTCTTCGAGTCATTACAGCAACATATGGTTATCTGTTATAAGATTGAATGGCATAGAATGTGTGTTCCATATTATGAATATGCGAACAGAGAACATTGACCTAAAGAGCATTGTGTGTTCTAAATTACGTCATTTAGAACAGAGAACAATTATCAAGAAATTGAAACATGTGTTCTGAATTATGTAATTTAGAGCAGAGAACATTATACAATTTTTTTTTCCCTTGTTCTAATGTCTTAAATGGTAGAAGTAGTGTTGTGTTTAGTTTAGGAAGAGGAAGTCATCCTTTTCCGAGGTTGACCTCAAGCCTAAGTCCCACAACTCTAGAGGTGATCCAATGTTACCCAATCACACTAAATGCCCTATTCATCACTTGGTCATTTGGAGGGTACAATGATTTGGTGATAACATGGTTTAAGAACCTTTTCTTTTGCATCCTCCTTAGATATATAGTTTAAATAGGGGTTCAAAATTTTGCATCACACACTCTATCACAAAAAACCAAACCTCACACATCTAAATCACTCATCGAAACATCACCTTACTCCGGTTAAATGATTGGGATTTCATCACCCAACAAGAAGTCATCAGAGACTTCCCTCACCATAAAAACCTTAAACTAGACATATATTTCCTCTTCCTAGGTACCTTGTTATCCATCCCCTTTTATTTTTCACACATTCATAATATAAAAACATAAAAAAATTATTTTCTGGCTTGTCTGATTTAAAATGGAACAAAAATTTCCTTGAATAGTTTTGTAGAAAAAATTTCTATGACCCCATCCAAACCCTTTGTTTCTTCTAGACCTTATTTGAGACCCATCTATGAATACCTTCAACGTAGACCTACCACCTCTCGATCACATCGACCAATGAATCTGCTTCCACCTCCATCATCTTCCATCATGCCTATCCGACTTATTGATCCTCCCATCCAATCTCAACCTCCCCATCATATTTCTACTTCCTAGAAATGAATTTAGTCCTCCCCATGTCATATCCTCGGACAATCATTCCCCAATCCACCACCAAAAAAATTTTCCTCGCCTCCTACATCATATCAATTCAACCCCTTTTCAATCAACACCATACACTAAACATCTTCTCCTACATCTATTTCACCACATTCGTCATCTACCCCTATCTTATATATTATGCCTACGCCCATTCAAGGGTTATCCTTGCATCCACTATACCCACGATCATTCTACCTACCTCTTTAACTTCCACCACCTTTCTTTTATCTACATCTTGTCCTAATATTACCACATCCACATCAACCTTGACTGCACCCACCTCTCTATCCACACCTATCATGTCTAAACCATTGACCATGTCTCTTCTAAGCACACCCATCACTACCCTTATATCTGCTACATCCACAAATCCACCCATGTATACCTTGACATCCTTATCACATATTTCCTTTCCCATGCCTACATCATCCATTTCATCCCAATCTTCTACATCTACCATCCCCACATCTACATCCTTCATCGCATCTTCTCAATCCACATCCGCATCCACAATGCCTCTTCAAAAAAAAAAAAAAAATAGGTATTCATACTTCTCCCACAAAACCCCTCATTTCTACACTAATTTATCCATTACCTATATCTCCCCTTCTCACATAGACCTCATCAATCGAATAATCCAAACACCCCTTTCTATTTCTATAGCCACACCTACTCCCATTATCAATTCCACACCCACATCTACCCCATCTACTTCATTAGACTCTATTCCCCCATTCAAATCAATTCCATCCTTTCATATCATATCATGCTTGGAATCCATACTCATTCCTCTTTACATGTGCTCTTGCCTACACCGACCCTATCAACCATCATGACCACATCTCCATTATCCCCCTCTTCTTCCACACCACCTTCATCATTTAAGAAATATTGGAGAGAACTTAAACTTGCAGCAACTATAGGTGACCCTCTTATCTCATCCACACAACCAAACATTCCCACATCGAACCAATCCCCATCTTCCTTGGAACAAATCATGCAAAAATTACTTCGTCCATCATCCAAAACATCACCTTTAGATCCTCCGATCAAAATATTTTTCATCCCTATCAAGGGAACTCCTAAACAATACAAATCTGAAAACCTTGGCACCCTTCCACAATGGTATTTTTACGTCCCCATAGAAATATCAACATTCCTCCAACCAAGACCAAATCTACATCGTCCATTTTGAGGTCACATCTCTCTATCTTAGGACCACCTCATCCATCATGATCAATAAATAAATCTAAATCCAAACCATATGATTCCCTCTTAGGACTATCTCCTTCATCGACAACACCTCCACCTACCAATCAACCCTAGCCTAAATCATCCACCAATACATCTTCTTCTAGATAACCTAGACCATGGAGTAATCCACCTTTTCCCTCTACATCTACACCATCTCACAAGACCTCTCTTGGTGCCTACATTGAATCATATGCAAAGGTCCTCCAACATCTGCTTTAGAATTTTTCCATCACATTCCCACCTATCAAGTCCTTTGAGACAGAGCCATCAAAATCCCTCACAAATTGATTTTCACTACATATGTGCCTATTATCATACTCTAGGTCATGAATTTGAGCATTGTAAGGCCCTTCAGACTATCATCTATGATCTTATTAAGTGGGAGGACCTCCTTGACGAGTCTCCTTCTCCATCTATTTCTTCATACATGACCCATCCGACTCCTTTTACCATATATTCATCCATTCAACCTCCCGTGTCTCTTCACCTACCCATATCATTCCTCCTAATGAAGGTCCTCTTTTTCATTAATTTGTTTCATCTTGCTACACCATCCCCCTGACATCCATTTCATATCTTCTGACATTCACTATCTTATCCATATCCCTTTAGCTGGGGGAGCATCCCCCCTCTTTTTTCATAGATCCTTCCACCTGTTCTCCCTAATCCATGCATTTTATCACAATGGATCTTTTGATGTTAGGTGGACTTATTTCTAGGATCATTCTACTTCTAGATTTGTTCCACTCCATACTCGACATCACTTCATCTCATCTATCCTATCTTTATCCGATCTTATCCAATTTATCTATCTATCATCTTCTCCTTTTATGACAACCTACATGGCCATATTTGTGTTTCCCTTAGGAGCACCATGGATTTAGCTAGAGACCACCATTGCGGCCATATTTTTTCCTATCCTAAAGGTACCATCCCCTCACTCTAATTCTATTTTTATGACCATTATTCTTGCTCTACTACTCATTTTTGAGGTGTTGTACATAATTTATAATCCGTTATCCAAATTGTCTCATCGAATCTAATCCAAAATTATCTTCAACATACTTGTCCCACTCTTGGGAGACCATTTACTCTCATCCTAAGTCCACTTTTATGGCCATGTTTTTTCTCCCTTGGGGTGCATCACAACCTTATTTTAAGTAACCATATCTTTTTCTTGTTATGGACACATATTTTAATTAATTTATGAGTGGAATGCACAATTTTCATCTTCGGTTGTCTACGGATTTAATCACATCCTACCCTAATGTGAATTTAACATTAGTGACCTCATCATCGAGAATACCACCACTCTAGAAAGGATACAATGGGTAAATTTTACCCCTAACTTGATTGAGCCATATCTTATCATGTATAATTATGGGTTAAGAGCCTATCTTTTAGCCTCCCTTGATGGTAAACCAGAATTGGAACCTCTTAATGCATTGCAATCGTGAGCATTCTTCTACTAGTATGCCTACCAAAGGTGCTCTTAGTCATATTATTTTGATCATTCCTCGATCTTAGCCTCTTTCATCTCTCATTGTGATGATTTTGAATTATGTGGTCTTCTATCACTTCCTAGATGTGACTTTAAATGTGGGCACCATGAATCTTCCCATATCATATTCCTTATGGATAAGTTCTCCCATCTCATTGATAACCCTACAATTATCAAATCCATCACCTTCTTGTTCACATTTTGGAATCATGCAAAGGCTCCAGGGGTGTTTCTTATACACTCATTATCTCCTCCTAAGTGGTCTACTTAGCTAGTCCCACTCTTCCCCATGTAATAAAAAATCATGGATGCTCTTTTTGAAAATCAAAGTTATCAAAAATGACTAATTCCTTGAAGGAAAGTTGTTCATGAAAAAATAAGAAGAGAAAAAACATGCAAATCAAAATCAAATTCAAAATAAAAAAGTAAGAAAAATAGACTTATCCCTCAAGCACGGCTATCATATTATTATTTCCATCTATATATTGTATAAATTAGACAATACCCTCAAAGGATGGCTACCCCTAATGAAATTTGAAGGCTTCCTACATTAATCAACATTCCATTTTATTAGCATCCTAAGAAAGATTCCCACATTGATCAAATTTCTTCTAGCAAACTTCCCACATTGATCAGTTTTCTCTTTCCCCTTCCTAGAGCTAGGGCATAGTTTTAGGGAACACCACTTTTGGAGAAGGGTCAAAGCATATACATGTGTTCCACTTGGTGGCCAAAAATATTTTAAAATCTGATTAGTAAATAAATATTTAAAAATACTATAAAAACTTAAAAAAATCAGGTAAATTCTAGATTCCATACACCTTGGTATTTATAAGCTCTTAAAAATACATGTTTAGTCATTTTATATGTGTTTGGTCATGTTTTGGTTGTTTGACATATTTTTCTTAAGGTACAAAACTATTAAAAAGTGGGACACAATTATATTCTATGACCCAAAACCCTCTTCCCTTGTACAAGTACATCTCAAATCCCTTTGTTATGTCAACATTTGGTGTATGAGTTCATTTCATCCATTATCGTCATGATATTTAGTATCATCAACTATCGTTGGTGGAATATTAACCTTTTTTTTGGTCATGCATGCCTTGCATTACGTAGATCCCCTTTTTTACCTCTAATGCATTTGGAGGCATCTTTTCCTCATACATTCCTCGATATAATGTAGCCATTTTTGCACCTATAGGTCTCCATCGTTGTGTTGCATTCTGTCCTAATCCTATCACATATGTCTTTCAACACATCTTTCTTTATCTCAATCACCTATATGCTATCTATCTATCTTACAACACATTTACTCTTACTTATATTCATCATTAATCACATCCATTCTCAAATTGTTTTCATCACATCTTATCCATATACATTCTAATCATCATGATAAAATTCAAACACAAAACATATAGTCCTAATCCTCATTAACACATCACACATTTATATCACCATTTTATCCATACACATATGCATCCAAAATAACCATCTAATCATACATTTATTTCACCATCATCATCAAATATAAAACAAACATGTGTTAAAAAACCATCATCATCACATCTAATCTAAAATCCATCATCACGACATATAATATAAAATCATCATCACATAAAATTAAATTCATCACATCACATAATGAATACATAATAATCCATGAAAAAACCATATACAATATATATATCAATACATCACTGCCCTCTAACGGGGCTCTCTTAAAGCAGAGATGCTATCAAAATATATGAAGTGTATATTTGAGGCTCTCAAGTCCTCTCCTCCTAGGGCAAGTACAACACCTGATCCCTACGCATCTCTGCCACCCTCGTGGCCTCCCTCTACTCATTGTGGTTGTGCCACACTCTCTTTGTTCTCTAGATTTCCTTTCTCCTCATGTTGTTATCCTCTCGTAGGTGCTCTCGGTAGTGTAGTTTCTTGGCATCTTCTCGAACAAGATCCCCTCGTAATATCTAGCCTCTGTGGATAGTTCTCTATAGTTATTCATGGAAATCATTCTAGGAGGTGCTACCTGCCTCGACCCCTATGGAGCTGTCTAGGAAACACTCACCGAATATGTCACGAAATGGTAGAAAAATCTCTAAAATGGGCCTTGTAGGCCTCCTCTATTTCTCGTTGCGGTTTCTCTCTGAATAACTCGGTCTCACTCATGTGTGACCGCATCCTACTATTATAGAGTTGTGTCTCTCTCTACCCTCATCTTCTCTAACACAACACGCAAGCATGCCACATCCGCGGACTATCCTACTCCACCATCTCCACCTCCTCTTGGGGCCACCTCTACCTTAATCTCCATCTCCTCCTCCTCATCTCCACTTTCCATAAACACCTTAGTTTTCCATATAGCATCCATCCAGGTCCACCAAACCCGACCTCGACTACAACATCATCATCCTCATCCCATGGCGCCACCTTCTCCTCCACCGGATCAGCCATGATAGGACTCAATAGGTAATGTTTGGACGAATCTAAAGGATCATCTCACCCTATTGTACAAAAGGATCATGAGGAACCGTCTCAAGGACTCCAAAGTTTCATCTCACCCTATCGAATCAAAACCTCGACCATCTTTGGTCGTCTCCCCTACATCCACCTCATCCTCCTCATACCTACCAACTCGTGTGTCTATACCGTGCCATGCGGGAGATCTTAATACGGTCCGCCACCTAATCTGCTCTACATCCAACTCTATAAGTTGTTCTACATACCAGTCCACCCTCCTCTTACTCTTGTCGCCAAAGGCCTGATCAGCCCTCCATCTCAAAAATCATACCTCTAACTGAATGTGGTCCCCTATGACCCACAAGCCCCGTGTGGATGAATCACTACTATCTTATCATATGCCCAACAGTGTAATAATAAACCTACATCAAATCCTAACCTCCTCCTTGCTCTGTACATGGAAATCTCATGGTAAACCTGAGCCAACAGAGTAGTCCCAAACAAAAACATGGTCTGGTGGTCCACAATGTTTGCCACTACATCGCTAATGCCCATGGAAATCGAGCCCCACTAGAGTCTATAAAATAATAGCATGACACGTCCATTATCACCATGTAGATTAAATAGTTGTGCGATAACCCAAACTCATATCTAAAATCATATGTAAAATCCTCTAAATAAAATCTGATGTGGGGTGCATCAGATCCAAATATCTATGTCAACACTATGAATCTCTCCTCACTTTGGTAATGGGAATTATCTTATCCCCTGTATATCGGAAATTTAATAATCCGATATGCATCCTCCAGGTGACTGACTTTCATCTCCCTATACTAAACAAAAATTTCCTTGTCTATCGATCTCATCTCTCCACCAAAGTATTCATAAGCCCCACATCCCGTGGGATCCTCTAATAACACCTAAATCCTTTAACCCCACTACTCTGCCCAAGTGATCCGACTTAGCATTTGTGAAATCTCCTCTCGATCTTATGATTTAGAGAAGGCACTCTATCACTCAAATATAAAATTTCTCTAGCCTACAATCATAGAAAAAACATACATGCATTAGATTGACTATACAAAATCACATCATAATCCATTAAAATTCATCAAAATCTAGTACAATCTAAAAACCTTGATCCTAATCCATTAAATTTCATCCAAAATTCAATCTAACCCTAGCTTATCCAATCCTACCCCGATCGACACCAACCCTACTTGGGTCGATGTGTTTTGGGGGTCAATCGACGCGCTTTTAGAGTTGGGTTAACGTTGACCCACTTGGTTCATCAAAGAAACACCCCGACGTCATCCACTTTTTGTAAAAAATTCAAAATAATAAATATAAAATTTAATTTAATTAAAACTAGCATGTTTTTTTAATTCAACATCCTCCGCACCCTCCGCACTTCTTCAGCTTTAGACATCTTCCATATCTCGCTTCTCTCTTTAATCACTCTACTCTCTCTTGTTAACTTCACACTTGAAAAATAGCATTGTCGACCGACCCTCGGGATTATATAGCCATCGAATTAAGGTCACCATCGACTCATTTAGGTCGCTATCGATTGCACATAGTTGTCATCATCGATTCCCTTGGAAATAATTATTTTGGGATTTTTCCCCTTCCTTGCATCCTTTCCTAGGAATTTTCTATTTTTTTTACCGTTAATTCCACATTTTTGGCCATAATCATTTTCCCTTCGAGAATTTTTATCCAACATTCAAACTATTCCTCCTTTGGGCATACATACTTTCTAAGTCCACATCTCGTGGCCATATCTATTTTTTCCTTTGGGAATTTTAATCCTATCATACTCTCTAAATCCACCTTTTGTGGCCATAATCACTCCTCTTTTGGGAATTTTTAATTCACAATCCTATCTAATCCATGCACGAAGTCCTCCTTTGAGGCCATATTCATTTTCCCCTTTAGGAATTACATTCATCATATCAAGTCCACTCTTGTGGCCATATTCATTTCCTTCTTAGGGGCACCATCTTCTCGTTCAAATTCCATCTTTGTGGTCATACTTTCTCCACTCGAGGCATATTGTTTTTACCTTTTTTCCTTGATGGCCATACTTTCCTATTTGGGCATATTACTTCATCACTTGTTTTTTCATTTTTCCATCTTGACCTTTTTCTTTGTGTCTCACTGGGCACCATACCTTTCATCCTCATCCCTTGTGGACACATACCTTTTTTCTCGATTCCTCATGTACGAAGGATTTTACAAACATTTTACATTTAGTTGCGCATAATTTGATGTTTTTATATGACCCGTTGATCGTTGTGGTTTGCATCCATACTGCAGGGTCTTCACCCATTCACTAGTCATGAGAAAATTATAGCCTCGTCTCCCGTGAGACCACAATTTTCCTTTACCGATGTGATATTGGAGTCACCGCCATAGTTTTTATTCATATTACGATTCCTTTTTACTTGGGGCATTTTGCCTTGGTAATCATTTTACCCATTTTTAGTTACCCACCCACCCTTTATCATCTACCTTTTCCAAATGTGACATCGATTTCCCTTGACATCATCAATTCCCCATTTGAGGAGAAGCTCATCATCTACCTTTCATCAATCCTCATCATACCTCATTGTTTTTGGCCTTATGGTTTGCTAATCAAAACCACTCAACGAAAAGGGGAAAATGTAGACACATAAATTCGGTATCTATACCCTTGATCACTCGCGTGCACATATTTATTTAATTCATCCCCTTTATTTAATTAAATGCCCATCCAATTCCCATTAATTAATCAAGCCACATTAATTAATTAATTAATCATTTAATATCTTACATGCCCAATTATCCCATCCATATTAATATTTATTCCTATTAATTGATTAATTCATATTAATTAATTAATACCCATTATCTTTCCCCAACCAACCTTCTATTTAGGATGTTTTTATCCTAAATCCATCCCCTTGCTTTTCTAAGCTTTTCTCCCATCTATTTTTATGCCCTAACTACCCACAATTTATCCCCAAGCAATCTAATCCCGCCTACATGATTTAAAGCATCGGTCAACTCTTAAAAATCTAAAATCACAAAATCTAGTCCCATTGGGAAAACTTTCCTGTAACTGTGGCGACCCATCCCGGTCATTTTCAACCTTATAAAGGGGTAAGTGCAGGGAAGTTGATGGAAAAATATAGGGTCATCCGTGGACGTCATATTGCAAAAACAACGAAGTCTCAACTTGTAGGGATTATTAAAGCTATACATGCACTCTACATTAGAAAAATTTATATAAATATGAATCGTAGCATTCGAATCTAGTTTCTAAAATAATAATTTTTGTAAAAAATAGATAAGTTTAGCTATATTAAACACTTAAAATTATATGACTTAATTTTTTTTTTTTTGAAAAAACTTATAAGATTGTAGTCCGTTTGCCCGCATTTTGGATGACCAAATCTTGTTATTTTTTTTTCCTTTGGTGAAACGTTAGATGTAGTTGTCTATCTTGGGATGGATTTTATTTTGTATTTTTTTTAGCAATATTTGTTTTTATGATTTTTTCCGTGAAAGTGGTCTAAAAATATTTAGAAAATGGAGCGCTTTCCGTTTGCCCGCCATAACTATATCAAAAAATATCAAAATCAATTTTTTTTAAGGTGTATAGAATTTTTCTATGCTTGGGATGGTATAAGTTTTATCATATTTTGATAAGAGAAACAAAATTTACAGTCTTAAACGTAGACATGAACATTCACGGGAAAAAATGTCTTAAAGACCTATTGTTAGTAAGAAATTATAAAATGATATTTATCTTATTCTATTCACTTTAAAAACAATATTTCTACAAAGCTAAGAGTCTACCCTATGTGATGGCACCATTTTTGTGAAATATTTTCAGTTTTTTAGCATGGTTCAAGTCTTTGGAAGAGCAGATTTGAGGTTTTTTGACCTTTTGCACTTCATAATGACCTTCCATAGCTTTGGTTGGGGAAAAACAAAGATTTTCCGAGGCTTAGGTTCGAAGATAGATCTGCGATCGCAGTTTTTTTAACAATACCGTGAGCGCGCTTTATAAATCACACTCACGGTTTATAAAGCACGCTTGCGGTTCATAAATCATATTTACACACATCCCAATGTCTGAATTACCATGTGATTTTTACTCTCTGACCTTACCGTATGAATTACTATGAAATTCTGTCTTTTTCCAGCACATTTTTCTTATCACCTGAAGCAAAACATCATGGGAGACAAAAACGAAGTCAAAAAAGGAAGTCATTAAGTAAAAAAACACCAAACGAATTAGAGGCCAACAAAATTGAAAATGCTGAGTGAATGCGAAAAACTTTGTGAATCTAGAAGAGGTTCATCTTCAATCCCAACTATTGTAAGCAATGAAGAACTAGGTAATGTTTCTACTGTCAATGTTGAAGTTGAATTAAATACTCGTGATGAAGAAGTTTTTATCACATGTTGAAGAAGAATTAAATACTCATGATGTAGAAAATGTTGAAATTGAAGGAGACAATGAAAATGTGAATAAGGAAATTCATGTTGAAATCAGTAGACAAGCAAAATTTGACAAAAACACCTCATAAAATTTTACATAAGAAACCTAATTTTTATTGAAATTGATGAAAACATTTTGAAACCAATGTCGACAAACTTTCTCGAACGACAAATCGGAAGAAAAGCCATTTGAAATTTGGGATAATCATTTTGAAATTTTAAATGATTCCCAAAGATGTCGATTGTTGGTTAGTTTGATGAAATTGATTAAAATGAGACTTATATTAAACACCTTAGGATTGATGACATCTAACATACGTGGTCAAACCTCTAAATTTTTGAAAACCTTCATGATGCATATCACATTTTTGGTGTCAAGAGACACACTAGGGATAGTAATATTGTGCATCGTGTACTTGCTACTAGTGTTGTAAGTGAATCAATAAAAAAATAACGTTTGATTACGAAAACAAGTCGAATGTTGCAAGTTAATCGAAAAAATTCTAATGAAAGCAATTGAAAGATGTAATATCCTTCAATCACTCAATAATGTCAATGTTTGGGCATTTTCGCTAGAGCACCGCGTAAAGACAAAAATAATTTTGATGCTATAAGAGAAGTTGTTATTAAATTTTGGCATGATAACACTAGAGTTTCACCTAATACAAGAGATGTTATAAAACGGAGAGTTGGTTCTACTAATCGTGAACCACATCCAAAGCATTTCTTAGATATGACTCAAACTCAATTTTTTCATAAGTTTGAACAAGAGAATCTGGAAATTAAAATTAGTCAATGTTTTTGAAATGTTGAAACCATTCTATGTGAAAATCAACCATACTCGCACCACTTGTTGTAGGCAACATGTTGAATTTACGATGCATTATGCTAAATTTTTACGTATTCGTTCTATTTTCATTACAAACTATGTTATCCGAATGTGGTGTTCAAGTTCCACCAATATCTTCTACGGATTTCATTCCTACTATATTTTGTGAAAAGAAGTTGGACAATTTTTTTATAGTCAGGATTGTTTAGATGGAAGTTGTAGTACATGCGGCGATTACCTAAATTGGAAAGTTACATCCATGAGAAAATTGAAGGTACAATAGGACATAATTTAGTTGAATTTGATAAATATAAATCAGTTGCATACGAGTTGAAATATGGAAAAGAGTCAAAACGGTGTGAGCTAGTTATAGAACAAATGCCCATTTTTCAATTTATGAGAAAATTTAAGGATGAAATTATTTATGAGTATGCGAGGCATACACATAGAGCTCGATGGTTGGATGAACAATTCAAGCTATGCAAAGACACATTTCCTATTGATACTATTTTTTCAAAGGTGGTCGATTTTGCAGAGAATTACACATTTCAACCATAAATGGAGGTTCAATCGCAATATTACAACTCAGTACAAGTTGTCATTTTTGTGCATATAGCATTTCTACATCCTCCTAACAAGATGCAGAGAATGATTGAAATTTTTAAGAGAGTACTACTTTTATATCAGTGATGATTGTACTCATTCTACTGAATTTGTGCAAGGGTGTTTCCAGTTATTTTATGGAAACTTGTCTGATAGGGACATCCACTTCAAACAACATTATATATGGTCAGATAATTGCACGTCTCAGTTTAAGAATGCACGAATGTTTTATTGGATGAGCAGAATGCATGTCAAGATGGGTGTGCAAAATATTTGGAGTTTCACTGAGGCTGGAAATGGAAAAGGAGAGCATGACGGTGCAGGGGCATGTGTGAAAAGAGCTCTTGCAAGAGAAGAGTTGAAGTACAAAGATGGTGCTAAATTAAAAGATGCAAAGAGCATATTGGAATGGTGTATTGACAACATGGCCCGAGGTTCTCAAGAAAATTCCACAGTTTGCAGATATTTTTGGTTGATAGAGGAAAAACATATTGCTAACTACGAGGATTGTATGACACTCACTGGGTCCAGTGATATGCACTCATTTTGTAGCTCAGACGCTACTTCGTGGGCCGTATGGACAAGAAATTTGACATGTTTTTATGCATCTTGTATCAAATTTTTCACTGCTAAGTGTGATTCACAAGAATGGGTGGAAGGATGGATTTGTAGGCCTCTAACTCCGCTTCCTAGTTATCAACCTCCACAAGCATTACAACTTGTTTCTGCAGATGAAGTTACAACATCCAAGGACTTTGACGAAATTTTGATTTTGGTGTGACAAGGTATTTATGGTTATTTATTTAATTTTTGTATTGAGTTATGTCCATTGAAATTTTAATATGTAATTTAAATTTGAGTTGTTCAACCTTTGTTTTTTTGTAGGACATGTGTTTGCAGTAATTGCGACAGAAGACAATGAAGAAGGAACAAACTATTTCTTATGTCGTTGCATCAAGGAAAGAAAGAAGTTGACTTCTCCTATTATAGATGGCGAAGATATTGAGTATCCTACAGGGTCAGTGGTAGTTACTGAAACTTGGCTTCAACGGTATCCATTAAAAAACTCCTCTGTTTGGGTGTTTGAAGACTTTGAGACACACAAAAAAATACTCTTATATTCACATCTAGTTCTAGCGACAAATATTCAGTTGTATAGATATCGAGGAAGACCTAATAACAAGATTCTTTGGAAGGTTCGAGAGTCAGATCATGAAGCAATCTTGTCTGCTATTCAGAGTAGATCCGATCCTGATGGTTCATTGGAATGAATTTACAATGCTCATGTCTGGTATATATTTAATTTCAAGTTTCAATATATATATATATATATAATTTTTTTAGTTTAAAGATCTAGATTTAAGTTTGAATATATTTTATTTTAAATTTGTGTATTTTGTGTGTCATGTATATAGATAGTATATGGTTTTGATTTGAAACTTAAATTTCTATATATATATATATATATATTATTTAAATTTATTTAAAATTTACCCGTGAAAGACCAATATCGGTGGCTCCAGTTCCAAAACATTCCCAAAGATCTCATCTATAGAAAAGAAATCCTGTGAACCAGCAAATGATGTCTCGCCTGCAGTGCATACAACACCACATGATCCACAATGGTGTGGTGCACTAGAACTAGCATCTCCACCAACATCACCGGATGCAATCTGGGTGCTATGTTGGGTGAGAGTGTCAGTGAGCTCCCTCAATGCATACAATGTATCAATCTCCACAACCTCCTTCACTGTAGGAGGGATAACTGAAGGTAGTGGGTGTTTTGGGGCATGGGGGATCTTAGGTGACCTACGCATGCACCAGTCCGCTTTGTGCGAGAGCCACCTCCTCGACCAAAAAAAGTCTAAAAATTCAAAATAATTCGGGACCTCATTGAGCATGAACTCACAATATAATTTCTTCAAAAATAAAGAGGAACCTCATTGTTGTTGCATGGTGGATAATCAAAACCATCCACCATCAGTCCCAAAATTGTTTTTGATTCTATCATCATGGCACCAATGGATTATGAACCATTTCTAAGTAACTGCGCAGGGGGCATTGGTTCTAGGGTCGGTAAATAATGCGCAAATGAGGTCTTTTCCAATTTTTTTGTCTTTTACGGCTGCATGGAATAGTTTATCCGCATACCACCACCTACAGTCACTTCTAAAGGTGTTCCATCTATGTGTTTGGTTGGTTGCAAAACTTGACTTCGCCAATCAATGTTTGCAATGTATTAGCTAAAGTCATGTGGGATGGATTTGTAGCATGATTTTGTCTTATAGTTTGAATTAGGTTCTCAATGACAATTTTATTTTCTTGGATTCTTCCAATGATATTATCTTGTGTTCCTGTTGGCTCAGTGGGGACAGAAAGAGCCACAGGAGGTAGATCTATGTTTGGAGGAGGGTTTTGAGGAATGTTCGGAGGGTTTTGAGGAATGTTTTGATGGTTTGCACGATTTCAAGCTTGCCACCAACTGATAAAACAAGAAAATTGTATACATAAACAAACATTTCAAAAAACCCATGAAAATGCAAAAAAAAAACCTAAAATGCAAAAAAATGATTACAATCGGGGACTTACCTCCTCGTCTTGGCGGCATGGTTGAATCTATCGCTATCTAGAAGTCCGATGAGCAATTTTGAGATAGTATTGAAAGCGCGAGTGAAAAACGTTTAGGAAAAGTCGCGGTTCGAAATGAAAAATGAGGAAAATAACGAGTCGCGGGACTGTTAAATTTTGTCTCAGAGTTCCGCGATCGCAGTTTTAGGTTCGGTAATTACCGAACCTAGAATTCAAGAACCGCGATCGCGGTTTTACGACCGCGATCGCGGTTTTAAAATGCGATCGCGGTACCTTTATTTCAGGTTTTTATGTCCACGGAATTGTCCACCAACTTCGTGCACTTACCCAAAGCTAGTATTTTCTTTCCAAATATCGTCATATGTATGCAACCTCGAGCCTTCTTATGACCTGATCATCCTTCCTCGTGCTTGAGAATTATTGAGATGTTTACATACTTTCTAAACATCCCTTTGGCATGCTTGCATTGCTCACAGTCATCCTTAGTGATATTTTTCATCGTCATTATCTCGATTTTGGTATATATATATATATATATCATATTATTGTATATTCTTTGTTCCTAACTTTTTTAGGTACAAATAAAAATTTGTAACATCTAGGAACACTCAACAGGCGTCCTCCTACATGCCCCTTTGAATGCGAGGTTACCATATTCATCCACTTATCCTTGGCTTTATGTTTCTCTACGATACATTCGTTGTCGATCACTCCCGGTCATTGTTGATTAGGGCCTGTTCATCCAATAATCTATCCAAACTTTCCATTCCTATCTTTTTTTCTACCTCTATATCTCTGGTTCTTTTCTACACATCCTCTCATAATACTTACAGACCTTTATCAATTTACAGATTGCACTCAAACCTTGTAGGTCTGCATATTTTATTTACAGGTTCAAATCCATCCTCCTAAGTCATCGTTGACCTTCCAGCGTACACGAGTGCAGGTCGCCATCGACCTAGACCAGGTAACACTTAATTTACAGTTATTTCAGTCATATCAATTTCTAGATCAGTTTTAATCATTTCTCAGATTCAATGATATTTTTGTTTCTATATGTTATCTATTGTTCTTGCTTTATTTCACTCTTTCTAAACAATGGGGGTTGACATCCGTGAAAGGAAGCCAAAAGATGCTTGGAACTCGCATTGTTGTGTAACACCCACATAAATCTATCTAATCCATATTCACAACAATTTTGCGGGGATATCAAGTTGCGGTGAGAATCAACCATTTTGCACCTATATCCATCGCATCACACATCGAGGTAACATAAACCCTCCAACATTTCTTAGTTGCTAGTTGCTTTTATCACTAGTTCATTTGTTGATCGGTGAGGAAGTTTCTTGTCCAACACTATGGTAATCACATAAAATTGTGAAAGCATTAAATCTCTAATGAAATAGTTAGTCAATCCTTTCAAACCAACATGTACATTAATAATAAAATATATTTGTATTCATTTCTAATTTTAATTTTTGCAATGTATCGCTGACATTAATGAAACTAGATGAAAATGAAAGAATGAACAATATCAATAGAATATATAAAATGAAACTGGAAGATAATTTAAATTCAACAAGTTCTTATGGGTAGAACACATTTATTCGCCATATGGTAAGAAAATAAATTGTATCTTTGAAACTATAAGTATAAAAGAGCATACAAATAAACAAATATACAAAGCTAAATTTAAGATCAACATATTTCCTTTAACAAGAATCCACATCCACATCCATATCCATATCCATACCTGGTAAAAAAATGATACCCATACCCATATCCATTTCCGTAACGGGTAAATTAATTATAGTTTATGTATATTTTATTCTTGTTTACCTACGTGCACGTAACAACCTTGAAATGTGTACACATTAGTCTTCAGAATGCTTACACGCTCAATGTACTTCAAGTTATTTCTACAATTCTTACGCATGCACATAGGCTTAATTAATATTCAAATATCAACTGCATTTTAAACTTGTAGAAATATTTAAGTTTCATAATTGAATCCAAAGAAAAATATTTCAACACGAGTAAGAGTTATGTAAAACATCACCTTGCATTTGTGAAAAAGCTCGGACTGATGAAACCCAGGAAGTATTTTATTTGGTTGAATTAACCTTGCACACAGTTGTACAATCCCATTACTCGGATACAAGAGGTAAAATTTATAGAAAGTCTTTTAAAACTTAGAAATGCAGCACAAAAATCCATTCTTAAAATCAGCTTTCCAAAATAATGAACTGCGACCCCATGACATGTGGAAGTTTTCAATAGTTAAAAGACAAGAAAATACTCAAAAATAGAAATCAATAAAAAACCTAATTTATCTCCTCTTCCTAAAGAAAAACTATAGTCTATTTCTAAAATTTTCACTTCTATGTCCGCAGTTAAAGAATTAACGATCAACAAATGAGATTAAAGAAAAATATATATATTTTTTTATCTTTTAAATTTTACTATCAAGCATTAGTAAAAAGCAATAAAATTATACATGGTAAAAAATGATTTGATTTTTTTTTTTAAATATTTTTTTGACGAAGAATATATAGTTTCCTTCGAAAGGATAATAAAAACCAAAATACGTGGCTATTTGAATTAGGTTTAAGTTAGGTTTAGGAAATTATAAATAATAATATTTAGATTATTATGGTAGAAATATTAAAAGCCTCTAGGATATAAGTGAATAAGTTAAGTTAATTTTTACGAATTATATTTTATAGGAAATGTTTTATTTTGTGAATAGGTCATATATAATTATAATAAATAATGATATATATATATGGATAATTACCTATTTTACTATATAATTGTTAGCAAGAAATTTTTTGGGTGGACAAATCTATGGGTTTCTTGCCAATGCTATGGTAATCATAGTCCCTCTACTTATACGGTGCAACTCCATGTTTATATGCACGATGAAATGGGTTGTTCTGATGATCTTTTGATTAGGGATCCAGGCGGGGAACTCCATTGACCCTACGAAAAAAAGCTTGCGAGCTTACCCATAAGAGAAAAAATTGCTTGGAGAGCGAGAAAGGGAGTGAGAAATAAGAAAAGAGGGATTAACGTTATAGGTAGAAAATCAGAGTCCTGCAGTTAACTTGTGAGGTTACTGTACGATGGAAAAGTGAGATGCAAGCATGGGAATCTACAAGTACCTTTTCCTTGTACCCGACCTCCCGAGGTCATGTCGAGACAGTGGTGAATGTTGAATGCGAATGGATATGGACAAGCTAATCGGGTAATCTTAAATCCTCAATACGCAATAATGGAATCTGTGAATCTAAGGCAAAGAAGGCCCTCCTAACCTGGATTGGTGTAATGGTTCGTTCGGATATAATGGTTGCTCGAAGGCTCTAATCAATGTCGAGCTCTGCCGAGATCCTATTTCTTGGTTGTTGGATACGTGGGAAGTGACCTGTGGGAGCTTCGTATATATCTCTAGACAAGGTCATAAAATGGTGATGGGCGATTTAGTGGATTTATAGTTAACTATGGGTGGTTTTCTGGTCTAGCCTAGAAAATATTAGATTGATTGGCCTCTATGTTTAATACGGAGAACTGTACTATAATATCTAGTGGAAGTGGTGACGATCTAAATACTAGTGTTCGCAAGCCAGTGTCAATACTTAATTGATTCATAGGCCCGTTGGGTTGTGGGACTTAGGGATCACAACCGTGAGTTCGTGGTTGTTGTGGACCTGTTATGGTCATGTGAAGAATCAATCCCTTTTCCCAACTTTCCAATAATCATATTCCTTTTCATCCTCTACGTTTAGAACTAGAAGTTGTATGATTTTCTCGGAGTACCTAACAGGTGTTCTAGCAACTTGAATGCGTAGGCCAGTATCTATGTCAACGAGGAGGTCTCCTGTATCGGGTTGTGGAACCAAAGGATTATAACCAAATGTTTGCTCTCGTTCGAATCCTTGCACAGTCATTCAGATGTTTTGTCAAGGAAATCTATAGTTTGGATGGTTTGACTAGAATGTGTAAGCTTTGTTGTCTTCGATGTTTAATCCTCTTAGTTGCTCACTAATTGCTTGTAAATTTGTCGTTGCTCGAAAGACCTGTATCCTGAGGTCCTGATCTATATCATCTAATGTTGTGGGTAGATTTGGCTGAGGCACTATAGGTTCAAATATATACTCTCTAGGCTCTCTGGGTCCTGTGATTGTCATATAAAATGATTCAACTTCTAACTAACATTAATAAACTGACTACGAAAGAGGTATTACACTATGTAAGAATTCTTCTATTTTTATATTTTTCAATGACGTATTTCAATGAAATTGAAGAGCAGCTACTCTAGTATATTTATAAAATGGACAACTAATCTAGTAACAAAATAAAAACAAGCAAAGTAGCCTACTGGCTATGGCTATCTCTGCTGTAGTTGTGATTTTATCCTAAATATCTAAGCAACTAAATATATTAAATTGAAAGGCTCTCGATCCTACCTTAGAAGTGAGGAATGAATCACAGTTTCTTAGAAACTATCAATCCCCACAGCTTCCCCGGTGATATCGAGAGTGAAATTTTAATTGAAATGAAATAATTCACTACTCTATTTGATATGTCGTAACTTAGAACTTTGATAGCTCAAACACGGCGTTTACGAATGCGGTGGTAAATCCGGTTGTGTGTGATTTCATCCCCTCAGTGTGATCTCCTCATTCCTTTGTGTCCTCATGAATCTAGAAAGTGTGTATATGATAGTATCAATAGAAGATAGCATTCGAACAATGGCAGCTTTGGATATAGACCGAATACAATGTGAGTAGGAGAGAGATAACACAAGTGAACAGAGCTTGAATATGTAATTCCTAGTGGGATTTATTGCGGGAATACAACACAAGTGTACTAAGAGTTTCATAAACTATCCTTGTCACAAAAAAAACCTATAAATTTTAATGGATTCTAGTCTAGAAATGAAGCTATTCTATGTTAAACTGATTGTATGTAGTAGTAATGAAACAAGACTTGAAACAAGAAGATGATATGACCTCCAAAATGCCAACAATGGAAGCAAAACCTGAAACTAACATAATTCTAAGCAAGGAATTGAAAAATTGAGCAGAGAATTGAGAGGATGAGGAGCCATTTGCTTGAAAACAAGCTGGCTATTTATAACCGATGCATTTACTAGAGGGTAACTCCCATTTGATCTCTTTTACTATAAACAAAGGAAAAACACTATTCACAGGGAACCAAAAACATTAATGCAAGCCAAAGTTGTTGAAGAAAGCATGTAAATTTGAAGATTTATGTTTGACGTGATTGTCGGAGGAATCTGGAAAATGCAAACAAAACCGCCACTCATGCGCGGGCGGTGAGTTATGGGACCGCCGCCTGTCTTGGGTGATGGTCATGGGACCGCCACCCAAACAGGCGGTGGTTCCGTCACTGAAGACAAAATGCAAGAAGAAAGGGGAAAAAGGGGCAAAACCAAGCATGCGGAGGCTGAGCGGGGCATGCGGGATACAAGCGTATACATGGCGAGCCTTTCTAGATTCCGAACACCTTACAAGGAGATCTGTATCATCATTGGGGCATGTGTAACATCGTTCGGTGGTGCAGTACCCTAAAATTTTGGGTACGTACATATTTCCCCCTCGGAGAAGCATCTTAGCCATGAAGAGGCATAAAATGGTGGATCCGAGTATGGTGGTCCCGAAATGGGGAGTTGGGAGCTATACCTGACACGCCCATGTGTTGGAAAGTCACTATCCAAGATCCCGCTACCTGTAAAATGAAAAAGGGGACTCAAGTGCAGATAGATAAAATAAATTGAGAAATAAGGCTGAATTGATATGAGAAGAGGACTTACCATCTATGCGGGGTTTATAACTTACCTTCATCGGTACTCCATCCCTACGAAAGACATTCAAAATCAAATTAAGAGGGCTATATATATAAAACGAAGTCATTTTACTATTCATTTGTGTGGATTGATTTGATAGATTTTGAGCTCTAGGACCCACGGTGATGGTTTTTGACGAGAGTATAGTCAAAATGTTCGTGGTGAGATAGCGATCATGCCTCCGAGAGCGGAACATCGACCCGCGAAGTCTCAGGTTAGTTCTTCTCGATTTATTGTTTTTAGACCTAAAATGTGGAAATGATGAAATCTTTCTCTTGGGGGATCATTTTTGAAAATGTTAGTTTTAAACGTGTCTCTAGGGGGCGTCCATAGGGTAGGTTTTCATTTTAGCAAAAATGGTGTATTTGCTTGTTTTTAAGCATTTTTAGGGCTTATGACCCGTTTAGGTTTGCGGACAGGACCGCCACCTGTGTAGGGTGGTGGTTATGGGACCGCCACCTTAGAAGGCGGCGGTGGTTATGGAACCGCCACTCTACACAGGCGGCGGTCCGTGACAAAGTGGAAAAATAATGCTTTACCTTATCTATTTTTGCATTTTTGCACTTTCACATGTTTTTAGTAGTCTTTTTAATTGGGATTTGATACTAACTCACTTCTTTTTGTGTTTTTGGGTGTATGCAGAAGGAGGAGTATATTAGATGGAGCCGAGAGAGGGAGTGTGATTGGCTCCCAGCAGTGTTAGAGGCACTCTCCCAGGCAGAGCGGGATACTCTCCAGAGGGCTGGTATTTGGAGGATTTCCCAGGTCCCTCACGTTGCACTGCCGAGTCGCATCTTGTGTGACTTATTTTACTCTTGGGATGTGGATCGAATACCTTCCGATTGCCAGGAGTTAGGGGTGAGTGGTCCATCACCCTGAAGGATGTTTATCGTATACTAGGGGTTTAGATCCTTGGCGCGGCAACTATCTCTTAAGGCTACAATATCTAGATCACGGGTGGTTCGGTGGGCCATCTACATGGGAGATGCGGTTGTATCGATGGGATCTAAGAAGGGCGTGAGGATCCACTCTATTATTGACTCGACATTCTCTTGCTCCGTAAGGCCATCATGGGAATCCTTGCATCCAGGCCGATTGGGGACAAGGAGGGGACACCCTCTTATATAGTTGGGCCCCCATTATTACACAGTTGAGGGCCATGGACATGTCTACGCTTGGGGAGCAAATATCCTTGGGACTACCTACCATGACTTATACAGGGTATTCCGTTTAAAGGGATAGTCACTGAGCCACCCGACTCTTATCATGAGTTGGGTGTATGAGCACATTATCCCATATGGGAGAGGTGTAGAGGTGAAGGATCTCAAGTCCATCGGGCGGTGAGGTGAATGGGGATGATAGTTCTTAGAGCACCTCACCAGCCAATGGCCTCTCTGACCACTACAAACATGGAGGCCACTCCTTATCAGGCCATGGCAGGGGTATGGGGAGAGGAGACCGTTACACTGATTTCCTATCAGACCACTAGCCAGTTGATAGACAGGGAAGGGAAGTTGGAGATACACCCCTTTGATAGAGTTCCACAGCAGTTTGGCCTCCCCTATAGTGACATGCTTCCTCCAGCGATGCTAGTGTATAGATCTATCCATGAGGCTCGGGGAGGTCCTAGAGGCCGAGGTTAGAATATTGTTACGTCGAGTGTTCCTATTACAGCTAGGAGGGTGGAACATGCATGAGGGAGAGCCGGTGCTTCTCGGGCACCCTTACTTGATTCTTGCCGATCCCACTCATAGCAATGATGAGCCCATTTATGTGGACTTGAGTCGAGGAGTTCACTAGGCGAGACCGAGGAGGAGACAGAGGAGATGGAGATCGGTGACATGGGTGGTGGGGGATGATAGTGATCTGAGTAGCATGATACCCGGGAGATCCTGTGGGCCGAGAGGGTGGAGCGGAGCGTAGAGAGGGTGAATTTGGTTTTAGAGGAGTTACTCTCTCGGGACCTAGTGGAGATGGCGAGTCTGTTGTAGGCCGTCACATTGCCCCGGGCGTGGGAGAGGGGCACCGGTCGGTGGCGTTATCGGTGGCTTGTGTGGATCCTAGATATCCTTCCTAGAGGTCTGGAGATCTGATTGAGTTGCCACTCTTTTCTTGACATTTTTTTTATTTAGAATTGTCATAGTTTGTTATTTTTTTTTTGTTTACTCTTGGTTCTATCATTGATCGTTTTCTAACTTGTCTTCTCCTTTGTTTGTAAGGACTGCTAATGAGTGGCGAGACTTGATTTGCCAAGTGTGTACTGATACCTTGTTTCTCCCTCGAGAAGACTGTCTTTGAGCTTTTTGTGGATGTGGGGAAGCCCTCAACAGCTGGTAGGAATACTCATGTGGTTACCTCTTGTCTAGCATGTGGCGAAGATCATGACTTCTCTCCGCGTCAGGTAGTTGGATATAGGATGGCCAAGCGCACGATGAGGAGGAGCCATTCTCATAGTGAGACGGTAGCTACCGGGCGTGACCGTGAGCCCTCAGTGCATTCAGAGTGCCGGCGTAGCGGAGCCCTAGATGTGGTCGTGCACCCTCTGAGAGGGTCTCATAGGGATTGAGAGACTATTTTTGTAGCATTTTGTCAGATGTCTATATGAGTGTTTTTGTACTTTCCGGGATCATTGAGTGTTTTGACCATGCCCAGTGCATGATGGCATTGTATATGAAACTTGATGTATATATATGTATCTCTTGTGATCTAGACTCTTGGCATCTAGAATTTCATGACTTGTTTCCACATGTGTACTTAGATATTTTTAGAATATTTGTTTTCATGTTTTCAGAATGTATGCAATGGATAATAAATGATAGTAAACAAAATGTTTTACTCTGTATGTTTTTGTAATGCTGATATGAGATGATACTAACATATGGTAGTGCTAAACTTTTGAACTCTTTGGGAAACATTTGTAATTTATTCTTATGTTGGCAAAGCATGATGAATACATAGTGATAAAGAGATGAACTTGCCCCAATCCCAAATCCACGCAACTAGTAAGATGCGAGGGCTCAACACCAAGAGTTAGGAAGGGCACAAGTTGTATGAGTTTGATTGAATGGAATGATGAGAGACAGACAAACTAGTAATAAAAACCAAGTTTGGACCCACACACCTACCCTACTTAGAACTACCACCAAGCTTAGAAGGCCACTTACTTTCTAGTTTATCTAGACTTAGATTTATAAATGGCAACTTGGTTGACAAAATCTGGTTTTGAGGATTTGATCTCTTTGGAATTTGGATATTTGTTTTCTTTTAATAGGATTTGATTTGTGCTTCTAGCATACCAAGATTTTTAATTTGTTTGAATGGACCCCCCACATCCTACCTCACGCCACTAGCAAGAAGCATGGGCTTATCACCAAAGGAAATATATAGGTGAGTAAGGGCACTTCTTTCCTTTCCCAACCTCACACCACCAAAGAAGATATATGGGCTTATCACCGAAGGTTGATGGGGCGAAGAAGTGTGTAAAATAAAATATTCTATTTGATTTTGACATTTCGACTTATAACTTTCGGATATCCTTTCTTTCAAAGATATTTAAGAGGGATAGATGTGACACCAAGAAGATTCTAGAATAGACCGTAGGCAAGGACAACTTCACCTAGTAGAAAGAAAGAGAAAAGCCAAGTATACGAGGCCTTGGTATGGTTTTTTTCGGTGCTTGTCTATTGAACTTAATGAGAAGGTTTGAAAAATAGTTGATGATGTTGAAAGAGATGTGATGTTAATGCTTTTGCTAATATTTTCAAAAATTTGTAACAGATTGTTTAAGAGTAAGCTCTTGGATTGCCACTTTTATGAAATGGACAAAATAAAACAGCTAAATGACTAATGCAATGTAGGTAGCTATAATGTACAAGTAATGAATTTGATGTTTTATGCGTAAAACTGCTTAAGATACAAGGAATTAACAATTTCACCAAATTCCTCACCTTCTAGTGTGCACAAGAGATACTCAATGTTTCCATAGTCCTTCATGACTCGGTATGGGCCCAACCATTTGGGCCAGAACTTTCTTCCTTTGCCAATTTTCTTATCGATCCGGATGTCTAGTCTTAGAACTAGATCTCCCTCATATATTTCTCACTCATAGACCTTTTTGTTATACTACCAACACATCCGGTCAGCATAGGCTCTGTGTCGTTGTTCGGTGTTTAACTTGGCCTCGTCAAGGCTTTCCAGTTGAGAGAGGCATGCCTCCCTGTAAGCTTCTTCATCCAAAATCCCTTGTAATGAGATGCGGAGACTGGGTATTTCAACCTCAAGTGGGAGAACTACTTCTACTTTGAATACCAATGAGAAAGGATTTGCTCCTGTTGGTGTTATTATTGAGGTTTGATGGGCCCACAAGGCTGGATATAGTTTTAAATGCCAATATTTTTGTTCTCCTTGACCGTTTTGATGAGAATAGCTTTTAACATTTTGTTTGTTGCTTCATCCTGCCCATTGGCTTGAGGGTAGTAAAGAGAGGCCGTGTGATGGTTTATCTTGAATTTGCTACATAATTCACGGACTTCATCATTTTTAAAGGACGTGCCATTATCTAAGATAATGACTTGTGGGACACCATACCTGTAGATGATTTGATTCAGAATGAATTTGGCAATTACCGAACCTGGTACTATGGTGAGAGGCATGGCCTCCACCCATTTGGTAAAGTATTATGTGGCTGTAATTATAAAATTATGGCCATCGGTTAATGAGGGAGAGAATTTCCCTATCAAGTCTAGACCCCACATGGAGAAGGGCCACGAGTCGCTATTGGTTGCAGGGATTGTGCTAGCATGTGAATCTTGTGAGAGAACTCTTGGCATTTGTGACACTTACGTATAAATTCCACTACATCATGCTCGAGAGTGGGCCAAAAGTAACCCATCCAATGTATTTTGCGAGCAGTGTCGTGACCGCCGAAGTGGCCTCCACATATCCCACTATGGGATTCATGAAGAATCTTCTTAGATTATTCCGTATCGACGCATCTTAGAAGCATACCATCGAAGGCTTTACGATAGAGTACTTGTTCTAAGACAACATACTTAGTGGTAATAATGCGTAACCACCTTCTTTGTTGTGATGTGGCACCTTCCAAGTATGTATGGTCCATGATAAAATTGATGATATCAGTATACCAGGGGCATGTAGAAATGGGGGGCCTAGTTTTGACGAAGTATACACACTCATCGGGAAAGTCTAGATTTACCAGCTCACCTCCATCTAGTGGATTGTCAGCTAACTAGTCTACAATGATTTGTCCCTTAACAGATTTTTGGTTTACGAATGTTAACTCAAATTCTCCCATTAAGGTTATGAAACGGCCAGCCTTTTTAGATAAAGATCCTTGTGTGAGAAATGTTCGTAAATGGTCTGTCTTTACAATGACCCTTGTTTCCTGGTTTAACATGTAATGTCTCAAATGTTTTGTTGCAAAAATTATGGCAAGGAATTCTCTCTCTACCTATGTGTAACATGTTTCATAATCGAGCAACGTTCAGCTAATGAAATAGACCGCACGTTCTTGTTTATCATTGTCTTCTTGAGCCAGCATGTAGGCTAGCGAGACATGAGTGGCTCATGAATATAGGATCAAAGGGTGGTCTAGTTTGGGAGGCATTAGTGTGGGTGGAGACAAAAAAAGTGTTTAACTGCTTTGAAGGCCTCATTACATTCTTCAGTCCAATCAACGCTATAATATTTCTTCAATAGATTATTGATTGGATGAATGAAAAAACTTAAATCTAGGATGAACCTTCGGATTGCATCGATTTTCCTAAGAAATGACCTGATTCCAAACTCATCTGATGGTGGGATCATTTCGAGAACAACCCGTATTTTGGCTAGATCAACATCAATCCCTCATGAAGATATAATGTAGCCCAAAATTTTGCCTCCTATCACACCAAACACGCACTTCTCTGGGTTTAATGTGACACCATATTCGATTAATCGTGAGAGGATGATACAGAGAACTTCCGAATGATCATAGCATTTCTTGGCTTTGGCCAACAAGTCATCCACATAGGATTCCACAATTTTATGGATAAGATCATGGAATATATAAGTCATTGCCCACTGATATGTAGTGCTGGCATTCTTAAGACCAAATGGCATGACAACGTAATAATAAGTTCCCAAGGAGTTATGAATGTGGTTTTGGCTTGATCCTATTTAGATATTTTAATCTGATTGTACCCTAAGAACCCATCCATGAGGGACAAAATTTCAAATCTAGCTATTGTGTCAACGATAACGTCAATGGATGGTAATGGGAATTCATCCTTGGGACAAGCTTTGTTAATATCCTGAAAATCTATGCAAATGCGTATCTTCCCATTTTTTTGAGGACAGGGACAATATTAGATACCCATTGTGAATAGTCAACGGGTTTGATGAATCCCACTTGGAGAAGTTTTATTACTTCCTCTTTTACCATGAGAGCCACTTTTGGCTTCATTGGTCTTGACTTCTATTTAATTAGTTTCACATCTAGTTTAGTGACAAGATTATGTACCGTGACTTTTGGTGCAATGCTCGTCATTTCTTTATAATTAAATGTAAAAGCCTTTTGATTTTCTTTGAGGATTTGGGTGTGTATTTCTATCTCCTCCTCCCGAGTTAACGAGGATCCCAACTTCAAAATTCTTGGTTCTTCCTCCGTTCCAATGTTTATGTCAATGGTTTCTTCTATCAAAAAAGCGTTATCTTCTTCAAATTTAGGTGGGGTTGGAGGTATTTCCAAGCTTTCTCCGTTTCCTATCTTGTAGATATCGATATCCTTCTATGGAGGAGACTCTACCATGGGATTTCCAAAATAGGAAGAGGAATGTGGTATTAGGGAAAGATCAACTATACAATGAGCAAGGTGTAGCTCCGCATAGGTGTTTAGATATTCAAGAGTGACTCTATCATCGTCAAAGTGATCCATGATAGAAAAATAATCCTTAGCTTCTTCATGAGTCAAGAGTGAGTTTGTTTGTATTTTACACACTAATGGTTTGGTACGAAGTGATACCATGAAATTTGTATCCTCCAACTTGCTGTTTGGAGTGAAACGGGAAGTTGAGGTTGCTTTATTGAGTCTGTGAGAAGGTTACGTGCTCATGGGATTTCTTTAATTGATATGAAGTTGAATCCCTTTCTTAGATCTAACACCTTTGCTGTTTTGTATAATTGTAAATGTTCATCCCTAGTTTCATATACCTCGGAGACTTGGTTTGCAACTAGTTGTGAGTTTCCTAGCACTCTAATGTTATCGATTCCCATTCTTTTGGCTAGGATGAGGCAAAGGAGGAGAACTTCGTACTCATCCCCATTGTTTGTACATTCAAAGTTTAATTTAAAGGTGAAAGGTAGGATCTTTCCCTTAGGTGAAGTAAAGATCACTCCTTCCCCACTCCAAAATGACATCTAGTTCCATCAAGTGGAGAGTCCAATAATTGTTTGGAAAAATGGATGTTGGGATACTTGTTGTATCTATTTCTTTTGCTTCGGTTACCTCTACCATAAAAACTTTGTCTGATGGAAGAGAAGCGATTCCCAAGGTGTGTCCCATACCCATGGAATCAAATGGTAGGAGAATAGGTAAATATTTTTCTAGCAACTTGACAATTTTTGCGGTAGTCCCTAGCGACACCATTTTTATAACATTGGTCTCACTTTTGGGTACTGGAATGTCCTCGGCTGGATTTGTAATTTCCAACTCAGTGGTGGGTATCGATTTTATTTTGGTTGTGCATTAGTTGGTTTGACAAGCTGATTTATTGGGAGTTCAAACTCGAGTGAACACCTGGTCTTTTCTTCAAATCAGCTAGGTGTATATCGAAGGGTTTTGGGTCACCTTGTGCCACAAATATTTTCCCTAAGTGTAGAAATCTTATTTCTTGAAATAACGTGGAAGGGATTGCCTTCATGCCGTGTATCCATAGATGACCAAGGATCATATTATAATTGGTTTCCCGATCTATAATATAAAACTCGGTGAGGACCATCTTGGGTCCTAAAGTGATCGGTAAAACTATGGTACCAATCGAAGTGGCTTTGAGGCTGTCATAACCTCTTACCGTATTTCACGTTGTGGAACAGTTTGTCTCTCCATATCCTAACTTTTGAAGAAAAGTGAAGGGGACTATATTAACTACTGCCCCATCATCAACCATTACACATTTAACATAATTATTATAGACCCATACTTGTAAATGTAAAGCTAGGTCGCCTCTTCATGTAATTTCAGCATCTGTTGGCATTTTGCTTATATTGAATATAAATTTCGTATCCCTATCTAGCTGCCTTGGAGGATAAACGTCAAAGTCCACATGGTTTACTTGTATTTTCGGGGAGGAGTGATGTTGATTAAATGACCAAGGCCTAATGCTTCTAAGAGGAAAGTTCTATGAGCGGGAGAGTTTTTAACAAATCCAAAATGGAGATGTGAGAGAATATTTTAGTTAAGTCATTAATTAAATCATAGGCGCCTATGGGTTTTACCAAAGTTTTTTGATCAAGTTTTCGGCTCCAATGAATAACTTGGAGTAGGTTGGGACGAATAATCCCGTGTTCTTGTTATGGTTTCTACGGGTAGTTCGGTGTCTAACTCCACCAAACCAACTATCTTAGTTTGAGGTCGAGTTCCTAATTGGGGTGCGACTGGTGGATTTAATGAATTTGAAGCTTCATGATCATTGTTTCCTATCATGACACCCTTGTTTGTTCCATTAGGATCTAACTTGTTATTGTTAGAATGGTTTGGGAGTAGATCATTAAAGATCTTGAGGGGTGCATTTTGAGGGGAAACTGCCCCTGCATAAGTGTTTGGCATGGGTACTACAAAATTTGATAAAAACATATCTATAAGGAGTTACTTTTGATCTTCTAGAAAATTCTGCATGAATTTATTGTATTCATGACAAGTCCTAGTATCGTGGCCTTGAATTTTGTGAAAGCCACAATACAAATTGGGATTATAATTTTGAGGCTGTTGATTTATAATCTGTTGTGGCCCGAAATTCTAATAAGGTTGTTGGTTGTTAGAGTTAAAATTTTTAGGCTCTTGCCTTTGATTTTGACTCGATATCGATTGGATTTCGATTTGGAATTTGTGTTTGGATTTGTTGTCATTGTCGTTGTTGTTGTTGTTGTTGTTTCCGTGGTGGACGATTAAAATCCACTATGTTGATTGTTGGAGTAAAGTTGTTATTTCACTAATTATTAACAGGTGGCGAAATGTTTACAATGTTTTCCCTTTTAACTTGGTTAGTTACTCCATCTGTTGTAACCCCGTGGTTCTTGTTAAGGATCTTAGGTCCTTGATTAGCGTTCCTGGTATTAGGATAGGCCGCGGTGTTTTGATTGGGAGTAGTTAATTTTCCATTTGTCCCATATGTCTTACGACCACTATCTATCACTGCTTGGTCAATTCGGAGAGCACTCTCAAGTACCTCATCGTAAGTTCTTAGTGGGAACTTCTAGACTTCTTCCTTTATCTCTCTATTGAGAGAATCAAGGAATAAATCACAAGTTCCATTTGATCCATGTTTGGAGCACTTGCTTGATGAGTAGAGAATTGTATGCCATCTTTGGATAAAATGAGCAACAGATTCATTATGTTCCTATTTAATATGCAAGAACTCCCTGATTCTCATTCTTAACAATTTGTTCATGTCGAAAGCTTTGATGAATTCTAACATGAGTTGTTTAAATGAGTGTATCGAGGCTTCAGGTATTCTGTAATACCAATCAAGGGAAATACCTTCTAAGGTCTTAGGGAATATTTTAGTGACAACCCCATCCCAAGGGAGTAACTCCCGTATGGTTGTGGCATAGGCCTTAATGTGTGCATTTGGATCCCCTTCCCCTTTGTATTTGGGTAAATCGGGAAGAGGCCTTGGAAGCATAACACTTCATATGGTGAAGTCTAGGGGCTCTTTTAAATATTCTGAATAAGTCCCTACTATGTAGGCCTCGACCATCGATGGGGCTTGCTAAGGGGGTTGAGGTGGAATGGGTTGTTGATATGGCATAGCATATGCATTTGTAGGGACATAAGGGAATCCCTGTGGTTGAATGAACATCTCGGGAGAAGAGAACATGTCTCCTTGTGGTGATTTTGAATAAATGTTTAAGGAGGAGCATTATTCTAGTATGGGTTGTTTGGTGCCAAGTCGGAAGGTGTCATGTTTTCTCTTTGGAGCGACATTTGAAAATGTGGTCCTAGTTGGTGTTTATTGTGGGTAACTTTAAGGATTTTGAGGAGGCATGCCTAACATGCCTGTTCTATAAGGAGGTTGACTTTGACCGGGGTGATGCGGAGGGTTGGGGATTCTGATTGCCCAAAATATACATTTTGGTTTGCTTGAGCAAGTTCCAGCCCTCTAACCTTCTCAGCTAAGGCTAAAATGACCTCCATCGGTGAAGACGTAGTGTTTTTCCTTAAGGGTGTTTGTTGTATAGCTTGAGGTTGTAAAGGGGTATGATACCCTGCTATGAATTGATCGTTACCCTACCAAGCTTCACCGAGGGTATTTCCCATAGGTGGAGTTATGGGGGTGTTCTCCTAGAATAGGGCATCAGACTGTATTTGTAGGTTCCCTATAGGTGGATACATATTTTGGAAGTGTTGTTCACTTTTAGCCAAGCACGCTAAGTATTCCTCATCCAAAAAGGGAGTGGGTCTAAGTGTTTACGATCGTGGTTTGAACAAGACTGAGGAGATGAAATGGATTATATAGTAAATGCCATATTGTTAGAGCACGATGGCTCAAGCTATTGTGTTTGAGTGAGTTGATCAAAATCCTTAATTCGGAATGAAGAGCTAGAGCTAGTCTGTGAGGGTGAGTTTGAGATGACAAGTACTTACTCGAATAGTTATCACCCCATACGAAAGTGAGGGTGATGATTATGTCTGCTCATTTGACTATAACTTGCTTTGAGACCTAAGAGAGTTCTCGCCATATGCATCGTATCCCGACATATTTGGGGGGTATATGAATACCCACATAATAATGGGAAGAGCGAAGGTGGATGAGAGAAATGGAAAACAAATAAAAAGAAGAAGCTGTTTGTTCACGTTGGGTTCACCAATTTTGTATAATGGAAAAGTGACATGTGAGCATGGGAATCTAGAAGTACCTTTTCCTCGTACTCCGACCTCCCGAGGTTGTCTCGAGATAGGCGGTGAATGTTGTATGCGAATGGATATGGACAAGCTAATCGGGTAATCTTAAATCCTCAATACGTAATAATGAAAAATGTGAATCTAAGGCAAAGAAGGCCCTCCTAACCTAGATTGGTGTAATGGTTCATTCGGATATAGTGGTTGCTCGGGGCTCCAATCAATGTCGAGCTTTCTTGAGATCCTATTTCTTGGTTGTTGGATACGAGGAAGTGACTGTGGGAGCTTCGTATATATCTCAGACAAGGTCATAAAATGGTGATGGGTGGTTAAGCGGATTTATAGTTAACTATGGGTGGTTTTTGGTCTAGCCTAGAAAATATTAGATTGATTGGCCTCTATTTTTAATACAAAGAACTACACTATAATATCTGACAGAAGTGGTGACGATCTAAATACTAGCGTTCGCAAGCTAGTGTCAATACTTAAATGATTCATAGGCCCATTGGGTTGTGGGACTTAGGGATTAGAACCGTGAGTTCGTGTTTGTGTTAGACCTATTATGGTCATGTGAAAAATCAATCCCTTTTCCCAACTTTCCAATAATATATGCCTTTTCACCTCTACGTTTAGAACTAGAAGTTGTATGATTTTCTCAGAGTACCTAACATGTTTTCTAGCAACTTGAATGGATAGGCCAAGATCTATGTCAACGAGGAGGTCTCCTATATCGGGTTGTGGAACCAAAGGATTACAACCAAATGTTTTCTCTTGTTCGAATCCTTGCATAGTCATTCAAATGTTTTGTCAAGGAAATCTATAGTTTGGATGGTTTGACCAGAATGTGTAAGCTTTGTCGTCTTCAATGTTTAATCCTCTTAGTTTCTCACTAATTGCTTGTAAATTTGTTGTCATTCGAAAGACCTATATCCTAAGGTCCTGATCTATATCAGCTAATGTTGTGGGTAGATTTGGCTGAGGCACTATAGGTTCAAATATATACTCTCTAGGCTCTTTGGGTCCTGTGATTGTCATATAAAATGATTCAACTTCTAACTAACATTAATAAACTGACTACGAAAGAGGTATTACACTACGTAAGCATTCTTCTATTTTTTTATTTTTAATGACATATTTCAATGAAATTGAAGAGCAACTACTCTAGTATATTTATAAAATGGACAACTAATCTAGAAATAGAATAAAAACAAGAAAAGTAGCCTGGTATGGCTATTTGCCTGTGTAGTTGTGATTTTATCCTAAATATCTAAGCAACTAAATATATTAAATTGAAAGGCTCTCGATCCTACCTCAGAAGTGAGGAATGAATCACAGTTTCTTAGAAACTATCAATCCCCACAGCTTCCCCGGTGATATCAAGAGTGAAATTTTAACTGAAATAAAATAATTCACTACTCTATTTGATATGTCGTAACTAGAACTTTGATAGCTCAAACATGGCGTTTACAGAACAGTGGTAAATCCAGTTGTGTGTGATTTCATCCCCTCAGTGTGATCTCCTCATTCCTTTGTGTCCTCGTGAATCTAGAAAGTGTGTATATGATAGTATCAACAGAAGATAGCATTCAAACAATGGCAGCTTTGGATATAGACCGAATACAATGCGAGTAGGAGAGAGATAACACAAGTGAACAGAGCTTGACTATGTAATTCCTAGTGGGATTTATTGCGGGAATACAACACAAGTGTACCAAGAGTTTCAGAAACTATCCTTGTGACAAAAAAAACCTATAAATTTTAATGGATTCTAGTCTAGAAATGAAGCTATTCTATGTTAAACTGATTGTATGCAGTAGTAATGAAACAAGAAGATGATATGACCTCTAAAATGCCAACAATGGAAGAAAAACACTGAAACTAACATAATTCTAAGAAAGGAATTGAAAAAATGAACAAGAGAATTAAGAGGATGAGGGCCATTTGCTTGAAAACAAGTTATGGCTATTTATAACCAATGCATTTACCAGAGGGTAACTCCCATTTGATCTCTTTTAGTATAAACAAAGGAAAACACTATTCATAGGGAACCAAAAACATTAATGCAAGCCAAATTTGTTGAATAAAGTGTGTAAATTTGAAGATTTATGTTTGACGCGATCGTCGGAGGAATCTAGAAAATGTGAAGAAAACTACCACCTTGTGTAGGGTGGTGCATTACAGGGCCGCCACCCTATCCTAGGCAGCAATCACGAGACCGCCACCCAAACAGGGCGGTGGTTCCGTCACTAAAGACAAAATGTAAGAAGAAAGGGGAAAAAGGGGCAAAGCCAAGCATGGGGAGGCTGAGTGGGGCATGCGGGATACAAGCGTATACATGGAGAGCCTTTCTAGATTTCAAACACCTTGTAAGGAGATCTGTATCATCATTGGGGCATGTGTAACATCGTTCGGTGGTGCAAGAACCTACAATTTTGGGTATGTATAGTTACCATCACACATATTCATATAAAGAAAACAACGATGCTTCAACACTAACGATGAGAGGAAACCATGCATATAAATATGCACACATTCATATGTCTGAGAAAATGGAAAATTCTTCCTTGATTAGCATTTCAAAAAAATTGTACAAAGTAGGGAAAAGGAGGAAACATATGCAAGAGGGGAATGGAATAAAATAACTATCTCCTTTGTTCTCTTTAAGCACAATGCACTCTTGAGTTTACAAAATCGACAACCAACCCTTCGAAATGGGAATGTCTTTATAATTTATAAGAAGAGAAATGACTTTTTGACTCCCCCCCAGATGAATATTGATCACATCATTCATCTCATGAATTTTCATCTTCCTAGGAATTAGGGAATTAAGTTTCCTTTTTATAAAATAATTGGACTTTTATAATTCAACTTTATAAAGTCACTTTAATGAGTAAGATGAAATATCATGATTACACACAATCAAGAATTAGAAGAGGGAGAAAAGAAATGTGGGAGGAGGAGAGAAGGAATAAGAGGGAGTCGATATATCTGATGAAGAATCTCCCTTTGAGGAAGAACTCTTCGATTCATGACTACAATATCCTCCCTATCCGTGATGCATAGATACCTCAGGATAACTGAATGATTTTTAAAAACATTGGTGCTTCCATGGCCCTCATGGAGGTTTCATTTCCCTATTTGACTTATGACATCATATTACAATCTTGTGGAGATGTAAAAAGTGGAAAGATGGGCAAAAATGGAACCATTACAACTTTATGCTGCGAAAACAAAGACTTTCTATTTTTTGTAGGTAAAATAGAGACTTGTTATTTTGAGACATATTACTTGTTTTACTCAAAAATGAACTTCTCAACCATTTGGAACATTTGAATCTTCCTATTTTGATGATGCATTTATATTTCCATCCACTTTCTATTTTTAGTATGCCTCACCATGGACACATGTTATTTTTAGTAAGTGCATTGAGGTGGAAAATTTTGATCCAAGAACTGTGGGGCATGATAGAGCAAGGCATGACACATGTAATGCAATTTTTTTATGAACATAAGTAGGGAAAATTTATGTATGTGCACATTTTATTATCCCTACTACACCAAGGGGGATGAGAGGGGTAGAAAAACCCACTTTGTCTCCAAAGACATGATTTTGCACTTCAAGACCTCAAAATAGAGGGAAAACTAGGGAGTGCAAATACGCACACAATGTAAAAAAATTGGGATCAAATGAAGAAATAAAGAAATATTTATGCATTGGTTCATTTTACTATCCTCACTGCACTAGTGGTGCGGGATAGTTGGTGCACAAAAGTGCACCATGCATTTTTGAGAGGCAAAACATAAAAATTTGACCCGTTGGGAGAGTGAACTTGAAATTAAGATTTATAGAACTCCAAGAGGTATTTTTGGCAAAATTAAATATTATTTTGACTCCAAAACCATTAAAGTATCTCAATGGTACAGGTTTCATCTTTTATTTCTACTTGAAACTCTCTTAAATGACACCTTTTTTATCGAGGATTGTTAGCTATCCCCTCAAAGAATGAGCTCCCCTAAAAGCGCCAAGAGGTTTTTAAAATATGACTATTACACCTTGTAGATGAATATATTATATTCAAAATTATTATGTTGTTTCCTCCTAACTCCTTACGAAACTCCTAGAAGAAGAAGTTTTGTTTGTCTTTTCTGGGCCGAGACTTGGTGGCATGGGGGACCAATGGACAAAAAGGGAAGAATGAAAAGGTTAAGATGAATTTTTATGTCCCTCATGTACATTTATAAATATTAAAAAGGTGAAAGAAAATTCAGCTTGATCTAGAGGTGTTAAGTTTCGTGCATACATGAGTAGGTGAAGGAGGAATTTAACTTGGTCAAAGGAGCTTAAAATAGGTCGTCGGGGTCATATGAGGGACCTAGAGGCTAAAAGAGGGTGGGGATAATTTTAGTGTCCCTACTGTCCCTTTGGAAAGGTGTAAAAGGTGCTAAAAATTCACCCTATCCTCACAGTGACAAGTGGCATGCATGTGGGAGTAGGTAGGTGTGCAGGTCAAATTGGTCAACGGGGCTAGAAGGTGAGCACATGGTCATGTGGGTGACCTGGAGACTAAATGAGGGTGGGGAAAAATTTTGTGAACCTAATTTATATTTGCAAAGGTGAAATGGGGAAATAAAATTATGCCTTCACCACAACTTGGCACATGTCTAAGTGTAAAATTGGTTAAGTGTTGGAAAGTGTACCTTGGGAGCCAACTTGCGAAGACCATATCTAGAGCTTCCATATGAGTTTTGAGGTGCTTATTTACATGATTTCACATGAAAAAAATCATATGAGAACAATGGTGATGGTAAAAATTCTCAATTATTAATCAAACACCTCAAAATGGATCCTCTTTTCTCGGAACTTCCAACCGTGCGCTAGAAGAATGAGCTACCTAGAATAATAGTGTATGAAGTTTCAATAATTCTTTTCTTTTCCACCATGTAGAGAATTGAAAATTCATTCCATATGTAATTTTTTGGATTTAAAATCATTATGGATCTCCCACAATATATCTTTTAAGTTTAGGTCCTCTTTCGCGGTGCATGCTCCTTCAAGCTCAAAAACTACTTTCATTGAATTGGCTCCAAAACCTCTCAGAACTTCCATAAATATTCCAAAATAAACTCCTTGATGTTTTTAGATCTTGAATAATCCACCATGGTGAGTTTTATCCTTTTATCCACTCCAAGGATGATGCACTTGACTTAGAAAGGCTGATGAAATCCTCTTCTAAGTATGCTTAAAAACTCACTTTGTAAACCATTTCCAAAATGCTTGAATGATCTTGTTTATTTCTAAATCACCTAGGGGTATTGATGACACCAAATATGGACTCTTGAATGGCCATATTGGACTTGAAAATTTGAGGAAAGGTTTTCTGTGGGGTTTCTTGAAGGTTATGACATAAAAATTTTGACACTAGGGTATAGTTGTCCTACTTTCGGGTGAATTTTACCCATGAAAAAACACAGTACAACAATTGGCTCTATCTTGGGGACACGTTATGGATCAAGCATAATGAGGTCATGACTTGAGAATTCCCAAAATATCAATTTTCTTCATGGACCAGTGCCTTATCCATTGGTATTTATGGAGTCATTGGAGTGATATGCTACACAACTTTCCTTATTGAACACACACACACACACACAAATACACAAAAGGAAACACACGAGAATGGAAAATGACACAATAGAAAAGGTAAATTATATACAGGTTCTAAAAGTACATGCCATCATGGAATAGCGGATTTGAAGTCCTGAATATTGTTATTCAATCAAACCATGCTCTTGGATGGATTTTCAAAAATAATAAGAGATATCAAGTATCTATTCATACATAGTGCATCCACATTGGAGTGATATGCTACACAACTTTCCTTATAACACACACACACACACACAAATACACAAAAGGGAAACACACGAGAATGGAAAATGACACAATAGAAAAGGTAAATTATATACGGGGAGGTATATTTACAGAGGTGGAAAAATAATATACACATACCCATCAACTAGTTCTAAAAGTACATGCCATCATGGAATAGCGGATGAAGTCCGACGTTTGAATCTCAAAATTGTTATTCAATCAAACCATGCTCTTGTGATGGATTTTCATGGTTTGAAAATAATAAGAGATATCAAGTATCTACCTTCATACTCATAGTGCAATATAAACATTCATACATCTGGTGAAAGCTTGGTCACCCTCTCAAAACTCTTGCATCTTGAAGCTTCCTCTTGATGTCCTATGATCACAAGGCACCGTTTCTCCATGTCTTCAGGAGTGGGAAATTTTATCTCTTCATGGATACATTCTTGATCATTGAATTGCAACATGAGGAAATCTATTGAATTCGCAAGGCCCTTTGAAGGAGTGAGGAAAAATTTAATTTCTTCAACTTCTTTGAACATATCACTTTATTTCTTCAAAATATGCTTTCAAGAGTAGAGGCTACATCACTGGGATGGGGGTTTTCAGCATTATTGAGAATTTTTGTAGTGTGCAAGTATGTTCAAGATAATTTGGGGCTTGGGAGATGGTGAGTTCAATCTGATTTTGAATCATTTCACAAGAATCATGCATACCTTTACTTTGTTATGAATAACTTTATTCTATGCAAATCAACTTGATATTTTCCAAACTATCTTCCTCCATGGAAAGGACATTGTCTTCAACATTGGTAATATTCATAGGATATTCAAGCACCTTCCTTATTTTTCACTCATGGACTTCGTAAATGCACCGTGTGAAAGAGAAATATAATTTTTCATGTTCACTCTTGTCAACCAAGGCATTAAGGAAGACATAAAATTCATCCATCCATTCCATCTCAGCATCAAAAATTGGTGAATCAAAATGAGAAGAAAAATTTATTCATATCTATCTTTTGTTTCTATAGCATGAGTTAGGAGTTCGAGACTAAGTTAGGGGTCTTCGATTTCTTCTGTAGCCTTCAAGAATTCTTGTATAGATAACTCTTTTGAGTTCATCATAGGCTCATCTTCATTCTCATGGGAAGAGTATTTATATTGTGCCTCCAAGAGATGGTGAAAAATATGATCCATCCAGACCCATGCTTCATTTGAAACATCCTCTCTCACCCCTTCCATGCTTTATGTTTCGAGGATTCACTTTCTTGTAAAAATGGGAATACTTGATTCATAAAACCTTTTGAAAAGGAGAAGAGGTCCATGTTTTGTGGGAAGGACACTCCTTCAAGTTTAAAATCCATATCATCCTCTTGATGGGAAGCATAAGACCATGTTGGGAAGAAGTATGGGAAGGAATTTCAATTCTATCTTGATAATTCGTTGTTGAATCTTCTTGCTCATTGACAATGAAAACTTCATACTTAAGGAGGTGATCATTTTGCTCCTTGGGTGAGAAGAGGATAAACTTGAGATGTTCATCCTCCTTAGTTTAAAAAAATAAGTGGGCCTCTTCCATTTTGTCATCCATGATTGAATTAGGGAGGGAATTTGATTCTTCAACTATCTCCATTTCTTCATTCAACATTTCTTCATCACTTGAAGGATCAAAATAGGAAGGAAAATAATCCATGACCATCTTGAATTCACCATCTTCATTATGTGATGTAGGATTACTCTTAGGTGATTCTATAAATATCTCCATTCCACCATTAATCAAAATATCAGAATTTGAGAGAATATTTTTCATTCTTACTTTGAACTTGTCATCTTTTGCTTCTTCATCATTGGTGGAGTCTTCAAAAGCATCGAATCATCCATTATGCAATAATAATCTTCCTCTATAAAATATATTACTCCTCCAAAGGGCTATGCCTTGAGCCAAAAAAATTGATGAATGGTGGTTCCATCTCCATGTCCTTCTCATCATCTTCAAAGGTGTTTCTTTGATTTTCAATGGAGGGTTCAAGAATAAGATATTCTTCAATTGATCATGCATCATCTTGCCTCTCATCATATTCCATAGTGCTGATTTGATCTTAATCGGAAGGCTCAAGGATAATATTTTATTCAGCAAAATTCAAGAATATTTCAAGGATGAATACCCTATAGTATGAATGATCTTCAGGATCTTCCTCCATAGGACAATTCTCCTCTTCTTCTTCCTTTCTACGAGAATCTTCAAGTTTTTGTACATCTCTTGCAAAGATTCAACATATTTCAGCATTTCGAGGTAGATTTGGGGACTATAATTTCCTTGCATAGTGCTCATGATTATTTCCATATACTCAAGTTTTAAGAATCCCATTTTATCATTCCTATATACAAGGAAATCATCCCAAGGAGGGCGATTAAAGACATAGCTCCAAGATTTTTATTTAGTTGTGCATAACTCGAGATTATCCTTTGGCATATTCTTGATCTTCTTAGGCTTCACATAACATCTTGTATATTTTTCGTGCATCTTTCAACCATTTTTAAATATTATTCTTCACCGAAAGTTTTGTTTTCTTTCCTTTGTCAAACTATAGATCATTTCTTGAAGTATGAGTCTCTTTTACCATTCTTCAATTTTTTTTTTTTTGCAAAGACTAGTCCGAAACCATGGATGATCAACAAACTTCTTTTCTCTATCACGATCTTCTTCTTAGATGTCACTCATTGGCACTTTACTCAAATATGGAAATTTATTCATTGTGATGCAAGAAATGAATGTAACATGGATTCGTTCCTTGATGGAGTTTCCTTCAAAAATGATTTTATTTTGAAATGTGATTTTTTTAATATATTTATATTATACTTATTTTTGTATTTTTTTAGATTTTTGGATTCTTTTACCTTGTTGTCAAATTTTGGGTGCGATTCTTTGAAGTCCGCCCCATGGTGGGCACCAAAATTGTTGGTGAAAAATGTTTTCTAGTGGAAAAGTCTATGGGTTTCTTGCCAACACTATGGGAATCAAAATCCTTTAACTTGTGCAGTGCAAATCCTTGTTTATGGGTGATGAAATAGATTGTTATGGTGTATTTTTTACTAGGGATCCAAAAAGGAAACTCCATTGACCATGCGAGAAAATTTTATGGTACCCACAAGAGAAGAATTTTCTTGGGGAAAGAGAAAGGGAGTGAGAAATAAGAAAAGGGGTAAACATTGTAGGTAGAAAATCGAGTCATGCTATAGTCATTATTATACCCTTAATACTTGTTTCTAACCCCAAGCACATCCGTCTATCATCTATCATATGTTGGGTGCTCACCCGAGGCGCGTGACCACCGAGCCCATCCTTTATGTGAGATTTGTAAGAGAGTTCTACCATTAATGGAGGATTATTTATAGAAACAAAAGTACATTCACTTACTTAAAAAGGTATAAGATACAACTAACAGATCTACACATTAATGCATCAAAAATCTAAATGAAATTGTAAGAAGTATAATAAACTAGATCTGAGCCATGTTAATTCATATAACATGAGGGTTTACACCCATAAACAAGTTATACAAAACAAACCCATGTATATTGATTTAACATAATCTCTAACAACTATATTATATTCAAAAGGGTCATCTCGGACCATATATATTAAGTAACAGAGACTTAACTCCTATAAGCTTCCCGATATGAGATCCTAACTATACTTTTTCTCATCATATACCTTGTTACAGATCTCGCACCCATACATGTGTTTATGACATCACTTACAACCCTCAAGCACTAAGTAATCTAAACCCTAGCATTACTGCAATACTTCGTTACTCTCCTTTTCTTTCTCTACATTCTCTCTGCATTTCCTTTGTGCCTCCATGTATTTCTACCCATATGTTTTATCTACCACTCTCTACTACTCCCGACCTAAACATCTCTTTAAATAGGATCATTGACCACCGCCATGACTTCTCCTCTAAGCGAGATAGCATGCCAAGTGTCGATGTGGTCCTGCATTGGTGAGTGATTATCCTCTTTGGAAAAATTTCACTAACTGTAATGATGTCTATGGGAATACTCCCTACGGGAATATCCTTTTCTTGACCTCAAAGGTTCCAGGTTGACACCTTATCCACTTGTCATGCCAAGTCAAGTTCTAAAATTTTTCCTCAAGTGACCCCATGATGCCATTTATGGCTAAGTCCTTTAAACCCTTGTTCTACCTCCCGCACACACCCTGGTTTCACTTAAACCCTTCTTAAACCCCTTTTTCTTGCATGATTTTCCCTAAGTGCCCTTCTATCTATTGATTCTATGCACACGTGCCTCTTGGTACTTAGCCAATATTCTAGTGTCCAACATCACCCCACACTATGTGTTTTCTTTGTCCTTAGAAACATTCTTCTTCCTCAAAGAATAAAGAATAGAGGTATCGAAACAATCAAAGAATGGAAGGATGAAAGGAATGGAAGAATAGAAGAATGTGCTATTCCTACATGAGGAGTGGGAATTCCTTCTTCACGGATGCCTCAATTTTCTACCATGCATCTACTTCACCCTATGCCTATTGAAGCAAGTCACCCGCTAATGTGCTTACTTCATCAAAACTAAGTTCCTTGCCCTTAGCTTTCAACGTATCAACAATGCACTCCAACCTTGCTAAGATCACCTAGTGCATCCATCCCGCATGTGACTTGGGGATACGGTTTCTTTAGTTTACTCTTAATCAAACCTTACAATGTCTTAATTTCTTATAATTTCTTCTCAACTTCAGCTAGGATCTTGTCGCTCTTTGACTTATTACGTTTGTGATTTTACTAAAATTCTTTTATATCCACCTCATGTGTAGAAATAAATATGATTGTTACGTTATCCATGTTGGCACAGGTTGTCATACATGTATTCTACCATTTTGCGATGATATTTACTAAAGAAAGGAGCTCAGTATCGATTCACTATCTCCTCAATCTTGACTTTTCCTTCTCCTTCCGGCATGCCATCACCTCTTCTCGATGACTTTAGTGCGAGTGGTCACCTTTCCATGGTGAGGATACGGGTCAAGTCTTCTAAGCATTACATGGTTGACTCGTATTTCTGCTCAGGCGGGACCAATTTTGGGTGCTTCAAGATTATGGCGTCTGAAATGACCTTTATCTTCTTATGGATTTTGTGCACCTTTGACTTTTAATCCCTTAGTTAGCGGCTTAAACTAAGAACTAATCATTTCCTTATGTTTTATCTCTTTATATCTCTCAATTATCTTCTCATTCTTTTCCTCAAGCTCTTCCTCCAAGACCCTTATTCTTTCATTTCTACCAAAGAGTATTGTTTCTACCTTCACCGATAATTTATTGAGTGTGTTGCAAACTTACTCATTTGAGAGTTGTTGGGAATTCATTAGAGGGTTTACTACCTTGGCATCTGGTATCTTCATCAATCCATATTGGTTGACCTTGAATTCGGAGTTCATCAATATGGGACTCAAAAACCCAAAATAGCATTTTCCTCTTACACGGGTACACACCCTCCTCATTGAAAGAAGACCAAGTAAGGAACTAGTTTGTAGGCACTCTATTTTGGAAATGTGCATGTAGTACCTTGTTTGGACCATTAATGTAATTCATTTATTATTCTTATGCCACTATTATGCCCTTTATGCCTGTGCTTGTTGCCTTTGGCAAGCTTACCGCTAAGCTAGGGTCTCCGCTCATGCTTCCAAAATACTTTCCTACGCTCACGATTTCCTCTATTTCCTTCAAGATTTCCTCGATGCTTCACTTGATTTCATGCTCTACCAAAAATTAGATAATCCTTACTACTTCCCTCTCTCTATGGTATTATCTATTTGCTCCTTAGTCGTGGTTGAGGTCTTTTGATCCTTCGTGTTTACTTCCTCGCTCCCCCCTTTGTCGTGAGTTCCTCCTTTGTCCTCATCCTTCTCTTCATTTTATTCTTCCTTTGACTCATGTACATCATACACAGTTGGTTCTCGAGCCTCACTATGCTCTTCATCACCCTTTTTGGCCTCTATGATTTTTGTTTCATCTAAGTTCGACCCTTTATTCACCCTCTACTTCTTCCTTACTTTTGATTCTAGTTCGGGAACTTATTTTTCTTCTTTCTCTGAGGACTCCTCCCTTACCAAAAATTCTTCCTTCTGCAATGACTCCTACTTTTGTGGAGATTCTTTTCTCATGGGAGACTTCTTCCATCGAGACATGAGTACTAGTGCTTGCACCCGACTCCTGTGCCCCTACTGTCTGCGCACTTAACTCCTTTTTCTTAAGATTTTATCCTCTATCTCTTTTCCTTAGCACAATCTTCTTCCACATGGTTGGGTCTTTAGGAATGGAGACATCATCTTCAACATAAGTGACCTTTTCATACTTAGGCCTTATGCACAAAGACACCCTTTCTGTTGTCCTCTCTGTAATAGGTAATGTTATTGGTTTTAACATGTGTATGTCATAGGAGACATAATTCTCCACATAGGCTCACTTCTTGGGGTATATTAGTTTCCTATGCAACTCACTGAAGTCTTGATCCACTACACTTAGATCAAATTTGAGTTTCTTCACCTCTTTGAAATGATTGACCCTAACGTGAAAGTACTCCACTGTGAAGGAGAAAGGCAATTTACACCAAGGACTCTTGGTGTCATCTACCAAAGTAAATCTATTGATGTACAAATCTTGGTATACGGTGAACTCATATTCTCTTTCCACTAGTGAAGGAAACTATTTGGGTATTCTCCATTCATCCCCAAATGCATCGTGCATCCACATAAACCTTTTTTTCAAGCGTGCCTTATGAGCATCCATCATGGTGTCACAAGTATAATGTTTAAACCTCTTTGTGGGGGAGGGTTTCTCATCCAGGTACTCCCAAATAAAATTTTCTCGCCCATCGAGCACTCCAATGTCTGAAAATACAATGATGAGTAGGACGTTACCAAACATGATCTTTTCTCTGTCATGTGTGTTATCCTGTAAAATTGACAAGGAAATTTGTAGGTAACCATACCAAAAAACTTTTTTGGCCCCAAGGAAGTTTTAAAACGTTCGTAAAGCCCAAAACTCCCTTTTGAAAAATCAAGTTGTTTCAAAACTTAGCCATTTTTAGTCATTTTCCTTTGGGAGAAATTTACGTGTTGACACGACGAGAAAAGTGAGCCATTTCCCTTTGGGGATAAATTTATGTGTCGACATGCTGAAAGTTGCACCAAAGGGGAATTTTTTCTGTGTTGACGTGCCGAAAGTTGCACCAAAGGGGAATTTTTTCGTGTCAACGTCTTTGAAAGTTGCACCACTTTACAAAGGGGAATTTTTTTGTGTCGACGTGTTGAAAGTTGTGCCACTTTACAAAGGGGAAGAATATTTTCTTCTTTCTAGGATGAGCTAATTTTTTTTTTTGTAAAATATTTTAAAAGCATGTTGGTAAACATGATGACATCATCCATTTTGCACCATGGGATGTTGTCATCCAAAAACTTGCCTAAAGTCAACTATTGACTTTTTAGATATTTTGTAAATATCTTGTAAGATATTTTGTAGTTGTTGGTTTAATTTTGTCTTATTTCCTCCTCTCCTTCTATAAATACTTGAATACTTGTTGTATTCAAGAGGGACATTTTGTATGAAAAGAGGAAGTGAGGAGAAAGACTTTGTGTTTTCTTGTAATGAAAGAAATATTAATACACATTTTTAGACTTTTTGCTAAATCATGTGTTATTTTCATCGAGATCTTTCTTAAGTTAGATCTATGTTTTAATTCTATTAGATTCATTCCAAATATTTTCATATGTTCATCAAGATTGCTTTAATTGTTTATGTGAGTAAGTTTGGCTTTGTTTACTACCACCCAAAGCATAAACCTTTTGACCTTTTGCCTTTGGAATTCATTTATTTTCTTCCTTCGAGATCTACCCTCCTCCATTCCTTCCTCGTACCTTTACTTTGGTAGTTGGAACTACCTCTCTTGGATGAGATCCCAAACCCCACGAAGTTAGAATAGTCTAGATTTGCACAGATTCTGCTTGATAGATTAACAATAAACCAGTTTCGCTTTGTTGTCTCAAAGAGGGGCTATGCCCTACACACTATTGGTTTGTTTTCACACGACTGCCTAACCGACGCTTTTTTTCGGATCAACGATTTTTGGTGACTCTGCTGGGGATCAAACTAAGGAAATAACTAAAAACTATAAAAATCACTACTGAGATTGAAAATTTTAACTCTTTCCTAAAAATCAAAAATTTTGCATAAGTGATCAAAAATAAAAATTTCCTTATACAAATCCATAGATCGGGGCCAAATAGAAACTTTTAGTTTGCTGAGTTTTTACAAAAACTTGTATATTTTAGTAGATCTGATATTTTGACATTTTATGTTATTTTCAAAACCTTGCAAAATTCAGGTCAAAGATCCAAAAATCAGCTTTCTAAATTGACCCACTTTTTATCCTTATTAATCTTTTTCAGAAAACTGCAATCGGTTATTATTTAAAAAGGGTAAATTAAAAATTGAAAAAGTACATACTGTTGGTTTTTGCCAAAAAAATTAGAAAATCAGCAAGTATAAACAAAAAGATTGCTGTAAATCTATTCTTGGTTGTTGCAGATACGAATGGATACAATGGCGGGTGAACCATTTAATCGTAGCAGAAGAGCTCATGGGGAAGTTGATCCAATTTTTGATCTACTTCAAAGGAAAAATTTTAGTATCACTCCAACACGATTCACATCACTAAGCTCAGTGGATCGATCAACAAGAAGTGCCTCACCTCCATGAAAGAGCCGGATTTCACAAGGTGCCTTGACATCAACTTGTAGTGCTCTTTTACTAAGTGGAACCACACTCCCTGCTCATGTTCTTTTTCCTTCTTTTCAAATGGCAACAGATATTCCTGTACCATAGTGAAATGCCATGGGTCCTCTAGCGCAGCTCAGAGCATCAAATCAATCCCTCCCTCACAGAAATCACAAAAATTTCCTAAAATTTGATGGGAGCGGAAATCAAAGCACAAACGTGCATATAGCTACATTTATTATGTCATGTAGCATTCTAGACATGACTCATGAGGACGTATCAGTACATCTCTTTCTGGAGACCTTGCAAGGGCTGCAATATTCTATACGTAGTTCTAGCATTTACCACTACATCCATCACCAGTTGGGCCACATTAGGGAATGCATTTAAGACAGATACAAACCTTCAGAAGATGCATTTGTGTTATTATCACAAATCACTCACATGAAGAAGGAGACCAATGAAACCATGCATGATTTTATCACCCATTTCAATTCACTAATCAACCATGTGCCGCTTACTATGATGCCAACATTAGAGAATCAAAAGTGTTTCTTCTTGAATGCCATGAGTTTGAAAGTAAGTTTCTTACTTTTACAGGAATAGATACCCACTTTGGTCCTTGCTCAAGCTATGGCCATTTAGATAGAAGACAACCTTCTTATATCCGGTGAGTTAAGACGAGAGCCATAAAAATCAAAGGCTTCAACTTCTTCTCAAGCTACCTCATCGGATCCAGCATTCCAGAAGATGGCGAACGACTTGCTCTCATTAAAGAAGCAATTGGCTCAAACATCATCTACTACTCCATACCGAGATATACCATGGAGGAAATTCACTCCTAACAACACCCCCCAAAGGCCATGTTTGCCTGCTACCTCTAAAAGGTTAGCAATTGAAGCCCCTCTGGTTAATGCTTTGGTTGAAATCAAAGATGAAGATCCAAATTACGAAGAACCTTCATCGCAAGGCGAAGATGATCAAGACGTTGGTGAACCAACTGGCGACTCCACTATTGGGTTAGGGAATTTGAAGATGAGGAATCTAATGAAGAAGAGGGTACCCAAGGGTATGTGAGTTGACAATCATATGTGGTTTTCACTTGCTTGCAAGGAAAAGAAACAAAGGTTGTTGTTGAAAGACAAAAGGAACAAGCTGTGGTAACTCCACCACCAACAATCGCTAAAAGAGGTAATCCCCTTCCTACTCAACCTCCTATTAAACTTGTTGTAAAGAAATATTTTCCTCTTATTTCTCCTCTAATTCAGCCTTCCTCTAGTCCCATAAAGACCAGTAATCCTCCTCCACAAATGTGAAATGAAGGACTCATTCCTTCGTTAGCGTAACCCTTGGTCACATTCGATATAATTGATCACGCCAAAAAGACCAAGATCCAGATGTCTGAAGATGAGTGCCTTCAGTCCAACCCCAGAGCAGCTTATAAGATTAACTAAATATATCCAAAACTAGGATGCCGTCCTTCCTCCCATTTCCCCAAAAGGAATTCTTCCCACTCCTCCTACATCTCACGTAAAAATCACCTCAACTTCTGCATCGGGGAAAATTGAACCTTTTTACCTATCTCTCGTTATCAATGGTCATAAACTAAGTAACTGTATAATTGATTCTAGAGCTTCTAATAATGTTATGTGAGAAAAGATCACCCATGCTTTAGGCCTCAAACTTACTAAAAATTTTGGCAAATGTTACTCCATGGAAACCAAATAGGTACCATTGATTGGTCAGATCAAGGATGCGCAATTTGCATTTGTGGTATTTCTTAAAAAAAGGTAAAAATGACTATTCTCGTAGCTGATATTCCAGCAGCATACGAGATATTACTAGGGAGGATATTTTGTAAAGAAGGTGGGGAAATTTACACGGACTGATCCAAAGTCAGGATTCCTATCAAAGGGGTGATGTAGACATTGGAACTAGAGTTACAAAAGAAATATCTAGTCACCAACTATGATGACCCTAAGGCTCAGATTCTCTTTGAATTGTCAGGGATGGGAAATTATTTCTTATCCACTGACTCATATAGAATGGACATTCTCATCTAAAAGGAGGATCTCAACAAAGTATGGACATTGCAGTTTGATGGTAGTTGTGCAATAAGTGGATGTGGTCTGGGGATTTTCTAATATCTCCTAAAGAGGAGATTTTCCCTTTTTCTTTCAAATTGTAGTTCTTCAATATGAATAATACTGCCGAGTATGAATCCTTGTTACTTGGCATGCAAGCTACAAAAGAGAAAGGAATCAAGAATCTAAAAGTGCAAGGTGATGTTGAGCTAATTATCAATTAGGTAAAAGGGATATACCAAGTAAAGAATGACCAGCTCAAACACTACCACAATGTAGTATGGGATAACATCAAAGATTTTGACACTTTCTCAATCAAAGTAGTTCTGCAAGCTCAAAATGACATGGCTAATTCATTGGTCGTCTTAGCCTCTCTCATGCTCCCTCACCTAGGGTTAAAAATAGATACATATACCATTGAAGTGGTTTTTTGCCCAAGTGTGCCAGATAATTCACAACATTGGCAAGTGTTCAATGATGACAATCAACTTATTGATTTTTTGGAGAAAGCTAACAATTTCAAAGAACTTCATTTCGATGGATCAACTTCTATGTTTCGTGAGTCTCTCACCAGTCAAGCACATGAATCTGAAAAAGATATGGTGATACATCTCAAAGGAAATAAGATTCTGAAAGGTTTTGTTTCCTTGGAATGATTATTTGATAATCATGACAGTTTTGTTAAGAAGAAGTGACAGGATGATCCTTTCTCTTCTCCAGAAATAGAATCCTTCAATCTAGGTACTACAGAACATCCTCATTCTGTGAATATCAGGAAGTGTTGTATGCCCGAGGAAAAGAAAAAAAAATTTAAGTTGCTAAAAATTACATGGATGTGTTGGTGTGGTCTTATGCAGATCTAAAGTCTTTCAAGCCAAATGACATTCGGCATGACATTCCACTCAAGGGTGACGTCAAGCCTTTTCGTCAAAAGCAAAGACACTACAACCCCAAAATATCATGTACCATCCAGGTTGAAATTTAGAAGATGTTGGATGCAAGAATTAATTTTCTAATTCATCACAAGACTGGGTTACAATTATTGTGTTGGTGCGGAAGAAGAATGGCGAGATATGCATATGCGTAGACTTTCGCAACTTGAACCAGTCATCCTTAAAGGATAACTATCCACTGTCGATAATGGATCAAGTGCTAAAAGTAGTAATCTGGTTCGAAATGATGTCTATACTTGACAATTTTTTAGGTTATAATCAAATTGAAGTCACGCCTGAAGATCAGTTCAAGACAACATTCACCACTCCTTGGGGTACCTTCACCTACAATAGAATGTCGTTTGGTTTGATCAATGCCGGTGCCACCTTCCAACAAGCAATGGAATTTGCATTCAAAGGTATGATGGGAAAAGTCATCATAGTTTACCTAGATGACTTGACTTGTGTCTCCAAAAGACGAAGTGATCACTGCGATCATTTGGAACAAGTCTTGATCAGATGTTGAGAGCATGGAATTTCACTAAATCCCAAGAAGTCAGTTTTTGGGGTCACCGAAGGAAAGCTGCTAGGACATGTCATCAGTAGAGAAGGAACTAAGATAGATGTTGAAAGGGTCAAGGCTATTCAGAGCCTTACTTTTCCTACAAGCAAGACTGGTGTTCACTCTTTCTTCGGAAAGGTAAATTTTCTTAGACGCTTTGTTCCTAATTTTGCTGAGAAGACTTGTCATATATCTAATATGATGAAAGGGTCCCAAAAATTCTGATGGAGTGAGGAAGGTAGGACATCATTCAAAGACATAAAACCTCCATCGCTCACGCTCCTATCCTGGTGTGTCTTGACTTCAGCAAAGACTTCATCATATATAATTATGCATTTACGCATACTTTTGTATCGCTATCTTGATGCAAAATAACTCGGAGGATATTGAATCCTCGATTGATTTCATGAGTTCTCCTCTTAAGCCTCATGAAATAAAGATGTCACAATTGGAAAATCATACCTTTACCGTAATAAAAGTAGTCAAAAGTTTACATTACTATATTCTGAATTCTTATATAGTAGTGTTTGGTTCTTGACACATTTGTTAAGTCTATCCTGAATCAATATGAGTTAGGGATCTTATGAAGAAATTAGATTGCAAAGGTTCAAGAATATGATCTATACATCAAACCAACTAAGTTGGTAAGAGGTAAGGGCATGTGTCATTAATGGCTGAAAATAAAAACTCGAGGTACCGAATGTAAAGCTAATCACATTGATGGAGAACAAAATGAACCAGAGAAAGTGGATTCTTTGCCCATGGTTCTGTTTGTCACAACCAACGAAGAATGGTATTCTGACATCATGTTCTTTCTCACCTATGGTGAGTGCCTAACTCACCTAACCACAAAGGAAAAGTGAACGGTGAAGTTCGAGAACCGAAAGATATGTCATATGAGATGATGGATTGTACAAATGTAGAATTGACGACATTTTTCTATGATGTGTTGATAAGCCAGAAGAGTAAAATTTTTGGAGAGTTTTCATGACTCAGCCTGTGGTGGTCACTTCTCCTCATCCATGACAACACATAAAATCATTCGGGCCAGTACTACTTGGCCAACACTATTTCAAGATACAAGCACTTAGAAAAATGTGAACTTTGCCAACAGTTCGTTGGCAAACCAAAGCTGGTTGCATTTCCCCTCAGGCCCGTCATCATTGACGAACCATTCAAACAATGGGGAATTGATTTCATTAGAGCACTCAATCCTCAATCGAGTGTTGGACATAGTTACATCCTAACAGCAATAGATTACTTCATAAAATGGGTGGAGGCCATACCTGTCAAGCATGCCACTTCTGAAGTTGTTTGTAACTTCATCAAAGAGAATATTATTGTGAGATTTGGCATTCCACACAAAATCATTGCTGACAACACTTCCAAATTCTCTTCACAAGAAGTTATTGGTTTTTGTTATGGATACGGAATAACCTTAGCTCATGCTTTTGATTATTATCCTCAAGGAAATGGTCAGGTAGAATCCAACAACAAGAACCTAGTAACTATCATACGGAAGCTAGTTGATGAAAACCAACGGTCCTGGCACAAATCATTGTATGATGATTTGTGGGTAGATTGTATCACTCTAAAGAGATCTCTCGGCATGTCACCTTTCCAAGTGTTATATGGGATTGATGCTGAAATCCCTATCTCCACAAAACTTCCTACTCTGTGCTTGGCTCGAGCAATTGAAGATGAAAATTTTCAGAATTCTCTTGAAAAGAGGATTATGTACCTAACGGAACTTGAATAAAAGTGAGTGAAAGTGGTCAACAAGATCACTGAACATCAAAATATAGTTAAGAGGTTATTCGACAAGAAAGCTAGGTAGAGAGATTTCCAAGTGGGAGATCTTGTTCTTCTGTGGGACAAACAAAGAGAACCGAAGGGTATGCACAGGAAGTTTGACTCTCTTTGGAGAGGGCCATACAAAATCAAGCAACTCAATAGAGGGAATAGTTTATATCTCTCAAATCTGGATGGAACTGAGCTCCCACTTCCCTATAATGGGCAACACTTGAAGATCTTAAGGAAGTAGAGCTTTCTCTCTTCTTTGTACAATTTGATTTCATTGTGTGTTTGCTTTCTGTTGTTTTGTGTTTCCTTTCTTTAACCCAATGGATAGGCACATGAAAATCTGGGATTCTCTACCCTTAAGTTTCACTCAAAGATAGTCCCTAGAAAGAGCCAACTGTTATCTTGTAAAATTGACAAGGGGCAATTTGTAGGTAACCATACCAAAATTTTTGTTTTGGCCCCAAGGAAGTTTGACAACGTTCGTAATAGCCCAAAACTCCCTTTCGAAAAATCAAGTTGTTTCAAGACTTAGCCATTTTTAGCCATTTTCCTTTGGGGAGAAATTTTTGTGTTGACATGACAAAAAGTGTGCCATTTTCCTTTGGGGAGAAATTTTTGTGTCGACATGCTAAAAGTTGCACCAAAGGGGAATTTTTTCTGTGTCGACGTGCCGAAAGTTGCGCCAAAGGGGAATTTTTTCTGTGTCGACATGCCGAAAGTTACGCCAAAGGGGAATTTTTCCTGTGTCGACGTGCCAAAAGTTGTGCCAAAGGGGAATTTTTCTATGTCTACATGCTAAAAGTTACGCCACTTTACAAAGGGGAATTTTTTTGTGTCGACGTGTTGAAAGTTGCACCACTTTACAAAGGGGAAGAATAGTTTCTTCTTTCTAGGATGAGTTGATTTTTTTGTAAAATATTTAAAAAGCATGTTGGCATACATGATGACATCATCCATGTTGCACCATGGGATGTTGCCATCCAAAAACTTTCCCAAAGTCAACTATTGACTTTTTAGATATTTTGTAAATATCTTGTAAGATATTTTGTAGTTGTTGGTTTGCTTTTGTCTTCTTTCCTCCTCTCCTTCTATAAATACTTGAATACTTGTTGTATTCAAGAGGGACATTTTTTGTATGAAAAGAGAAGTGAGGAGAGAAATACTTTGTGTTTCTTTGTAATGAAAGAAATATTAATACATATTTTTAGACTTTGTGCTAAATCTATGTGTTATTTACATCAAATCTTTCTTAAGTTAGATCTATGTTTTTTTTTCTTTAGATTCATTCCTAATATTGTCATATGTTCATTAGTATTGCTTTAATTTTTATGCGAGTAAGTTTGGCTCACATTTACTACCATCCCAAAGCATAAATCTTTTGAAATTTCTGCCTTTGGAATTCATTTCTTTTCTTCCTTCAGATCTCCCCTCCTCCATTCCTTCCCTCCTACCTTTCTATTGGTAGTTGGAACTACCTATACTTGGATGAGATCCCAAACCCCCTAAAGTTAGAATAATGTAGATTTACACAAATTCCTACTTGATAGATTAGCAATAAACCGCTTTCACTTTGCTATCTCGAGAGAGGGGCTATGCCATGCACACTATTAGCCTATTTCCACATGACCTACCTAACGATAGTTTTTCGACAAAAATGTGCAAGATCTATGATATCCTTTGCAATGAAGAATGAGAGGTTATCGATGGTTCTCTCTCGAGATCTTTCGGCACACATTCAACCAAGCCGTGATGATCTATGTCCATCTCTCTTTCCCATTTAGCTTTGTAACCAAGTGCGCGCCCATCAACATCACCGTGTCGATAATTAGAGAAATTTTGAAGTAGCAAAAACCATCTTGTATTCATAATCCTCAACGGTATTCTTAATGGCTTCATTTTCTTCCAAGTCATCGTGTAATGAATCTCCTTCACAGATAAGGCCGATGAACTTAGAAATTAGCCGGGGTTATGCACATCCTCCATCCTAAAAATAGAAGTGGTCTTCATGCATGTGCAACATCAACCATTGATATAGTCACTCGAGATTTCCGAAATAAGGCAACTCGTAGAGGTTCAACAACCCACCTTCTCCATTTACACATTTACCTCATCGTCATAGATGGGAATTCCATCTAGTGTTCTTTTCTCCATAGGCTGAACCATTTCTACTATCATTTCATTCTTTGTGGTGATTGTTCGATGGTTGTAATCATTGACAACCATATTCCCGACATGAGACACCCATTCTTTACAAAGTAATACGTCGTCTGGGTATTGAATTTCTACGTACTAGTATTCATTGAAATTGGTGGAGATAACTTGTTTCCTCTTTCCCTTTCCCTTATTCGGTGAAACATTTGCTACTTTCCTTTATGCCATTTCTTCATCAGGTCCTTAAAATTTCTTCCTTTCTCCTGATCCTGGCTCTTCTCAACTTTGTGGCTCCACTCCTACAAAAATTTCCTTCAAACCCATGCCCTATCTTACATAACCTTAACTTGAAAAACCTTTTTTCCACAAGATGACGTAGTCACCCATGGGATTATTCCACACAACCTTATCCACTTATTCTCATGTACTTTTTCCAATCAAGGTTCATTGATCAAACTAGCTATACACACAAATCTTCACAACTCTTCTCAAACTTTCTTCGCAAGGATGCCCTAGTTCACTGTGAGCTATTTTTAAAATGTAAGGTATAAATTAACACACCCCGATCTTTTATTTATAACTTTTTCTTTTCTCTGCAATAAATTCCTTTCCACCTACCAATGTAATTTTGTAATAAAGGCATATTTTTTCTTTCCAATGCCAACCTTCAGCTCTTTTCCTCTACGCTCAATCCTACACAAACACTTCGCAACCTTTTGGCTTGCAACTACCTCGACCAAATAGTTTTTTGTTCTTTCTCCCACACCAAATTCTTTGACCAAGTTCTCTCCATTTCCTATCTCATGTTGCTCCTACACTTTTTACCCTTATACATGGTTTCTCAAATCCTTTTGACACCATCCTTCCGTTATGTTGACCTTTTCCTCACATGATCTTCCAATCCACGTGTTTTTGATTTTTCAACATGGGCCATCCACAATCATAGCTTCTAGTACTTGTCAGATCACTCCACCCCACACAAAAATGGATGTGCGGTCTTCTGCACATAGACTTTTTTGGAAAATAAAAATTGGCTAGCAATGCACAAATGTGCACAACACAAAACAATGAGAAAGGGAAACACAAGGAAAAGAAACTATAGCAAAGAAAAACCTAGGCTAACTAGCAATACCACCTTATTTATAAACACACAAAAGACTTATTTATAGTAGGGCTTCAGTCTACTCCCATTGAAATGTCCTGGTAACCGTGTTCCATCCAGCGCTTGTAACTAGAAAGCTCCTGAATCAAGTATATAGGATACAATATATGGGCCCATCCAATGGACTTTGAATTTCCGAGGATGATGCATAAAAGTGGAGTCATACAATAGAACCATCTTCCCAACCTCAAACTGCTTTGTTCTTGATGTGCCTATCATGTCATGACTTTTTCTAGCTTTTTCTATTATCTAACTCTAGCAAGCAATGACATGCCTCTCATCTAACTGCATTAACTTATCAATCCTCTCCTCAAGAACTTGGTCATCATCTAATCCTCCTGTGCACGCTATACACAATGATGGTAGCATGAATTCAATAGGTAACACCAATTCCACACAAAACACAAATTGAAAAGGTGTGGCCTTATTCAGTATTTTATAAGTAATCTCGTATGACCATAACATAGTATAAAATTTATCATCCCAATCGCTTTCTTCCCATATCAAAAATATTGGTTAATGTGTGATTTGGAATTTTGTTAAATGCCTTAGTAGTCCCATTATCTTGTGGGTGATAAGGGGTAGTCTTATGGTGGGATACCATGAATTCTACCAACGAGATCCTAATTGTCTCATTCAAGAAATGAGTACCACTATCACTTATTAAACTCAACAGACATCCATATCTCTGCATGATTATGTTTTCCCACAAAACCTTATTCTTGTTATTATTGTGTAATCCCTTCTAGGCACCAATTCTACCCACCTTGTAAGATAATATGTACATGTATTGATATATCATGAACTTTCCCTTTACATGGCTAGGGAAATAGGGCCTATGAAGTCAATTTCCTACTTCTCAAATGGTTCTGCATTGATAATCGGTCTTAATGGCATTTCATCTCTTTTCCCTAGTTTACCAAGGTGCAAACAGATTGTCACGAGCCTTAAAGTACTAAATACAATCCTTGTAAACCGTTTCCACCAAAAACCTACTATAAGGATCTTACGTGTAGTTGCATTCCCTACATAGTGTCCTCATGCAATTCCATCATGTGTTTCCTCCATGATTGTAATGTATTCATGTTATAACATGCACTAGCAAAAATCTTATTATGGCCTAGCTTGTTTAAGTCTCCACTAATTAACATGTAGAGTGCGGTGTGTATGGCTAACTTCTTCATTTCCAAAGTCTTCATTCCCTCCAGTGCCATACCTGTCTTGAGAAACACAACAATATCTTCTAATTCAGAGGGCATGCACTGTAATCTAAACAGCTTGTGTATTTGACATTGTATCCTCAATGCTCCGTGCATCCTCCCCGAGTCAATCCTTGATAAATGGTCACGTCCCAAATTACTCTTACCCGATTTCACAATAATCAAACTCAAATTCTTGAAATAACAGAACCACCAACATATACGCCTTTATAAAACTTGATTGTTTACCAAGTACTTTATTTCCATGTTATTCGTGTAGAATATAAAGGGTGTTTCGATAGATAATGCCTAAATTTATGTAGCACATATATCATTGACAATTTTTGTGCTCGCAGTAGTATAGTTATGTTCTGTTGAGGTTAACTTCTTACTAGAAAAGCACAAGGGGTGGTATAAAATTTCCTCTCAGGCTTGTGCTAAGATTACTCCAATAACCATCCTCAAACATCAACATGTACATGGAATGGCTTATCCTAAGAAGGAAAGTGTAATATGGGTGCAATGATAAGCTTATTCTTTAATGTATCAAATGCCATCTGATATGCCTCTCCCTAGTGAAATGTACTTTTGTGTTTTGGCAACTTTTCCAATGGCATGGTGATATTGGCATACCCCTAATAAATTTTTGGTACTACCCCGTATGCCCAAGGAATTTGTGCACTTTTATGATCTCAATAGGTTCCCCCAATCCCACAATAATGACAACTTTGGCAGGATCCACCAAAAATCATTCCTTACATATGATATGCCCCAAAAGGGTTCCAAATGGAGTAGAAAAAAACACATGTCTTAATGTTGAGGGATATCCTCAACTACCGACATATTTCAAACATCAGCCTCTAATTTTCTCAATGGTCCCTCACTAATCCATATACCATTCAATCATTAAGGTAGACTTGAAGAAAATTATGGATGAAGTCTTGAAATGCCTGCACCACAATGCACAAAAACACAACAGGCACATTCTTCAGTCCAAAAGGCATGATTGTGTAGGAAAAGCTTCCCCATTCAATGGTGAAATTTATCTTTTCTTTTTCCTCCTTTGCAATTCTAACTTGATGATATCCTGAGAATCTTTCTATGAAAGAATAGATCTCACGCCTAGCTACTCCTTCCAAGATCTCCTCAGTGAAGGGGGTTGGAAAAGGGTCAATAACACATACCACATTTAAATCCCTGTAATCAACACAAATCCTTATCCTCCCATCCTTCTTAATGTTGATGACCATCATACTTATCCATTTTGATTCCTCAATGGCCTCAATGATTCCTGATGTGATCATCTTGTTAATATCCTCCTTGAATTTGACACATAGATTCAGATTCATTCAATAAAATCTCTTTAGAATTAAGTGCGCACCTTCCTTTAACTTGATCTTCATTTATCCCAAGGAGTGGTGAACTCCTTTAAGCTCATGGTACCCACGTGGAAATAAATCTTGAAATTTGCACAATAGATCAATGTTCTTTGAAACTTCTTTTTCTATCCAGTAATCTCCAATAGTATCCTCCTTAGGTTCTTCCTTAGAACCAACTTTAAACTTCTTGGATTTCAGGGGTTCATGGTAGGTGCACGTTCTCATCGGCACTATCTATAACTTCACGCATATCCGTTGTATGGTTAAGATCCAAATTTTCAACTTCTTCACCATCAATCACATAGACCAATTTTCCTTTCTCTTTTTCCATGCATGCATGCTCAAGTTGTATCTCCTCTGATTCTTTCTCATCAAAGCATGCTTTTAAGCTAGGTTCACCCAATAATTCTAGTATTCTATCCTTTTTCATGGAACTATCCCCCATAATTAGGTGCTTAACAACCTGCAACGCCTCATCCATGAATGGCTTCGTACTCGATATTTGAAAGCTTGAAGTAGGTTAGCCATTAAATCCTCGCAAGTTTCTGTCTCGATGGCACATCTCTTAGTGAATGTACTATGCACCCATGTAGCCTTATAAGGTGGAGTAAAACTTAGGCACCCATGAAGAAGGTGGAAATGATTTCACGCCTTTCATCCGGCCTTCTCACATGTTTGGACATTAAATGAGGCGGGTTCCTTCCCATGATAATGTTGTATGATAGTAGGTGCATTTCTCTAGAAAAATATAACAAAGAATGCGATTCTCATTTCTCACCACTCTATAAGGTTATGGCAATGGGTCACCCACCAACTTGCTACTATCTTGAGTAAGTTATAACTAAGCATTCTTATCCTTTCATCTCATCATCTCCACTAGGTCTCCATTTCTCATAGGAAAACATCGTGGTCACTCCCCCGAATAACTTGGAAACTTCTTTCCTCTTAGGTTCTTGATTAAGAAAACCTTTTTTACTCTCATCCTAGAGCCTCTTAACTACCTTCCAACTAACTCATATGTCTCATGCACTCAATTTTCACATGCCACACTAGTTGTATCACTTATAGATTGAGCATCTTCCCACTGAATAATGCCCTCTTTTTATTGGTTGCACAACTTCAAGGTCCTAGATAGTGCGCATGTAAATTATATCTAGGTATTCTTCTCCTAAAGGCTCAATATAGGGCACTAAATTCCCATCCATCAAAGGAATGATAACACGTTCCTCTTTTTTCTCAAAATTATACACCCCTTATTGAAATGTAAGTAAACATTGTTTTTACAGCACCAAGGGTGCCCAAGTAACGCTAGAAAGTTTTCTACCTCAGCAAGTGCTAAGACTTCGAAGTCCCCAGTGAATTTTTCCCCTTGGATAGTGATAACAACATCTTTTATAACACCAATGGGCATTACCTTTGTCTTATTAGCGATATAAAACACATTTGAAGATGGTTATAATGGGGGCCTTCTTATTTGATTCCAGGCATCCAGGGTGAGAACATTAACTTCTTGGCCCATGTAAATTAGAATATTACTTAGGAACCATCCATCAATGATTACATTCAAGGTAATATCCTTATCGTAGTCAAGGCTATGGGGAGGAAGGTTAGCATGCAAAACCCATCTCTCTGCGTTTTGTTCCAATTAGTGCTTGGTATCGTATCCCTCAACCTTTCTCCTAATAGATGAATGATATTCCTTTACATAGCATCTTACACACCTCTCTCGACATCATCTATATTTGAATGAGATACCTCAATGATTTTCCTCTTCTCAAACTTCATGTATTTCTCCTTTAGACATTGAATTTCCCCTTGAAGAAAACCTTGTTACATTCATGGTCTCTTGATAGACTTCCTTCTGATGGGTAGGGTCTGGATACTTCCCATACACCACCACCTCTCTCTTATAAGTAGTGGTATTTGCTTTGGTATTTCCCGACACATTCATCTTTAGCTCGCGTTATCACTAGTACATGTTCTAATTTTGACTCACGCGCGTGTCACCCTTGGCATCCACTGTGAGTCTACTTTCTTAACACTTAACATCCCGACATTCACTTGTATTTCTATTATTTCTAGGTTATGTGTTCAAATAGCTCGAGAAATCCTCATACTTGTGCTTTTTCCCATTCCATAAGCACTATATAGGTCAAGTCATTCACGCTTGTAATGATTTATGGACCCATGATCATAACAAGTTCTTGAGGGAATTCACCTCTTCCGCCTCCATGATTTCCAAAACCTCTAAAACCTATGGGAAAGCATCTTCCATGAGCTCCTCCATCTGCACATCCTTCATAGTATGACCATCATCCTTGCAATTATTTACAACACTGTTGTCTAGTGCACACTAATATCAATGGAAACATGTATCTGGTAAATTAATCTATAATCCGATGTGTCATGAGTAGTAGAGGTGTAAATATTACAATAGCAAGACATGCTCTTACAGATGGGCGGTGCAAGAATGGACACCTAATTACATCATGATCTCCATGTAAAATTTCACAGTCTACCATAATGGCGCATATCAATCTACGAGGAAAATTTTCCTTCATATGCCCCTCTACCTCACAATCTATGCATTATAGGCCACTACAAGTCTTATGGGACAAGTTCACACATAGCTTCTCCAACTGATTTTCCATTGCAAAATCTGAGCTTCAAGAAAAGGAGTAACACTGGTATCCACACTTCCCACAACCTCAACATGCACGGAAGCCTCCAAGGGCTCGCATGGGTCTGTGAAAGTCTTATGTGACATCACTCTCCTGAAGGGTGTTATTAATCCCCTAACAAATAATTGAGCATGCTAAGAAGGATGACTATCATAATAAAATTTTGACAAGAGAGTCTTAAAACACACATCATACTCTCCTACACTCTCTACCATACCTTGTTGAATCTCCTTTAGCATGCTAATTCTCTTCTTGTTCAAACTCAAGAATATGGAATTCAGCTAAGAATACACTACACAACATGGTACAATCTACTACTGTCTGGTGGGGGCCATACTTCTGCTACCAACTGTGGGCACACCCTTGTAACATTTTTGAAAACTAACTTACCTTCTTCCTGGGGTAGTGATCCCCTTCACGCGCCATAGTAGCTCACATTTGTGTACATGTTTTGCAACATCCTCAACACCTTTGTAATATGGTATATGTAAATACATTTCAAAAATACTTGCTGAGGTGGTTGAGGCACTTGTCCACCTGATCCAGAACCTTGATTCCCTCCGATGTTGCCTCCACCACCAAATCCACCAGTGTCTGTCCCTCCTAACCCACAAAATCCTTGAGATCCACCAGGTTGACCAGGTCCACTAGTTCCTATTCCACCTGACCCACGAGATCCACCTCTTGTAGTTGGAAAGGGTCCTAACGTAGTCATGCCTTGTGTCCTCACTATCACATGGAACTATGCGCCAATAGTCTATGATATTACAATGCTACTAGATGTGTGTCCGGTCTATCTTCCAGATGTGATACCCAAGATTTGTGTACCCATACTTTTCCCAAATGTCCTTCTAGATAATATACCTCTAGACATATGAAATGATTGTGTAGCCATAGATGTGCCAAATGAAAAGTTATGCCTCCTAGGTGTTGATTGGTAATAATTATCTCTCGGATTTTGAAAACTAAGCACTAGGGGTTGGTCACTGGTGGATTCAGATGTGTGCCAACAACTCTTCTTTTTTATTCATATGATGATCTCTCTCCGTAAGATGAGGGGTTTCTCTCTTTTGTGCTTTCTAAGATGGGGTACCACAGAATTCTTAGGTTATACGTCCTCGGTGTGGACCTCAAATCCTTCCCATAATGTCTACCTCTATAATCCATCACTCTCGTAACTTCACATTGTTTTGTTAAATCCCTCTCCCGAGCCTCATTATACTTAAGCCATCTCTCTTCCCTTTCCTTTTCAGCCACAAGGTTTGCCATCTTCCTACATTAGTGATTCCTCACCCAACACTCGAAGAAGCTTAGCCACCATAGGAAATGCTTCCAAACTAAGTGTAATGATCAGGATATTTATAGCTAAAGGGATAGCATACAAGAAAATCCTCTCTACTCTCTCAAGAACTCATACTCAACAATCTCTGGAAAGGAATACGAAGAAATTATGTACTCTAAGGTGTAACTTGTCAACATGCTACTTAACCAATGATCGAAGCATGCGTTTAAGTCATATCATCATCATGAATCCTCTCATACTCATCTTGGGTCCATACATGAGGTATATAGTACCATCTTGATCTAGATGCATACGCTGAAATCCATTCATACAACTCCATTGGAAAAAAATGAAAGAAGGTCTCATACAACTCATGATACAAATGTTCTTCTACACATTTATGTGCATCAAAATCAAGTCCAATACTAAATATCTGAGTGAAATCATCCTCCTTTCTTTTAAGACATGCTTTCACATTGTCTAAGGTGTAGTGCTCTTGTCATCACACACCATTCTCACAATAGATTTGAAAAGATGTCCCATAAATGGATCCAAGATGTAGTCATTATTTTACCGTTAATACTTCTTCTCTAACCCCAAGCACACTAACCTATCATCCAACATATGTTGGGAACTCACCTAAGGTGTGCACAGTGTCGAGACCATACTTTATGTGAGATTTGTAAGAGATTTATACCATTAATGGAGGAATATTTTCAGAAAATAAGTACATTCACTTACTTAAAAATCTAGAAGATGCAACTAACAAATCTACACATTAATTAATGCATCACATAAGCTAAATGTCATCATAAGAAGTATAATAAACCATATCTGAGCTATGTTAAGTCATATATGATGAGGGTTTACACCCATAAAAATATTTACAAAATAGACCCATGTATATTGATTTATTAGAATCACTTGCATTCATACTACATTCAAAAAGGGTCATCTCGGACCATATTTTTAAGTGATAGAGATTTAAATCCTATAAGATTCCCTGATATGAGATCATAACTATACTCCTTCCCATCCTAACCCTTGTTACAAATCCCATTACCCATACATATTCTTATAGCATCCCTTACAAACCTCGAGCACTAAGTACTATAAACCCTAGCATTATTGCATCACTTTGTTACACTCCTCTTTCTCTTCATTCTCTATACAGGTCTCTCTCTGCATTCCCTTCATGCCTCCATGTATTTCTTCCCATGTGTTTTGTCTACCTCTCTCTACTACTCCTAACCCAAGCATCTCTTTAAATAGGATCATCGACCACCACCATGAATTCTTCTCTCGAGAAGATCACATGCCAATTGTCAATGTGGTCCTATATTGGTGAGTTATTATCCTCTTCACAAACCTTCCACTAACTGTAAGGATGTCTCTAGGAATATTCCTTTTGGGGATATATCCATTTCTTGAACTCAAAGGTTCTAGGCTGGCACCTTATCCACTCATCATGCCTATTCAGGTCCTCACATTTTTCCTCAAGTGACCCCATGATGTCGGTTATGACTAAGTCCTTTAAACCCTTGTTCTACCTCCCGTGTGCACCTTGGTTTCACTTAAACCCTTCTTAAACCCCTTTTTCATGCATGCTTTTCCCTAATCACCCTTTTATCTATTGATCCACGTGCATGTGTTCCTCTTGGTACTTAGCCAATATTTTAGGATCCAACACCTGCAATTGTTAACCACAATTTATCATCACATATATTCATATTAAGAAAACAATGTTGCTTCAACACTAATGACAAGAGGAAACCATGCGTACAAAGATTACTACATTCATACATATGAGAAAATGGAAACTTTTTCCTTGATTAGAATTTTAGAAAAGTTATACAAAGTAGGGAAAAGGAGGAAACATATGCAAGAGGGGAGTGGAATAAAATCAATCTCCTTTTTTCTATTTAAGCATAATGCAATCTCGTGTTTACAAAATTGACAACCAACCCTTTGAAATGGGAATGTCTTTACAATTTATAAGAAGAGAAATGAACTTTCAACTCCCCCACATGACTCTTCATTGCCTCATTCATCTCATGAATTTTCATCTTCCTAGGACTTAGGAAATTAAGTTCCTTTTTATAAAACAAAGGGACTTTTACAATTCAACTTTATAAAGTCACTTTAATGAATAAGATGAAATATCATGATTACACACAACAAATAATTAGAAGAGGGAGAGATGAAAGGTGGGAGAAGGAGAGAAGGAAGAAGAGGGAGTTGATATATCCGATGAATAAAGTCTATGTGATGAAGAACTCTTTTAATTCATGATCACAATATGTTCTTTATCCATGATGCACAAATACCTTGGACTGATCAATGAGTGTTTAAAAACAATGTTACTTCCATGACCCTAATAGAGGTTTCATTTCCCTATTTGAATTTTGAGACCATCTTACAATCTTATGGATATTTCAAAAAGATGAAATATGGGTGAAAAGGGAGCCAACTATAACTTTCTCTGCACCCAAAATGGTTAGCAAGTAAGACAAAGACTTGTTATTTTGTAACATATTACCTTTTTACTAAAAATTACCTTCTCAACTGTTTGGAAAATTTCAATCCTCCTCTGTTGATGATGAATTTATATTTTTATCCGCTTTCTATTTTTCATATGCCTCAAGATGGACACATGCTATTGTTAGTAATCGCAGTAAGGTGGAAAAATTTGATCTAGGAACTGTGGGGCATGATAGAGCAAGGCAAGACACACACAATGCAAAAAATTTCATGATGAATGAAATAATAGGGAAATATTATGCATGGGTGAATTTTATTGTCCCTACTACACCGAGGGGAATGAGAGGGGTAGAAAAAACCACTTTGTTCCCAGAGGCATGATTTTACACTTCAAGACCTAAAAATGGAGGGAGAGACGGGGAGTGAAAATACACACACAATGCAAAAACTTTGGGATCAAACATAGAAATAGAGAAAAATTTACACATGAGTGAATTTTACTATCCCAACTTCACCAAGGGTTTGGGACAGTTGGTGTTGTGCCATGCATTTTTAAGAGGTGAAACATAAGAATTTGACCCACAGGGAGAATGAACTTGAAATTGAGATTGTCGGAACTCTAGGAGGTATTTTTGGGTGAAATTTTATATGATTTATTTTACTCAAAACATCCTTACAAGATGAATTGGATGGGTCTAATCTTTTAATTCTACTTGAAACTTTCTGAAATGGCCCGTTTTGATTAGGATCGTTAGTTGTCCTTGAAAAAGAATGAGCTCCCTAAAAATCACCAAGGATTTTTAAAAACATGATGATTAAAACTTGTAGAGCTTATATTATATTTCCAATGAGTATTTTTTTCATCCTAACTCCTTACGAAACTTCTAGAATCATCCAATGAAGATCAGTACTTATTTTGACTATCTTTTCCCAGGGGCTAAGATTGGATCACATGGGGGACCAAGGGAAAAAAAGGGAGGAATGGAAAAGGTGGGGCACATTATTATGTCCCCCATGTACCTTTGAAAAGGTGCAAGAAAAATTCACCTTTCTCTGGAGGTGCCAAGTGTTGCGCATACATGAGTAGGTGAAGGAGGAAGTCAACTTAGTCAAAGGAGCTTAAAATAGGTAGTTGAGGTCATATGAGGGACTTGGAGGCTAAAATAGGGTGGGGCACATTTTATTGTCTCTTTTTTCCCTTTGGAAAGTTGAAAAATGTGCTAAAAAATGTGCCCTACTCTCATAGTGAAAATTCCCATGCATGCGGGAGTAGCTAGGTGTGAAGGTCCACTAGTCAATGTAGGTTGGAAGGTGAGCACATGGTCATATGGGTGGCTTGGAGACTAAATGAGGGTGGGAAATTTTTTTTTACACCACATGTCCCTTTGTAAAGGTGAAATGGGGACATGCAATTGTGCCTTCACCAAAGCTTTCCATGTGTCCAAGTGTAAAATTGTGTTAAGTGTTGGAAAGCGTATCTTGGGAGCCAACTTGCGAAGATCATATCTAGAAATTCCATATGAGTTTTTGAGAACTTATTTATATGATTTCATAGGAAAAAATATATATTTGAATAATGGTGATGGTCCCAAGGCTCAATTATGACTGTAACACATTTAAATGGATCCTTTTTTTCTCGGGACCACCGAGATATGTGCCTAAGAATGAGCCGCCTACAACAGCCTACGAAGTTTAAATAAGTTCCATATTTTCCACCATGTAGAGAATTGAGAATTCATTCCATAGGTAATTTTTGGATTTCAAATCACTATAGAGATCTTAGAATCTCACTTTGAAGTTTAGGTCCTCTTTCACATTGCATGCTCCTTTAGGCTCAAAACTAATTTCACCGAATCGACTCCAAAACCTCCAAAACTTCCCTAAATATTCCAAAATAAACTCATTTATGTTTTTATTTCTTTAATAATCCTCCATGATGAGTTTTATCCTTTTTATCTACTCCAAGGATGATGCACCCGACTTAGAAAGGTTGATGAAAGCCCCTTCTAAGCATGCTTAAAAACTCACTTTGCAAACCATTGCTCTAACATGCTTGAATGATCTTGTTTTTTCCTAAATCACATAGGGGGTATTGAGGACCTCACATATGGAATATTTAATGGATATAATGTACTCGACACTATGGGGAAGGTGATCTCGGTGGGTGTCTTGAAGGATCGACATACAAATTTTGACACTAGGGTATAATTGTCATGTTTTTGAGTGTATTTTGCCCATGCAAAAACATAGGAAAAAAATAATATAATATATTTAAATCATGTAGTTCTTAATGATAAAACGGGTATTATATACAATTTATAAGTTTTATAAAACATAAGATTAAAAGTAATTAATAATAATACGATAACAAAATAAAATACTATAACAATATATAGAACACTTATAAAATTTAAAATCTTGAATGTGATAATACATGAAATATTTTATATGATATATAATGTACCTTATATAACGTGAAGTATGCTATAATACTTATAAAATATATTATATGGTATTTTACAAAATATTATATGCTATATAAGGTAATTTTTATTACTTAGTATAACCATGTTCAACATATTTAATATTAGTTTCCTTAAGTGTTACTATAATGTTCAAAGAAGAAAATGTATAGTCTCTCTAGATACATCTGATAAAATTGAAATGATACAGAGAAGATTAACATGGCCTTGTGCAAGGATGACACAAAATCAAGTAACATATAACCCAACGTCATAACGTGATGCGTTAAAATAAAATAAAAATTCCTCATTTTTAGCTTGAAATTTTAGGGCATTATATTTAGCATGGGAAAGTGATAGGTGTAGACTATATTATATCTACCCTCCATAGTCAAGAAGTGAATAAGATGATTAATAATTTTATCAAAGGTTTTAGGGAGGGAAGCCCTCTCATAACCCGTAAAATGGGGTTTTAATTTTTCATGCCCCTAAAGAAATTCCTCAATTTCCTCTAAGATTATCTTTTTGGTTTTAAAAATCTCCCTAACCTTATTTTTTAAACCTTTAACCATGGAAATTAAATCATCAATAATTTTAAGAGAGATCCCCTTAAAGATAAAATTTCCATCTTTCGAAACCTCAAATAAATCAATGCTTAAGTTTTCATCATGCCCATTGAAGTTCTTTAAAAATTCTCCATACCTATAACTTTCAAAAATTCCAAACATGTGGTTTAATTTACTAGCAGAGACAGGTCCTATCCTCACTAGGTCACCGACCATTTTACTAAAAAAATTGTATTGAGAAGAAACATCATGTCTACTCACACAAAATTTACTTTTCTCAAGGTAAGAAACATTCATATTCTTTCAGATATGATAAAATTTGGTAAGAAGCATGCTTGATAAATTAAGTCCTCACACTTAAGACTTAAGAGAGTTAACAACTTCCCTAACCAGATCATTATTATATCTCCAAATCATAAAATTAATAGAATACGTTATTGCTGAGTTACATAGAAAAATATGGCACATATGTCAATCATAGAACCATAAATGATTTTAATATCTAGGTTAAACATTACCCCAAGATTAGTTTTTAATGATAAGTATAACATCATCCTCAAGATGGATTTCTTCATCCACATTGGCCATATTATACATCGTAACCCCTTGTTAGCAAAACCAATCTTCCATCATATTACCTTCCCTATAAATATGTTGAAAATTAATATTATCAAAGGAAGGTTTAAGGATGATTAGTCCTTTAATAATTTATTTTATTGTAACTAAAACAACATTTTTATTTTTGATACTATTGATAACATTCGAAGAGTCTCGATCCATAATTAGCATTATTATATTTATTTTAGCAACATGTTTAATCCCCCAATACATAGATATCTCTTCAGAAACATGGTTTGTTTAAAAACCCAAGTTGTAAAAAGTAATCCATCATAAGGATTCCTTTCTCATATTTAATAATAACCCCCAACCTTTCTAGGGTTTATTTTGACACCTTCATCAAAGTTGTGATTCATCCATCCCTCTTTAGGGGCTGTAAAAACTTGGTTTCTATGATTAATATGAGAGGTGTGGTTAGAGACAACACTTAAGCCATAATTAAGTAGAATAAATTGTTCCTTTTCCTGGAGAAAATCTAAGTTCTTTCCCTTTAAAAGATAAAAATTATTTTAACAACTTGTATAATTTTCTTATAAAATATAGAATCTTTTCTCTTTACCCCTAAATATTCTATTTTTTCTTTATTTATAAACCTCCAAACAATAACAAGTAATATAAAAATACCATATTTGTTTTATCTAGGAGTTTTTAAGGGGCATATCCACAAAATCCATAACTATTTGACACTATTAGGAAAGACCTAATCTATACTAAATAGGAAAAGAAAAGATCTACTAACATCACGTGCATAAGAGAAGTCTAAAAATATGTCGATGGTAAACTCAAATTATTTTTCATGAAGAACACATCTATTAATAATTTGGAAACCTCTCTTATTTAATTTGTTGAAATTGATAATTTTTCTCTATAAAACAAAACACCAAAAAACATTAATTTTTAGAATAAGATTCTTATTCCAAATTTTCTCCCATTTAAAATCTAGACCAATTTTGTCAAAAAAACATATCATATGCATATTTGATGCTAAATTCACTATTCTCTTTATTAGACTAGATAATTGTGTCGTCTTCCGCATGTTTTATCACAATATAACTCGTCTAAAATCTCATTTAGGGAGATAATATCTTCACTAAAATTCTGATTATTAATGGACACAATCTTCCAAAATATAAACAAATTCTTTTTCTCCAAGTAATTTATGATAATAAGGCCATATTTTTCATCAACATCTTGCTAAATATTATTCATAAGGAAACAAATCTCTAAGAGGATTTTAAAATATTCATTTGTTTCACTAAAAATTTACCCTTTCACCACCCCTTATCTTCCATTTAAACACCTTTCAACAAGATATCTTTAGTCCACTTCAAGGATATCCAAAAATCAACCCTCAATAACAGGAGGAGAAAATCAAGTGATCGATCTAGGATTATCCCAATACTTGTGTTTAAGGATTTTAGCCCATAACCCTCAATCCCTAAGAAATATCCATACCATTTTGGAAAGAAGATATTTATTCATACAATACCAATCTCTTAGGTCCAAACCCCAAGCTTTTAGGTTTACAAAATTTTTCCCAAGTGACTAAAGGTATTTTGTTTTTTACATTTCATCCCACTCCAAAGATTTTTTTAAATTTTTATCCAAATTATCATCTACCTTGATAAGAATCTTAAAGACGAACCTAATATACATCAGAAGGCTTTAGATATATATTTTTAAGAGAGTGATCTTACCATCCCGAGAATGCATATATCCTTTTCAACCCACCGCTTTTTAAAAAAATAGCCAATAAATTTTTTTAAATAAACAAATTGGGGTTTGCATACCAAAATATATAGAGGGAAAATTATTGATATCACAATCCAAAACCTTAGCAATATTATTGCATATTTTTGGAGTGTTAAAGAAAAAGATAGAATGATTCCTAAAATTTACTTTTTGATATGTCACATCTTCATATTCTTGAAGATTTATTTTAAAACACTTTGTTACCAAGACCATAGCTTCAACAACTGGTGTAATCAAAAAAACATTGATGAGTAAAATTTTCAAAATTCATAGTAGGGGATATCCTAATGATTTTTCTTTCCTCGAAAACCATATTCAAATCCCTACTCAAAGATTCCGTCATCAAAATAAAATGGAGAGGAGATAGTGGATCTCCTTGTCTTGTCCCCCTATTACTTTAACATAAACCGAAGGGAGTACCATTTAATGGAATAGAAAACTAGCATTAAAAATAAAAGTTAACACAAGTTTTATGAAAGATTCATCAAACCCAACCTGGTTAAGCACCTTATCTAATACATTCCGCAAGAATCTATCACATACTTTGGCCATATTGAGCTTAATCACTATAGATTATTTCTTACATTTATTTATAGAATGAATGGTTTCTCGTATAATGACTATATCATCCAAAATTTGTTTTCTAATATAAAAAAACCCCTTGTTGATCAAATATAAGAGTAGGGAGAATCAAATGAAATATCAATGCCATAATTTTAGTGAAAATTTTATATGGAGTATTTGAGGGAGAATGTAAAAACATGAAGCATGAGGATCATGTGGGATGGCGGTGAACATCAAATGGGTTGTAGTCTGATAACGTGATGAGGTCTCATGGAGAGCGAGCATTAACCAAAATTTTATGCAATATTTGAAAAGGGAAAATATCATTAGATTCCCATAGATCTTAAGGGTGGTGTACAAATAGGGGTGTTGTGTAATCCCTAGTGCAACAATCATGACTCCTCAAGTGGAGAAGGGGAGTTAAATTATTGGAAAAGGAATTAACTTCCATATGAAACTTGTGATGCACCGACAAACCGATGTGTAAGGGAATCTCATGATGACCCTAAATAACACCTATAACTATGACCACACCTAAGTTAGATGACCCGCCACGTGGAATTGAAAATTACCGACACCAATACCCCCTTCATCATAACTAAGGATGAGGTGGAAAGCCATAAATGAGAAATGTGGCCTAAAACCAAATCCCGATGAGGCACCCATACACAAAAAAGTATCTCAAGCAATATAGGAGAGCCTAGTTTGAAAAACACTCTCTAATCTAAGAAAGATATCAAAAATGAGTCACGATGACTAAGGAGATTAAAATGGTACCCATGTACAAAGGGGAAATATATCAAAAAGAAGAAGGAGAGAGGGGAAGATACAGAGACAAGACGAACATAGAAGATGCCATGGATAGATCTAAATTGTTTAACTCTAGAAAGTATCCAATAAGAGTGTTGATGTTATGGTCCTCTGCCTCTGAATCAAGAAGATCCACCCACATCAAACTATGTTTCTACATGTAGGAAGGACATAAGTGGAGTGCTAGAAGTATTCCCACTCTACAAAGCAAGTTGTAGGCAACAACACGAAGAAATCTGAATATGGTCCATGAAAGTGTGACATAGGTCTAGTAATGTAGTGCCAAGAAATCAAAATTAATTCCACATGCGTAGAACCATCGAGTGTGAAGGAGGAACATTCACCGAAAGGATACCCAAGTGAATTGAAGGTAATGCAACAACCCCCCAAAAAAAAAAATAGGGTCCACAAGAAAGGGTGGACTAATGAATATCTCCTAAAAATTGGAAGTGATAAGAGTCCCATAAGGGGAACTCCCAAAAAAGGAGATGATGGACTCCTTTGAAAAACCTATAGAGGGATGAGGAACCTATATTACATCATAAGTGGATACTGTGAAAAGATAACCAAGGTCAAAGAGATACTAATCCCAATAAGGGGCTCAAAAATAGAAGAGAAATGTCAAATAAGAGTAATTCATCGAAAAAGGTAGAGAAGTGAAAATGGCCTCACACACTTGAAGTATAAATGAGGTTGGTGAAATGAATGTATAGGGCTGAGAAGGATACTTCTTGATGTTTGATGAGAAGGGAGACACATCGACATACTATGGAAAGGTGATAGAAGGAGGAGAAGATTCCTTTGTAGTACTCTCAAAATGAAAAGTGGAAGCACAATCCTTATCATTAGAAGTGGGAACAAGTGAGTCTATGTCAATGGAAATATCATCACATCAATAATAAGAGGAGAAAACTGAATTAACAAAGTGGAAACAAAAATATGTGAAGGGTATCTAAAAAGACTAAAAGATGCTCTAGATGTGGTGGGGAAGATTTGAGTCTTCCATGTGAATGAGGAGAGATATGGTGATAGAAAATATCAAGTGACCAAAACATGTTCGCATGTGTCGAGAAAGTCCTAAATATGATTTGAATCAAGGGTGCCGGAACTGGACCAAGTAAGAACTTTTAAAGACTCTCGTAGGAAAAGTAACATTCCATAGAAGCAAGCCATGCTATATAGTTATCTCTCGCAAGAAGAAGTTATGGAGGTTGTAACGTGATCCTATGATGCTCAAGTCTAGAAATAGCATCCTTCATGATGCGAAGTGAAGAAAAGAAGTCCAAGGTGTAAAAAGTAAAAGGGTATAAGAATACAAGACGTCGACTTAATAAAAAAATGTGTCTTTGAAAGAAATATGAAACTTGAGAAGAAAAGTGATAAACCCCTTTCTATGAAACTTTATAAGTAGTTTGTGATTATAATAGGGTGCATTCATGTAACATTGGATGATTGACCACTCACCTTGTAGTAGGCAAAAATTCATGCGAGAGTGGAGGACACAAAAAGTACAAGTTGGAAGTAGAGGAACAAACCGTAATCAAGAAAAAAAGGAAAACATAATACAAGGGTAAAAAAATTACTTAGTGTGAGAGAAGGCATCTCAAAATGTAGAAAACAAGTCTCTCTTTCTGTAAGGGTGTGATGCATGTGATCACTAGCCATGGGTGAAGAAGAGTACTATAGTGCAACGAGCAAGAAAAAGTGGCCTAGAAATCCCAATAACCATATATAGAGAGCCCTGAAAATACTCCCCCTCGTTACAATGAATTTTTATTATTTTTGCCCTTTAATTGTTGTATAATGTTTAGAAAAGGAGAAAAAAGAGGGAAAAATCTAGAGGGGTGAAATGGCAAGTTTGGAGTAAAAGGGTGAAGAAGGCCTTACAACTTGGTGAGCTAGCTCGTGGTAGCTTGGCGGTCTATCCGAGTATCTCGGTGGGCAAGTTGAGGAGGTGGTAAAATTACAAGTTGAGAGAGTTTATTGCAATGAGGTAGTAGAGGTGGGATACCAAGTTGATGGGTGGGATCATTGTCGAGTCGGTAGGTCATTGAATGCAGAGTGAATGGACCGAACGGGAGTGGAACTGTAGAAGTCTCATGTGGAGTGGTCACCGGGTTAGATGATGAATCATGCATAAACATGTGTAGGGAGATGCAGGCCATGTAGAGGGTCCATTGAGCATGGGGAGTGGAGAGCCATATCGAGAGGTCACTAGGAGGAATATATAGTGCATGGTGTAACTAGAGTGGTTGTAGCATATGCACTAGCTAGAGTCTAAGGTCGCAGAGGAATAATTGAGGTGTTAGTGTGTAGGGGTCAAGGCACAAGTGCAAAGAGTTGTGAAATTCATGCTAACTAGGGTCAGACCAAAATTGGTAAGGGAAAACCATGAGAGGAAACCAACATAAGGTCGAGTGGAGGAAAAACAAACTAGGCCGAGAAGGAACCACACCAAGGTGAGCATAGTTAAAAATACATAAGGTTAAAAGTGAGCATATGGAATAGGGAAATGAACTAAGGATCTAAGAAATGCGAAGAAATTAAAACATCCACAAGGTGCAACAATGAATTAGGTATAAGATGAGGGGCCGAAAATGTCTAAGCCGAGCGGATCATGAGTAACCAAGGACGATTCGTGAAAAACTACAATAAAACCCGACTACAATACAAAAATGAAAGCATGATGAGTCACAAGATCAAATGGGTGAGATAGGATGGGAAATATCAGGTTCCCAGATCGGTGAGTTAGGTTGATTTGGGCTTGATACATTGTTCTTCGACCTCCAAAACTCAAAAATAACACCTTTTAAACTCATAAGTGAACTTTTGAACCTACAAAAAGATAACAAAGCTACATGTAAATGCTAGAAAACTTGTAAACCCATGAACACATGAAAATGAACCACAAGCAATATTTGAAGATTAAATCAATGCAAGTAGATCACGAGATGGAATAACCATTATGACAAAACTCATAAAACCTGAAAAACATGAAAAGAGAGCTAGAGAGAAATGGTAGATGGTGAGTAACATGAATCCCACAACGTGTTCTCGATAGTATGAAAGATAATGTGAAAAAATGAAACATGAGGAGCATGCAAGATGTCATGAACATCGAACTAGTTGCATTACGATAGTATGAAAAGGTCTCATGGAGAGAGAACATCAATCAAATGTACATACAAGATTCGAAAGGGGAAAATATCATTAGCTTGTCATATATTTGAAGTGAAGTGTATAAATATGGGCTTTTTACAACCCCCAATGCATCAATTATGACCTCTCAAGTGGAGAAGGAGACTTACATTCCCAAAATAGGAAGTAACTCACATATGACACATATGATGCACTGATGCATAAAGGAATCTCATGATGATCCTAGATGACAACTAGATGTATGACCTCACCTAAGTGAGATGACCTACCACGTGGCATGGAAAATGAATCACACCAACCATATCATAGAGACTAATAGTCCAAAAGTTTTTCAATTCCATAAGCATCAAAATATTTAGGAATCGAGGCAATAAAAGTATAATTTATCTCTCTAAGCACAATTTTATCATAAAAAAATATTAAATTTCCCATAAACATCATCCTTATTTATTTTCAAAAAAAAATTGAAAAATAAAGTTGGGAAACCATCTAGAATATGAGGTTTATCAGACTAAGAGATCTGAAAATAAATTCTATATCCTCAAAGGCTAGAGTTTTAGTAAGCATGAAATTATTCTCAAGATAGAATAACTGCAGAATGCACTATAAGAACCTAACTTCCTTGATATGATTTGGGGATTTTTAGGGATAGTAAAGTAGTCACTAACATAGAAACCACCTCATTTTAGATGGTAGCATCTTCTTTCATCACCAATCCATCCTTTCCTTATCTTTCCTAATTGATTAAAACTTTGTCTTTTGAGGGTAGTCAAATGAAAAAACTTTGTGTTTTTATCACCTTCTTTAAGCTAAGTAATCCTATATTTTTGGCCCAAAATGTTAATTCCTTAGCCGAAATAGAGTGATACGCTAAAATAAGATGTATTTCCTTCTTAAAATCATCTAATTCCAAAACATAATCATATTTTCCCATCATGTCTCAAAAAATTAACAACTATTTCTCCAAATTTTGCTAGCAATGAAAAAATGTTTTCAAAATTATTTTAATTCTAGAAATTCAAGTTTCTTTTTACACTGGACAATTTCTTAGAAACTCAAAAATGATGAACCTTTTATCTTAATACTCCACCACTCTTTAAGAAGATCATAAATTACTTAATGATGTAGCCACATTTTTTCAAATATAAAAGGAATCTTACTATTGGAAGCTTCTTTGAAAGAGAAAAAAATTAGATTATGATCGATCCTATTCTAGGAAAATTAGGAAGAAAAAATATTTTTGAGCCATTCTATAGTGATAATAACCCTATCCAATATGACCCAAATGAGTTGTGTACCTATTATTTTATTTTTCTAGTTAAATTATATCCTCTTGAGCTCAACATTCATCAAACTACTATTAGTGATAAAGTTTTAAAGATCCTCCATACTCTCAAGATACTCAATTTAAACTACCATTTTCTCTATAGGAGAGAGAGGAATGTTAAAATCACCAAACACCATCCACTCATTCTGTTTTATCATATTATAAAAAGAGGTTAGTTTCTTCCAAATATTTTTCCTTCCTAATTTGTTATTTAGGTGTAAACATTAGAGAGGATATAAATAGAATTATTTTTGAGATCCTTCATAATCATAAAAAGATGATGATATGTACAAACAACCGGTGTTAATTTAATAGAATTAGGGTCCTAGACCACACCCAAACCCCCGTAGCCCTAAGATAACTCGAAATGCAGTAGTTCTAAAGAGTTCCAAAATTACTCTTAACTTTAAAATAATTATTCTCACTCATTTTTATTTCTTGAATAATAAAAATTTCCATCCTATGATTATCTCTAAGATCCTCAACATTATACATTTTGAGGGATTATTCAAACCCCTAATATTCCATGATATAATATTCATTTATGGTTTTGGTTTTTACTCCCGTTAAATCTCTTTAGGTCCCATAAAATTGTAAAATCAAGTCTATATCCCTTTGAGTATTATTTTTCCTTAATTCATGTCTTATAGGTATTCCTTTGTTTCTATCTAGAGTCTCAATATTGATCAGATTATTTGGTTCATTATTAGATGATTCCCCCTTATTTTACTTTGTGATGTAATTACATTTTCATTTGGTTATTTCAAAACTCAAAGACCGAAAGAAATTTGGTTCCCTTTTTCTTGATCTACGTTATTGTCTAAACTTGACAGATATTATTGGATTAAATATTGGATCATATTATTATCCAACACTTATGATGATACCTTAACTATTAATTTGATATCCTTACATTCTATGTTAGTAAACAATTTGTTTCAACAAATTCAACTAATTCCTCACCGTTCTAACAATGGAGTTTTTCTTTGGTTCAATTTTAATAGGATGACCGAAAACTCCAACTTCTCATCCTTACTATCCTTTTTCTTAAGATCATCCTTGGCGAGTTATATCCAATTTTATAATAGTAGATGTTTTATTTATGAGTTCATAAATTGACTTATTATATCATCCATATGTCTATTGATTTTCTCCTAAACTTGTTAATTAATGCATGGGGGATGTTATAAATAGTTTTATCCTAAGTAATATTAATGCATTTTCCTTATCTTGTCTCAAGTGAATTAATGACCATAAGAATTTCCACTAACTACCTTTTTGTGTAATGTGATGACATGTACAGTGGTTGGTAAAGCGCATTCTCTTCCAATTTTGAGGAAGTTTCAAGAAGACCGAGTCTTTTCTGCCAACATGCATTTCCAAGGAATGTTTTAAATCTTCTTAATGGACTGAATGGTAAATTGACATTCATTAGTTTGAGAGACATAGTGACAATCTGCAATCTGAAAAGTTGCTTTATCTCTTTTATTGACTCATCCTTGGATCAATTTCGATGATTCAAATGTTTTAAATCTTCTTAATGGACTGAATGGTAAATTGAACTTCATTAGTTGAACATAGTGTACTTCTTTGTATTTTACAAATTATTTGGGTTGATGTCTTCATTCGTTGTATGTTGTTCTTGGGTCTTTGGGATTGATCTCTGCAAGACATTAAAGGCATAAAAAAATATAGTCTTGCTTCATGACTATGAAGGGGATCAAAATCCTAAAACTAAAGGACTATCCTAATGGTATCCTAAACTAGGTAAGAGCACCTACTTCCTAGCTATGTCTACTTAATTGGGTTATAATCTAACCTAAGCTTCTTATTCTATTTTTGTTTGGAATGGTGTCCTAACCTAAGCTCTAGTGCTAAATGAATAAGGGAAAATTTGTAAGGTAATATTAGGCTATTTAACCTAATGCCTAATACTATATGGAAGTGAATTTAATCTAACCTAAGGTGGAAATTACCTATGGAAATGTTTTAAGACCTAAGGTGATTATTGTTAGACTAACCTAAGTTTTGGGAAATCTATCCTAAACTATTTAAAAGGAACCTAAGGGTCACATGGCACTAAGGTGATGGTTCCAATGGCTTTTAATTGATTTGATTGGGTTTAATGCATGGAGGTACTGCCAGTTTTGGAAAAGGCTAGTTAACTTTAGTGGGGGCTTACGTGGAGGCTTCACTAAATATGGAATTGCATGTTAAATTGGAAATGGCATTCACCAGTTTTGGGAGGCGGTGGCAAGGAGAGATAAGTGGGAGAATTTGGGAGTAATGGCATTAATGGATCTCGGTTTTTGTGTGCAAACCATCTTGGAAACAAGGGAGGTGGATTTGTGAGAGGTTGTTTGGTTTTGCATGTCTCACGAATTTTTCTCTACATGGAGCTATCTAGTTCTTTGAACCAGCAGTTTGACTTCTTCTTCTTGGCTATTTTTGGTTTCTCTGGTCTATTTTTGATCAAGGGAATGTATATGAGGCATTGGAAGAAAATTTTTTTGGTTTTTGATCTTCATGTGGAGAAGAAAAAGAGTTGGAAGCTCAGCTGGAAGTCTCCTTCAATTTGTAGAGAGCACTATCAGGCATGATAGGCTCTACCCATTAAGATTTCTTGCTTTCTTCTAAATGATTCATTAAAACAATTATGCTCTCATGAGATAAATATTTGCATGATTTTTTTAGTTATTACTTTCATGTTTTTATGAATCTCTGTGGTTTTTGGAATGTAAATCCATTGCAAAGTAATGATAGTTTTTGGGAAACTTTCTCTGTGCTAGTTTAATGGTGACATGCATGTGAAACTTGTATTTGAAGCTTTATATTTCATTCTAAAACTTGTATTCAAGGCTGTGTTGTTCTTGAACTGGCATTAGTTGCTTTGTGTGGTTTTGAACCTTTATGGGAGTCTTATGTTTCATTTTGAACTATTATTTGGAGCTTGTGTTTCATTGAAACTTGTATGGGAGCTTTATGTTATGTTATGAGCTTGTATTTGAGCTTCATGTTTGATCTGAGCCTGTATTAGAGCCTTATGAAGTTCTAAACTTTTGTTCAAAGCTCGTGTTTGACACTGTACTAGTATTCCATTCTTGTGTGTTTAAACTTGTGTTGAAATCGATGTGTTTGATTCTATACTTGTATTCTGAGCTGGAGTTTTACTCGTATTCAAGGATTTGAAAATGCTTTAAACTCATTTATGGGTTGTCTTCTTGAAAGGGTCTTGAGAGATTAGTTTTGGTTTGAAGTAGTTGACCTGTAATCTCTTTTGAGATCTTCTCTTGTAGCTTCTTGTTGGAATGGTTGTGGTACTTATTTTTTAGAAACTTAGACTATACCTTCTTTTCAACTTGATAGGGCATGTAAATGGGATATATATCCTTTCCTCTCCTCTGAGAAAAACCCACATCTTGTTGAAAGCTTGACTATTTTGTTTAAGGATTATTAGACTGAACTTGTACTTGTTGTGGGTTTGGTTTGATTTAGAGTTCATTGGAATAGTCATTAACAATTTTAGAGGTTTATGGAAATATAGTATGCATTTCCTTCTTGTGAATAATGTTGAAATGAATACCTTCCTTATCAAATTTTTAGATGGAACTTGAGAGTCTTTGTGTGATTCTGTTTCACCACAGTTGGAGGTAAGATTGGGACATCTCTTGACTTAAACATTATTGGGTTTTCTTACTTACTCTCTTCAGATCTTCTTAATTGATTTCTTGGGTTTTATTAAAAGATGGATTAATACCTTAGTGTACTAAATTTTGTATGAAGGATATATATCTCTCTGTTTCGGATTGTTTTTATTATTGTTCTTATTTGGGATCACGAACTACTTACTCTTTTGTATTGAGTTGTTGAAGCCTTGTAATGGGATTTGTTCTTTGAGTTCGTGAGTTACTTCTAACCTTGTATATCTTTATACTTGTTTGTGGATTTCTACTCCTTGATGGATTCATTGAATGAATCTCCAAGTTTTATAAAGAAAGGAATATGTTCTCTTGGGACAATATATTTTTTTTGGGACTGTACTGTGTACTTCATTTTGAGAATTTGAATTTGAACTTGTGTTTGATGAATGGAAATAGGTAAACCAGTTTGTAAGATTTGTAATGGAAAATTTGAAGTGTGCTTTCTTTAACTGTGTGTTTGGTTTTGTGTTCTCTTTTGGGAACTAGTTAAAGAATTTCTAAGTTTGAAATAGAAATGGGAATTCATTTCATAGTATAAATGAAATGAATTATGGATTGGACCTTTTCTATTTGAGATCCTTTTTATTTTGTTTGGATAAGTTCATTTGATTGAACTTCTTTGTATTCGATTCTCTTCTGAGATGGAAATTTCTTGTGGATTGTTTGGTCTACTTTGTATAAGTCATTGGTTGTAATGATGTGGAAAGAGATTAGCTTGAGTCGGTATGTTGGAAAGAAAATAATAACATGCTTAGACCGACTATTTTTCTTGATTGAGTCATACTCCATTTGGATTGATATTGGAAGGTTGTCTCTTTTTGCACTCTATTTTATTATGAACCCTTCTTGGATGGACTGGATAAGAGATTAATTTTGTGTGAGTCTAGCTTGGATTTGTGGAATGTTTGGTTTCAGATCTTTGAATTATATCTTCTAACATGTGGAAGTTAGTTTACTTTTAGTTAGACTATTTTGATTTCTACCCCTACTTGGATTGATTTGGGATTCTTGTTAGATGTTGTTTCTTTAATTTTGAATCCTTATATTGTTATCTTTGAACTGAGGTAGTTTTGTGTGTTCTAAACCTATTTTTGTCTTTCAGATGATTAGTGTATGGGGAATAAGTATGTATTGATTCTTCTTCTTTTGCTTATATGGAAAGATGAAGCATCCTAATATGAGCTATATTGTAATTAACTTCTTTTTTTTAGTAAAAATAAATGTGTATTTCTATTCTTATAGAATTATGAAACAATTGATGACAAGACCTATTGATTGTTTTAAAGTAATTGATAGGATCAATTAAACCTTATGATATAATGCAGATGTTGTGGATTATATTATGCTCTTTTCTTAAAAGTGAATTCAAACTTTTATTGTACTTCTTTTCTAGATGTTATTACTTATGATTATTTGTATGATATATTAATTGTTTCATTAAAGCAGAGTTGTTTTAATGGAACAATTAGTGGAATGCACTTCACTTTAATGCTTAGTGCTTATCATGCTCAGTTCATTGAATTGACCCGTGCTAGCAATTTTTGTAGATGGACATCGTAAGTGATAAAAGAAGGAAAAAAATTTATGATGCATTGGCTTATTTAATTCTGGATCTTATGTAAAGAGTTTTGAATCATTCTTGAGTTGTATTGGAAAAGAAAAGTGATGTTCTTTTAAGATCTTAATTCTGATTGACATGCAGAATGTCTAAATGCATAGTCTTGTAAATGTATATTTATCATCATGAATTGAAAGGTTTTGTGTTGGACTCCAATTTGTGATGTGAATTCTTTTTGTACTTGTATGATGGAAATAATAGTGATATCTTGGTGGTATTCTTTATATTTGTTTGTATACTATTGTTGTTATTATCAATAATAAGTTGGATTAAGGAGATAGTATAATCTCCCTTATTATAATGAACTTGTTAAATTGTAAAAGATGTCATTCTCTAACTACACAACTATAGTTTAATAATGAAATATGCTTGGGACATACAATTAAACTATATGAGTAATGAATGATAAAAAGGTTATGTTAAACCTAACATCTAACCATGTAGAGGAAGACTCTTCCTCTCTCAAAGAATGAAAGATAAAAGGAATAGTGGTTATGATCTTTAATCTTTATACTTCATTTATAAAGTAAACACTAGCTGAATCTAGGTGGATGACACACTTGATTTGGATAGCTAGGTTGCATTAAGAATTAAATGTTTGATGTTTGTTGTCCTATTTTTGGGATAACTACTTGTTATGCCACGTTAATGAATAAATGCAAAACATGAATTAATGAAGTTCTCCATATCTAATCAGGCTAGTTATGGATAAAGAACTTAATAAATGTTGGAATTAGGGTTAGGCATGGTTGTTGTAATCTGAATCTTAATCCAATTTAATTATGATTAATGACCACTAAGGGGGTATGTACATCTTGATGAATCAGTTCTAATGGATGTTGGCACACGCCAACTATAGGACTATACCCTCGAGAAGTCCCGGGACTTCTCAAGGATACAATGTTGCAGTTGACATGTGGCAACACCCTTCCATATTTGTTCATCTAGATCTACACACATCTGACTTGAACTTAGTTTCTCTCTAGGTCAAGTTAGTAGCATGTTTAGGATAGGTAGTAGCTTTTAATGACTCAGGGTACCTTGGCACATCCGGTTGACTTAGGTAACCGAGTATGCCCATATACCCTAAGTCATCATGAGCATCTTCCTATAATAAATTATGTTGCTAACTTGGGCTAGGGTCAAACCTTGGGCAAGTGGACTGATGGTAGTCAGTAAAGACCATTCTAGATAACAAAGAGTGAGGTGAAGGACATATTCCAAAATGATGAGTATGTCATCTAGGAATAGTAACATGAACAATATGTTGAAAATATTTGGCCAAAGTATCACAAGTTGCTGGTTGCATTTGTCCTATGTCACCTAGTTTAAAGCAACATGATGTCAGATGAATATTGGTAACAAATATTCAGATAGGTTCTTTAAATAGATCACTCAGTACTCGAAATAGGGTAGGAGAACCAAGTATACATAGTATACATAAAGTATTCTATACTTTAAGTTAACATGAGAGATCGGTTGGTAACCGAGTCATGGAATGAGAGATCGGTAGTATACCGAGTCATTACAACTACATATGGTTATCTGTTATGAGATTGATTGGCATGGAATGTGTGTTCTAAATGATGTTTTATTTAGAAGAGAACATTATGTTTCAAAAAAAAATTCCCTTGTTTCTAAAGTCTTAAAATGGGAATGTTACATCTTGGTATCAGAGCTGAAGGTTGCAGCTCTTGGACCTATTGTGTCCATAATCTGATGAAACTTAAATTTTCTTGTTAACAAAAAATGGTTAGAACAAGAGGAAATGTTGCAAATAATCCTCCACCTGAGGAAGGAGCAAAACAACTACCCAAAAACTCGATGAGATCCTTGCTTCCCTATTGGACACAAGAGATCATTTGGCTGTACTTGAACAACAAGTAATGGGAAATGAGGAGGAAGAAGATGCTGGTAATAATAATCAGCCACCTCCTGAGGACAACACCAATTTAGGTGTTGATAATAACAATGTGAACATACCTGATCATCCTGAGAACAAAAAGGCTAGGCTGGCAACTAAACTCACTAATGATATAAAAAGGATAAGTCCACCCAAGTTTGATGGCACCACATTAGGAGATGGGGCTGAGAATTGGCTCAAAAATGGAGAAATACTTTGCAATAAGGAATTTCTCAAAAGAAACAAAGGTGATATGGGGAGCATATCAACTTTCCCATGAGGCATCTTCATGGTGGGACAACCGTAAGGCTGAGTTAAACATTGATGAAACTAATATCACATGGGATCAATTTAAAGGTTACTTTAGGCAACGTTGGCTGCCACAACTTTACTATGATCAAAAAATGATTGAATTCTAGAACTTAGCTCAAGGAAAGCTAATTATAACTGAGTATTGGGAGTGGTTTACTAAACTCCTTAAGTATGTACCTCAATATCAAACTAACGAGAAGTTCAGGATATGGAAATTCATCATGGGATTGAATCCCATTATAGGAGGAGAGGTGGATGTTCACAGCCCAACCACGATGGAAGGGGTTGTTGAAAAGGCCATAAGGTAGGAACAAAAATTGAAGGCAATTTCTGCTCATAAGGAGGAAGTAAGGAAGAAAATCCCCAACTCCTCTTCATCATCTCTTGCACCTAAGAAAGGACCATGGAAGAAATTCAGAATGAAAAGTAAGTTTTCATCTGATACTAATAAGAAAGTAGCAACAAACAAGTTTGTTGTAATGCACATGGAACAACTTTGTCAAGAACAATAATAATGGACAAAAGTCCTATGGAGGTCAGAATGATAACTCTAAGGCTGAAATAAATCCGAGCCTAGAAAGGGACCTATGTAGGAGGCTATTATAACTATGGAAAATATCATTACGCAAATCAATGCCCTTTGAAAAAGGATGATCATAATCAAGCAGACAAGATACATGTTGCAGTAGCTGACAAGCAAGTAGGCTGAAAAATAGGCCACACCCATAGAGGTTTTGGGTAAGTTATTTGGTTTACCTATAACTATTATTTTTGATACCGAGCTATTGAATGTTTTATTTCTAGTAAATTAGCATCAAAACTAAAAAGAAAAGCTGGAAACATGGATAAAACATGGACTGTACATTATGGAAACAATGTTGTTCATACAGTTAGTATGTGTCTTTTTGGAGCAGTCCTTGACTTACCTAGTTTTTCCACTAAAGTTGATCTTTATGTTGCACCTTTGGGGTCTTATGATGTAATCATAGGTGTTAATTGGTTAGCAGAACATAAGGCTAAAGTGGACTATTTTGAAAAACACATTAGTTGTTTAGATGACCTACAGAAAAACAACAGAGATTCAGGGTGTGAAACGTGAGATTTCTGTTAGAAAACTATCAGCTATGCAACTTAAAAAGGCCAAAAATAAAGGTTGTACCTTATATGCAGTAAAATTATAGAAAAAATCTAAAGAGAACAATGATGTCTTGGAATGATATCCATTGTTACAAAACTTCAATGACGTGTTTCCGAAGAGTTACTAGGTCTTCCACCCAAAAGGGAGTTTGACTTCACAATTGAGATCAAGCCTGGAACCGAGCCTATTTCTAAGGCACCATATCGAATGACTACTATAGAATTAGTAGAGCTTAAGGCTCAATTGCAAGAAATTTTTCTAAAGGTTTGATTAGACCAAGTGTTTCACCTTGGGGAGCACCAATAATTTTTGAAAAAGAAAGATGGAACACTTAGATTGTGCATTGATTACAAAATGTTAAACAAAGCAAACAATCAAGAATAGATACCCACTCCCTAGAATTGATGATCTATTTGATCAGATGCATGGAGCATCGGTATATTCTAAGATAGATCTTCATCTGGATATCATCAATTATGGATTAAGGATGAGGACATTCATAAAACAACTTTTAGAACAAGGTATGGACATTATGAGTTCACGGTTTTACCTTTTGGATTAACAAATGCACCTGCAACATTTATGAATTTAATGAATAATATCTTTCAAGAATACTTGGACAAATTTGTGCTCATATTCTTGGATGACATTCTCATATATTCTAAAAGTATTGAGGAACACCATGAGCATTTGAAGATAGTTTGGAAATTTTGAGAAAGAGATGGTTATATGGTAAGCTATCTAAATGTTCTTTCTATGACACAAAAGTGCACTATTTGGGACATGTAATAAGTAAGAATGGAATTGTTTGTAGATCCTTCTAAAATTGTAGCTATAACTGAGTGGCTCTGCACCAAAGAATGTACATGAAGTTAGAAGCTTCATGGGGCTTGTTGGTTACTATAGAAAATTTGTAAAAGATTTTTCTAAGGTGGTTGCACCAATAACTTCTTTACAAAAGAAGGATAAGAAGTTTGTTTGGAGTGAGAAATGTGAATCTGCATTCAGAAATTTGAAGGAACAGTTAACTTCAACACCTATTCTAGTAGTACCAGATCCTAATGGAGACTTTATGGTAGTAATTGATGCATCTAGTGAAGGTCTAGGAGGTATTTTGTTACAAAATGATCATGTCATAGCTTACGAAAGTAGAAAACTAAAGTTACATGAGTTGAATTATGCTCCACATGATTTAGAGCTTGTTTCCATTGTTCATGCACTACAAGTTTGGAGGCATTACCTACTTGGTAAACCTTTTGAATTGAAAATTGATCATCTTGGGCTGAAGTATATTTTCACTCAGCCAAATCTAAATGCAAGACAATGAAGATGGTTAGAGTTTTTGTCTCAATATGATTTTGACATCAATTATATCAAGGGTAAGGAAAATAGAGTGGTTGATGCTCTAAGTCATAGGAAGCACATTTCTGCTCTTATAACATTGAGAACTCAGTTTAAGGATGAAGTAAAAAGTGTTATGGAATCTGATTCTTACTTTCAACAAGTAAAGACAACGCTTTTGCTGCAGATCCAAATGATTTGAGGTATAAAGGTTTTCACTTTGATAATGAAGGAATCTTAAGATTTGAAAATAGAGTATACATACCTTCGCTAAATGATTTAAGAAAGAAATTGTTAGCAGAATTTCACAATTCACCTTTTTCTAGACACCCTAGTATTACAAAGATGCTTGCTGATATAAAACAACAATATTTCTGGAAAGGAATGAAAAAGGATGTTATTGATTTTGTGACACATTGCCTTGAATGTCAACGTGTTAAAGTGAACATATGCACCCAACCAGTTTATTGTATCCTCATAGCATACCACAATACAAGTGGCAAGTGATAAGCATGGACTTTGTACAAGGGTTTCCTATGTCAAGAAATAAACATGATGTTATTTTAGTAGTTGTTGATAAACTAACAAAGGTAGCACATTTTATTGTTGGTAATCTGAAGGATGATTCTCCTGTATTGGCTAAAATATTTGTACATGAAATTTTCAGATTACATGGAGTACCTAAATTAATCATATCGATAGAGATCCTAGAATGACATCAAGGTTTTGGAAAATGCTTAATGCAGCTCTAGGAACTAAGCTGAATTTCAGTTCTATCATCCGAAATGGATGGACAAACTGAAAGAGTTAATCAAGTTTTAGAGGATATGTTACGAATGTATTGTATGGATCAACAAGTATAAGTGGGAAGAGTACCTTCCACTAGTTGAGTTTTTATATAATAACACATATCATGCCTCTCTTAAGATGGCACCTTTTGAAGCATTATACGGAAGAAAATGTAGAACCCTTGTTAGTTGGGACAACATTGAGGATAGAGAGGTAATTGGACCTGAAATCCTTACGGAAATGGAACAACAAGTTAAAATGATTCGTGAGCACTTGAAAGAAGCAACAGATAGGCAAAAGAGTTATGCTGATTTAAAGTGGGTTGACAGAAATTTGAACTTGGTGAGAAGTCTTTCTTTGGGTTAAACCAAAAAGAGCTCTATAACTTTTGGCAAGGCTACCAAGTTATCACCTCATTATGTGGGACCCTTTGAGATAGTTGAAGTAATCAACCCTGTAGCTTACCATTTAGCATTACCTCCTACTTTATCACGAATGCATGATGTTTTCCATATTTCTTTTCTTAAGAAATACATTTCAGATTTATCACATGTGTTAAATTGAATTCCTTGGTCCAAGACCCAGAATAATCATGGTTAAACCCATACGAGTGCTGGAAACTCACCAATTGCATTTAAGAAATCATGAAATAAGTCAATGTAAGGTCCAGTGGGACCAGTTTAATGAAGAAAGTGCAACTGGGAAAACTTGAAGATATGAAAACTACTTTTTTCCATATTTATTTGATCAGAATTGACTATGATGACTGATAAAAATTTGTGATTTTATCTTTATATGTCAATAAGTCTGCCATTTTGGGGTAGATAACTATTTATTTTTAAATAAACAACTATGTGAATGCTGATTTCTAGAACTTTAAATTCTGATATTATTGCAAACATATGTTAAGAAAGTGAATAAATTGATTATCCTTAATGCAATGATCAAATGAGATAATCATCGGGATGATGATTCTTTTTAGGAGGGAAGTATGTAACACCTTGGACAAACTGTTATATTTCTCTTTTACATTACAAGCATTGGCATGTGATTTTCTTGAATGAGGTGTGTTCCTTGATTGTTGAAAATCATGCTTGTTATGGATAAATCATTTCTACTCTTGGATTCTTTAGAATGAAATGATATGGCTTTCAAGAATCCATTTTCACTTCTTATTGATAAGTTGCAATCTGATTTTGAGAGTTGCAAACTTATCTCTTTTATTGACTCATCCTTGGATCAATTTCAGTGATCCAAGGAATGTTTTAAATCTTCTTAATGACATTGAATGGTAAATTGACATTCATTAGTTTGAGAGACATAGTAGACTGAACTTTGTATGTTACAAATTCTTTGGGCTTGAGTGAACGTGTCTTCATTCGGTTGTATGTTTGTGCTTGGGTCTTTGGGATTGATCTCTGTAGGACATTATTGGCGTAAAAAAAAATAGTCTACTTCATGACTATGAAGGGGATCAAAATCCTAAAACTAAAGGATTATCCTAATGGTATCCTAAACTAGGTAAGAGCACCTACTTCCTAGCTATGTCTACTTAATTGGGTTATAATCTAACCTAAGCTTCTTATTCTATTTTCATTGGAATGGTGTCCTAACCTAAGCTCTAGTGCTAAATGAATAAGGGAGAAATTTTCTAAGGTAATATTAGGCTATATTAACCTAATGCCTAATACTATATGGATGTGAATTTAATCTAACCTAAGGTGGAAATTACCTATGGAAATGTTTTAAGACCTAAGGTGAATTATTGTTAGACTAACCTAAGTTTTGGGGAATCTATCCTAAACTATTTAAAAGGAACCTAAGGGTCATGATGGCACTAAGGTGATGGTTCCAATGGCATTTTAAGTGATTTGATTGGGTTTAATGCATGAGGTACTACCAGTTTTGGAAAAGGCTAGTTAACTTTAGTGGAGGCTTACGTGGAGGCTTCACTAAATATGGAATTGCATGTTAAATTTGGAAATGGCATTCACCAATTTTGGGAGGTGGTGGCAAGGAGAGATAAGTGGGAGAATTGGGAGTAATGGCATTAATGGACCTCGGTTTTTGTGTGCAAACCATCTTGGAAACAAGGGAGGTGGATTTGTGAGAGGTTGTTTGGTTTTGCATGTCTCACGAATTTTTCTCTGCATGGAGCTATCTAGTTCTTTGAACCAGCAGTTCAACTTCTTCTTCTTCTTGGCTATTTTTGGTTTCTCTAGTCTATTTTCGATCAAGGGAATGTATATGAGGCATTGGAAGAAAAATTTTTGGTTGTTGATCTTTCATGGAGAAGAAAAAGAGTTGGAAGCTCGGTTGGAAGTCTCCTTCAATTGGCAAGAGGCACTATCAGGCATGATAGGCTCTACCCATTAAGATTTCTTGCTTTCTTCTAAATGATTCATTAAAACAACTCTTCTCTCATGAGATAAATATTTTCATGATTTTTCTAGTTAATTACTTTCATGTTTTTATGAATCTCTGTGGTTTTTGGATGTAAATCCATTGCTTAGTAATGATAGTTTTTGGGAAACTTTCTCTGCTAGTTTAATGGTGACATGCATGAAAACTTGTATTTGAAGCTTTGTATTTCATTCTAAAACTTGTATTTGCAAGGTTGTGTTGTTTTTGAACTGGCATTAGTTGCTTTGTGTTCCCAACCTTTATTTTTAGAGCCTTATGTTTCATTTTAAACTATTATTTGGAGCATGTGTTTTGTTTGAACTTATATGGGAGCTTTGTGTTTCATTTATGAGCTTGCTTTTGAGCTTCATGTTTTTTGATAGGCTTGTTTTGAGCTTTATTTGAGCTTTATGTAGTTCTAAACTTTTTTTCAAGCTTCATGTTCGACACTGTACTAGTATTCCATTCTTGTGTTTTAAACTTGTGTTGAATCGATGTGTTTGATTCTATACTTGTATTTTGAGTGGAGTTTTGTTTGTATTAAGGATTTGAAAAGCTTTAAACTCATTTATGGACTATCTTGAAAAGGGTCTTGAGAGATTAGTTTTGGTTTTAAGTTGACCTTTGGTAATCTCTTTTGAGATCTTCTCCTCAGTAGCTTCAGAGTGGAATGGTTGTGTACTTCTTTTTTTAGATTGTATACCACCTTCTTTGAACTTGATAGGGCATGTGAATATGAAGTATATTCTTCTTCTCTTCTCTCTCACTGAAAACCCCACGTCTTGTTGAAAGCTTGACTATTTTGTTTGAAGGATTATTAGACTAATAACTTTACTTTTGGGGTTTGGTTTGATTTAGAGTTCATTGGAATAATTGTCATAATAATTTAGAGGTTTATGGAAATATAGTATGCATTTCCTTCTTGTGATAATGTTTGAAACAAATACCTTCCTTGTCATAATATTTTTTAATGGAACTTGAGAGTCTTTGTTGTGATTCTGTTTCACTCACGTTGAGAGGTAAGTTTGGGACATTACTTTCTTAACTTAAACGTTTATTGGGTTTCTTACTCTCTTCTTCATTCTTTTTAATTGATTTCTGGGTTTTATTAAAAATATGGATTGAGTACCTTAGTGTACTAAATTTTGTATGAAAGGATATATTTTATCTCTGTTTAGATAGTTTTGTATTATTGTTCTTATTTGGATCATGAACTACTTACTCCTTTGTATTGAGTTGTTGAAGCCTTGTAATGGGATTTCAGTTCTTGAGTTTGTGATTACTTTTGAACTTGTATATCTTTTATTATTTGTGGATTTCTACTCCTTGATGGATTCATTGAATGAATCTCCAAGTTTTATAGAGAAAGGAACATGTTCTCTTGGGGACAATATATATATTTTTTTGGGACTGTACTGTGTACTTCATTCTGAGATTTGAATTTGAACTTGTGCTTGATGAATGGAAATAGGTAAACCAGTTTGTAAGATTTGTAATGGAAAATAGAAGTGTGCTTTCTTTAACTATGTGTTTGGTTTTGTGTTCTCTTTTGGGAACTAGTTAAAGAATTTCTAAGTTTGAAATAGAAATGGGAATTCATTTCATAGTATAAATGAAATGAATTATGGATTGGACCTTTTCTAATTGAGATCCCTTTTTACTATTGTTTGGATAAGTTCATTTGATTGAACTTTTCTGTATTCGATTCTCTTATGAGATGGAAATTTCTTGTGGATTGTTTGGTCTACTTTGTATAAGTCATTGGTTGTAATGATGTGGAAAGAGATTAGTTAAGCTAGTCGTCGTATGTTGGAAAGAAAATAATAACATGCTTAGACCAATTGACTATTTTGCTTGATTGAGTCATACTCCATTTGGATTGATATTGGAAGGTTGTCTCTTTTTGCACTCTATTTTTTATTATGAACCCTTCTTGGATGGACTGGATAAGAGATTAATTCTATGTGAGTCTAGCTTGGGTTGTGGAACATTTGGTTTCAGATCTTTGAATTATATCTTCTAACATGTGGAAGTTAGTTTAGACTTTCAGTTAGACTATTTTGATTTCTATTCTTTTTGGATTGATTTGGGATTCTTGTTTAGATGTTTTTCTTTAATGTTGAATCCTTATATTGTTATCTTTGAACTAAGGCAGTTTTTTGTGTGTTCTAAACCTGTTTTTCTTTCAGATGATTAGTGTATGGGGAATAGTATGTATTGATTCTTCTTCTTTTGCTTATATGGAAAGATGAAGCATCCTAATATGAGCTATGTTGTAATTAACTTCTTTTTTACTTAGTAAAGATAAATGTGTATTTCTATTCTTATAGAATTATGAAACAATTGGATGACAAGACCTGTTGATTGTTTTAAAGTAATTGATAGGATCAATTAAACCTTATGATATAATGCAGGTGTTGCAGATTATATTATGCTCTTTTCTTAAAAGTGAATTCAGACTCTTTAATTGTACTTCTTTTCTAGATGTTATTACTTATGATTATTTGTATGATATATTAATTGTTTCATTAAAGAAGAGTTGTTTTAATGGAACAATTAGTGGAATGCACTTCACTTTAATGCTTAGTGCTTATCATGCTCAGTTCATTGAACTACCCATGCTAGCAATTTTTTGCAGATGGACATCGTAAGTGATAAAAGAAGAGAAAAAAATTTTATGATGCATTGGCTTATTTAATTCTGGATCTTATGTAAAGAGTTTCAATCATTCTTGAGTTGTATTGGAAAAGAAAAGTGATGTTCTTTTAAGATCTTAATTATGATTGACATGCAGAATGTCTGAAATGCATAGTCTTGTAAATGTATATTTATCATCATGAATTGAAAGGTTTTGTGTTGGACTCCAATTTGTGATGTGAATTCTTTTGTACTTGTATGATGGAAATAATAGTGATATCTTGGTGGTATTCTTTATATCTAGTTGTATACTATTGTTGTTATAAGATAATGAGTTGGATTAAGGAGATAGTATAATCTCCCTTATTATAATGAACTTGTTAAATTGCAAAAGATGTCATTCTCTAACTACACAACTATAGTTTAATAATGAAATATGCTTGGGACATACAATTAAACTATATAAGTAATGAATGATAAAAAGGTTATGTTAAACCTAACATCTAACCATGTAGAGGAAGACTCTTCCTCTCTCAAAGAATGAAAGATAAAAGGAATAGTGGTTATGATCTTTAATCTTTATACTTCGTTTATAAAGTAAACACTAGTTGAATCTAGGTGGATGACACACTTGATTTGGACAACTAGGTTGCATTAAGAATTAAACGTTTGATGTTTGTTGTCCTATTTTTTGGGATAACTACTTGTTATGCCATGTTAATGAACAACAATGCAAACATGAATTAATGAAGTTCTCCATATCTAATCAAGATAGTTATGGGTAAAGAACTTAATGAATGTTGGAATTAGGGTTAGGCATGGTTGTTGTAATCTGAATCTTAATCCAATTTAATTATGATTAATGACCACTAAGGGGGTATGTACATCTTGATGAATCAGTTCTAATGGATGTTGGCACATGCCAACTATAGGATCTGTACCCTCAAGAAGTCCTGGGACTTCTCAAGGATATAGTGTTGTAGTTGACATGTGGCAACACCCTTCCATATTTGTTCATCTAGATCTACACATCTGGACTTGAACTTAGTTTCTCTCTAGGTCAAGTTAGTAGCATGTTTAGGATAGGTAGTAGCTTTCAATGACTCAGGGTACCTTGGCACATTCGGTTGACTTAGGTCAACCGAGTATGCCCATATACCCTAAGTCATCATGAGCATCTTCCTATAATAAATTATGTTGCTAACCTGGGCTAGGGTCAAACCTTGGGCAAGTGGAATTTCATGTAGTTAGTAAAGACCATTCTAGATAACATAAGAGTGAGGTGAAGGACGTATTCTAAAATGACGAGTATGTCATCTAGGAATAGTAACATGAACAATATGTTGAAAATATTTGGCCAAAGTATCACAAGTTGTTGGTTGTGTTGTCCTATGTCACCTAGTTTAAAGCAACGTGATGTCAAATGAATATTGGTAACAAATATTCAGATAGGTTCTTTAAATAGATCACTCAAGACCTGAATAGGGTAGGAGAACCATTCTATATTTTAAGTTAACATGAGAGATTGGTTGGTAACCGAGTCATGGAATGAGATATCAATAGTTTACCGAGTCATTACAACTACATGGTTACTTATGAGATTTATTAGCATGAAATGTGTGTCAAATATGCTAGTTAAATGATTGGAAATTACAATGACCCATCATTTTTGGTGCCATTTCTTGGGAAACCATAAAAAAACATCATTCTAATCATCTTATTGGTTATGGTCATTAGTGAAGTTAAGCTATACAACTAGTAAGAGTCCTAAGCCTTGTTTACACAAGAAATATTGATGCACAGGCCATGAGACACTCAAGGGAGATTTATACCTTGTAATATTCAAATAATATCTCCAAATAGAGCACAAGTAGGGAACACTAAGAGTGAAACTGAATCTAATATAATGCCTAGGAGTGATACTAAATAGTCTCGCATCATCTTATTTAGAACCTAAGAAACCTTCAAAAATGGGAGACAATGGGAATGATGATGAAAGACCCTTGGGTAGGACCTTTACTTATCCCATTGTCCTAAACAAGGATGAGGATGCACCTATGAAAAAAATCTCCCCATCCATTCTCCCTATCTTTCAAGGAATGTCCATAGAAGATCCAAACCAATTCTTGTTTGAATTCAAAGTCCTCTGCCAAACTTATGACTACAAAATAGATAACCAAAAACTCAAAAATTTCCTTCCACCCTCAAAGACTCTACCATGAGGTGGTTTATGGGATTTCCTCTGACTCCATTAATTCATGGGGAAAAATGGAGACTTCCTCTTTGTAAAAATACTAGGACTACTACATGGGAAGAGATAGGAGGGAATATTTCTTTCAGATAAAGAAAATAGAAAATGAAAATATGGATGATTATTTGGAAAAATATCTCTTTGTCCATAGAAGGAGCAATTATGAGTTGAATGAAGAAATCACTACGACTATTTTCCTTAAAGTACTTGATAATAAAACTAGAGACTCTCTCCATCTCATGGGAGGAGGTGATGTACATAAACTCTCCATGGCACATATTTTTGAGTTATGTAGGAGCTACTCTAGAACAAGAGGAGGTATAAGATGAAGGAAAACATCAAAAAATGCCCTAGGTACCTTAGAAATTCTAGAGGAAATGGATAACATGAAAAAAAACATCTTGTCACAGTTAACCTCAACCATAGATGGGTTGAAAGCTAAGAACAATGCTGCAAAAGAACCTTTAGACATATATTGTCCCAGATGTAGGAAAAGGCATCCTTTGAAAGAATGTCCTTTGGATATCATAGAAATGTGCCTGATCTGTGATGTCCCTGACCATGATACCAACCATTATACTCTCCTACCTTATCTAAAATAGAGATTAAATGCCATAACTCAAGAAAATGCAGAGGTAAACTTCATGAAAAGATCAAATAACTAGTCTGTTTATGCCCCTAGACCTGGTCATAACCTCTAGATGATGCCATGGCCCAATCGAATCATCCACCAACTTGTGGACAACCTGATTGGACACCACCAAATTGGATGGTTTATCCACAACCACCACTATGGGTTCCTCCATACAATCAATAGGGCTAGGCACTACTAGCCAATGCACCACCATGGTAAAACAAACAATGGGCACCCCAACAAAATTCTAATCTTCCAAGAAGGTTTACACAATAACAACAAGATTTAATGCCTCTACCACAACAAAATTATCAGAAAGGGAAAGCAACAAAAACTAAACTCCCATCCTAGATTATGTAAAACCCCAAAAATAAACAAAAATATTTAATTAATAAAGTAGGACAGGGTGAGATAATGTAGGCAAATGCCATTGGAAATTTGTAGAATGAGATCTAGAACAATGAACAATCCTCCCATAGTTATCACATAAATACCTGAGGAAAATGAGAGGATACCAAGGAAAATGAGAGGATACCTGAGGAAAGTGAGGAAACTAGACATGTTCCACAAACATGAGCCACTAGGAACAATCAAGAGAAAGATAAGAATATGCATGTTGCTCCTTTCCTAGAAAGATTAAAATAAATATAGAACGAGGAAGAAACAACACTAGTTCAGGAGTTGAAAAGATGAACATTGAGGTCCCACTTCTAAGAGAAATAAGGGACATTCCCAAATTAAACCATACCATTAGAAACCATTGCATAAAAACACCAAGAAGGAAGAGGAAATACCCAAAAATAGTCAAAGTAGAAGGAAATCTAACCGACCTTGTAGAATGCTGAAAGATTCTTTCACCAAAATATGGGGATCCTAGGAGTCTAGTCATTACTATTTTTGTGAATGGTCAATCAATATCTAATGTTTTGGTGGATCTTGGTGCTTCCATCAATGTCATAACAAATATATGTTCAATTTGTTATCTTTGAAAAGATTGCAACCAACCAATATTGTCCTTTAATTAGCAAATCAATCTATTTTTGTACCAAATGGATAAATTGAGGATTTTATGGTCACGATTAAAGCTTGGGATTATCTTGTAGATTTATGGTCATACAGCCTAAAGCTCAAAATTTGGGATACCCAGTCATCTTAGGTAGACCTTGGTTAGCTACTGTTAATGCATACATTGAGTGTAGGTCAGGAAAAATGAATATTTCAAATGGGAAAAAAGTAGAGAACATTTCCCTTTATACTCCTACCCATCTATATGTGTATGTTTGTGAATGTGTGTGGGTATATGTTTTGGATACTAACAACATAAGTTCTTCTTATCTAGCCACCATTGCATTGAAAAATCAAATGGAAGGAATTGTTGAGCCATACCCATTGTCGATGAAGATGAAATTGTGGCTACGAAACTAGAACTGTGGCTATGGAAAGTTAAACCATGGCTACATAAACAATTGGTTTGACTTCATAAGATAACATCACCTTGGTAAGTGACATTTTTATTGAAAATTATGTAGAGACCTATGGTTACCATGAAGAATATGTAGCCACTGATTTTCATTGTCCTTTAGCCAAGGTTGTATCCATTGAAAACATGACTATTTTTCACATGCTACGACTCATGCTTGTCCCTTGAAATCTTTGATTTTTGATACAAAACTTTCTATTCTGAGAGACACTAAACAAGTAATTGTTGAGGTAGGAAGATAATTGACCATTGGGAACAATTTAGAAGACAACCAAGAGACGAGAGCTATAGAAATATTGAGGGATCATTCAAAATATTTTTCTTGGGACTAGAATGACATGAAAGGGATTAATCCAAGTATCTACACTCACAATATTTAAACCGAGGATGTTAAACCAATCGCATACAGTCACAATGAAGAATTAATCCAAGACTTAGAGAAATTATCAAGAATGAAATTGAAAAATTGTTAATGGTAAGATTCATCTATCTGATATCCGATAGTAATTGGGTATCACTACTAGTTCTAGTTCCCAAGAAAAATAGTAAGTGGAGAGAATTTTAGATTATAAAGAGCCTAATAAATACACCAAGAAATATTACTTTCCCTTACCTTTATTGATTAGGTTTTGGACAATCTAGAAGGTAAGAAATAATTCTCCTTCTTGGATGGGTTCAACGGGTATAACCAAATCAATATAGCACATGCTTATCGAGGATAAAACCACTCACACTTGTACCTAGGGTACATTTGCATACAAATTTATACCATTTAGACTTTGTAATGCAGCTGCAACCTTTCAAAGAGAATATTTAGCTATTTTTTCAGACCTCACCAATGACTTTGTTGAAGTTTATATGGATGATTTTACCATCCATGAGTCTACTTTTGAAAAATCTTTGAGTAATCTTGAAAAAGTGTTAACTAGATGTGAGCAACACCAACTTTCCTTGAGTCATGAAAAATGTTTGATAATGGTTGATCAGGGAATTGTCTTGGGTCATCATATTTCTGCTAAGGGCATCCAAGTTGATCCTAAGAAGATAGAAGTCATTACTAAATTTCCTACACCAACAAATTAGACTAATATCAAGAGTTTCCTTGGACATGTAGGATATTACAGACGGTTCATAAAATATTTTAGTAAGATTTCTACAACCATGTTCTTTTTGCTAGAAAAATATTTTGTTTTTGAATGGTATTTTTAATGTCAATAAGATTTTTATGTTATAAAGGAGAAATTGACCAATGCCATGGTTTTGAGAGGACCCAATTTGAGGCAACCTTTCCATATTCATATTGATGATTTTAACATAGTAATGGGAGTTGTTCCTGCAAAAAGGATGAAGAAGACCAAATATATGCCATCTATTTCATCAACAAAAATATGACCCCCACAGAGAATAACTACACCACTACGGAAAAATAATTTCTAGCTGTTGTTTACTCTCTGAAAAAATTCACACACTACATTACTAGATACAAAATCTTTGTATCCTAACCATTCAAACATAAGATATTTTATGAATAAACCAATAGTACGAGACACAATTATCGGGTGGTTACTTATTTTGCAAGAATTTAACTTGACTAATATTGATAAGCCTAGAAAGGCCAATGTTATTGTTGACTTCCTCTTGAGATTGAATGTTTCAGGAGGAGAGGAGGCAATACAAGATCACTTTCCAGATGAACACTTGTTTGCGGTATCATCACAAACTCTATGGTTTTCTAATCTTGCCAACTACCTAAATAAAGGGAAGTTTCTAGCTTACTTTACCAAAAAAGAAAGTAAATGATTAGTCAAAAATAGTTCTACATACAAATGGTGTGATGGAATTATATTTAAATACTATCCTAACATGGTTCTTCAAAGGTGTCTTCAAAAAGATGAATTATATGACATACCGTGAGATTTTCATGATGAGCATGGAGGAGGAATTTACTCAGTGAAGAATAAAATTCACAAGGTCCTTAGATCTGGGTACTATTGGCCCTCTCTCCACAAATCTCTTAAGAAGTATGTATGGAACGTGATGCATGTCAATGCATAGGGAAGCTCATGTTGTTTATTGAAATTCCCTTAATCCTCAGCTAGTCTTAGGGCCATTTAAGAAGTGGGGAATTGATTTTTTTGGGCATTTCAATCCCCAATCCTAAGGAAAAGAGTACTTGATAGTGTGTACTTATTATTCTACAAAATTGTCGAGGTTCAATCATTGGCATTTTCCAATGAGGATGTTTTAGGTGAATTTTTGTATAATTAGATTATGCTAAGATTTGGAACTCCCATATCCATTGTATCTAATCAAGGACCTCAGTTTGTGTCCAACATGATTGAAGCCTTCCTAAAGATCTACCAAATCAAGCATAGGAAATCATCACCATACCACCCCCAATCTAATGGGCAGGTGGAAGTCACAAACAGAGAGCTGGAGAACATTTTAACTTAATATGTAAATGCAGATAGAAAGAATTATGTGCGAAGGTTTCTTGAAATAGTTTGGGAATACAACACCACTTGGAATATAGATAATGGTTTCTCTCCATATGAAATAGTATATGGGAAGAATCCATTGCTACCAGTAGAATTTGAACTACAAACCTAGAGGACAACATTAAGATTGGAATTGAGCTGGATGAAGCTCAACATGAGAGAGTGATGCAGCTGAATGAACTTGATGAAATGTGGATGGAGGCACAACAACAAAATGAAATCCTCCAACATCAAAGAAATTATTGGCATGATTCTTGTATTAAGAATAAAAGGTTCAACGAAGGAGATTGGGTCTTACTATATGACCCAAAGTATTAATAATTCATGGGAAAATTGAGAACAAGATGGTTTGGACCTCAAATTGAAAAGGTTTATAATAATGGATTTTTGATATCGCTACCAATTAATGGTGACATGAGAAATTTTCAAGTGAATGGCCATATGCTTTGAGGATATTTCAACACCCTCATACTAAGGAGACTTTCACTAAAGACATATTGTTGTGTGAGTAAATTGATTCAAAGGAAGACTATGACTCTTCTTGCCATGAATATTTTGTTTTGAACTCAAATAAAGGGATAAGATCATAATTTCGATCCTCTTCCCCCTATATCATAAAAATACAAAATATATTTTATTTCATGCTTTCAATAAAGGTTAGGGATGTCAATTATTAAAATGTGCATTAATCGCAACTATTCTTCGAATATAGAACGTGAAACACCAATGGCTAGTGGAGAGTTGAACCGGAAAGGTGAAGTGTATTCATCCCTTGCTACGAATATTAACTTTTTAGAACCCCCCATTGCATTTATTTAATATGTAAAATCAAAATCCCATTCCCAATGCATTTATTAAGGGTGTAAAATCAAATCTCATGACATGAAGTGGGAGATAATGAGTAATAATGGGCGAATAAATGACATGTGTCACATTTTTTTGAGAAGGACAAGTGGCATAAACATTCATGATGATAGGATGGGAAATATACAAAGAATTGAACCTTTCCATCCCAATTAAGTACTATCAATATTTTTCATTGTCATTCTTGCACCAAATCAATGCTATTATGAACTCAAAATATAGTTCAAGCTTCTACTATTGCTGTTTCATGTAATTGCTTTGTTTCCCTCGCATAAACCTTCACCATTTTTCTGTAACTCCATCAGGACTAGTCTAAACTATGGGAAAAAAGAAGAAACTAAAACTAGAGTCTAAAAATCCTCTCTTGCAAAATTATATCATCTCCCAAGTATTCCACGACTCAGGTTGGTTAGAATTTATTTGAAAATTTGAGGGTTTTGATGAATATTTAGTTGATGAATTCCTATTAAATTTTGAGGCAACATGTTCTCAGATAGGAGGAAAAATAATTGAGATAAACAACCACATTGTTTCTACCATATCCGGTCTCCCAAATTTTGGGCTCAAAATTGTAACTAATTCCCCACTTAAGGATTTGATACCACTGTTTCATGATGAAGGGAAGCTTTTCCAAAAATAGTCCTCATTACACATGGTATTGAAAAAGGTATTAAGCGAGATATTTTTTTGAATCATTGGAAGGAAGTAGCTACATGGGTTAACAAATATTTTATCTGTGATGGGAAACCATCGATGTTTAGGGGTGACACATTGAAAATTTTCACTCATTTAAAGAAGGGTTGGAAAAACCTGAGTGAAGGTTAATATCCTGAATATCTTATAGAGGTTTTTATTAAAGTGGGTCAAAAATACAAGAATGGAGGTGGTAAAGCTTTCATAAAGCACCCAGGGCATCGAGTTAATATGTGCACATCAAAAATTTTGTAGGCCTAAGAGGAAGAAGATAAAGAAGATAAGTGTAGGGGAGATTTCGAAATAGAAGAAAATGAATAAAGCTCCTAACCCCGCTTCTTCAACTCCGCCTCCTAGTGTTCATCCTAAGCTTGAATTGACTCCTCGGCCTTCAAATGTAGCTATGGAAGAATATGCAAGTAAGGAAAACCAAACCTATATGCCTCAAGCTTCTAAGGAAAATATTACCCTACTAGCCCCTGCTGCTATGTCATTGAGACCAAGAAGGTCTTGTACATCAAGGAAACCTGAAGTTTCTTGGCTTGCATTGTTTAATGAGGGTTCAACCCCATTTTGGAAGATATTTTTGAGGTTGGTACTTTTTCTACTCCTAGTGAAAAATTAAAAGATGATGAATTTATGATAACCATTCTGAAATATAGTGCCATGAAAATGATATGTTAAATTTTGTTGAATCTCTCAAAACTCGTGTCTACACTCTAGAAACACTTGTAGCACCAAAATTCCATATTGGAGCTCGAGAAACTATGGAAACGGAGATTGTTCACGTGGAATCACATGAATATAAAGTCCTAAAGAAGTATCAAGATGAAATTTCTTCTTTGAAGAAGAAATTAAAAGGTATGAAAGATACTCAATTGTCTATGCAAAATGAATTTGTTCAGTGAACTGTGGAGAAAGTTAGAGAAATAACTGTCTTGAAAATATAAGTTGAAAGTATAAAAGGCAAAATATTATTGGGTTACATGCATGGAATGAATTATTTTCTCATTTTGATCAACTATCTCTTCGGAATAAAGAATTGGTCCAAGAAAATATGAAACTTAAGGAATAGGTTGATTCATAAAATTTTAAAAAGATATTGGAATCAGTTATTGGGTATGTTTTTCTCTAGCTCGCAAACTTCTAGCTTGTTGGAAACCCTCTTCTGTTTATAGTTTGTTTTTGTAAGAAAAAAATTATGCATGGAAATTACAAAGGAAATTTTCTGGAGAGCTCCATCAGTGCTCAGGATAGAATTTTTTTAGAAATTTATCAAGGGAGTACTCTAGAAATATAGAATTTATTATGTGAATTCTACCTTCATAACATGTTGGTTACCAATGTCCCTAATTTCTTTATCAATTTGTCTGTGGGAGTTTCAATTAAAATATTTTCAATCATTGATTAGGAACCAAATTGTATGGGGTGAGAAAATAGACCTTTTTAATCAAACAACTTGAACTATTGGTTTCTATATCAGGCCTACCCACCATAATAATGTCTCCATGAAAAATGATTTTAGGTCTCTATATTATCAGGCTGGCATTGGAAAGAATAATTTAGAGATAGTAGCCAAATGTGTTAACGAATTTGATATTTATTATTAGTAAAATTTTGGTGAAGCTCTGAAAGGTTGTGACAAAAGGTGGGACACTTTGAGCTTACCATTGAAAATAAGGGAAGTGATCTCTCAATAAAACCTCAGTTGGAGTATGAGGAGGGGAGATGTAATCATTTAAATTATTCAGCAATTGGCATAAAAAGGTGCAAAAATACAACGATGAATGGGTTAGCATGCAAGTAAGACCAAACCTTGTCCTAAATCCTATGACTACTTGGAAGAACAATGTTGCCCAATCTCATGATAGTTTCAAAGCATGTGAATATGTTATCTTGGGAACTCAGGGGTGTAAATGAACAAATATATAATATGTAGACCAATTCGAGGAGTATGATATGGCATAATAGATTGAACAAAGAGTAGTGTAAAGATGTGTTTGCATAAGGACATGAAAAAGGTAAAGTGTAGGGAATATTATGAGTGCATAAATTGAATTATTATATCATCCATATGTCTATTGATTTTCTCCTAAATGTGTTAATGAATGCATGTGGGATGTTTTAGATAGTTTTACCATAAGTAAGATTGATGAATTTTCCTTATCTTGTCTCAAGTGAACTAATGACCATAGGAATTACCACTAACTTCCTTTGTGAGTAATGTGATGACGTGTGCAGGTTGATAAAGTGCATTCTCTACCAATTTTGAGGAAGTCATAGTCAAGAAGACCGAGTATTTTTCCACCATGTCATTCTAGAGGATTTTCTCATAACAACCTACAAACAAGGACCTTGTTTTTAGCTATATTACATGATTTCATTGAGCTTTAATGAGGTTGTTATTTAGTTAAATCCGTTTCCTATAATTATGGCACGTTTTGTAACTAATTGTGTCTATAAGACACCTTCTTGAAATTGTTTAGTAGTTAGTAATAGTAGTTTTTAGTACAATTTAATATTATCAGTTGATAGTTACTTTCAGTCTCATGTTGGAGCATGTTTTGAACTCATTTGAATCAATATAATCAATGTTGTTTAGAGTAAATTTTGGTGTTAATTACCTCAATCCTGAAGGAGAGAAAGGGATCACTCACTTGAGGATATTGCAAGGTTCTTTGTTTCCTACATGGTCATTATTTCGATAAGTTTAAATTCTAGTACTTTGATTCAAATGGTTACTTGAATGTAGTATTATATTTCCTTTCTTTATTATATTTCATGACAGCCATTTCAATTCGTGTGTGCATTTAAATTCAGTTAAGTATCTCCTTTGAAATAATTTTTATTGCATCAACATTGTTTTAGTAGGTTAAATGAATTTCCTGAATTATATCTTTCCTTTTAGTAGTTTAGAATTATATTTACTTTTCGTAGTGTAGAAGAGAAACAAGAGAACAATACTAACATAAACCCCCAAAGATAACTACCACAAAACGTGTTTACATACAACTTCATTACATATAGCTTATGACACCACCCTAGTTTTAAAATGACACCGATAATTGAATCTATTGGTTAAATGATTGGAAATTACAATAACCCATCATTTATAAAATTGAATATGAGTTGTCACCGATTAGATTCTCGAGTATGAGAAAGTTCTATAATTTTTTATTTTATTTGTTTCTAATAGTAGTAAATCAATCCTTATCTCCCTTCTCTAGCCCAAAGTAGAAACTTTAAAATGGGGTATTTTTTCAACAAATGCTATAGTTAAATAACCCTTCATAGCATTAAGATATTTTCCTGCTCCTTATACCTTATCACAACTCTAATTCAGTTTTCCTTTTTCCTTCTCTTCATTCTTCCCAGACATCTTGGTTTCCTTATAGGATTGAGAGATCTTAACCTTGTAGTTCTGATGAAGATGATCCCATCCTTGGCATTTAGTACATTTTAGAGGGCTACTTTCAAATTCTATCTTTTGGATCTAGTTTCCAAGCTTAGATCTAAGCGAGATAGTTTGAGGAATAACACATCCTATTAGAGAGTGTATGTAGAATATTGTACAAACCAATATGGTTTTAGTAAGAATAGAATTATCAATATCCAAAAAGTACCTAAATATGTCGTAGTTCCTTTAATGAATTCTACATCCCAAAATTCTAAGTGAAGACCAGGAATCCTTATCCGCACAAGGAACTAATTTATATTATCCTTTTTGTATTAAATTTTGGAGTTTGTTTCCTCATAAATATTCCCATTTTCCCAAAACCAAGGACCTTCCACTAAAACATTTTGAAAACATAAAATTTATTAAAAATGAAAAGGAAGAAACCATTAGGTAAAACACTTACTTGTAGATGTCCCATAGGTTTCCCTTTTTAAAGAGAATACGATCTAATGGTATCAATATTGGGTCTCCTTTTAGCAATTTTACCCACTAGTGCATTGTCCATGTACTTGGTAGATCTATACACAATACTATCTGGTATTTCCAAAAGGACCTTAAGGAGTATTTTCTTGGTTGAAGAGTAATTCCATTTCCATTATAAACATTTTTAAAGATGCCTAACCACGAGATGGGCCCCATTGGAACTTTAGTAGAGATATTCCCTGTGGAACCTGTCGCTCCTTTTCCTTCTATGGAGGAATATTCCCACCATCAGTTTCACACCCACCATAAATGGAAAAACATCGATATCCCCTTTCTCACTCACCTAACCTATCTCCATTATTAACTTTTATATTCATTAACTTCATTGACTTTTACAATTTCTATTTTGTGGAAAATAATATTACACAATGGAAATAGTAAAGTTACACAAGGATAAGTACAAATATTGAAAAAGAGGAAGAATCTGATATGTTAGAGAAGAGGAAGGATTTTATCTTGAATCTATTAGTTTCTTGTGTTTCAAATCATGAACTTTGAATCTAGTGACTACATTTAAAATATTTGTTTTTCTTGGAATTTTTGTGTTGGATATAGTGATGATCCAAGTACCCATTATATCAATCATTTAATATCTTCCACTATCAAAATTAGTTAGGACTTTGGACACTTCAAAAATTACATTACATATTTATGAAAGTTTGTCCAATTTTTCTATATTGAACCCCTTTATGGAAAATAATTTTACCTTTATCAAATTCTTGAACTATTCTTTATATATTCCAAATTCTTTAATTCAAAATATTTAATTGTAAAGGTAAAAATATCTTTCAGATCATACATACTTAATCCTTGAGATATTCCCCACTTTAAATATGTGTTTGAGACCAATAATGTTTCCTTAAAGAACTTTTATCCTCCATTCCAATCTTCTTGACTAGGTTAGGAGATATTTTCATAAGAGATGTTAAAAAATTCTTAGCGATGAGAATATTTTCATTCATGACTACCATATTTCTCAAATAATGAGTAACAATTCCACATAAAGTACATATTTCTTTATAGCTTTCATAATATTTCAATTTGTTTTGAGATTCTACTAATTGTATGTATGCATTATGGATTTCACTAATGAAATTGCGAACAACAACTAAGCATTTCTCTACTAGTTTATCCATGAATCTACCACAATTACTATATCTACGTGTGTTTGATATGGATTTGGTACCCATATCATCAAAAAGGTTAAATAATGAATAGATGCTGATGGCGTATAATAATGAGACAAGAAAGATATGACATATGATGAAAGAACATGAAACTAATATTCTAGTTATCCTTATTTATATTAATATATTGTATTATAATTATATAATTCTTGATGTAGAATCCTTAAATTTATGAACATTTCCTTCGTGAATAGATTCTACCCATGAAATTCTTGAAATTTCATAGTTATATAGGTTCATTTATCCTTTATTAATAGATATAGGTTGGTATTTTCCACAAATTTAAGAACATAAAAATATGTAACTAAATGAGAATTTTTCTTGTCCTTATTAGAGAAGGAGCACTCTAAAATAAGATGGCTAAAAATCATAGTAAAATAAGGTAAATTTTTTAGGGAATATTCTACTTATTTTCAACAAGAGATTGAACCCAAGTGAATGAATAATAAAAAAAAATCATTTTGGGTGGTGTCGGTGAAATAATTGTTCGTAAGGTCAAATTAGTGATTTTTCACCAAAACTTCGAGACTAGGTCCCTCCTCTTGGGAATGGGGAGGATCCCATTTATTGAATAAATGAAATGTAAAATATCTGGTGGTCATTAGGCTAGGGATCAGACATGAATACTCTACTAAACATGTGGAAAATTTCTCTTAGAGGATACAAGGGAGGAATTTGGTTAGAGAAAGGTGAAGGGGAAATAAGAATATAAAGACAGAGGGTTAATGTAATAAATAGGATCTTACATATTTAAATGAAATTAATAAGATTAGGTCCACATAAAGTAGGAAGAAAATAACCATGTAAGAAATAAAAATATTAACAAATCAAAGACACAAAGTTCAATTGATTTATTCCTCAAAGATACAAAGCTCTTTATTTGATTTTCAATATTGCGATGCTTGCAAAATTGAAAGAAGAAAGCAAGGAACATAGACAAGAAAATATAAGAAAACATATGCATGCTTGTAGTAAGAGAAAAATAACTATCAACTAACTCTTTGGAATGGAGAATCCACCCCAATATATAGCTTTACAATATGTCTCTTCATCTACCCTAATATTAACTTTCACATCCTTATCACTTGTGATGCTCTATGATGTTCCTTGGGAAATCATGCCATCATTCCAGGTTGTTTATAAACATGCTCATCTCAAAAAACTTAAATAATATTGTGTGGGGAGGAGGTTTTATCATTGGTTTTACAATTTTAGGTTGCATGCATCCCTTCCCTTCCTTGAATCCCCATGAAACTCTTTGTGGGATTGCAGGCTTCCCTCACAAATTTTCATGCTCCCATGAGCATGAACTTTTCCCGCTTGACTAAAATTACAATCATAGTCTCAAACACCACCCCAATCCAAGGTTGATACATGGTAGAAAGATATATGGAACCTATAGTAAAATTTTCAACTCCCATACCACGTGGAAAATATCCAAGGCATCTAAATGAAAATGCATCCAAATTCTAGTTGCCCCTCTAAAAATATCATTTCACGAGACCTAAAGTATGTAGAATAAACTAAATTTAAAAAACTTCAGGTTTGCAAAGGAGAATGATAGATCAACAAGGTATGTTAGTGGGAAAGGAAGGAAATTCACTAAGATATGGAGAAAAACATGGTGAAGGTACAACGGGAGAAGATAGACACATGTCACCTTTTTCAAATGAGTTTCAAGTAGATGAGATCCTCTAGATGTAAAGTTCGTGAAATGAGCCAAAATTTAAAGGAGCTTCGGCACGAAGGGAGTAAACCAATCTAAAGGATAAACATATGGTGGAAAGGTAAGATCACATAAGTGACCCTAAAATGAACCCGAGGGTTCCACGTGTCAAATGCATAACCAACTAGATAATGCCACATGTCACGGAAGCAAATTTCATTCCTCTCATGCCATAAAAATTCACGGGGAATATATTTATCCTTACAACTCCAAATCACATAAAAAAGGGTCTTGTTGGAAAGGTTTTGAGGATATCTTCACATTGGTATTAGTATAAGTAGAGATTGATGAGGTTGAGAGGGTGAAAAATAGGAAAAAAATTGGGGCCAATTCATGTCACTTTCAAACAGGAAAAATTTCCATGCTCGTTAATGATGAATGTTTTTATCTTCTCTCACCTTGGTACCCTACATATTTCCTCTAAATCACATATTCCTCCATGTTCAACTGAAATGATGAGAAACAAAATTTTTGTAAGAATATTTGGGCATCCAACATTGTTTTGTCACATCCATCTATAGTTTTCATGGGATTGCATTGATTCCAAGGATGTTCTCACCATGAATCATATATTTTTAATTTTCTTGCTTACCAAGGTGGCGAGAAAAGGCATGAGAAATCATGAAGAAATTGGATAACCTATTTGAGGTAGTTTTAGATAAGATTTCCATGTTTTAGCAAGTCATATTATTTTGGAGCATATTTTGACCCCCTATCCTTTCATATCTTCTATAAAACATTACATGTTATTCTTTGTAAATGATGTCTCTTGCTTTGTTATGTTATAATTCCAAAATTGTAGCAAAAATGAGGAGTTACAGACTTGGGCATCGGTATTTGTGAAGCATTTTACCTCTAAGTTTAATTATAATAGTCCTGTCTATTCAAAACCAGTAATATGATGTGAATTGTGGCTTGAATCTTCTATTGTGTGTCTATTATGTGTCCTTTTCTTCTTATCCTTCAATTTCTATTGTGTATCCATGATGTTTTGTATTTTTTTAATATCAATCAGTGTGAAAACAAACAAATCCATGAGCTTATTTATTTGTAGGTTTAGAAAGTGGTAAGAATTTCCCTTCTATCTTGAAATTGATATCCTAACTTCCCTGAAACTTTAAAGTAGAGTGATCAACCCTTTTTTGTGCTATGACCACTTTTATCTTAGGATTTTATTATGTTTTGCTTATTCCTTCTCTCTCTCCCTATTTACTTTTATAAGTTAGAGTAGGTTAGTTTAGGAGTAGTTTTAGCATTAGCATAGGTGAGGAGCTAACCTTCTCTAGAGGATTACTTCATCTTACAAGGTCCCACACTTGTAATAAATCCAATTTTGTCCAGAATTCCCTAGTCTCCCATGATCAAATCATGAGGATGAAATTATGAGCTACAACAGTTTATGTCATGCAAGGTGGGACAAAAATTGTTACCTTTATATCCTTTCACTAAGTTTGTTGTGTTTTTGGTGATATATAGCCTTTGGAGGCTTCATAACAACACATATGGTAATTATCAACAACATATCAACATGTTTCAACAAGACCCTATGTCAGTTTCATGAGAAGAGTGAAAAAAGAAAAACACATAAAAAGGAGATACCTTTGAGTACCTATAAATTTCCCCATAGAGAGAACAAATCAATTCAATAGACATTTATTAAAATCACCTAGATCTCACTCAACTCCCCCTTCTCTTAACTCTCCATCTCCTAATCACATAAATTTTATACCCATATTTCATATGGCTTCCTAGATAAGTATACCCTTTGTTACATTAAATGGAGGAAACCAATTAGCTTTAAATGCACATCATGATATCCCAATAGTTTCTCTCAAGAACATCCCATTCTTCATAGGTGAAAATTCAAATACTCCCATTGAGAATATTTTAGATGTAGTACATTTTTTTAAGTTCATCTCATTCATGAGGATGATGTATCACTTAGATTATTAACATTATCTTATAAGGGAATATCACTACAATGGTATAGAAGTATGCAACCAACTTATTTTCATATATGTGATGAAACTGGAGAATTACATTGTAAACTTTTTGAAGATAAATTTGATCATATTTATCTCATTGAAAAGATAACCACCATTAAAAGAGCACCACATGAGGTCATGACTAATTTTAATATCATATTCGAAAAACCCTAGGATAAAATTCCCCCTTTATTTAAGCCCTCTCCTAGTAATGAATTTATATATTTTCCAAGGGAATTAAATAGTGACATTTTTGTGTTAGAATAAAAATGAAATAAGGGGGTGAATCAGTCCTTAAATTTTTTTACTTTATTTAACTTAGTTTGTATACATCATATCAAACATCCATTCAAAATTCATTAACCAATGTGTGCATATTAACCATGAAACAACCATACATAAAAATAAAAATAAAGAGGATACACATAAACAAAATATATAAGGTGGGAAAACCTCAAGGGGATGAAAACCAAAATAACCTCTACTTATATTACAAAACAAATGACTCAAGTGAATATTACGCATCACAAGATATTTATTTAGTGAGGCACCAACCTCACATGGAGCACAAAACCCTACTTTATTAGGGAACCAACCCTACAAGGACCCTAGGATGAAAAATCACTAATTAAACAAAATAAAAATGTTTATCACCACTTTTTTTCTATAATTGAAGATGACACCATGAAGCTCACTGTGCCCACATTTTTATAGCTCCAGTTATCTGTTGGTTCCTTTATTCCTAGACATGTTTTGATTGAGACTCTGATAGACTTTGGACATTTTACTATGATATTTTATCCTCATGGACATTATGGCATTTTGGGTGCATAGCGCCAATTGGACTAGATTCATATACTGATATATTTCTTATGATGTTGATGACACTAACAGGGTTATATGATAGACTTATTGGTTAGATGTTAGTCTCTTGTGGTTGATTTGATTAATGATATAGTGTTTTGGATTTAATGATGGTGATTTTCATGCTAACCTAAGTGTATGTCGTTGCAATTTTATTGTGGATGATTCATGGCAAACTATGTGGGTAATTGTATGCATTGCACTATCAATTGTAAATTATGTTCGGACATTATAAGTTTGATTGATTGTGATGTGATAGATGATGTTTATTATATTGGACAGAGTGCGGTTAATGTGTGCAATGAGTGTGCGGTGTGACATGTATAGGAGAGCATGGGTTTCGGGCAGCTACGCAATTGTGCACAAGCGGCCCAAGGGCTGAGTCCTAACCATGCTAAATGTTTGAGGCCTTAGATTAGATGTATTTAATTGGGCACCATGGGTGAACCCTCAATTTGTAATGTAATTATTGTTTTGTAAAATTAATTAGGTTTAGGGTGTGTTTTATTAAGTAAACTAGCTTAGGGTTTAATGATCTTATCTTAAGTTAAGTGTTGGTTTTGGGAAGTGTGTGTGTGTTGGTAGAAGGGATTGGGGACCACATGTGAACCTTGGGTGGACCCCACACCCTCTACCCTTGTGCCCAAGCATGCCAAACCCGAAATTGGGTTATTTTGGGTAATTTTAGGGACCCCTTTTGAGTTTGGGGGTTCCCTTAGCATGAAAATGGGCCCTTGGACCCTACCTAATAGGTAGGGGGACCTATTTCCAAGGTTTGGAGGGAGTTTCCCTCCCATTTAGCCCTCTTTAGTCACCATCCATGTAAGATGGTTGGGTTGTGTGAAAGTGTTAAAAGTTGCTCCACTTTGTTTTATTTTAGTTTTTAGTATTTTGGGTGAAAAGGGATAAAAGGTGAGTTTACTCTTACTTATTTTGTTTTTGGAATCTTTGACTCTTGAGAGGAGAGGGGGTGACACTTGTCACTTTCCCATTGGTGAGGAAACTTTTGGGTTCCTCTTTTTATTCTTCCTCATGTGGGAAGAATGGGTCTTCTTGGTTCATTTTTTTTTGGAGCACTTGGAGAATTTTGGGAGCTTGGAAGGGAGCTTGGACAAAGGGGAAAAGCTTAGAGTCTTGGAAAGCATTATAGAGGTAGGGTTCTTAACCTTTTTCTTCTTAGTTTTGTTTATCTTGTAAACTATGCTTGATCAATGAAATAATGTGTGTGAAATATGTGTTGAGATGTGTAGGATGCATGTAGTTGTTGTTTGTTCTTATTGTTTTCTTGTTTTCTCTCCACCATCATTTGGATTGATGGTTTTGGAGAATGTAGGGGAAGAGAGGGATTTCCCTCTCAAATCTCATGGTTGTAGGTCAAGCCATGAAGGTCCCTTCTCATCCCCTCATATGGTTTGAGGTGGGAGAAAGGCTCATATGGCTTGAACCTTTCCCCATTCTTGGTGAGGAAACCCTTTGGGTTTGAAAATCCTCCCAAGAAGGATTTCTATAGCATAAGGAGGAATAAGGAGGATGTATGATTAGGAGGTATAAGGAGTTTTTATATATGTGTATTTATTGGTGCTCCTATGGTTGGACACCTTGATTTGGGCATCCTTCTTCCTCTCTTCCCCCTTGTGAGGTTGACTTTGTTCTCCTCATGTTGTGGTTTTCATTGTATAGTAGGTCTAAGTGGTTGAATGGTCTTGTGTTTTCTCTTGTTGTGTGTTTAAACCCCATTATTACTTGTGCACATTGTGGAAGCTAGTTCCTCTCTCCCATGGGCTTGGGGGAGGCTAGCATGACTTCCAACCATGGAAAGGCATGTGATGATGCCTATTGGTTGGGTGGTAAACAAGCCATGATTCTTGTAGGAGCATTGGAGTTGGAGCTCAAGTTGGAGATAGTTGAAGCCTCTTGCCATCTTGGTCATCCTCTTCTTTTGTGGGCATTGCCTTCACTTGTAAATAAATGTGGCTTTGTAAATCGTCATACTTTTGTAAAGATCCATTTTTATTGCACTTATTGTTCCTTGAAAACATTGGTCATCACTAAGATAGTTCTATTTTATAGTTGCAAGAATCTTGTAAGATTGCCATTTGAGTTATAATGAAACCAAGAACTTTTATTTTCAATGCCTTCATTTGGAAGAGTTGTTGTTTAGAAATATGCAAAATATATAGTCATGAAATATACATTTGAAATATTTAGTTGTGCTTTACATATAAAATCTACAAAAAAATTAGTGTGCTTGCATTTTATTATTTAAAAATATATATATGGCACTACATTTTAGTATCGAGCTAGGTTCAAACACCGGACTCTTTGGGTAATTTTTGTTTTATTTTATCTTTATTATTTTGTTAAATGTGTATGTGTGTATATATGTATATATATAAAGTGTGGGTGTGTTCTTGTGTGTAGTTGTGTATTTTTCTTGATAGTTATGTATTTGAGTTTTTTCTTGAAAATGAAATATTGTAGTGAATGCTCTTTTAAAAAAAAAAAAAAATAAAAATTTGTTGTAATCCTTGTTTGAGAAGGAAAGCATTATTGCTTGTTGGATATCTTGTTGTTTAGAAATCTGAAATATGTGTCTTGTTAGAGCATTAGAAAGGAAATCTAGTCATAGTTTTGAACCTTAGGATTATCATTGAATGGGAATACTCTAGTTTCCAGCATTAAATCCTCTTCTTGTAAATTGTTGGTAGCATGATTAAATGTAAATAAAATACCATTCTTGTAATGCATTTATTCTTAGCTTTGTTTATAATGTTAGTGAATAGAGTGCAATTAGTCTTTCTCTCCTTCCTTATTGCAAACATAAAATGATCAAACATGAATGTGTAGATGTGCCTAAAATGATAATAATAATAATGTACATATACTAATTTTGTTTCAGAATATAATATTACTTCTTATATAATATACATAGGTATATATATTTCTATATTAAATAACATATATATTCAAATATATATATATATATATATATATATATATATATATATATATATATATATATATACTATTTTTTTATTTTGTTTGTTTGTTTCGTTTTTTTTTTTTTTTTTAAATACATATATATAATAATAAATAAATAAAAATATGCATATCAATTTATATATATATATATATATTGTTGCCTATATAAAATAAAAAAAAAATTAAAATATATATATATATATATATATATATATATATATAAAAAAAAACCCGTATATATTTTAAAACAAAAAAAAAAAAAAAAAAAAAAAAAAAATTGTTTGTGGGGCCCCCAACCCCCAAACCCCAAACCCCCCTGCCCATCACCCCCTTGACCCAGAACCCCCCAGCCCCCCACCCCAGCCCATGCCCCCCCCCGCACCCCCCGCCCCAGCCCCTGCCCCGCCAGCCCCCCCCTGCCTGACCCCCAACGGACCCCCTCCCCCCCCACTCCCCTCCCCCCCCCGCACATACCCCCTAAACCCCCCCACCACCCGCCCCCCTGCGGCCCTGCGCCCCTCACAACCTTCCCGCCCATTCCTTCCGCGCACTTTGCCTCGCACAGCACCCCCGCCAAATATATATATATATATATATATATATATATATATATATATATATATATATATATATATATATATAAAATAAAAAAAAAAAAATAAACCAAAAAAAAAAAAAAAAATGGCGGCCAATAAATACAAATATCCGCATCTTCCATCTACATATCACAATATATATATATATATATATATATATATATATATATATAAAGTCAAAACAAGCTTAAAAAAAAACACAAAAAAAAAAGGGAGGAATTAACTCCACAAAACTTGCAATAATAACAACAACAACAAAAAAAAAAAAATCTCCATGACTCTTCCAACACAACCTACAAGAAGAAATAAAACCAAATAAGAGAAAATAACATGATAAAGCAAAGAAAAGGAAATGATAAAGAACTTAGAGAAATTTAGGGCACTTTTAGGGTAGATTCAAAATCAAGGGCCAATATTAGTTTGATCCTAGGGTGCACTTTAAATCCTACACAACTTAAAGTTATGGGAAATTTGATGGGAATGAAAATAAAAATAAATAAAAGGGGGTGTGTGGGTACATTAAATTAAAGGGGAAAACAAAATTAAATTTAATGAGTGTGTAGAAAAATAAATAAATAAAATAAGTTAATGAAAGGGGAAGACTAATTTTTGCAAGGGGTGTAAATTTTTGTTTAAAACCCTAGAGAGCTTAATAGATTAAAATAATTAAATAATTAAATTATTGCGGGATGGTATTAATTTATTTCGAGAAAATAAATAATTAATTAATTAATTAATAATTATTATAAATTAATTATTAATGGGAAGGGGCATTGCTTCTGGTGTTATAATGATAATAACAATAATAATAATAATTAAAATAATAAAAATAATGATAAAATAACGCTTCCAACAAACGTTTAGAAAGTTTATAAAACATTTTTTTTTTTTTACCTCGGGTTCAGGATGGCACCCAAGAGGGGACGTTCAGCTCGAGGTTCGGGTCGTAGCACACCTACGCGAGAGCCGCCGGTCCCGATTTTGGGCCTCAGATATTGGAGACCCTGCAGCAGCTGATAGGTGTGGTACAGGAGCGTCTTCCACCACCGCAGGTGCCGAGAGAGGAGGACATTCAGTTAGGAGATGAGGAGTTGATTGGTGAGGACGCACATCCAGAGCCACCTGAGCACGACATTCCGAGACGAGAGAGGTCACGCAGCCCTTCCATCCTTGGCGAGAGGGTGGCCTCATTTCGTCACAGCCGTTCACACAGCTTCGAGGGACCTTTTGGAGATATGCGACCCCTCTCACCTGTTAGACCACACCATTAGGATCGAGACACGGCAGTGTGATTCGAGACCTTCTTCGCCTTCAGCCGCCTACGTTTACTGGTTCGACAGACGGCTTTGGGGCGAGTCCTGGCTTCTTAGCTTGGATAGCTGCTTTGGTTTGCACTCTCATGAGAGCAACGTCAAAGCCAGGTTCGCCATACACCTCCTCCGAGACGCAGCAGGCATTTGGTGGAGGAATGAGGAGTGGAAGCTCCATTTGACACGAGATACAGTGACATGGGAGTTGTTCGAGGAGCGATTCAGGGCCCGGTATATGTCAGAGCATTTTGTGCAGAAGAGGATCGATGAGTTTCATGACTTGCGACAGGGTTCTGGCTCGGTGGCGCAGTATGAGAGCAGGTTCTTGGATCTCTTGCAGTATGTAGACTACCTGCAAGACGAGAAATTGCAGGTAAACAGGTTCATTCGGGGCCTGAATGCAGATATAGCAGGAGCTGTTAGGATGTTATCTCCTCCCACGCTCGAGAAGGCCGTTGAGAAGGCCTACTTGGCTGAGGAGAATAGGACCAAGGCTCAGGAGCACAGAGAAAGAAACAAGAGCAAGTTCCAGGACAGGATTCAGGCATTCCAGAGTCAGAGAGCACGGGGAGCAGTACCACCCCCTAGAGGAGGATTCTGGTCTTCTCCAGCAGCATCGAGAGCTCCTCCACACCCACCACAGTAGACACAGCATCAGGGACACCAGCATCAGAGGGGTAGACAGACTCAGAGTTTTCAGCGAGGTGGGTCTAGAGGTGGTTTTGGTGGGTCTAGAGACAGGAGGCGGGTACTCATCACTCTCAGCCAGCCCGCTCGCAGCAGTCTACTAGGGTTGGACCGGTAGGTTCAGTTCGCTAGAGCATAGGAGGGACCCCATCTCAGAGAGGTACAGGAGGATGTTTTATTTGTGGGGCTCCAGATCATTATGTGCGTATGTGTCCACAAGCCCACTACTACGGATATGCAGAGAGCTCCTAGATCCGAGCAGACGGTGGGTGACGTGGGACGCGCCCATCGTGTGTATGTAGCGGTTGACAACCGCCAGGCTGAGCATCAGGCCACAGTCATTGAGACGACAGGTACTATCAAGGGTATTTCTGTCTCAGTACTTTTTGATTCAGGTGCTTCTGATTCTTTTATATCTCCTTCTATAGTGGACCAGTGTGGGCTAGTGGTGGCTAGGCAGCCAGATAGTTGGCAGGTTGAGTTGGCCTCTGGGGCTAAACTCACCGTGGACTCGTATGTGGAGAGTTGTGTACTCGATTTGGGAGTCTTCTCCACTACGCTTGACCTCCGAGTTATTCCTTTAGGATCCTATCAGGTAGTGTTGGGTATGGATTGGCTCGAGGCTCATCGAGCCAAGGTGGATTGTAGAGAGAAGGTCATTGAGTGTCAGGATGATTTGGGTAGTGCAGTTGTGATTTCAGGGATGCAGAGACCCATTTCCTTGCGTATGATCTCGGCTAAGCAACTCAAGCGGAGCATGCGTAAGGGTTGTTAGTTGTTTGCTATCACTATCAGTGATCGTTCGATAGTACTCCAGAGCATTCACCCCTTGATGATCACGCAGTTTTGAGGGAGTATGCAGATGTGTTTCCAGGAGAGCTTCCAGGTTTACCACCTAGTAGAGAGGTGGATTTCACCATTGACTTAGTGCCGGATCTACACACTAGGTTTCTAGGGCACCCTATCGGATGACGACTTCAGAGCTTCATGAGCTCAAGATTCAATTAGAGGAGTTGTTAGAGAAGGGTCTCATTCGCCCTAGTGTATCTCCTTGGGAGCGCTAGTCATATTTGTGAAGAAGAAGGATGGTTCTCTCGGGCTTTGTGTAGATTTCGAGACACTCAATAAGGTCACAATAAAGAACCGTTATCCACTCCCAGGATTGATGACTTGTTTGATCGAGATGCGGGGAGCTAGAGTGTTCTCCAAAATTGATCTCAAGTCGGGATATCATCGATTGCACATTTCGAGATGTAGACATTCATAAGATAGCATTTCGCACACACATTACGGGCATTATGAGTTCACAGTGGTTCCATTTGGTTTGACTAATGCCCTAGCTGTCTTCATGAGCCTCATGAATGGAGTATTCAGGACATTTCTGGATCACTTTGTTTTAGTGTTCCTTGATGACATATTGATTTATTCTCGTTCCGAGGAGGAACATGAGGAGCATTTGAGGCAGGTACTTTAGGTTTTGAGAGAGCAGAAGTTGTATGGGAACTTGGAAAAATGTAGCTTCTTTCAGACAGAGATTCAATACTTGGGTCATATCATATCAGGCGAGGGTATCTCCATAGATCCCTCTAAGATTCAGGCTATCTTGGATTGGCCAGCACCCACATCAGTCACTGAGGTGAGGAGCTTCATGGGTTTAGCAGGGTATTACCGCAGGTTTGTGCAGGACTTTTCTAGGATTGCTCACCCTATTACTTCTCTTCAGAGGAAAGGGAAGAAGTTTGATTGGTCAGAAAAATGTGAGCAGGCCTTTCAGTTGCTTAAGGAAAGGCTAACCACGGTGCCCATCTTAGCAGTTCCAGACCCGACAGAGGATTTTGTTGTTTGCACTGATGCATCACTAGAGGGTTTGGGAGTAGTTCTTATGCAGGAGCATCGGGTTATTGCTTTTGAGTCTCGTAAGCTCAAGGACTATGAGCTTAACTATCCTACTCACGACTTAGAGCTTGTAGCAGTTGTTCATGCACTTGTGCGTTGGCGACATTTCCTTTTGGGTAGACCTTTCATCTTGAGGATAGATCATTGTAGCTTATAGCATATCTTCTCTCAGCCGAACCTCAACGCTTGTCAACGGCGTTGGATGGAGTTCCTTTGTGAGTATGACATGGAGGTGTAGTATATCAAGGGAAAGGAAAATTTTGTTGCAGATGCACTTAGTAGACAACGGCATGTGCTTTCTTCTTTGACAACTGCGATCAGATTTGAGAGGCAGGATACTTGAGCATCTTCCAGAGGATAGGTTTTATGAGGGTGCTAGGCAGATGTTGGATTCTCAGGGTTCTTTTGAGGGCAGATATTCAGGATGCATGATAGAGTCAGATGGTTTGCTTCGGTTCCATAGGCACATTTATGTGCCTAAGGCAGGTGATCTGCGTAGTTTCATCCTTACTGAGGCTCATCGAGCCCCATATGCAGCACATCCAGGAGTGAAGAAGATGCATGCCGATTTGAGAGAGTTATATTATTGGCCGGGTCTTCGTTGAGACATAGCAGATTTTGTAGCATGGTGTCTTGAGTGTCGAGAGAGTCAAGGCGAGAGCATTCTCATCCCGCAGACTCTTATACCCTCATGAAATTCCCAGAGTGGAAATGGGATGTGATCTCCATGGATTTCATAGTAGGACTTCCTATGTCCTCTTATCGTCATGATGCCATTATGGTCACAGTGGATAAGTTGACCAAGGTTGTGCATTTCTCCAACCAAGGTCACCTATAATGCACGAGCCATTGCCAAAGTGTTCATGGAGGATATTGTTAGATTGCATGGGATTCAAGACGATTATCAATGACAGAGACACTATCTACACATCAGTTTTCTGGACTTCTTTTCAGGAGGCCTTGGGTACACAGATTAATTTCAGTTCGGCATATCATCCAGAGATAGATGGGTAGACAGAGAGGGTTAATCAGGTTCTTGAGGACATGTTGAGGATGTACGTGATGGACCAGCAGAAGAAGTGGGAAGACTATTTGCATTTAGTTGAGTTTGCCTACAATAACAGTTATCATAGCTCCATTGGCATGGCTCCCTATCGGTATGGGCTTTGTACACCTGGCTAGGATAGAATAGATGACGGGGTCAACTTACCTTGAATTTAGAAACTTGTTCTCATTCGGCAGACACCTTTGAGCTAGGATAGAATAGTTATTTTGGGGTCAACTTACCTTCTGAATTTAGAGCAACAGGTTGTTCTCATTCGGCAACGTCTTGAGCAGCTAGAGCACGCCGAAGGCGTATGCGGACACCAAGAGGATCGATCGTCACTTCTCGGGGGTGAAAAAGACTTCTTGAGGGTTCGTCCTCATAAGAGTCCAATCCATTATGGAAAGGGTTCTAAGCTATCGCCTCATTTTGTGGGGCCTTTTGATATTCTTGAGGTCATCGGTCCAATTGCCTATCGCTTAGCTTTGCCACCACGCCTTGCATGGGCCCACGACGTATTTCATGTTTACAGTACTACGTAGATATGTACCAGATGTTTCTCATATTTTGGATTGGTCGGCATTACGGGTAGAGGATGGAGGGCGGTGGATATTGGAGCCCGTATGCATACTTGAGCACCGGAGGTTAGCCCTTCGAGGGTCGAGATTTGGACTAGGTTAGTGTTATCCAAAATTCACCCCCTAGGGTAAATTTTGATAACATGCATCGAAGATTCAAATCCCAAGCAAATTGATTGATTGAGAAAAAATCAGGTTTCTAGGGTCCCTTGGGTATTTTCTCTAACTCCCCGGCTGAAGAAACAGCAGGAGCAAGCTCGAGAAATGCAAAAAAAAGTTGCGAGAAGGCAAATAGGTTGATCGGGAAAGAGTGTGAAAATTGGCTAAGTCTGCTTAAGGTAGCATTTGGGACAAGTGGGACAAATGGAAGCGGATCGGCTGAAAAGCCTCTAGGTGGCCCAAATTACATTCGGGACAATTGGGCCAGAAGTACGCGGTGGGTGCGAAAATCCGATCCGGCCGAAAGAGGAAGAAAAATTGGCTAAGTGTTGCTCGGGACGTTTGGGACAAAAGGCCCGAACCGGCGGTTCGGCGAAATAAGTAGCACAGTGAGCGATCAAAAGAAAATGGGACAAATGGGACAAAAGTACGCGGTGGGCGAAATGCCGGTTCGATAAAGAGAAAATCGACTAATAGCTTGAGAGGGACAGTTCGGGACAAGCGGGCCGAAAAGGTGCGAACCGGCCGAACCGGGCGAAAGAGGTCAAAACAGTCCGAAGGCAATTGGGACATCCGGGGCAAATGGACGTGAACCGGCCGGTTCGGCCGAAATCAGCACAAGGAGCACTAAGCAATTGGGACGTCTGGGACAAAAGACGTGAAGGGCGTGAAAAGCCGGTAGGGGCCGAAACAATCGAAGCCGCCACGTGTCTCAGGGAAAAAAGGTCAAAAAGGTCAAAGGGCAAGTTTTAAAAGGTCAGCCCGAACCAATGAAATAGCGCCACGTGTCTAGTTAAGGGCCCCACAAGCAAATTTCAAAATGAAAGCCCGCGAAAGATGGAGGAGAGAGAATTTCTCGTCCAATCAGCACATCCCACGTGTCGTCCAGGTGGCAGAGCGCGGGAAAGGATTTCAAAACACGCTTTCGCCTGTTTTGTGCCCTAGATCTTCAGATCGCCATAACTTTTGATCCAGAGCTCGGATTTGCACGTTCTTTATATCAACGGAAAGCTGGTGAAATTCTCTACATGATTCTGGGGTCAATCTTGTGTTTTGGAGTAGTCTAGAGTGAGAAAAATCAAGAAACGGCTCTGACGCGTATTCATGGCCGGAAATGACATTCCAGCGACCAGAGTTAATGCAGAATGGGTCGCATTCTCCTATAATCCAGTCAAAATGATAGGGTATGGGTTTGTAAGGTCCTCCATGCCATTTTAATACACCTGCAGTCAAGAAAGAATGGGCTCCCATGCCTTTGTACGTCTCCTGTTCCCTGGGTTCGACCCTTGCATTTTAAAAGCCAGTTTTGGGCTCATTTCAAGGAGAGGAACATTTTTGGGCATAGCAGACTTCTTCTTTCACCTTCTTCAAGGGATTGATGAAGTATCAGACCTCTCCAAGGATTGTAACAGTTTTCTTTACCTCTCTGAGGGTGTAATGCGTATTTTGATATTAAATTGATAATGCAAGCTCTGTGAATGGGTTTCAATCCTCTGTTTGTATTATTTGCTTGATTTCAGATGCTAAATTATACATTATCAGTCTGTGTATGTTTTTATGTTGTGAACCTTGGTCTGTGTCTATTTGCATGACTAATATGTTTCACCACTCCTTTTGGTGCATCACCATCTTTAGTTAGTTTCAATTTTTTGCACTTCTACCCCTGTCTCCTTGCAAGTTAGAATAGGATTAGGATCTAGACCTCTGTAGCTTTGCAAAATATAGATCTAAATCAGAGGAGTTTGAGGAACCAGCCTCTAATCTGGAGATTCCTCTCTCAGTTTCCAAGTCCCACACTTGGAGAGAGGTTTCCATGTTGTGCAATTACACTGGATGCAAGAGTGATCAACCTAGAAATCTGATCAGCGTCCAGGGGTGCTGTAATTTTGCACTAACAGTTTTGGCACGCCCGGTGGGACCAGAGGTCTCATTTTTTTTTATTGCAGCAAAGTTGATGTGCATCTGCTGCAATTTTCTTGCTTGAAAAGAGCTATTATTTGCATATCTGGCGACTCCGAGGGGAAGAATCAACTGATTCCAGTAGCAGTCAGGCCTGAAAGCTTATGAGAAGAATCACAAGGTCAAGAGTTGGAGAGGAGGAAGTACTGTTTGAATACCTGTAATTATCTCCAAGAAGAAGGCAAAGAGGAAGAAGGATTCAAAGGTCCCCATCTCCACCAAACAGAACTCTCTCAACTCCTCCACCTGAGCGGCCTTTCTTTCAATATACAAGGGTTTTAAGACCAATCAGAATGGCGCAACCAGTGAACCCCTATGTCAACTTCACAGGCAGCAGCCCACTTGCTCTCAATGCACAAAATCCAATCCCAGTAGCAGCATTGAAGAACATTCCATACTTTACTGGAGAAAATCAGACCACTCCTGGTGATCATGTCAAAGACATTGCTAACATTTGTGCAATCCATGAGATTAATGAAATGCAAGTAGCTGTCAAATTGCTGGCATCTTCATTCAAGGGAAAAGCATTGCAATGGTTTAGGAGCCTTGAAGCTGGCTCTATCACAAACTGGAATCAGCTGTGTATTGCACTTCACAATCAATTTGGAGAGAAGGGAGACAACTTGTCTCTTTTGGAGCAGCTGACAACCATCAAGAGAGCTTCCAATGAGCAGCTATCTGACTTCAACTTCAGATTTCAAAGGTCTTGGGATAGAATTCTAGTGGCGATCGGACCAAATGAAAGGTGCTTTTCTATATTACCTTAAAGCTTTAAATTCGATGTTTATGTTGATTCAATCTATGGGAGGCACAACTATCCCTGCTGCTTATAGTATTGCCATTAGAGCTGAAAATTGTCTGATTCAAGCCGGCAAGCTAGCTCCTAGGCCTCCAATGCCATTATATCCAAGTTTAGAGAGCCCAAGTACTAGTCAAGCACCTGTCTTAGCTCCTATTCCCACTCCTAGGAATCAGAGTTCAAATGAAGCTTCCACTTCATCTCCAAGTGCCCCAAATGAGCTTCAAGAAGTCATGAAGCAACTGCAAAATTTAGGTAATGAGCTGGTCACACTCAAGAGACAGCAAGCTCAAGGTTTTAGACCTTCGTATCAGCCTCAAGCTCAACCTAATAGGCAGCCATATCAGCCTCAAAGGCCACCCAATCCAGCTGCAAATATGAATCAAACAAGGCCTCCTGCCAATAGACCATTCCAGCCCTATAATCCAAATGCCATATCTGCCTCTAAGGCATTAGTACCAGCACAAAACAACACTGCCCAGGAGTATGATTGGTGTTTTCCATGTAATGAGCCTCATAATCAATCCATGTGCTTCAATGGTGCTTTGACCCAAGCTTTAATGGTAACAAGTGCTGGTGTGGAGGGTGAGAGTAGTCAAGAAAACAACCAACAACAAGAAACATTCCAACAGCAATCAGCCCCAAATGACACCACATTGGTAAATTGGCAAGCAGAGGATTTCTGTGGCATGAATCAGGCAATTTCTCAAGGTGTTGCAGCCAACACAAGGTCAAAAAGGAGAAATTTGGGTGAACAACAGTCATTAGCCCCAGCCAATCCTCAACCTTCCACAGCTCCACAAATGATTGGCAAGCAAAACCCAGTTTCAAATGCACAAGGGCAGCCAAGAACAGCCCCTAGGCCGACTCAAATGCCAGCTGTTGCTGCCCACATACAAGGAGCAAATGTGCAAACCAAGGGACAGCAGAGAGATCCTTCATCACCATTCAGTATCATTGATCAGATGAAGAAGACAAACGTCAATATATCTATGTGGGAATCCCTATCCATCCCAGGCCAAAGAAATCTGCTGCAAGCTGCCATGAAGGATTGGCCAACTTCGAATCAGCAGATCCAAATGCAGGAGAAGGTACTCACAAATGCTGCCCAGCCCAAGGAAATCATGGAGCACAACAAGGTAGAATGCTGAAGCCTCCCCCTTTTATGTTTCGTTAATCATTGGAAATCAGCTAGTGCATAATTGCATGATAGATTCCGGGGCAAGTAGCTCAGTAATGCCTAAACAGATAGCTGATCAGTTAGGGCTCCAGTATGAATTAACATCTAAGGGAGTAGTGCAGCTGGATGGGACAGCAATAGCAACAGTTGGAGTGATTAGAAATTTGAGTCTTACCTTACATGCATGTCCAAATGTTGTTGTCTTACAAGATATATCAGTCATAGACCTTCCACCACTCTTTGCCCTCTGTTTGTCAAGGGACTTCACTGCCAAAATTGGGGGATATTTGTCCGCTGATTGGTCTCACATGTTATTCAGAACAAGGTATGGAACTAAGGCTACAATTAGGTCAGAACCTATTGCAAACTTCCACATTGAGCCCTATACTCCAAGTCAGATTAATGCCAATTGCTCAGCATTTGATCAAGAAGATCACCCTGGCACTGATGAAGCCGACACTAAGGTTGGAAGTATTCCAGATTTGACTCTTGATGAATGGGCAAACAAGGTACATGCTTTTGATCCTTATCAAGAAGTAGAAGAATCTGAGCTAGGGGTCTATTGCATACACGAAGAAAGTCAACCTATTCCTAGCATCACCAAGCCAAACCACAAGGATGACAATGAAGTATGGCAGCTGTTTTTCGATGGATCAAGGAGTAGACAAGGTGCAGGAGGTGGAGCCATGCTTGTTTCACCTCAAGGAATAAAGCATTATTCAGCTTTTAGATTTCAATTTGCATGCTCCAATAACACTGCTGAATATGAAGCCTTGGTGCAAGGGATGCATTGGGCAATCAAGAGAAAGATAAAGAACTTGCAAGTTTTTGGGGACAGTGAGCTGATTGTAAATCAGGTCAAGGGACAACATGCTGCCAAAAATGATCTACTCAGATGCTACAAGAACAGGGTGTGGGACCTCATGGAAGATTTTGAGGGCTTTGGCATCAAATCCATCCCTAGGAAAGAGAATCAAGCTGCTGACAGGCTTGCAGCAGTAGGGGCAGCCTTTGACATTATAGAAAACATTCAACAAGACAAGGTACAGCCAAACATCCACGTGATTGTGAGGCCTTCAGTGCCGGATAACGATGTCAGTTGGCAAGTATTTGAGAATGATCAGCAAATCATCCACTTCTTGCAAGAAGAAGCTGAGTTCTCAGCTAAGAATCAAGAGAAGTTGGAACAGCAATATGGTGACCAGGTGATACAGCTGAGAACTGACAAGCTGCCCAAGGGACTTATCACCTTGGAGTCCATTTTTAACCCCAATGATCAGTTTAGAAAGGAGAAAGCAAACATTCAGGTTAAGAGAGAAGATTCGGTATCCATCTTGGTAGAAGAGAACAAGCCATTGCAAATTGGAAAGATGACAACTGAACAGGAAAGGTATGAGTTCATACAGCTATGTCAAGAATTCCCTGACGTGTTTGCTTGGAGTTATGAAGATTTGAAAGGGTTCAATCCCAACTTAGCTCAGCATACCATTGAATTGGACCCAAATACTAAGCCTATCAGGCAGAAACAGAGACCAGTCAATCCACACATGGAGCCTCTCATGAGGAAAGAATTGGACAAGCTGATTGAGTCAGCAATTATATTCCCAATCAAGCATTCTAGTTGGGTTGCCAACTTAGTTCCAGTCAGAAAGAAGAGTGGAGAGATCAGGCTATGTGTTGACTTCAGAGATTTGAATAGAGCCTCTCTCAAGGACCATTATCCACTCCCTTCCATGGAGCAAATACTGCAGGTCGTAGCTGGTTCAGAAAGGTTTTCACTACTTGATGGTTACTCAGGCTTCAATCAAATTATGGTAAAGGAGGAAGACCAGTTCAAGACAGCCTTCACAACCAAATGGGGCACATATGCTTACAAGAAGATGCCATTTGGACTGTCGAACGCCGGAGCAACATTCCAGCGAGCTATGGATATGGCATTCAAAGGCTTGATCAACAAGATAGTGCTGATATACTTAGATGATATTACTGTCTTCTCAAAGAATGCTGCAGACCATCTCTTTCACCTCAGGCAAGTGTTTCAGAGGTGTAGAAAGTTCGGTGTGTCTTTGAATCCTAAGAAGTGCATCTTTCTTGCACATGAAGGGAAGCTCCTTGGCCATATTGTCTCCAAGGAAGGATTAGCAATTGATCCAGAGAGGGTTGAAGCCATAAGAGCTCTACCATTGCCAAGTCACAAGAAAGCCCTTCAGAGTTTCCTGGGAAGGATAAACTTTGTTCGGAGGTTTGTCCCAAATTTTGCAGCCCTTGTCAAGCCCATCACTAAAATGTTAAGAAAAAGCATGGCTTTCAAATGGACGGCAGAAGGCAAGGAGAGTTTTGAAGCAATCAAAGAAGCCATCTCCCAGGCACCCACTCTCATCAACCCAGACTTTTCCAAGGATTTCATCCTCTATGCATTTGGAGGTGATGACACTATTTCTGCCATTCTGGTACAGCAGAACAAAGATAATGATGAGCAGCCGATTGCCTTCTTCAGCCAGAGCCTAGGTGACTGCGAAATGAGGTACTCTTTTATTGAAAAGCATGTGCTTGCAGTAATCAGAAGCTTGAAAAATTCAAGCATTTAGTCTCAAACAACAAGGTACAGTTGCTGGTCTCACATGCTGGGGTTAAGGATTTCCTCCTCAACAAGGATTTGAATGAGAAAAGGGCAGGTTGGATCACCCGTGTCATGGAGTATGACATTGAGATCAAGATCACCAAGCTGGTAAGAGGCAAAGGTTTGTGTGAGCAGCTCGCTTCCAAACAACCAGACAACCCAGAAGATGAAGAAGACGCTGTCCTGCTATTACAAGATGATAAAAAATAGGAAAATGATGATGTGTCCACTCCCTGTTGGACTCAGAATATGATACATTTCCTACAGACGGGCATGTGCCCTCCAGAAATGAGCAAAGCAAAGAGGAGACATTTCAGATTGCAGGCTATTCCATATACCATCATTGATGGAGTTTTGTTCAAGAAGGACGTGAATGGAGTGCTGCTGAGATGCATTAACACAGGTCAGATCCAAGGGGTATTAAAAGAGTTTCATGATGGACCAGCTGGTGGCCATTTTGCACCAAGAGTGACAGCTCTGAAAATCATGAAGGCTGGTTATTATTGGCCTAAAATCTTCAGTGATTGCTATGCATGGATCAAGAGGTGTAAGAATTGTGCATTCTTCACAGGAAAAGAGAGACTCGCTGCCCTTCCATTGCATCCAATTACAGTAGATCAGCCATTCATGCAGTGGGGTTTGGACTTCATTGGAGTCATCAATCCCAATTCGAGCCAAGGGCACAAATGGATTTTGACAGCCACAGACTACTTCACCAGATGGACAGAAGCAGTAGCACTCAAAGAGGTGAATGAGTCTAGCATCTTGGACTTTTACGAAGGGATAACTTCCAGATTTGGTGTACCTGCTACAATAGTCTCTGATAATGCATTGGCATTCATCGGATCTAAAGTGACTGAGTGGGCTGTCAAGAACGGGATTTACCTGAGCACTTCATCAAACTATTACCCTCAAGGTAATGGCCAGGCCGAGTCTACAAACAAAAACTTGCTGAGGATCATTAGGAGGACTCTTGATGAGAATCAGAGGGCTTGGCATACCAAACTGAAATCAGCCTTATGGGCTGATAGGATAACTCCCAAAAGATCCACGGGTAACTCTCCATTTAGGCTTGTCTACGGAAGAGAGGCAATCTTGCCCATGTCACTTGAGTTGCCAACGTTGGAACTCATGAAACAGCTGGAGTTGCTAGAGTTTGAGCCCATGGAGGTGAGGTATGCAGAGTTGATGGAGCTGCAAGAGATCAGAGATCAGGCATCCCAAGCAATGGAAAAGGATCAAGCTTTGATCAAAAAGACCTTTGATAGGAAGGCCAAAGACAGATCTTTTCAAGTAGGAGATCTAGTGCTGAAATGGGATGTGGACAGAGCAAAACCAGGAAGGCATTCAAAATTTGATGCCATTTGGAGTGGCCCATACATGGTCACAAAGTGCAAGAGCAACAATGCTTTCCAATTGGCCTCATTGGATGGTGAAGAACTGCAGATTCCAGTAAATGGAATCTATCTCAAGCGTTGCTTCTAGAGGGAGGTTCACTACACCTGTAGATATTAGATTAGATTTTCTTTCCTCCAAGTGCTTGTGCACATTGTTTTGCTGTAGGTTAGTTTTGTTTTCCCTAAGTGCCTTGGCACAGCTTGCTGTCCATGGAGATGTTTAGCATGTCTTTGCTTTCATCAGGTCACATTCCATCTTCCCCTTGCACATTCTGAGTCAGTTTGGATTCTAACAGAATATTTGATGACTCCATGCCCAATGGATTGCTTCAGGCAACTGGTCTTTCCATCTAGCAGGCAGATGATCCCGCTGAGTCACCAAATTGTTATCCAAAATTCACCCCCTAGGGTAAATTTTGATAACATGCATCAGAAGATTCAAATCCCAAGCAAATTGATTGATTCAGAGCAAAATCAGGTTTCTAGGGTCCCTTCAGGTATTTTTCTAACTCCCCTGGCAAGAAACAGGGAGCAAGCTCTGAGGAAATGCAAAAAAAGTAGTTGCAGAAAGGCAAATAGGTTGATACAGGAAAGAGTGTGAAAATTGGCTAAGTCCTGCTTAAGGTAGCATTTGGGACAAGTGGGACAAATGGAAGCAGATCGGCCGAAAAGCCTCTAGGTGGCCCAAATTGCATTCGGGACAATCGGGCCAGAAGTACGCGGCGGGCGCGAAAAGCCGATCCGGCCGAAAGAGGAAGAAAAATTGGCTAAGTGTTGCTCGGGACGTTTGGGACAAAAGGCCCGAACCGGCCGGTTCGGCCGAAATGAGCACAGGCAGTCCAAAAGAAAATGGGACAAATGGGATGAAAGTACGCGGTGGGCGCGAAATGCCGGTTCGACCGAGAGAAAATCGACTAACTGCTGAGAGGGACAGTTCGGGACAAGCGGGCCGAAAAGGCGCGAACCGGCCGAACCGGGCGAAAGAGGTCAAAACAGTCCGAAGGCAATTGGGACATCCGGGGCAAATGGACGCGAACCGGCCGGTTCGGCCGAAATCAGCACAAGGAGCACTAAGCAATTGGGACGTCTGGGACAAAAAGACGTGAAGGGCGCGAAAAGCGGCAGGGCCGAGAACCAATCAGAAGCCGCCACGTGTCTCAGAGAAAAAAGGTCAAAAAGGTCAAAGGGCAAGTTTTAAAAGGTCAGCCCGAACCAATGAAATAGCGCCACGTGTCCAGTTAAGGGCCCCACAAGCGAATTTCAAAATGAAATCCCGCAAAAGACAGAGGAGAGAGAATTGCTCGTCCAATCAGCACGTCCCACGTGTCGTCCAGGTGGCAGAGCGCGGGAAAGGATTTCAAAACACGCTTTCACCTGTTTTGTGCCCTAGATCTTCAGATCGCCATAACTTTTGATACAGAGCTCGGATTTGCACGTTCTTTATATCAACAGAAAGTTGGTGAAATTCTCTACACGATTATGTGGTCAATATTGTGTTTTGGAGTAGTCTGGAGGAGAAAAATCGAGAAACGGCTCTGATGCGTATTCATGGCCGGAAATGACATTCCAGCGACCAGAGTTAATGCAGAATGGGTCGCATTCTCCTGTAATCCGGTCAAAATGACAGGGTATGGGTTTGTAAGGTCCTCCATGCCATTTTAATACACCTGCAGTCAAGAAAGAATGGGCTCCCATGCCTTTGTACGTCTCCTGTTTCCTGGGTTCGACCCTTGCATTTTAAAAGCCAGTTTTGGGCTCATTTCAAAGAGAGGAACATTTTTGGGCATAGCAGACTTCTTCTTTCACCTTCTTCAAGGGATTGATGAAGTATCAGACCTCTCCAAGGATTGTAACAGTTTTCTTTACCTCTCGAGGGTGTAATGCATATTTTGAGGGTAAGTGCACCAAGTTGGGGGACAATTAAGTGGACATCAAATCCTGAATTTTACATTAAAAACAACAAAACATCAAATTTAGTCTTCCATGGACTTGAACCATGCCGAAAAGTAAAAAATATGTCATAAAAATGGTACCATTGCGTAGGGGAGACTATTAGCTTTGTAGAAATATTAATTTTAAAGTGAATAGAATAGGATAAATATCATTTTATAATTTTTTACTAATAGTAGGTCTTTAAGACACTTTTTCCCGTGAATGTTTATGTCTACGTTTAAGACTGCAAAATTTGTTTCACTTATCAAAATGTGATAAAACTTATACCATCCCAACCGTGGTGAAATTATATACATGTTAAAAAAAAAAATTATTTGATTTCAATATTTTTTTATGAAGTTATGGCGGGCAAACGGAAAGTGCTATGTTTTCTTTATGTTTTCATACCACTTTCACGGAAAAAAATCATAAAAATAAAATATTACTCAAAACAATACAAAATAAAATCCATCCCAAGATAGATAGTGGCATATAACCTCTCACCAAAGGAAAAAAATATATATCAATTTTTGGTCATCCAAATTGTGGGCAAACGGACTATAATCTTATCGGCGTTTTTTTAAAAATACCAAGTCATTGAATTTTGAGTGTTTAATATAGCTAATCTTGTCCATTTTTACAAAAATTAGTATTTTAGAAACTAGATTCCGGATGCTATGATTCATATTGATATAATTTTGTCTAATTTTGAGTTTATGTATTGCTAATAATCCCTACAAGTTGATATTATGTTGTTATTTACAATATGATGTCCACGGATGACCCTATATTTGTCCATCAACTTCTGCACTTACCCTTGATATTAAATTGATAATGCAAGCTCTGTGAATGGGTTTCAATCCTCTGTTTGTATTATTTGCTTGATTTCAGATGCTAAATTATACATTATCAGTCTGTGTATGTTTTTATGTTGTGAACCTTGGTCTGTGTCTATTTGCATGACTAATATGTTTCACCACTCCTTTTTGGTGCATCACCATCTTTAGTTAGTTTCAATTTTTGCACTTCTACCCCTGTCTCCTTGCAAGTTAGAATAGGATTAGGATCTAGACCTCTGTAGCTTTGCAAAATATAGATCTAAATCAGAGGAGTTTGAGGAACCAGCCTCTAATCTGGAGATTCCTTTCTCGGTTCCAAGTCCCACACTTGAGAGAGGTTTCCATGTTGTGCAATTACACTGGATGCAAGAGTGATCAACCTAGAAATCTGATCGGTCTGAGGTGCTGTAATTTGGCACTAACATTTAGAGTGCAATGGGACCGATATGACGAGTCATCAGCTACCTAGGAGGATGCTACACCACTGAGGGCTAGATATCCCTATCTCTTCCAATGACTTCTAGGAGGAAGTCTAATTCTAGGAGAGGGGGATGTAGTGCCCACATTTTTATAGCTCCAGCTTATCTCGTTGGTTCCTTTATTCCTAGACATGTTTTGATTGAGACTACGATAGACTTTGGACATTTTACTATGATATTTATCCTCTTGGACATTATGGAATTTTGGGAGCATAGCACCAATTAGACTAGATTCGTATACTGGTATATTTCTTATGATGATTGATGACACTAGCAGGGTTATATGGAATATTTATTGATTAGATGTTAGTCTCTTGTGGTTGATTTGATTAATGATATAGTGTTTTGGATTTAATGAAGGTAATTTTCATACTAACCTAAGTATATGTCGTTCTGCAATTTTAACGTGGATGATTCATGGCAAACTATGTGGATAATTGTATGCATTGCACTATCAATTAGGACATTATAAGTTAGAGAGGCTGTGATGTATAGATGATGTTTATTATATTGGACAGATGCGGTTAATGTGTGCAATGAGTGTGCAGGTGACATGTATAGGAGAGCATGGGTTTCAGGGCAGCTACGTAATTGTGCACAAGTGGCCCACGGGTTGAGTCCTAACCATGCTAAATGTTTGAGGCCTTAGATTAGATGTATTTAATTGGGCACCATGGGTGAACCCTCAATTTGTAATGTATTATTGTTTTGTAAAATTAATTTGGTTTAGGGTGTGTTTTATTAAGTAAACTAGCTTAGGGGTTTAATGATCTTATCTTAAGTTAAGTGTTGGTTTTGGGAAGTGTGTGTGTGTTGGTAGAAGGGATTGGGGACCACATGTGAACCTTGGGTGGACCCCACACCCTCTACCCTTGTGCCCAAGCATGCCAAACCCGAAATTGGGTTATTTTGGGTATTTTTAGGGACCCCTTTTGAGTTTGGGGGTTCCCTTAGCATGAAAATGGGCCCTTGGACCCTACCTAATAGGTAGGGGGGCCTATTTCCAAGGTTTGGAGGGAGTTTCCATCCCATTTAGCCCTTTTTAGTCACCATCCATGTAAGATGGTTGGATTGTGTGAAAGTGTTAAAAGTTGCTCCACTTTGTTTTATTTTAGTTTTTAGTATTTTGGGTGAAAAGGGATAAAAGGTGAGTTTACTCTTACTTATTTTTTTTTTTTAGAATCTTTGACTCTTGAGAGGAGAGGGGTGACACTTGTCACTTTCCCATTGGTGAGAAAACTTTTGGGTTCCTCTTTTTATTCTTCCTCATGTGGGAAGAATGGGTCTTCTTGGTTCATTTTTTTTTGGAGCACTTGGAGAATTTTGGGAGCTTGGGAAGGAGCTTGGACAAAGGGGAAAAGCTTAGAGTCTTGGAAAGCATTATAGAGGTAGGGTTCTTAACCTTCTTCTTCTTAGTTTTGCTTATCTTGTATGTATGCTTGATCAATGAAATAATGTGTGTGAAATATGTGTTGAGATGTGTATGATGAATGTAGTTGTTGTTTGTTCTTGTGGTTTTTCTTGTTTTCTCTCCACCATCATTTGGATTGATGGTTTTTGGAGAATGTAGGGGAAGAGAGAGGGATTTCCCTCTCAAACCTCATGGTTGTAGGTCAAGCCATGAAGGTCCCTTCTCATCCCCTCATATGGTTTGAGGTGGGAGAAAGGCTCATATGGCTTGAACCTTTCCCCATTCTTGGTGAGGAAACCCTTTGGGTTTGAAAATCCTCCCAAGAAGGATTTCTATAGCATAAGGAGGAATAAGGAGGATGTATGATTAGGAGGTATAAGGAGTTTTTATATATGTGTATTTATTGGTGCTCCTATGGTTGGACACCTTGATTTGGGCATCCTTCTTCCTCTCTTCCCCCTTATGAGGTTGACTTTGTTATCCTCATGTTGTATTTTCATTGTATAGTAGGTCTAAGTGGTTGAATGGTCTTGTGTTTTCTCTTGTTGTGTGTTTAAAACCCATTATTACTTGTGCACATTGTGGAAGCTAGTTCCTCTCTCCCATGGGCTTGGGGGAGGCTAGCATGACTTCCAACCATGGAAAGGCATGTGATGATGCCTATTGGTTGGGTGGTAAACAAGCCATGATTCTTGTATGAGCATTGGAGTTGGAGCTCAAGTTGGAGATAGTTGAAGCCTCTTGCCATCTTGGTCATCCTCTTCTTTTGTGGGCATTGCCTTCACTTGTAAAGAAAATGTGGCTTTGTAAATCGTCATACTTTTATAAAGATCCATTTTTATTGCACTTATTGTTCCTTGAAAACATTGGTCATCACTAAGATAGTTCTATTTTATAGTTGCAAGAATCTTGTAAGATTGCCATTTGAGTTATAATGAAACCAAGAACTTTTATTTTCAATGCCTTCATTTGGAAGAGTTGTTGTTTAGAAATATGCAAAATATATAGTCATGAAATATACATTTGAAATATTTAGTTGTGCTTTACATATAAAATCTACAAAAAAAATTAGTGGGCTTGCATTTTATTATTAAAAAAATATATGGCACTACATTTTGGTATCAGAGCTAGGTTCAAACACCCGGACTCTTTGGGTAATTTTTGTTTTATTTTATCTTTATTATTTTGTTAAAATATGTGTATATATATGTATATATATAAAGGGGGTTGTTCTTGGATAGTTATGTATTTGAGTTTTAGCTTCTTGGAAATGAAATATTGTAGTGAATGCTCTTTTAAAAAAAAAAAAGCCTGCAGATCTCACCATTTTTACATCCACGTGTCTTCCAGATCTTTTATGCTATAAACAATATTTGGATATCATCGACTTCAAAATTTTGTTCTACTCTGAGAGGTCGTTCCTTGCATGTGGAGAGTGTGCATATTCTTTGTTGAAGACCCGGTCTCATATTTTGCCTCGTACCTGTCACTAGAGTTCCTGCAGATTCTTGTTTTGACAGAAACTTCTAAATTCAGTTGATTTGGCACGTTTGGCTCTTGATCCATGCAAATCCGAGCTCCATTAGCTCCTGCCGACTTCATCAAAGGTTCTATGCACCATTTTTTCTCCAAGTTTGAAACGTGTCTCCATATTTCCATGCGCAGATATGCCACGTATGTTGTTGCTGTCAAATTACTTTCAGATTCATTACAAAGTCCGTCATAAGTTTTGAAGTTTGAGACATTTTTAAGTTTTTGACTAAAGCTTATTTTATAGGTTCCATCTAGAAGTTCAAGTCTTGTTTTATTTAATTATATATCTTATGTTTTTATAGTCCGTGTAATTTGATTGAGTCTCCACGTATAGCCTCCATTTATTTGTCCATATGTAATTTGTCTTTTATTTCATTGTCTCTCTATGTTTGTAAAGTGTCATAACTGAATACTTTAGGTTATTTTATAATGTGTCATGTATGTCCATCAAGATAAAAAGTCATTTATTTAGTGAGTGTCTTTTATTAAATCCAATATTTAATTGGATGTTGTTAGAGTTATTATTCTTCATAAGTTTAGTCACATTTGTCTTAAAAGAGTCATGTTATTGTTAATGTTATTTTGTAAATCCATAAAGTCGAGTTCATAAGTCAATATGTATATATGGTAAAATAGTTATTTTTGTGTCCATTTTCAAAATCAAGGAGTCAAAATATTGAGAATTAATAATTTAAAGTTTAGTTGCAGTCAAGTCGAGAGTCAATTTTTGTTTAGTCGTCAAAAGTTCATTGTGGGTCAATACTATTATAAAAAGTGTCGTCTTCCAAAGTTCGAAAAATAAAAAAATTTCCCGCATTTCAATTTTGGACGCATTTTCGCTTGTACGCGACGTCCAAATTATTGAAGGTATTTTGAGCTTCATGATCACATCTGGCTGAACTAGCAGCATGATACCGGAGGCAGGAGGCATCGGAGGTTGGAGGTCATTCAGTGACCTCTCGTCAGTTGCCAACGACGGGGCCGCATATCAGCTTTGGTGACAGGTGTGTGTGTAGTTTGATTTTAGTGCTTCCAGTGTGGTGTGCCTCAGTTTGTAGTAATCTTGTTTTCAATAAGTGGAAATTTCACATTGAGGGGGGGAACATCATTCCAATGTTCCATTTCCAGTATGTCAGTTTTTTCTATGTATGTATGAGCAACAGATGTCAGCAGAATTTCCTATGTTATTCCCTACAGTGAAATGTGATGAGGGCCGATGATAGTACTTTGCATATCATGATGTGGTTGTAGGTAAACCACTTGAAAACCTTCATTTGTGGTTTGTGGTAAACCAATAGCAAAACCACCATTCTTGGTTGTTGGTAATCCATTTGCAAAACCATCACTTTGTGGTTTGTGGTAAACCAATTGCAAAACCACCATTCTCGGTTTGTGGTCAACCGTTTGCAAAACCATCCCTGAGGTTTGTGATCATCCTGTGAAAATCACCAGATCATGAGCAGGTGCAAGTACAAAGGCAGGTTTTCCCCATGTTCGCACTAAGGGGGGGAATGTTAGGAAATCAATCTATTAGTGCTCCATTGGTAAATAATAATTACGTTAGTAATTATTATCATGTAATATTGTGTTTGTAAATATGTTAGTATTTTGTTATATAGTTGTTATATAAAACAACTTATAACAAATACAGGTGAATGAGTTTTAACAACTCACGTAGGTTAGATTTTTGTTATAGCTACCTCCTAAATCATAGGAGAGCTATATTCCTATTTATATGGGTTCTTGTAATATGATGGATATGCTGAATAGAATATCTTTCTGTGTTGATTTAATTAAATCTGGTGCTGGGCTTTCAATAATAATCATCACACCATGAAACCCTCATGAAACCATGCACAACCAAGCACCCTCAAAATTGGCCTTCAAAGAACATTTTATAAAATTTATCATATCTTATAAAAAAATTCAAGTGTGATATATCATTGGAAATCCCTTGATGTAATGATCATCAAAGCATTCAAAAAAGTCATAAATCCTTCTATAGAACCTCCAAAGCGTTCTTTGTTCCCAGACTACTTAAAACTACCTAAAAACTAGTCCTCATAAATAGGGAACACTTTGTATTATAAAGGCATGAAAATTACCTAAAGCCATCAAGGAATTTTGAACAACCACCATGATTCAATAAATAATAAATTTTTCAATAGGTTCAATGGAAATGTTTTGCAAAAACTCAAACTTTCCATAAACTTTCCTTTTGGGTGGGGCTGACATCTTGTCATAAACTATTAAATATATCAATAAACATATAGAAGATTTCTCCACAACCTATAATCATCATAATAGAAAAAAATCCATTATGAGCTTGTATAAAAATATCTCTCAACTCACTCCATAGCTAGGGTTTTAAGAGGGTTAAAAAGATGTTTGGATTCTTAACGATTGCTCATAAAAATGTGATGATAAAACAATCTAATTATAACTAAAAATCTTCATAACTAACATACTAAAATACCCCCAATATCTCAGTTCCCCATGCAAATCATTCCCTCCACAACAAGCGTTTGAAATTCAAATTTTAGCTCTAAAACTCACCTCTAGAAAATCAATTTTTGTCAAAGTGTAATATCTTCAAAATATTTCTCACCAGGTCCTAAAACGTGGATCACACCATCATATAATCCTAAAAAAATCCAATTATCACCTTTTTCTCAAATAGCTATGCAAATTCATAACTCATCTCACTTGGGCATGCTTTCTTAAGGGCTAGGTCTAGAAATAGACCTAAGAAGTAGTCTAACACGTGAATATGCATACTAAGAAACTTTTGATTATCCTAACATGTCATATTAATTCTCCCCATGATGTTACCATGCATATAAAACTTCTACAATATTCAATTAATCATCCCATGTCTCATACTTCTCACTAGGCCTCACAAACAAGCACATGAAACATGCTTATTTCACCAATTCTGACATCAAATAACATTGGCCAACCTTAAACACCCGTAAGAAGATTCAATACAATCCATGAAACCTAAGAAACAACCCCATGCCTTTTAAATTCATCATCACACTCCTAAAAGTCACTATACTTCTGAAAACACCATGTAATATAATGTAATCTCAACAATATTTCACTCAACTCACCTTGTTTTACATAAATGTACATCAACAACACATCATGCACTCCGTAAATCCCTTTGAAATAAATGAAAAAATAATGAAAAAATATCCAACATGTTTTTATGATCCAATCTATGGGGATATATGTTAACAAATGCATATGATTTAGCTATCAAAGATGAGAATTGTTTAATACAAGCTTGGAAAATAGCTTATAAAATATCAATTCCTCTATTCCCATAAATTTTCTGAATACGATCTATTTTGACACCAATTCCCCAATAAAAATTCAATCCACTTATTCTTCCTTTCCTCATAATGAGATACATGAAGTTATGACCATGTTGTCTATATCAATATTTTACATTTCCCTTGATTTTCACCACCATTGCCTTTTCTTTAAGCATTCCCACCTACCTTTCTTTTTTATATTTTATTTTCTTGTGGGTTCCCACCAGCATACCCTTATCTATTGAGCCTTTTTGTGAACTTCATGTATAAATGAAATGGTGACCATGAAGAAACAAGTAGCTTAGCAAAGAAAACCTTATCATCCTTTTAATCAAGCTTATCAACGAAAGAAACAAACCTATCAAAGTAATGCTCAAGAGAAATCCCAATTATCTTATCCCAAGCCCTTAAACACACAATATCTTACTACTACAAGTTCTTCTAAATCCATTTTCCCAATTCAAAACAATTTAGCACATGACTATGAATGGTGTTATCCATGAAATTTACCCTATGATCAAAATTCATGCAAGAATGAAAATCTCACCAAGATCTCATGGTCCAAGGTGCATCCATTTCAACAAATAAACATGAGGAGTTAACTAAAAAGGATAGGTGTAATGCCTATTTTCTGACAACATTTTTGGGAAATGGTTAGTTAAAATATATGGACTTGGTGGTGTTTTGGTAAATTTAGTTATTTTGGCACAAGGTGCCTAACTTATTATAACTCTGGAAAATTTCTTGAAATTGATAAGACTCATTATTTTTGTTACTATTACCACACACACACACACACACACACACACACACACACACACACACACACACACACACACAATATATATATATGAAATTACATGTTACCTTGTGCTTGAAGAATGGTGCATAAATCAAATTTGGTTATAATCTTGATGTCCCTTGATAGTTGTGAATATGAAAAATGATAATTCTAATTAAAAATAATGATATTTGGATGTTGCATGAATTAGTAGAACATGGAAATTAAATTTAGAGGATTGTAAGTATGTATTATATTTGGTGGTTATTATAATATGGAAATATGGTAAATCTTGGAGATAATTGATTTTAGAGAAGTGACTTGTGGAAAATTATTAGCAAAATTTATTTTTAGAATTTGGTGTGTGTGTGTGTGTGTGTGTGTGTGTGTGTGTGTGTGTGTGTGTGTGTGTGTGTGTGTGTGTTTCAATTGATTTTGAAGGATGAATGGAAAATAACAAGTGTGTGTATAATTAATGTAAATTGAATTAGTCTATATGAGAAGTTTTCTTTGTTCTATTGGAATAAATACTCTCGAATATTTTGTGAACTTAATTTATGTTTGAGATATTGATTTTATATTATATATGTGTAATGAGTTTAATGTGAACTATTAATCAATTGACATGGTTTTTCATATTTAATATTATATTGCATATCATTTCAATTAGGTACAATGATGTGTTGAGTGTATAGATGGAAAATAGGTACCCAAATGCTACACACGAAGAAATAAAATCTAAATACACTAAAAAGGATGGAGGAGGACTAACTCATGTGAATATCCTTATCCAACACAAGTCACCCAAACTTGGATTTAGATGGCTGGGATTATGTGTAAGGTGAAAAATTCTTGATTTACTTATTTTTGTTATCTCAACTTGTTGATTGATCCTTTTAATGACCCTTAGAAAAATTTAGTTGTTTAAATTTACCTTTTATGTTGTATATTTTAGTATTTTTGTGGGGGTAAATTTATTTCAATTTTTTTAATTACTACCTTGAATGGGATGGATGAAACTTTCCATTTTTGGTAAATTTCATACTTTATCTTTGGATTAATTTTTTTAGTGAAGCATGAGACAAGTAAACCTTGTACCACACTCTAAAAACTCATCATTACACCTACCTATAAGGTAAGTGTACTATTTTGGATTTTTAAGCTATTTAAGGCTCATTAAGACCCCATAAATGTGCCTTGGAAATTTTTTTACCTACCATGTAATTTCATATGCAAGTTGATTTTGGGATGAATTATGAGTTGATTGTTATTTATTTTTGAGTTGGTGGATTTTGAACTTTTTACTCCATGTCTTTTTTGTAGTATTTTTAAGTGAAGTGATGTTTTTAGGTTTGAGTCTTGATTTGGCCCATGTGGGCATGGATTTGATTTATGTCTTTTTTTGAGGATTTGAATTGCCTTGCGAACTTAGGATGTTCTATGTATATTTTTGGAGATTTGACATTCCTTGGGAACTAAGGATGTTTTTACTTAGCACCATCCTAATGGGGGTATTCCTTGAATCTTTTCCTATTTAAGTGAGCTTATTTTTCCATTTTTGGGGAAAAATCCTTAGTCTTGGGTTTATGTTGCTAGATTGTTTTGGAGTGATTGAAGCTTGGTATTGAAGAGAGGAAAAGATGAGCAAGAGGTGGGTACTTTTTCACGTTTATATTAATCCATTTTTTTACTTGTTTTACTATGTTTCAATGCAATTTTGTGATTTTTGTGCTCAATTGAGTTGTATGTGGATTTTCCATATATTGTCTACATGATTTACACCCATTTTGGTGATATCGAAAATGTTGTGCAAATTGGGGAAGGTAGAACCATTAAGGATGAATAAGTGAATGTTAAACTAAAGAAAACATGTTGTCTTTTGGAAGAACCAAAGGGGATTTAAATTTATTCTAGTGGAGTGATTAGTGGGTTTTGGGATAAACTAGGTGGAGGGATAAGTGGTATACATATTATTTTATTATAAGAACCAAGAGCTCATGCCCAATCCCTTAATGGTGCGATAAGTTCTTGAAAATCCTCTAGTTCCCTTTGCAAACTTGTAAATACTGCTAATACATACTTATTTTAAAATGATTTCCATTTCCCTTAGGAGTCCTCTTGTTCATACCTTTGTTTTATTTTCATGGAATTGTTTTGTGCTAGGAATATTGGGAAACTTTTGTGATCCAAGTTTTTGTGTTGGATATGGATTCTTTTCAAGAGTTAGGGGTTTTATGGGGAAATTTGATGATATTTGCCCCATTACATGGATGAGAGGTGAACGTAACCTCCACCTCTATTTTTATGTTTGGATATGATGTTGGTTGCTGGAAGAAGTTATGGAAAATGAATATATTATACTTTTGTTTTATCTTGTTACATGAAATACGAGTTTGGTGTTCAAAAGCAAGTTGTAATCCGTACATGGGTTATGTATTCAAACTGTATTATTGTTCATCTCAATATGACTCAGATGCTAATATTTTTGAATATGTAATGAGTCTAATAACATGAAGTCATAAATTAATAGTTTGTTGTTATGCATAAATGCATATTTTATTTTAAGGACTTGGAAGTTTGTTTATTTGGGAAATGATTATAAGGAATCAAATAATGTTGTGAGCTTTGACTATTTCCCTTTCTATAATGATTTTCATTGTAGTTTTTCAAGTTGGTAGAATTTTTTTAGAACATGGTTGTATTAATTAGTGGACTGTTGAAGGTTGATTAATGTTTTCTTATGCTTAAGAAAAAATGGTGATAAAGCTAAGAAAACTAGTTTTGTGGGGTGGAAATTATAATTATGGGATCTCTTAGTGTAACTAATTTTTTTATGGAATTTCCTTGCCCTCAATTTTTTTACAAATTAAATTTAGAAAGATACTTAACAATGGTATATTTCTCAATTATTTGATAGTTTCATGAATATATTTGTGCAAATTTGATCATGAACTTAAAGCTCGTATTAACTTATAAATAATTAGAAACTGATCTATTATATTATGTAAAAATTTGTGATTGTTTAAAAATAAATAATAAGATAAAATAAATATAGTATAACATTCCTTATTAAGAGATTGGTATCAACCTTGTCAAGCTAACTAAATAACTATACAAACCTATACATATATTATATAAATATAAATATATATGCATATGGTCATCTAATTAACATGTTTATATTGAATAAGTATATATTACCATTCTTAATTATAAGATAATATATAAGAATTATATATATATATATATATATATATATATATATATATAAGTTTATTAAGGGGAAGTTTATATATATAATAAAATAAAATAGAAAAAATAAATTTCATTGGCTCCATGACCATGTAGGCCGTGAACCCCGCCCTTACCCCTATCTACTCCCATGGTGGGTGGCCAATGGATGACCCACCCATTACTCCCATGTCACTTGCACTCCCCATAGTCCAAAGGGGGACAATTGTGTTGTCCCCACACCCTCACTCACCCTTATTTCCACCCTTTTGACCCTCTAAACCTACCCCGACCACCGTGAATCTCCATGCATACTTCTACCATCTAATTTAACCCCATCACAAACCATTGGAATCTTTGTTTCCATTTAGCCATTCGAACCCCTACACTTCTTGGATGTCGGTCCTTGTGTGGATTATATATATATATATATATATATATATATATATATATATATATATATATATATATATATATATATGTATGTATATATAATCATACATGTTTTAATTAATACAACACACACACATACATATACAAAGGTACTTCCTAACAATTATATATCCTCCACATTTTTTTCGATCCTCTATTGAATCTGCATAAGAAATTTTTAAAAAGAGAAAAGGAAAAGGAGAGGTTATATAAGGGATTGTGTTGGAATACTTACTACATCAAAGGGTGAGTATTGGCCTAATCTAAGGGCTTATATTTCATCCTTTCCTCCACTTGGGTCAAGTTGACTAAATGTAACGATAAGTGTTTTTAATTAGAAATAGGTTTAATTTTTTAAGCTATAGTTATGGTTATAATATTGAAATAGGCCTCACATATAACTTATAATATAATGTTAATATTTGATTAGGTTGAATTTTGAGATAAATGAACCTCATAAAATATTAATTTTATATTTCATATAATTGGGTTATAATTATTGTTATAATCTAAGTTTCTAAAATATAAATTAAAAAAATCAATATATTATAGTGCTGATAAGTTACACATTGAAAACATATAAAGGAAACAATGGCTCAACTAAGACTAAAATTTAAGTATAACCCATAGTGTTTAAATTTATATGTGAGTTACCTTATCAACTTGTATAACATCTTAGTATTGAAATCAATTAAGGGCATTTAGCTATTGTTAAACTAAGTTACACCTTAAGTCTCTTCAATCTAATAAAGTAATGGGATTAACATATAGATGATTATGCGATTAGATTAATCATGGAGTTGTTTAAGTGAATAAAATATTTTTAATGATGGAACAATTTTTTAAGGGATCATATGCACTTAAATAAGATCTAAAGTAATTATCCATATGTGAAAATATAATAGTGTTTATTCGGTTTATAGAAGGTATCATCATAATAAATCTCATACTATTTTTCTTGAGTAAGTCTTGCTCTCACATGGTTATTTCCTTTAACAATTTAACCATCTACCACTTGAACAAACATTGCAAATAACTCAAACTATGAAAAACCTAGTGACATCGTAAAAAGATGCATAATAAATAGCCAATAACATAAACTTGAGACTTTCTCCTATTAATTATTTCAAAAAAATTCAAAAAATTATTCCATATTTTTCTACCTTTAAAATTAATTGGTTTATGAGTAAAAATTTTGAGGCATCACACTTGGTATCGAGCAAAGGTTCACAACACTTGGATCTCTAGGATAATTAAATTAGTTTTCCTAACTAAAGAGTGTTTGATTTTTTTGGAGGATGTGTCAAGAAGGTAGCACAAAATCACATAGCACAACACACGATAGAGGACCTATGAGATACAAGAAGACCAAATAGGATTTAATGCCCAACTCTTGCAGGTGTTACATGTAATACATGGAGAATTGTGAGAGGTTTGAGGATAATTAAGGGCATAATCATTTCATCGTGTCGAAATTGAGCATGAGGTTTTACACTCTAGAAAAATCGGAGCCTCACACGTAACTCATCACATACATGGATGCAATTTCATGCAATCTCACCACCATCACCCATGTGTACATCAAGTACACTTTGTGATTGTTTCCTTACTCAACAGATATGTATGGACATAATAGACTCGGGTATCATATTAGAGGGGACCACACCTCTCATGTTTTTTTAGGTAGATATTTTTAAGAGGAACAAAGGGCTTTGTCATGTCACCTTTAGAAAATTTGAACTCGGGAGATTGCACATGTAGAGTATGTTGGCCCCATTGATATTGAACTTGAGGAAAAGGTAGGTAGTAGGCACGAGATTAGACAACACTCACACTATGGATCAACGAGACACCATGACAATATTTTTCCATGGTGATCTATATTTTGCCATGATGATCAGCACCACAGGACCCTCTAGGTTGGGAAAATGACCAAGTAACTAATAATTATTTAGTCGTTATTTAATAAGACATGTAGATAATCTTATGATCTGGTTAGGATTTAAATGAAAGGAAGTGATATAATATCGATTACTTAATAATATATGCATGTTTCCTCCCCTTTCATCCTTATAAGGATGCTTTGTGACTCCTATAGGAGTGGTAATTTGGTCATAATTTAAGCTTGATCTTGTGAATTATTTAAAACCTAGGAATATTCAATTTGTTCTACAAACCTAAAAAAATTGAATAGTTAAATCATATGGTGAAGGATGTAGGGGTTCCATAACCCTAGCGACATCTATGGCAGCATTGTTCCTAACTTCGACCGTGGAAGAAAAGGATTGATCTATGGAGGCATGGATGGACATGAGTTTGGGTGACCTTGTCTCAACGAAACTGTTTAGTCCCATAACGTCTAGGAGTATGATGACAGGTTGTTGCAGGGTGTTACTGGGAGATGTTCTTACCTGTGGTGGAGTCTTAGATGGGAGAAACTACCAACACCCTTTACTGTCAAATCTGAAAGATATTGCAACTGTTGTTAATTCCCCTACTACTAATGCACCGATTCAAGGTTTTTTGATGAATGGGAGTGAAAATTCAGCTGGATACCCTCTGTTGGGAATATCCTAAGATGCTGAAGTGCATGTCTCTTTACCTTCAGGTGGTTTTGAAGCCTGTTTGGAGGCTACGAGTTTGGGGGTTCTAGGGAAAGTTAAAATTTTTGCTGAGGTGACCAAATCCTCTGCTCTTCCTCCTTTTAAGGAAATGGCTCATGCCAAATCTTCCCCCTCTGTTTTTTTGGCCCAGATGTTTTAAAAATAGAGGCATATTTCAAGGAGAAGGGCATTATTTGCAGATTCAACAAAATTTTCCTTGGCTTGCTGGCTCTTCATGACTGGATCTCTTCTTCATGGAAGCCATTAATGGATGGTAAGGTGGACATTTACCCCTCAACCAGAGGTTTTTGCATTGTTTTTTTATATTACCTCTGATAGAGATTTAATTTTTGCTAGATTATGGGATTTTCAATCCCACTTTTTGCTCATGAAGCCATGGTTTCCCCTTTTTAATCCTGTAACTAAAACTTTCCAAATCAGACCTGTTTGGATTCATTTTCCATATCTCCCTCTTCATTTTTGGGATGATAAATGTTTAATCTCCATTAGGAATGCTTTGGGTAAAACCCTAGCAATTGATTCAAAAACTTCCTTATATGAGTATACTATGTATGCCCACATTTTAGTTGACATGAACACTTCAATGGATTTTCCTGCTTCTATTGATCTTATGGTTGAGGATAGAATATGGACTCAAAACTTGGACTTTGAAGGTTACCCCTTTAGATGCAGAACTTGCTTCTCTCTTGGACACTTAGCTATGGATTGCAAGTTCAGGAAGAAACAGGTAAGTAGACACAATTCTTGGTGGAAGAATGTTGATCCAAGCCTTTTGGTTGTTGACAATCAATCAAATTCTGGGTCTGAGGATGGATCTGTGAATGAGGATGTTGAGGTTTTAGAGGTTGCAAAGGATTCCCCTTCTTCTACCCCAGTAGAGAAGGCTCCTTCCCCTCTTTCTGAGGTTGGGAATTTATCCCTTCCTCTTGGTTACAAGGAGGAAAACAATCATTTTGAAATTTGCATTCCGGTTGACACAAATGAAAAGGTAAATACAAATGCCGGTGATGGTTGGTCTACTATGAGCAGAAGGAAGAAAGGGAATAATGAATCCCTTAAGATGCATCTTAGATCCCATGGGAAGGGGTCCCAGGGATAATTTCTTGCTCTGGTTGTTTTTGTTTTTCTTTACTTTTGGTGCCACTGGTAGAGGCAACTTCTTTTGTTCCTCATCGATATATCTTCTCTCTCCTTTATTGTATGGGGAAGGGCCCCTTAACCCTATTTTACCCTAAATAAAAAAACAACATTGAATAGTGAAAAATATAGTAGAAATAAACACGAAATTATAAGATAAGGAGTATAAGACATAACTTGAAAACATTGTGGGAATAATCAAGTAAAGGTGGAACCTAAATAAGCTAAAAAAACCAAATAATATTTTCATACCTTGGAAAATAATACAAGTATAAATTATTGTAAATGGAACAATATAATAACTAAAAATAAAATTATATTAAATAAAATTAAAAAATTAGAGATCAAATTCTTTAACTGGGTACTATAAATAACTAAAATAAGAATTGAACTCTAGAAAACATAAGTGCAATCTAAAGTAATAATTAAACATTTTTGTAATACAATAAGAGAAATTTAGAAAAAGAGTCAATAAATTAATGTGGTATCAAATGATGTAAGGAGAAAAAGAGAAATAAGTCAATAACCAAGTAGTGCTCCTTAACAGGGATTCATCTAATCTAATTGGGTTTTCAATAATGTAGTCTAAGTAAAGGGATTAAAAATATAATAATCAAGAGTAATACATGGAATATGAACTGCAAGGTAAGTACTTAAATAACTCTTAATAGTCCAACACTGGAGAGAAGTAATGGTAAAGGTCTTGATAATATTAAAAATGTTTAAGAAGAAAATTATAATTTCCAATGAAAAATTTGTAGGTGCTAAGAAGTTAAAATTTGAATGAAATAAAAATTAGGTACGTAATAAGTAAACCCACTCTCGGAATGATAGGGTAAGGTGACATGTGGTGTACATTTTGAAACAACCAAGTAGTAAAAAGGAAAACAAAGTAAAGGGTATTAAATTAAAATTTTGTAGTGTGGAAAATAATGGGTTTGTAACACTAAATTTGAATAATTGAGATATATATATATAAGAGGATTGAAATATATAAGAGGATTGAAATAGTATGATCATGGAAATCTAGTGAATCAAATATAAGAAAGGAATATGATTAATGAAGGAAATAAATCAACAAAATCAAATTAAACTTAAGTGTGTGTGTGTGTGTGTGTGTGTGTGTGTGTGTGTGTGTGTGTGTGTGTGTGTGTGTGTGTTTGTGTGTGTGTGTGTGTGTGTGTGTGTGTGTGTGTGTGTGTGTGTGTGTGTGTGTGTGTGTGTGTGTGTGTGTGTGTGTGTGTGTGTGTGTGTGTGTGTGTGTGTGTGTGTGTGTGTGTGTGTGTGTAAGAGGATTGATATAGTATGATCATGGAAATCTAGTGAATCAAATAACAAGATAAAATCCTAATCAATATTAATGAAAGAGATAAATTTTAAGTTATTATAAGAAAGGAATATGATTAATAAAGGAAATAAATCAACAAAATCAAAGTAAACTTAAGTTTTTTTAGTACCTATCAACTAGTAAAACTAAAATCGAGTGACGAAGGAACTTCCAATCTTCACAGAACTTAGAAAATTGATCCTTCTTTACCTTCACATGTGAACATGTCATGGTGGAATTTCTAATAGAAAATATTTATGTTAGGTAATTTTGGTTTAACTTTATCCTTCAACCAAAGCATCCATGATAATAATTGGGTGAAATTGAAGGCCTTGGATTATGAGTACTAGGATCGTTTCTAGTGATAAAAGGGGACCTTTTGTTAATCCTAAGATAAGAGGATCTTCATAGTGTCATAACAACCTAACCCTATTTTGTGTACATATAGGGTATGAATATCACATTGGTTTAGGTCATGGTATGGATAGGTGTTCTAATATTTACTCCTTGGTTTTAGGATGGAACTACCGCTATGGTGGATGGCTATCTTAAGAGGAATAGTGTGGAAATCCATACGAAAAGAGATTGCTGGAAAATCATATTTTTGGTCATTATGATTTCTAGGAGGATGTCATGTTCAAAGGGAGGGAATGTAATGCTTATTTTTCTCATGACATTGTTGGGATATGGTTAAGTCAAATATATGGACTTAGTGGTGTTTTGGTAAATTTGGTTGTTTCAGCACAAGGTCCCTTACTTCTTGTAACTTAGATTTTTTTTTTGGAAAAGATAAGACTCGTTAGTTTTATTACTATTACCGTAGTCCAACACCGGAGAGAAGTAATGGTAAAGGTCTTGATAATATTAAAAATGTTTAAGAAGAAAATTATAATTTCCAATGAAAAATTTGTAGGTGCTAAGAAGTTAAAATTTGAATGAAATAAAAATTAGGTACGTAATAAGTAAACCCACTCTCGGAATGATAGGGTAAGGTGACATGTGGTGTACATTTTGAAACAACCAAGTAGTAAAAAGGAAAACAAAGTAAAGGGTATTAAATTAAAATTTTGTAGTGTGGAAAATAATGGGTTGTAACACTAAATTTGAATAATTGAGATATATATATATAAGAGGATTGAAATATATAAGAGGATTGAAATAGTATGATCATGGAAATCTAGTGAATCAAATATAAGAAAGGAATATGATTAATGAAGGAAATAAATCAACAAAATCAAATTAAACTTAAGTGTGTGTGTGTGTGTGTGTGTGTGTGTGTGTGTGTGTGTGTGTGTGTGTGTGTGTGTGTGTGTGTGTGTGTGTGTGTGTGTGTGTAAGAGGATTGATATAGTATGATCATGGAAATCTAGTGAATCAAATAACAAGATAAAATCCTAATCAATATTAATGAAAGAGATAAATTTTAAGTTATTATAAGAAAGGAATATGATTAATAAAGGAAATAAATCAACAAAATCAAAGTAAACTTAAGTTTTTTTAGTACCCTATCAACTAGTAAAACTAAAATCGGAGTGACGAAGGAACTTCCAATCTTCACGAACTTAGAAAATTGATCCTTCTTTACCTTCACATGTGAACATGTCATGGTGGCATTTCTAATAGAAAATATTTATGTTAGGTAATTTTGGTTTAACTTTATCCTTCAACCAAAGCATCCATGATAATAATTGGGTGAAATTGAAGGCCTTGGATTATGAGTACTAGGATCGTTTCTAGTGATAAAAGGGGACCTTTTGTTAATCCTAAGATAAGAGGATCTTCATAGTGTCATAACAACCTAACCCTATTTTGTGTACATATAGGGTATGAATATCACATTGGTTTAGGTCATGGTATGGATAGGTGTTCTAATATTTACTCCTTGGTTTTAGGATGGAACTACCGCTATGGTGGATGGCTATCTTAAGAGGAATAGTGTGGAAATCCATACGAAAAGAGATTGCTGGAAAATCATATTTTTGGTCATTATGATTTCTAGGAGGATGTCATGTTCAAAGGGAGGGGAATGTAATGCTTATTTTTCTCATGACATTGTTGGGATATGGTTAAGTCAAATATATGGACTTAGTGGTGTTTTGGTAAATTTGGTTGTTTCAGCACAAGGTCCCTTACTTCTTGTAACTTAGATTTTTTTGGAAAAGATAAGACTCGTTAGTTTTATTACTATTACCGTAGTCCAACACCGGAGAGAAGTAATGGTAAAGGTCTTGATAATATTAAAAATGTTTAAGAAGAAAATTATAATTTCCAATGAAAAATTTGTAGGTGCTAAGAAGTTAAAATTTGAATGAAATAAAAATTAGGTACGTAATAAGTAAACCCACTCTCGGAATGATAGGGTAAGGTGACATGTGGTGTACATTTTGAAACAACCAAGTAGTAAAAAGGAAAACAAAGTAAAGGGTATTAAATTAAAATTTTGTAGTGTGGAAAATAATGGGTTGTAACACTAAATTTGAATAATTGAGATATATATATATAAGAGGATTGAAATATATAAGAGGATTGAAATAGTATGATCATGGAAATCTAGTGAATCAAATATAAGAAAGGAATATGATTAATGAAGGAAATAAATCAACAAAATCAAATTAAACTTAAGTGTGTGTGTGTGTGTGTGTGTGTGTGTGTGTGTGTGTGTGTGTGTGTGTGTGTGTGTGTGTAAGAGGATTGATATAGTATGATCATGGAAATCTAGTGAATCAAATAACAAGATAAAATCCTAATCAATATTAATGAAAGAGATAAATTTTAAGTTATTATAAGAAAGGAATATGATTAATAAAGGAAATAAATCAACAAAATCAAAGTAAACTTAAGTTTTTTAGTACCCTATCAACTAGTAAAACTAAAATCGGAGTGACGAAGGAACTTCCAATCTTCACGAACTTAGAAAATTGATCCTTCTTTACCTTCACATGTGAACATGTCATGGTGGCATTTCTAATAGAAAATATTTATGTTAGGTAATTTTGGTTTAACTTTATCCTTCAACCAAAGCATCCATGATAATAATTGGGTGAAATTGAAGGCCTTGGATTATGAGTACTAGGATCGTTTCTAGTGATAAAAGGGGACCTTTTGTTAATCCTAAGATAAGAGGATCTTCATAGTGTCATAACAACCTAACCCTATTTTGTGTACATATAGGGTATGAATATCACATTGGTTTAGGTCATGGTATGGATAGGTGTTCTAATATTTACTCCTTGGTTTTAGGATGGAACTACCGCTATGGTGGATGGCTATCTTAAGAGGAATAGTGTGGAAATCCATACGAAAAGACATTGCTTTGAAAATCATATTTTTGGTCATTATGATTTCTAGGAGGATGTCATGTTCAAAGGGAGGGAATGTAATGCTTATTTTTCTCATGACATTGTTGGGATATGGTTAAGTCAAATATATGGACTTAGTGGTGTTTTGGTAAATTTGGTTGTTTCAGCACAAGGTCCCTTACTTCTTGTAACTTAGATTTTTTTTTTTGAAAAGATAAGACTCGTTAGTTTTATTACTATTACCGTAGTCCAACACTTTGAGAGAAGTAATGGTAAAGGTCTTGATAATATTAAAAATGTTTAAGAAGAAAATTATAATTTCCAATGAAAAATTTGTAGGTGCTAAGAAGTTAAAATTTGAATGAAATAAAAATTAGGTACGTAATAAGTAAACCCACTCTCGGAATGATAGGGTAAGGTGACATGTGGTGTACATTTTGAAACAACCAAGTAGTAAAAGGAAAACAAAGTAAAGGGTATTAAATTAAAATTTTGTAGTGTGGAAAATAATGGGTTGTAACACTAAATTTGAATAATTGAGATATATATATATAAGAGGATTGAAATATATAAGAGGATTGAAATAGTATGATCATGGAAATCTAGTGAATCAAATATAAGAAAGGAATATGATTAATGAAGGAAATAAATCAACAAAATCAAATTAAACTTAAGTGTGTGTGTGTGTGTGTGTGTGTGTGTGTGTGTGTGTGTAAGTGTGTGTGTGTGTGTGTGTGTGTGTGTGTGTGTGTGTGTGTGTGTGTGTGTGTGTGTGTGTGTGTGTGTGTGTGTGTGTGTGTGTGTGTGTGTGTGTGTGTGTGTAAGAGGATTGATATAGTATGATCATGGAAATCTAGTGAATCAAATAACAAGATAAAATCCTAATCAATATTAATGAAAGAGATAAATTTTAAGTTATTATAAGAAAGGAATATGATTAATAAAGGAAATAAATCAACAAAATCAAAGTAAACTTAAGTTTTTTTAGTACCCTATCAACTAGTAAAACTAAAATCGGAGTGACGAAGGAACTTCCAATCTTCACGAAACTTAGAAAATTGATCCTTCTTTACCTTCACATGTGAACATGTCATGGTGGAATTTCTAATAGAAAATATTTATGTTAGGTAATTTTGGTTTAACTTTATCCTTCAACCAAAGCATCCATGATAATAATTGGGTGAAATTGAAGGCCTTGGATTATGAGTACTAGGATCGTTTCTAGTGATAAAAGGGGACCTTTTGTTAATCCTAAGATAAGAGGATCTTCATAGTGTCATAACAACCTAACCCTATTTTGTGTACATATAGGGTATGAATATCACATTGGTTTAGGTCATGGTATGGATAGGTGTTCTAATATTTACTCCTTGGTTTTAGGATGGAACTACCGCTATGGTGGATGGCTATCTTAAGAGGAATAGTGTGGAAATCCATACGAAAAGAGATTGCTGGAAAATCATATTTTTGGTCATTATGATTTCTAGGAGGATGTCATGTTCAAAGGGAGGGGAATGTAATGCTTATTTTTCTCATGACATTGTTGGGATATGGTTAAGTCAAATATATGGACTTAGTGGTGTTTTGGTAAATTTGGTTGTTTCAGCACAAGGTCCCTTACTTCTTGTAACTTAGATTTTTTTTTGGAAAAGATAAGACTCGTTAGTTTTATTACTATTACCGTAGTCCAACACCGGAGAGAAGTAATGGTAAAGGTCTTGATAATATTAAAAATGTTTAAGAAGAAAATTATAATTTCCAATGAAAAATTTGTAGGTGCTAAGAAGTTAAAATTTGAATGAAATAAAAATTAGGTACGTAATAAGTAAACCCACTCTCGGAATGATAGGGTAAGGTGACATGTGGTGTACATTTTGAAACAACCAAGTAGTAAAAAGGAAAACAAAGTAAAGGGTATTAAATTAAAATTTTGTAGTGTGGAAAATAATGGGTCAGTAACACTAAATTTGAATAATTGAGATATATATATATATATAAGAGGATTGAAATATATAAGAGGATTGAAATAGTATGATCATGGAAATCTAGTGAATCAAATATAAGAAAGGAATATGATTAATGAAGGAAATAAATCAACAAAATCAAATTAAACTTAAGTGTGTGTGTGTGTGTGTGTGTGTGTGTGTGTGTGTGTGTGTGTGTGTGTGTGTGTGTGTGTGTGTGTGTGTGTGTGTGTGTGTGTGTGTGTGTGTGTGTGTGTGTGTGTGTGTGTGTGTGTGTGTGTGTGTGTGTGTAAGAGGATTGATATAGTATGATCATGGAAATCTAGTGAATCAAATAACAAGATAAAATCCTAATCAATATTAATGAAAGAGATAAATTTTAAGTTATTATAAGAAAGGAATATGATTAATAAAGGAAATAAATCAACAAAATCAAAGTAAACTTAAGTTTTTTTAGTACCCTATCAACTAGTAAAACTAAAATCGGAGTGACGAAGGAACTTCCAATCTTCACGAACTTAGAAAATTGATCCTTCTTTACCTTCACATGTGAACATGTCATGGTGGCATTTCTAATAGAAAATATTTATGTTAGGTAATTTTGGTTTAACTTTATCCTTCAACCAAAGCATCCATGATAATAATTGGGTGAAATTGAAGGCCTTGGATTATGAGTACTAGGATTGTTTCTAGTGATAAAAGGGGACCTTTTGTTAATCCTAAGATAAGAGGATCTTCATAGTGTCATAACAACCTAACCCTATTTTGTGTACATATAGGGTATGAATATCACATTGGTTTAGGTCATGGTATGGATAGGTGTTCTAATATTTACTCCTTGGTTTTAGGATGGAACTACCGCTATGGTGGATGGCTATCTTAAGAGGAATAGTGTGGAAATCCATACGAAAAGAGATTGCTGGAAAATCATATTTTTGGTCATTATGATTTCTAGGAGGATGTCATGTTCAAAGGGAGGGGAATGTAATGCTTATTTTTCTCATGATATTGTTGGGATATGGTTAAGTCAAATATATGGACTTAGTGGTGTTTTGGTAAATTTGGTTGTTTCAAAGACAAGGTCCCTTACTTCTTGTAACTTAGATTTTTTTTTGGAAAAGATAAGACTCGTTAGTTTTATTACTATTACCGTGTGTGTGTGGTGTGTGTGTGTGTGTGTGTGTGTGTGTGTGTGTGTGTGTGTGTGTGTGTGTGTGTGTGTGTGTGTGTGTGTGTGTGTGTGTGTTATACAAACTATTACCGTGTGTGTGGGGTGTGTGGGTGTGTGTGTGTGTGTGTGTGTGTGTGTGTGTGTGTGTGTGTGTGTGTGTGTGTGTGTGTGTGTGTGTGTGTGTGTGTGTGTGTGTGTGTGTGTGTGTGTGTGTGTGTGTGATACAAACTATCATGTTTGGATGTTGTGTGAGTTAATACAACATTGAAATGAAATTTATAGGATTGTAAGTATGAATTAGATTTGGTTGTTATTATAATATGGACATATGGTAAATCCTAGAGATAATTTATTTTAGAGTATTACTTATGGAAACTTATTGGAAAAATTTAGTTGTTGTAATTTGGTGTGTGTGTGTGTGTGTGTGTGTGTGTGTGTGTGTGTGTGTGTGTGTGTATGTGTTTCAATGATTGATTTTGAAGGATGAATGGAAAATAACCAAGATGTGTATAATTAATGAAAAGTTAATTAGTCTATATGAGAAGTTTTCTTGTTCTATTGTAATAAATAGTCATGGAAATTTTTGTTACCTTAATTTATGTTTGAGAGATTGATTTTATAAAATATGCATGTGTAATGACTTATCTGTGAACTGTTGATTGATTGATATGGTTTTGCAAAGTTATGATTAATTTTCATATCATTTCAAGTAGGTATGATGGTGTGTTATGTGTGTAGATGGAGAACATGTACCCAAATGCTACACAGAAGAAATAAAATCTAAATACACCAAAAGGGGATGGGAGGGGACTAACTCGTATGAAGCTCCTATAATGCCCCCGCTATGTTGATATTTTTACTTGATTCTTTGATTGAAGTTGGAAAATTTTGACATGTGATTGTGTTTTGAATTGATGTGCTCTTTTGAACTATTTGATCATGTTTAATGGAATGATATCAGTTGCATGTTAAATCTGATTTGAATCATGTTTAAGGAAATGTAGTACTTATGTTGATTTATTATTAACTACTCACTTGACTATTTTTTGAAGTGCACTAAGTGTTTTAGCATGTTGGAAGTAAAATAAGTTATTAGGGCATTGGAATAAACAGGTAACCTGGTAAGCTATCTAAGTTTCGTTAAATTTTTTGTTCCAAGAGTATGTTATGAACACTAGATGGAGGACAATACCTTGGATCAATTTCAGTGATCCAAGGCATTATCCTTGATCTATTTACTATTACGATCACAATGGATAAGTCTAAATTGGAATGTTAATGTTTGTAACATTCCATTTATTCATACTTTTGATTTTAAACTCTTCTAAATTTTTGCATAATTCTTTTTATTGCACTCATACTGATTCTTGATCTAATGGGGATTCAAATAAATTGTTATTCTATTTTTAAAATATTGGAGACCTAAAATAATTATCCCAAGGTAAGACTATACACTAAGAGACCTATTAATAGCATATTGTATATGAATTAATATCATTAACCTAAGCTAAGGTTGACACTTTACATAGAAGGGGATCTAAACCTAACTAAGATCGTAATCTCTAAACCTAAAGATGTAACTACAGGTGGCATATTTACTAAGGGCTTGAGCATGGTTAACATGGTGCTAACCCATAGTCCCTTTCAAAAACTATTTACCAATATTAAAAAAACATGGTGCTAACCCATGAAGTAATTTGAAATTAATGAAATTAAAGGGGAACTATTGCCACCTTTGGTAGTGACCAAGTTTAACTTGGCATGCACAAGCATTAAGGTGACTAAGAGGTTTGGCGAGTTATGTTTAATTGTTATTTATTTCTAAGATTGAAATGGTGGTTGGCGGATCAAGTGGGAAAACTGATAGTCTTGCCATGGAAATTAATGTCTTGGAAAATGGAAAACCACATTGGGGAAAACACAATGGTTTTTCACAAGAAGATAGGATTTGTTTTTCATTTCTCCTTTGGTATTTTGAGCACTTTGGCTCTGCATGTTGATCTTTTGATCTTCGAACTATTAGTTCATTTTTGGTTTATTAATGACTTCTCAATTGCATGGAGGATTTAGCAAAGGAAAATTTATGGTATGGGCTATAAAAATAATGAAGAAGAGGAAGTTGGGATTTCTATGGAATCTATTTGAAGTTTTCATGAAATATTGTGGGAAATCTTGGATAGAGAGTTTGGGAGCTTAGAGGAAATTTGCAAGAGCTCTACCAGGCATGATAGGATCTAACTCATTATAATAACTTGCTCAATTTAATTATTTCATGAAAATAACTCTGCTCTTCATGTGGAATTGCATTCTTGGTTCTGGGTTTTGTAGTTTCTGTGTTATTCGATGTTATCTAGTTTTATTCTTGAATATTATATGAATCTGGTTGTAAGTCGATTAAAAATGACTTTTGGTTATATGCATGTTTATGAATGGTTTTGTGTGTGGAAACAATGTGTTTCTTTGTTGTTGGTTGTGTATTTTATCTGAAACTTAATCACTATCATACCAGGGTATACTGGTCAAGTTTTTAGAATTGATACCCACAAAAATAAAGTTAGGGTGATTTTTCAAAATACTGTAACTATTTCTACAAACCCATATTTTTTGGGCTAGTATAAATCTTAATGGAAGATTTTGTAATGGTTACTTGTGCTCAGGGAATTATATTCTAAGGGTTTGTTTGTATCTTTAGTTGGCTATTTGGTTACCATGCAAGCTCGTACTTTTGATCTCTATCGACCAAACACTATGATTTAGCTTTGAATCTTTTTAGGACTCAAGTATTGAGTCAATACCCTTATTGCATATTGATGTTTTCAACTTTACAATGCACTCCACTATTGGAGGTAGAACTGTTTGGTTATTTTTCTTCCATTCCCATATGGATGCCCTTGAAACTTTAACTGGGTTTGTTATGTAGTGTTTAAGATCCGTTTAGGATCCCGTGTCATTTTTAAATGTAGCACGAAGTCTGTTACTTTGTTTCCTTTATATGGTTACCTATGAGGTTTGAATGGTTTTATCCTTTTGTTTTATGTTCATTCGAACCTTGTAGGAGACAATTCAGATTGGAATGAATGTCAAGATGGGCCTTAGGTAGTATGAAGTTAGAATTCTAATTCAACTTATCGATCTAATACATCGTGTTTAATCTTTCCCTCTTAAGGAATGTGAAGTTGATGTGCATCTACAGGTAGCTTTGTTTAAGTGTATAATGGTTGAAGGACTCAGTTAGATTGATCTATGATAGAATTATTGTGTTATAAAAGATTGGTGCTTTTATATAGTGGCTTGTAACTGAGTATGAAATGAATTTTATTCATTTTGAACCCTTCTATGTATGATACATACTTGTGATGATTTTTATTCTTGTATAAAACTTATCTCGTATCTATTTATTATATTTTCATTAAAGAATGATATTTTATCTTCTTTTGAATTCGATTCATCCCTGAATCGACCCGATTTGGAGTTGTTATTCCTATAATATCTTATGTATTTGGAACTTGTATATAGTGTAAGTGAAGAGAATAACTTGACTGATATACTAAGTTGTACTATTGTTTAAATGTCTTAATTTTGTTCAAAAATAATAACGACATTCCTTAGTGAAGTATTAACTTGCTAGACCATCTATAATATTTCAATAATTTAATAATGGGATTATATGACTTTAGCCTTATAGATCTTATTATTATTATAATGATTAAGATACTCTTTGATTATTATTGTTTTAAAGTAAAATAATAATTAGATGAGTGTTTGCTAAATTTATGAACAAGGTAAATGAATAAACTCATATAAGAATGGGATTATATGACTAAAATCATGTTACCCTTGTACATCTGATTTGATGTTTGATTGGATCAAATGTATTTTCCTCGGGTTCCTTTGAGTGACTTAAATTTTATAGATAGAAATATGGTAATGATGTGTATGATTTAAATTGGCTTCTTTTCATGGTTTCATTTATTATGTTGTTCTTAGCATGCTTAAAAGAGTTAATTTATTTCCTTTGAACTTTGGAACAATTTCATTTAAAAGTAGTGTTCTTTTTATGAACTTGTTAAGTTAGAGCATGTTGTTATGAAGATTTAGTACTTATCATGCTCAGTTCATGTGAACTGACACATGCTAAAAATCTTGCAGATGGATTTCGTGAAAGATGAAAGAATAAAGACTTATAAGAAGTTGCATTTATTTTAGTGATTAAAGTTAAATTGATTTGGTTAAATGAGTGTTTTATAAACTTCTTGAAAAGATTCTATTTGTAAACTTGAAATGCCTAGGGCCAAATTATTTTACTCATTGAGAAACATGTTTATTCTTGGAGACTAAAATATGTTGATTATATTTATATTTGAATGAAATAAAAGATGAATTATAAATTCTTACTGATCAAATGCAAATAATTGATGTTGTGAAATTGAAAGTTATTGTGATTCTTTCATTATAAATGACACATGTTGTAGTCATAGTTTTTTCTAAGTTATACATAAATAAAAGTTAATAAATACTATGTTGCATGTTATAATGATGAATTGTGGGACTATACATAAAGGCCATTAGTCTAATGAGATATGGAATGAATTGTTATGATCTTATAAAGGTTATATGGTAGCCTTATCTAAAATTTGTTGAAATGTATCATTATGGACTTATAGATATGATAATATGTTCTTAAACCGAAAAAAGGGAGCATGCTTATAAGGTGGATTGATCTTAAGGATTGAATTTTAAGCATATACTTGTTATCCATTAACTATTATTGTTTGACAAGTAAAGGAACATGACAAGGATATGTACTAGTGATTTGTATAATCAACTAAACTAAATAAAGATATAGGATTATAATTAAAGGTGTTGGAAATAATGTGATATGTTATGTTACTTGATAAAAGTATACACAACGTAATATATAAGTAATGTAAATATTATTAATTCCTACTATTCTTAAATAATAAGACAATGTCTTAATGTTGAGCTATACTTCTTATAACCAGATTGGGACATGACACTTAAATGGACTAATGGATAATGAACAAGTAACTCATTAAACTTAATGCATTTTAATCAGAATTTCTACACTTCATAATGAAGAACATTAAGATCCTTTCTTAAAGGATTAATCCTATCAAAATCTTGTTGATCCTTAGGCATGACACCTAACGATTAAGATAAACTTGGGTGGAATGAACAAGCTCGGAATTTAAGAATTAATGAACTTCTTAAATTATGTAGTTTCTCTTAGCGAAACTTAGTGGGATGTTTCAAGATAGCCATTGATGCACAAAGCACCCACTTAATGATGCAGGTCATTAGGTGGATACTATGGAGAAGCCACTATGGCACGATAATCCACTCATCTCCTCTAAATGCAGTTGTTATACATTTGGATTTCAGGTCACTATTCTACATTAAATAGTGACAGAATATGACATATGGTTGATGTCAACTTAAGTTGACTAAAGGTGATGAAGTGGATTCGAATCGACGTGAGTCGATTGGTTACCCTTAGTCACCATAAGTATACCATCAGCACTAGTCCACGTGAGATATCCCTTTTTAGTGTCTAACAATAAATTTAAAGTGGTTGACATTTGTCTTAGAATTCTAATCTAGATAAAAGTTTTTTGAGTGGGGTGAAAGACATATTCCTTTCGATGAGTATGTCATATAGGAATAAAATCATGGTAAACATGTCTTTAAACTTTGGCCAAAGTATCGCAAACTACTGGTTACATTGTCTTGTGTCACCTGGACTAAATATGCATGATATCGATGAGTATCAGTAACAAATACTCAGATAGGATCTTTAGGAATTAACACTTAAATTGACCATTAATGGGTAAACAAACAAAAAAGTATACTTAGTATACACATTGATATGATGAAACATGAGAGATCGGTTTAACACCGAGTCATGAAATGAGAGATCGGTTTTATACCGAGTCATTATAGTTGCATATGGTTTACTGTTATGTGATGGATTAGCTAATGAATGTTTTTTCTAAATTATGTGAATTTAGAATAGTGAACATTATGTTTTAAAAAAAAAAATTCCCCTGTTATTGAATTCTTAAAATGAGGATGTTACATTTTGGTATTAGAGATAAAGGTTATAACACTTAGACCTGGTTGAGTCCATCTCTCGATAAACATTAATTTATTATTAAAATTTTTGTTAGAATAAGGGGATGTGCTGGAAATAACCATCCTCTAGTTGGTGCGATAGCTACAACAAAAAAATTGATGAGATCCTTGCTGCCCTACTAGACACAAGAGATCATCTTGTTGTACTTGAACAACAAGTAATGGGAAACAAAGAAGAGGAGGATGATGTTGTTGATAACAACCAACAACATCCAGAAATAATGTTAATGCTGGAAATCTGGTGGAGACAACAAAAATAATTTATTAATTAATAATGCTGAAAATGCTAATGCAAATGCACCTAATCATCCTGAAAACAAGAAGGCGAGGTTGGTAGCTTAACTTACTAATGACATAAAAGAATAAGTCCACCAAATTTTTATGGCACCACACAGGGAGATGGGGATGAGAATTGGCTCATCGAAATGGAGAAGCATTTTGCAATAAAGAACTTCTTGGAAGAAACCAAAGCAAGTATGGGGAGCTTACCATTTTTCCATGAAGCATATTCTTGGTGGGATAGCCGTAAGGCTGAACTAAATATTGATGAAGCTAGAATCACTTGGGATTATTTTAAGGGATAATTTAGGTAGCGTTGGTTGCCACGAATCTATAATGATCAGAAGATGACAGAATTTCAGAATTTAGTTCAAGGAAAAATGACTGTAACTTAATATTGGGAGAAGTTTACTAAGCTTCTCAAGTATGTACCATAGTACCAAACTGATGAAAAGTTTAGAATATGTAAATTCATAATGGGATTGAATCCTATTATAGGTAGAGAGGTGGATGTACACATTCTAATCTTTATGGAAGGAGTGGTTAAAAAATCCATAAGGAAAATCTTGGTGCTCAATTTAATCTCGCCCCATTTGTTAAAAAACGTCCGAGTCCACATGGTTTGAAGTTTTCTCTATCTCCCTGTATTGATTTGTGAAATATTTATCCTTCAATTGGTTACCATGATCAATCCTTTCCTTTGGTCACATTAAGTCCAGATATTGTTTACCATTTCTCTATCTATGAGAAAGAATCTGTAATTTGGGCATGAATTCAAGTTTTCCCCTTCTTTCTGTTTTTCCATAGTCATGTTTCCCTATCAAATTTTGTCCCAACATCCATGGAAACATGGTCCTTTCTGATTAGATGTGGCCCGGTGGGTCTTTTTGGTGAAATTTTCCACTTTTGTCACATTTTAAAAAAATACAAAATTGGCCCCGCATCCCCGATAGCTCTGATAGGCTATTCACCAAATATGAAGTGGAAGGGAAAAAGTCTTACTTTGACCCCAAAGAAGGACACGTGGTATTTTTTAAGTTACAAGCGGAAGGCGGGTCGGTGGAACATTTTGAAGTTTTTTTCCTCTTTGTACAAGGGAGAAAAGTTATGAAATAACCCACAACTCCGCTGGGGCCCACATCAAAAATTAGAAGCAGAGAGGTGGGTCACCGGGAAAAATTCTTACTTTGACCCCGAATTTGGACACATGACCATTTTTCAAGACAAAGGTGGGGAGGCGGGTCGTCGGAGCACTTTGAAGTTTTTTGCCTTTTTGTGAAAAAGGAGCAAATTTATAAATTGATCTACAACCCCGTAGGGGAAAAGTGATGTCACATGTTCAGTCTACATCAAAAGTGGGAAGCAGGTCACTAGAGGAAAATTGGAAATTTTTCCTTTTTGTTAAAAAGGGTAAAATTGCAGAAATGAGCCGCGACTCCATCAAAGGCCCAGATTAAGCCACATGTCGAGCCCGTATTTCAAAGGCGGAGGGTGGGGAAAAATGTGAAAATTGTGCATTTTCTCTAAAATTCATAAAATGTAAAAGGTACCCTAGGCCCATTTCGGATCTAATATTCCACGTGGATGGCTCTAATTTAAAGTTGTGAAAGGCCATAATCAACAGTTATGGCATGATGCATCTAATTTTGCTTGCCATTAATGTTCCACGACTTCAGGGGATGTAAATATGCATCATTTTTCATGGTGAATCTGAATTATTTCTTTTCATTTCTATTAGTAAAGTGTAATTGAAGTGTTGTGGAGCTTGAATTTTTGAATCTGAGGAAGTGCAAGAGTTGATATTTTGAAATAGAGTTACTCGGGCACCTGTAGAAAATGAATTTCTAGATCCAATAGAGAAAATTGCAGAGGAAAGAATGAGGAGAAGGAAGCTATAGGTGTAAAGGATGAAAAACGTGTTGCCAAAGGAGATGACTGGATGCCCTAGTTAAAACAATGATGGAAATATCTGAAATGATTCACCTTTTGAACACCTAGCAACTTTTTTTTAAATATGTTAAACATCACTTTCTGAAATCATGATCAAATATGTAATAAAAAAGGTTCCTCAAATATTCTTTGTTTGGGGGAAGCTTTAATTTAAATGAGTGCTATAAAGGGCGTGAGTTAGTCATGCAAATGGTCAGGGGTTTAATTATTATGAGAAAATTTGAGAAAGCCCATCTTCCTGAAAGACCATATGAGAAACTTGTTAATCTCTTGTGTTTTAGATTTTATCGCATCAAGATGGATGTGAGTGTACAGACCATTGACAAAATTTGAGAGTGTTCAAGAAACTTTCCCGTCGATAAATCTAATAGATCTCAAATTAACTGTGTTGATCTTGGGAAAAATTGTGTCTCTTTTATTTTAGAATGTTTTCAAATGGTTTTGATGCTCTTATTGCAATCTTGTGTTGAAATCCCTCCGAATCACACAGGATCTCGTCCCTGTGATAGTTTAGTGGCATTTCCATTTCATAATGAGAAGATCCTTCATCCCGTAATAAGATAAACAATTTAAAATCACTTTACTTGTCATTTTGTTGATAAAGATTATTTGTAAGCTTTTGAGTGTATCTTAGGCGTAAGGAACCAAGAGTCTTTAATGTTTAATTGAGTCTTTAGGTCGAGCCTTCATGTTGAATTCTCAAAGATTTTGTGAAACCGTGTAAAATCGGGGCTCTATTGATGCACACCTTTTGGTTGAAGGAATATTTTGGATATTCTAAAGCATTCTGTCTATTAGTCTTCCAATTGTTGTAAAGATTGTCAAAGATCTGGTGAAATCAACTTCATCTTGCTTAAATCCCCACAAAAATTTTCAAATATCCATGAATCCTACCTAAAGAATCCTGTTTGTCTTGTGTATCTACAAGTGAACAAATTCTACTACCAAAATATACGAGAAGCAAGTAGGTTTTAAGTGTCTTTAGTAACTTAACCCTGGATAAGAAAATATCACCATTCTTTAGAAGTGACAACTTGTGAGAGTTAAATTGTTGTGTATTGATCATATTTTCTTAAGGTTCCCCTGAAAATTGTGCAAAGAGAGATCTCTTCACATCCTTCACCGACAGAGGTTACAAAATGGGTCCTCTCACCCTGGTCGAAAGGCACGGCCTAAAGTAGTGAGGATAGATCAAATCCTTTTATATGGTGCTATCTATTTCTCTAGCACCCAAGTGACAAAGAGCCAGCTGAATCCCTTCCCCAGCTACAAAATGACTTATGATTCATCTGTCTTTGAGTATCTTGTTAAATATGTGATGCTACTTAGCTTCTAAGGAGAATCGGTTTGATACGAACACCATTTTGGCACCATTGCCGGGGACTTATTAGCATTTTTGGGGATTATTTGAACTCGGGACTTATTTTTGTGGCAACAACACCATTTTGGCACCATTTCTAGGGATTATTTGAACACTAGGACCTATTTTTGCAGCAACAACACCATTTTGCACTTGTTGTCGGGGACTTATTCACGTTGCCGAAGATTATTTGAACTCCGAGACTTATTTTTGCAGCAACAACACCATTTTGGTGCCGTTTCCAGAGACCTTCAAAGGCATTCTTATATTTGGCCCTAGTAATGTTTCTTACATAATCTAAGTTCAAATATGTTGTTTAAACGTCATCTTGTGTTGAGATTTGTAAGAATTGTGTGAAGTTACAAGTTCGCATGTAATATTTCTAGTTTCGTTGGTTTTTGCACTTAGTTTACATCATCAATGTTAAATACAGGTAAAGGAAGGTCGATCTCGAATCTTTTCATGAATTGAGTGTTAATAGACATTTGATAGATCAATTTTAGTGCATTTGCACAACTAAGGTGAAAATCCTTAGTGGCGACTCTTTGTTGAATTAATTTTTGATAAATGCCATTGTCTTAACCTCACAATTGAAATTTATCACTAATCTTTGCAAATCTAGAAGGAAGAAGATATTTCTTTGTTAAAGAATCCAAAAAGGTTGTTTCTAGAATTGGGAAAGAAAAATTCTGAAGGAAGAAGAATCGGAAAGTTATTGGAGATCGAAATCAAGAAAAGAGTTATCAATTATGGAAACCGATCACCTCTTATTGAAGATTGTCATACTTCCTTAAGTTCTTCAATCGGTAGTCTTTTTGTAGATCGAATTAGTCATATAGAGAGGGGTCTTCATTTTTATTTGAAAAGTTTACGTCTCATTTTGTCCCTGTGTTTTCCAAAGCTGATAGGATCTTCCAAGAAACAAATTTTTTAGAGAACATTCATTCTGAGAATTGCATTCCCGTGCCCCACGGAGACCTCACTTTTCATCATTTTGTATCTCCTACAAATTCAATGCCTCAAAACAACATGGCCCACCACCAACCTAGACCTCCATTTATTGTTAACACCTTCGGTCCTATAAATCTTAGACGTATGGATGGATATCCGGATGTTATGCCCCAAGATGTTAGAAACAGACTACCTAAATTTCAAGGAAATAATGTTGTCATTGGTAATCATCATTTAAAATTTTTGTCAATATGATGGAAGACTTTGAGATTGAATTTGAGGATGTGTATATAAAACTATTTATTCATACTCTTGAGGAGGATGCACGTGACTGGTATAAATCTTTACCAGACAACTCAATAGACTCATGGACAAAAATGAAAAATGATTTTAGATTGCAATATGGGGATAAGACAAATCCCAGGTTTCTTTTGTCTGAATTTGAAAATATTAAGAATAATCCTAATGAATCTATTCATGACTTCAATACTCGGTTCAATAAGACCTGAATAGGCTACCTATAATCCTGAGGCCAAGTGATGTTTCTTGTCTGATAAAATATTCTGATTCTTTTGAAAAAAAGGATGCCTTTTATTTAAGGGACAAAAACCTAGGAAATTTGAGGCTAGCCTTCACCATGGCTTTACAGATTGAAACCAATATCAAAGCAATTGGTAAGCCTCCTAAGAGGGAAGGTATCAAGCTAATCAATCCCGAGAATCTGATTCAAGTAAGTCTATGGATCTAGAAGAGGTTGTAAAAACTTTTTCTAGAGTTGTTAAGGAAATATCCTATAAGTTGGCCGAGCAGAGAAGGAGATCGACAAGGTTCCCAAGGTCAACACAATCCAAAAGGTCAACAAAAATTTGCAAATCATCCCAGAGGGTGATCATAGATTAGATGACTGGAGTAAAGGGCCCATGGGATCGGAAATAGATAGCCCCAACCACGGGAAAATAGATTTTTGCCGATCCTTTAGTTACCGAGTTGTTGCTATTGAAGAAGCTCATGAAATTGAGTGGTGTGATAGCTAGTTCTTGCAAAATTATCCATTTTTATTGAAAAGGGAGTTGAGGAAGAAGTTTTTGATGATGAGACAAATGATGATACATGCACGATGGATTTATCTATGAGTTCACGGTAGGGAGCAACCTCAACCGAGCCGATGAGTGCGTAACTATTGAAATTTTTGGGATTATATTCACCGAGTATTGCCTCTTCCTCTTACTCAAACTTTTTAAATTGATATGGTACAAGCTTTTGAGTTTCTTAATAATGATTTTGAGTACTTAAGGGAATTAATGATTAAGAAGTATGATGGAGGAATCCCTTATGAGGAGGATAGGTAGTTGTTAATGAATGCAATAGTTGGCCACAAAAAAGAGTATAATACCAAGAGAAAAGTTGTCAGAGGGGTGGGGCCTCAGGAAAAACCAAAAATTCCAGTGCTTACCAGTATCCCTAAGGAAACCCCTAAAAAGATGCATTTGGAAAAGGCTTTTTCACCCCAAATAAAACTTGTGTTCCTCCCCATGCTTAGATTGTGAAAAATCTCGTGCCATTAGATGAACTTGTAAACCTTCCTCCTAACACTTCCTTAACCAAATATGTTCCTTGTGACATAGCCCAAATCTTGAGTCAGATCAAGATTATTGTTCCTATTATTTAATTTCTTAGAATCCTTGAGCATAAAAAGAGGGCATTTAAGTATTTGGGGCTTAAGGAAGAAAAGGTCACCCGAGATAAAAAAGTAAGTAATGTAGAGGTTCCTCCTACCATTGTAGAATTAGAAAAACCACAAGCATTGGAGGAATTGGGTGAACCACCTGAGGTTTATTTGGGAACTTCTCTGGTTGAGTCTCAGCTGAAGGTTGATCCATTTTTCACTACTCGATTATTAAGGATAGGATGTTACATAACCGCATGTTTGATTCAGAGCCTTATGTAATGTAATGCCTCTTGAGGTCATGACGAGTTGAATCTCAAAGTAACAACTTATGGGAAATGTATTTCCACATTCAAGAGAGGTGCCGGTATTTGGATGTGTCAAGGGTTTAGTTGTGCAATTGGTAGTGTATCCAGGCAAGTACTTAACTTTGAATGTAGTAATTGTGGATTATCCCGCTAAATGGGGGACGTTATTATCCGTAAAGTGGGCAACTAGTGTGGGTGGAAGTGTGCAAATGGACATGTCGTATTCCACCATACCAATTGAGGGAAGCATTGTGAATTTATATGGTGAAAATAAAATTTAATATCTCATTGAGGATTCAAACGATGCTTCTTGTGAAGTATTGCATACTAACATTGATATTTATAACTTTGTGAGCTATGTTGTTTTCAAGGAGTATGAAATTGATCAATGCAGATATCCCGAAAGGTTGATTTTCCTAAGACTTCGATGTTTTATATAGCCTCGAGAGATGTTGAAAAACTTTACATAGGCACAAAGGATAAGCCTAAAAGTGTGGTCGATAGCAACTTGGTTGGAAAAGAGAAACAATCATATGACTAGTTGTTAAAGACATATCGAACTACTTAGCATGGTCATATCCGTAAGCAAAGGAACTTGAAAATTTTCCTTGATTGTTTTCAGAAAATCAAGACACGTACCATTGTATAGTGTATAGTCTTCTGATTTCATTTTGGTTTTGTGTTTTCTTGTTTTGGTTTGTCCTCGTCCTTGGTGACCAATATTTGTTGGTTTCTCGGTTGTCCTTGGGAGAATTGGTTATTGTTGTTCGCTCTCTGCAAGATTTTTCTTTGACTATGTTGCCCAATGGATTTTTGGCACATAGTTTGTTGTTATTTTAGCACTCACAGGGGTTCCCATACCTGAGTTGGAGCCGATGTTGGTGCTTAATTTAATCTAACCTCACTTGTTAAAAAATGTCTCATTCCGCATGGTTTGATGTTTTCTCTATCTCCCTATATTGATTCGTGAAAGATTTATCCTTCATTTGGTTTCAATGATCAGTCCTTTCTTTTGGTCGAGGATCACATTATGTCTAGATATTTTTTACCATTTTTCTATCCATTAGAAATAATCTGTAATTTGGGCATGAATTTGGGTTTTCCCCTTCCTTCTGTTTTTCCACAGTCATGTTTCCCTGTCAATTTTTTTCCTAACACCCATGGAAACGTGGTCCTTTCTAATTGGATGCGGCCCAACGAGTCTTTTTGGTGAAATTTTCCACTTTTGTCACATTTGTAAAAAATACCGAATTGGCCCCACAGGCCCGATAGTCTCTGATTGGCTATTCAAAAAATATGAAATGCCAGGGAAAAATTCTTATTTTGACCCCGAAGAAGGATACATGGTAGTTTTTCATGTTACAAGAGGGAAGGCGGGTCAATGGAACATTTTGAAGTTTTTTTCCTCTTTGTACGAGGGAGAAAAGTAATGAAATAACCCGCAACTCATTGGGGTCCACATCAAAAGTTAGAAGCAGAGAGGCGGGTTGCCGGGGAAAATTTCTTACTTTGACCCCGGAAGTTGGACACGTGGCTATTTTTCAAGACAAAGGTTGAGAGGTGGGTCGTCGAGCACTTTGAAGTTATTTTCCTTTTTGTGAAAAAGAACAAAGTTATAAATTGATCTGCAACCTCGCAGGGGATAGAATGATGTCACATGTTGAGTCTACATCAAAAGCGGGAAGCGGGTCGCGAGGAAAATTGGAAAAATGATCAGTAACTTTAATATTGGGAGAAGTTTACTAAGCTTCTCAAGTATGTATTACAATACCAAACTTATGAAAAGTTTAGAATATTTAAAATAATCATGGGATTGAATCCTATGTTAGGCAGAGAGGTGGATGTACACAATCTAACCACTATGGAAGGATTGGTTAAAAAAATCCATAAGGAAAGAACAAAAGTTGAAAGCAATTTCTACTCATAAATATGAGAAACGTAAGAAAGTTTCAAATTCTCCTTCACCCTTAACACCTAAAAAGGTGGCATGGAAAAATTTGGTAGAAAAAAAATGTTTGGGACTGAAAACAGTAAGAAAACAACAACAAATAAACCTACTGCAAATAACAAAAACAATATTTAGAAGAACAATAATGGAAAAAACAATAACTACAAGGCTGATAATAAGTTTTAACCTAGGAAGGGACCTATTGGGGGCTGTTATGACTACAAAAAATACCATTACGCAAACTAATTCCATCTAAAGAAAAATGACAACTAACAACTGACAAGATACATGTTACATTGATAAGCAAGCTAAAAAGAAAGCTACACCCATAGAAGTACCAAGTAAGTTGTTTGGTATACCTGTAACTATAATTTTTGATACTGGTGCTACATAATGCTTTATTTCTAGTAAATTATCTTCTAAATTAAAAATAAAAGATGGAATTATGGAAAAATCATGGACTGTCCATTATGGGAATAATGTTGTCCACACATTGTTGATAAATGTCTTTTTGGCGCAACCTTAGAATTACCAAGTTTTACTACATAAGTAGACATGTATGTTGCACCTTTAGGGTCTTATAATGTCATAATTGGTGTGAATTGGCTTACTTATCATAAGGCAAAGGTATATTGTTTTGAAAAACACATAAAATGTCTTGATGATATGTAAAAAAACAACATACATACAAGGTGTCAAAAGGAAATTTAAGTTAGAGAAATATTAGCCATGCAACTTAAAAAGGCTAAAAACAAAGTTGCATATTATATACAGTAAAAATTTGGAAACAACAGAAGAAGGTAGTGATTTTATGGAAAATATCCATTGTTATGAAAGTAAAGCGATGTTTTCTAGAAGAACTACTTGGTCTTCCACCGAAATGAGAGTTTGACTTCACAATTGAAATCAAACTAGGAACTAAACCTATTTCCAAAGCACCATACCACATGACTACAAATAAGTTAGTTTAAATAAAGACACATCTACAATAAATTTTTCTAAGGGTTTAATAATATCGAGTGTCTCGCATTCAGGATCATCAGTGATATTTGTTAATAAGAAGGATGAAACACTTAGGCTTTGTATTGATTACAAAAATGTTAAACAAAGCAACAATAAAAACTAGATATCCTCTTCCTAGGATAGATGATCTATTTGATCAAATGTGTAATGCAGCAGTTTATTCAAAAATAGATCTATGATCTGGGTATCATTAATTGAGAGTCAAAGATGAAGACATACACACAAAAAACTTAGAACAAGGTATAGACATTATGAATTCACTATTTTACCTTTCAGTTTAATAAACACATCTACAACATTCATAAATTTGATGAATAATATTTTTCAAGAATACTTGGACAATTTTTTACTTATATTCTTGGATGATATTTCAATCTATTCAAAAAGCGTGGAGGAGTACAATAAACACTTAAGGATTGTACTTGATATTTTGAGAAGGAGAAAACTATTTGAAAAGTTGTCAAAATGTTCTTTTTATGAAACAAAAATACATTACTTAGGACATGTAATAAGAAAAGATGGAATTTTTGTTGGTCCATCAAATATTACTACCATAATTTTTTCATGAAGTTAGAAGCTTCATGGGGCTTGCCGAGATACTACAAAAAATTTGTAAAGGACTTTTCAAAAGTTGCTTCCCCAATTAATTCACTACAAAAGAAAGACAATTTTATTTGGAATGATAAATGTGAAGCATAATTTAAAGCATTAAAGTAACATCTAACTACAAAACCTATTTTGATTGTTCCGGATCCAAATGGAATCTTTACAATTGTCACATATGCTTCTAGAGAAGGATTAGGGGGTATATTACTGTAAAATGATCATGTTATAGCATATGAAAGTAGAAAACTCAAGTTACACAAGTTGAATTATGTTCCCCATGACCTAGAGCTTGCTTCCATAGTACATGCACTACAATTTTGGAGACATTATCTCTTAGGTAAGCCCTTTGAATTAAAAACAAACCACCTTGGGCTAAAATACATCTTCACTCAACCTAATCTTAATGCAAGGCAACAAATATGGTTAGAGTTTTTGTCTCAATATGATTTTGATATAAGTTACATCAAAGGTAAAGAGAATAGAGTGGCAAATGTGCTAAGTCATAGGAAACATATTTCCACACTTGTAACTTTGAGAACTCAGTTTAAAGATGAAGTAAATAAAGAAATGATGTCTGATCCATATTTTTAGCAAGTAAAAACAACACTTGTTGCAAATTCTAATGATGCAAGATACAAAGGTTTTCGAATTGATAATGAAGGAATTTTAAGGTATGAAAATCAAGTGTATGTACCCTTAGAAAATGAGTTAAGGAAGAAATTAATGACTGAATTTCACAACTCACCTTACTCTGAAATAATGAAGTGGAAAAAATGCTTTTGATGTAAAAAAAATATTTTTGGAAAGGGATGAAGAAATATATAATTTATTTTGTTTCACATTTCCTGGAATGTTAGCGTGTTAAGGTTGAACATATGCACCTAGTTGGTCTATTGTACCCTCATAGTATACCACAGTATAAATGGCAGGTAATAAGTATGGATTTTTTTAAGGGCTTCCTATGTCTAAAAATAAGCATGATGTTATTTTGGTTGTGGTAGAAAAATTAACAAAAGTAGCTCATTTCATTGTTGGTAATCTGAAAGATGATTCACCTATTCTTGCAAAAAGATTTGTTCATGAAATTTTTAGATTGCATGGTGTACTTGAGTTAATTATATCTGATAGAGACCTAAGAATGACTTCACATTTTTGGAAAACTCTAAATATAACCTTAGGAACAAAATTAAATTTTAGTTCTGCATATCATCCAAAATGGATGGGCTAACCAAAAGCGTTAATCGTGTAATAGAAGAAATGCATAGAATGTATTTTATGGATCAACAATACAAATGGGAAGAATACCTTCCTTTGGTTGAATTTACATATACAATAACACTTACCATTCCTCTCTAAAAATGGAACCTTTTGAAGCATTGTATGGATGAAAGTGTAGAACCCCTATTAGTTGGGATAACATCAAAGATAGAGAGGTAATTGGACTTGAAATGCTTATTGAAATTAAAATAACAAGTAAAACTAATCATGAATGATTAAAGGAAGCAATTAAAATAAGCTGCTAATAGGTAGACCTAAAAAGGGTTGATATAAAATTTGAACTTGGTGAGAAAGTATTTTTAAGAGTCAATCCTAAAAAGAGATCCATCACTTTTGGAAAAGCAACCAAGTTATCACCGCATTTTGTAGGACCTTTCGAGATTGTAAAAGTGGTCAACCCTATTTCCTATTGTTTAGCATTACCTCCCAATTAGAATGGATGCATGATTTTTCATATTTCCTTGCTTAAGAAATACGTTTCAGATTTGTCACATGTATTGAATTGGAATTATTTGTAGGTCTAAGACCTAGGGGTAATCATGATTGAACCCATAAGGGTGCTGGAAACTCACAAGTTTCACTTGCATAATCGTGAGATAAGCTAATTAGCAAGGTCCAATGGGACTATTTTAGTGAAGAAAGTGCAACTGGAAGAATATTTATGGAATAAACATTTCCTTTCCACATCTGCTTTGAAAAAGATAATTCTATTTGTGTGACATTTGGGTATTTAGTTTGAAAACTATTTATGATTTTTTCCATTTTGGGGAAAACAATTTTTATTAAGTGTTGGTACAACTATTTAATGTTGTAATAAAACTTGGGAAACTTGAATTTCTGCAATTCTACTTATTGTTTGGGAATTATATAGTGAATAACTTATATATTTTACCTATGTTCTTAAAAATGTTATTTGACTAAGTTAATCATCGGGATGATGATGATTTTTAGAGGGGAGGTATGTAATGCCCCTATTGTGTTGATATATGTACTTACTTTTTTGATTTAATTTGGCAAACATTGACATGTGATTGTGTTCTGAAATGATGTTTTCTTTTGATCTGTTTGATCATGTTTTCTACTGCAATTATATTTGTTCATGTTAAATCCGACTTGAATTATGTTTAAGGTAATGTTGTACTTATGTTGATTTATTATTAAGTACTCACTTGAATGATTTTTGAAGTGCACTAAGTGATTCATCTTGTTGGAAGTAAAATCAATTATTCGGGCATTGGAATAAACAGGTAACTTTGGTAAGCTATCTAAGTTTCATTAAAAAAATTTTCCTAGACTTTATTATGAACATTAGATGAAGGAAAATACCTTGGATCAATTTCAGTGATCCAAGGAATTCTCTGATCAATTTACTATTACGATCACAATGGATAAGTCTGAATTGGACTCTTAATGTTTCGACATACCATATATTCATACTTGTTTATTTTAAACTCTTTAAAACTATTACATAACTCCTTTTATTGCAATCATATTGTTTCTAGATCTAATGGGAATTCGATTAAATTGTTAGGATATTTAAAAATCTTGAAGGCTAAGACTAACTATCTAAGGTAATAATCTACACTAGGGTATCTATTAATAACCTAGTGTATATGAATTAATATAATCAACCTAAGCTAAGGTTGACACATTACATAAAAGGGGATCTAAACCTAACTAATATCCTAATCTATAAAACTAAGGACCTAACTACAGGGGGCCATATTTAATAAGGGCTTGAGCATGGTTAACATGATGCCAACCCATGTAGTACTTTGAAACTAATGAAATGAAAGGGGCACTACTACCACCTTTGGCATGACCAAGTTTACTTGGCATGCACAAGTATTAAGGTGACTAAGAGGTTTGGTGGGGTTACGCTTAATTGTTAGTTATTTCTAGGATTGAAATGGCGGTTAGCATATTAAGTGGGAAAATAGGCAGTCTTGCCATGGATATTAATGTATTGGAAAATGGGAAACCACCTTGAGAGAAAACACAATGGTTTTTGGAAAGAAGATAGGAGTTTTTTTAATTTCTCCTTTGGCATTTCGAGCACTTTGGCTCTCGCATGTTGATCTTTTGATCTTTGAACTGTTAGTTCATTTTTGGTTTATTAATGACTTCTCCATTACATGGAGGATTTAGTGGAGGAAAATTTATGGTATGGGCTATAAAAATAATGAAGAAGAGGAAGTTGTACTTTCTATGGATTTTTCTCATAGTTTTCATGAAATCTTGCGGGAAATATTGGATAGAGTTTGAGAGCTTGGAGGAATTTTATAGGAGATCTACCAGGCATGATAGGCTCTAACTAATTATAATAAATTGCTAAATTTAATTATTTCATGAAAATAACTCTTCTCTTCATGTGGAATTGCATTCTTTGTTCTGAGGTTTTGTATTTTTTGTTATTTGATGTTATATGGTTTTATTCTTAAATATTATATGAATCTTGTTGTAATTCGATTAAAAATGAATTCTAGTTACATGCATGTCTGCGAATGATTTTTTGTGGAAACAATGAGCTTATTTGTTCTTGGGTTTTGTAATTTATCTGAAACTTAATTGTTAGGATACTGGTAATATTGGTTGATTTTACAGAATTGATACCCATAAAAAATAAATTCAATAAGATTTTTTGAAACAATTGTAACTATTGTTGCAAACCCATATTTGTTGGGTTAAAATAAATCTTAATGGAATATTTTGTAATGGTTACTTGTCGATCTAGGCATTATATTATAAGGTTTCATTTTTTTTTTTGGTTGTATATTCGGTTATGTGCAGGCTTGTAGTTTTGATCCCTATCGACCGAACACTTTGATTTAGCTTTTAATATTTTTAGGACTCAAGTATTAAGTCAATACCTTCTCTGGTATTAATGTTTTCAACTTTACATGCACTCCATTGTTGGAGGTAGTAAACTATTTGATTATTTTACTTCCAGTCCCATATGGACACCCTTGAAAATTTAACTGGGTTTCTATGTAGTTTCTTAGATCCGTTTTTAGGATCCTCGTGTCATTTTTAAATGTGGCATGAATGTCTTACTTCCTTTACTTCATATGGTTACCTCGAGGTTTGAATGGTTTTATCCTTTTGTTTTATGTTCATTTGAACCTTGTAGGAGATAATTTAGATTGGAATAAATGTCAAGATGGGCCTTTATTAGTATAAAGTTAGAAGTCCAACTCAACTACTTACTCTAATACATCTATGTTTAATATTTCCCTCTTAAGGACTTTGTGAAGTTGATGTGCATTTACAAGTATCTTTTTTTAAGTGTATAATGGTTGAAGGACTCGGTTAGATTGATCTCTGATAGAATTATTGTGTTATAAAAGATTGGTGCTTTTATACAGTGGCTTGTAACTTAGTATGAAATGAATTTTATTCATGTTAAACCCTTCTATGTATGATATGGATTGTGATGAAGTTTAGTCTTTTATAAAACTTAGCTCATATCTATTGATTATATTGTCATTAAAGAATGATCTTTGATCTTATTTCAAATTTGATTCATCTTGAACCGACTCTGATTTGGAGTTGTTGTTTCTATAATAGCTTATGTATTTAGAACTTGTATACAGTGTAAGTAAAGGGAATAACTTGACTGATATACTAAGTTATATTGTTGTTTAAATGTCTTAATGTTGTTCGAAAAGTATAACAACGTTCCTTAGTGAAGTTGTATTAACTTGCTTGATGATCTATAAGATTTCAATCATTTAATAATGGGATTATATGACTGTAACCTTATAGATCTTATTCTTATTATAATGATTAAGATACTCTTTGATTATTATTGTTTGAATGTAATATAATAATTAGATGAGTGTTTGTTAAATTTGTGAACAAGGTAAATGATTACAGTCATATAAGAATGGGATTATATGACTGAAATCATGTTACCCTTGTACATCTGATTTGATGTTTGATTGGATCAAATGTATTTGCCTCAGGTTCCTTTGAATGAACTAAATTATTATAGATAGAAATATTGTAATGATGTGTATGATTCAAATTGGATTCCTTTCATGGTTTCATTTATTATGTTGTTCTTAGCATGCTTTAAAGAGTTGATTTATTTCCTTTCAAATTTGCAACAATTTCATTTAAAAGCAATGTTCTTTTAATGAACTTGTTAAGGTGGAACATGTTGTTCTCAAGATTTAGTTCTTGTCATGCTCATTTTATGTGAACTTACACATGCTATCAATAATGTAGATGCATTTCATGAAATGTGAAAGAAGGAGGACTTATAAGAATTTGCATTTATTGTAATGATTAAAGTTAAATTGATTTGGTTAAATGAGTGTTGTATAAACTTCTTAAAAATATTTTGTTTGTAAACTTGAAAGGCCTAGGGAAAAATTATTGTACTCATTTGGAAACATGTCGATTCTTAGAGATACTGTAATATGTTTGATGAGATTTATAGTTGAATGAAATAAAAGATGAATTATAAATTATTATTGATCAAATTGAAATATCTAATGTTGTGAAATTGAGAGTTAGTGTGATTCTTCCACTATAAATTATACATGTTGTATTCATAGTGTTTTATAAGTTATACATAAATAAAAGTTAATAAATACTATGTTGCATGTTATAATGATTAAGTGTGGGACTATACATAAAGTTTGTTAGTCTAATGAGATATGGAATGAACTATTATGATCTTATAAAGTTGATATGGTAACCTTATCTAAAATTGGTTGAAATGTATCATTATGGACTTATAGATATGATAATATGTTCTTAAAATGAAAAGAAAAGGGAGCATACTTATAAGGATGGATTGATCTTAAGGATTGAATTTTAAGCATATACTTGTTGTCCATAAACTATTATTGTTTGACAAGTAAAGGAACATGACAAGGATATGTACTAGTGATTTGTATAATCAACTAAACTAAATAAAGATGTATGAGTGTAATTAAAGGTGTTGGAAATATTGTGATAAGTTATGTTACTTGATAAAAGTATACACACCTAAACATATAAGTTATGTAAATTTGAGTTATTCCTACTAGTCTGAAATAATAAGACAATGTCTTAATGTTGACCTATACTTCTTATAACCAGATTGGGACATGAAACTTAAATGGACTAATGGATAATGAACAAGTAACTCATTAAACTTAATGCATATTTAATCTACAATTTCTACACTTCATAAAGAAGAACGTTATGATCCTTTCTTAAAGGATTAATCATATCAAACTCTAGTTGATCCTTAGGCATGAAACCTAACAATTAAGATAAACTTGGGTGGAATTAACAAGCTAGGAATTAAAGAATTAATGAACTTATTAAGTTATGTAGTTTCTCTTAAAAAACTCAATGGCCTATCATGAAAGATAGTCATTATTGCATAGTACCCAATTAATGATGCATTTCATTAGGTGTATACTATGGAGCAGCTACTATGGCATTATAATCCACCCATCTCCTCTAAACGTAGTTGTTATAAGTTTTGATTTTAGTTCACTTTTCTACATATTAAATAAACATGATATATGACCTATGGCTAATGTCAACTTAAGTTGACTAAAGGTGATGAAGTGGATTTGAATTGATGTGAGTGAATTGAATACGATTTATTACCCTTAGTCACCATAAGTAGACCATCAACACTAGTCCATGTGAGATGTCCCTTTTTAGTGTCTAACATGAACTTGAAAGTGGTTGAAAGAAGTCAAGGAAGTCTAATTTAGATAATGATTTCAAGTGGGGTGAAAGACATATTCCTTTCGACGAGTATGTCGTCTAGGAATAAAATCATGGTAAACATGTCTTTAAATTTTTTCCAAAGTATCGCAAACTTCCGGTTGTGTTGTCTTGTATCACCTAGACTAAATATGTGTTATATTAGATGAGTATCGCTTATAGATACTCGAGATAGGCTCTTTAGGTGTTAACACTTGAATTGAACCTTAGTGGGTAAAGGAACCAAAAGTATATTTAGCATACACATTGGTATGATAAAACATGAGATATCACTTAACACCGGGTCATGAAATGAGAGATCGATTTCATACTTGAGTCATTCTAACCGCATATGATTTATTATTATGGGATGGATTAGCTAATGAATTTATGTTCTAAATTATGTGAATTTAGATCAGTGGAAATTACGTTTTTAAATAAAACCCTGTTATTGAGTTCTTAAACTGAAGATGTTACAACTCGTTATCCAAGACAAGTCACCCGAACTTTGATTTAGATGGTTGGGATTATGTGGAAGGTGACAAGTTCTTGATTTATTTATTTTCATTATATTGGCTCATTGATCGATCCTTTTCATTACCCTTATCAAAATTTAGTTGTTTAAATTAATCTCTTTTATTGTTTTTTTAGTATTTTTATGGAGGTAAATAATTTCCATATTTGTTTAATTCCTACCTTGATTGGGATGGGTGAAACTTTCCATTTTTGGTAAATTTCGGATTTTCTCTTTGGGGCCATTTTTGAGTGAAGTGTGGGACAAGTAAACCTTTTCCCACACTCCAAAAACTCATCCTTACACCTACCCATGGGGTAGGTGTATTTTTTTGGATTTTAAGCCATTTGGGGCTCATTAAGACCCCATATAGGTATGTTGGTAATCCTTTTACCTACCATGTGATTTTGGATGCAAGTTTCTTTTGGGATGACTTATGAGTTGAGTTTTATTAATTTTTTAGTTGATAGATTTTGATATTTTTACTCGTACATATTTTTACTTGTAGTATATTTATGTGAAGTGTTGGATTTTAGATTTGAGTCTTGATTTGGTGCATGTGGGCATGGATTTGATTTATGGCTATTTTGTTTCCTTGGGGACTTAGGATGTTTCCATTTGAAACAATCCTAAGGGGGTTATTCCTTGAATATTTTCCTATTTAAGTGATCTTATTTTGTAATTTTCGGGAGAGTTTGTCTTGGGTTTATGCTGCAAGATTATTTTGGATTGGTTGAAGCTTGGTATTGAAGAGAGAACATGATGAGAAAGAGGTGGGTACTTTTCCATGTTTATATTCTTGCTATTTTTTTCACTTCTTTTACCATATTCAAATGGAATGTTGTGAATTTATTGCTAAATTGATTTGTATGTGGATTTTCCACTTTTTGTTTACCTGATTTACACCCATTGTGGGGATATCAAATGTGTTATGTGTTTGGGGAAAGCAAGAGCCATTAAGGAGGAATAAGTGAATTTTAAATAGAAGTGAATTTGTTGCCTTTTGGAGGAACCAAAGGGGCTTGGGATTTGTTTTAGTGGAGTGATAAGTGGGTTTTGGGATAAACCAGGTGGAGGGATAAGTGGCATGCATCTTATTTCATTAGAGGAACCAAGAACTCATGTCCAACCCCTTAGTGGAGTGATAAGTGGCTTGGAATGCCTCTAGTTCCCCTTATAAGCTTATAAAGCTTTATAGTGTTTGCTTGTTTTGAAATGTATTCCCTTTCACTCATGAGTTCTCTTGTTGATACATTTGTTTGATTTATTTGGAATATTTTTGTTTTGGGAATATTGGGAAACTTTCCGATAGATGTTTCGGTGTTGTATATGGAGTCTTTTCGGTGTTAATGTTTTTGTGGGGGAATGTGATGATATTTTACCCATTTCATAACTGGGAGGTGAATTTTTCCTCCACATATATTTTTGGTGTTTTTACATGATGCTAGTTAGAGGAAGAAGTTGTGGAAAATGAAGACATTATACTATTGTTGTATCTTATTACGCGAAATAAAGTTTTGTGTTTGAAAGCACGAGGTAATACATTTGTGGGTTATGTATTCATAGTGTATTCTTCTTCATATCAACATGAATCAAATTCTAATATAGGATTAATATGTAATGAGAATGAGAAAATAAAGTCACAAATTAATAGTTTTTGTTATATATATATATATGCATATTCGATTTCAAGGAAATGGAAGTTTCATTATTTGGAAAATTACTATAAGCAATCAAAAAATGTTGTGAGCTCTGAATATTTCCCTTTCTCTATAGTTTTTGTTGCGGTTTTCCAAGTTGGTAATTTTTTTAGAGAGAGTGGTTGTATTAATTAGTGGAGTGTCCAAGGTTTCTTAATGTTTCCTAATGCTTAAGAAAAATGGTGATAAAGTTAAGAAAACAAGTTTTGTGGGGTGGATATTATAATTATTAGATCTCTTAGTGTAACTAAAAGATTTATTGAAATTCCCTTCCTCTCAATTTGTTTTACAACTTACATTTGGAAAGATACTTCAAAACGGTGTATTTCTCATTTAGTTGATAGTGTCATGAATATATTTGTGCAAATTTGATCATTAGCTTAAAGCTCTTATTAAATTACAAATATAAGTCATCTTGTGTTTTATATAACATTATATAAAAGATACATTACTTCACAAATTAACTCTAACCTATCTTCTTGAATACTAAATTTTTAGAAACAAATATATTATACTATGTAAACATTTGTGATTATTCAAAAGAAATACTAAGATTAAATAAATATAGTATAAAATTACTTATTAAGAGATATGTATAAACCTTATCAAGCTAATTAAATGATTCTAGAAACACACACACACACACACACACACACACACACACACACACACACACACACACACACACACACACACACACACACACACACACACACACACACACACACACACCCACACCCACACCCACACCCACACCCACACACACACATATGACCATATATTTAATAAGTATATATGAAAGTTATTACTTATTAGATACTATAGAAATGTTACACACACACACACACACAAAAAAATGAAATCATATTATTTTATTAAGGGAAATATTATATATATAATAGAAAAAGAAATTTCATTAGGGCCACGACTACGCATGTCACAAAACCCCTTAAACCTATCTACTCCCATGGTGGGTGGGAAATGGATGAACCACCACCTAATCCCCTATCATCCGTACTCCCCACAATTTGGTGAGGGACAACCATATCATCTCCACACCCACACACCCCTTCCTTCTCGCTTTAGGCCCTCCAACCTTACCTTGACCCCCATGAACCTCCATGCACCCCTTTCCCCATCTCGCTTCAATCCCAAAGACATACCATTTACCTCTCCACTTCCATTCCCCCATTTTTCCCATACACTTCTTGGACACCATGGCCTTTGTGTGGGTTATGAATTATATATATATATATATAAAACATATATGTTTTAATATAACATACATATACACATATACAAATTTACTTCCCACATAATTTTCTATCCTCCACATTGTTGAGGATCCTCTGCATTGAACCTACATAAGAAATTGAAAAAAAGAGGAGAGGAAAGTGAGAGGTTAGATAAGGGATTGTGTTGGAATACTTAGGGTTCCTAGCTACCCTAGATCCAAGGGTGAGTATTGGCCTAATTTAAGGGCTTGTATTTCCTCCTTCCCTCCACTTGGGTCAAGTTGACCAAATGTAATGATAAGTGTTTTTAATTATAAATAGGTTTTATTATTTTAGTTATAGATATGGTTCTAATATTGAAATAGGCCTCACCTATAACTTATAATATAATGGTAATATTTTATTAGCTTTAATTTTGAGATAAATGACCCCATAAAATATAAATGTTATCTTATATAATATGGTTATAATTTTTGGTATAATATAATTTTATAAATTATAAATAATAAATTTTAATATATTATAGTGTTGATTAGGTAACACATTGAAAACCTATAAAGGAAATAATGACTCAACTAAGACTAAAATTTAAGTGTAACCCTAGTGTTTAAATTTATATATGAGTTATCAGTATACATGAGAATCAACACGTGACTCCTAGACACATGTAACCTCCCAAGGTCATGCCGAGACAACCAAAATGAAATGGATGGGATGGTAGTAGGATGTGATAAGTGGAAGAGACAACAAGAAATAAAGGCAACCTAATTTTCTCAACTGGAAAAATGGGTATTTGTTCGTTGAGGGAAATAAATTCTGTCTCACTTGTTTGGGGTAATGCTATGATCAAGGATGATTGCCACATGCAAGTCAAGATCAATATCTGTGGAACCCAATAATACCTTGTTAGTTTGTGGAGCATAGGGAAATTGTCCTTCGTCATCTAGGAATTCATCTCTAAAGAGGGTAATGAATATATGATGAGCTATGAGATAAATTAAAGTTTAATCTCTACTTGGTTGGTTTGTCTAGATCTCTTCCATGGCATCTGCCTCATTGTTTAGAGAAATCATCTATATGATGATGGTAGGTAGGACTGGATTAGTCTGAAAGATAAGCTTTCTAAGGCCTTGGTAAATATCAGTTAGTCATGTGTCAATGTTTGGTTGTGGCACAATTGGATCAAAAAATATACATCTTGGTTGACATAGACCCTAAATGGTCATGTGGGTACAATCCAAGGAACTATGGAAGTAAACAAATCATGCAAGAAACCAAAGGGGTTTGAATTTAAGGTCGGGTAACATAGGCCACTATATAAATGTGGGGCTTATTATTCATTCCCAATCTAATTAATCTAAATTCCTATTTTAAAATAATGATGCAAGAAAATTTAAACTAAACAAAAGTTGATTACTCTCCTTTTAATTTAATTAAATTTGAATGCAACTAATTAATTAAATAAATGTAAAACAAATTAATCTACTTGTTTTTGTAATTTTAATGAATATTTTAAATGAAAATAAATAAATGAAGCTAACTAATTCCTAATTTATGTTTTTGAATTTTATGGTTTACGAGAAGGAAATAAATTAAAACTACAAATAAAAGGAATTTTCTTGTAATTAAATAAAACTACTTCTATGCTAAAATGAAATTAAAAAAAAATTAAAGTTTAATCTCTACTTGGTTGGGAATATCTTGATGTGGTTATTCCTCTGTTGGTGAATGTGAATCCTAAATTAACTAATCACATATTCTTTCTTATTTTTAATTGTGGATATCTACTATTTCATCTAGTGCCTCACTTCATAATCACACAATGAAATGAAGCTTCTAAGAATAAATTTATTTCCCTGAAACTTCTCTTGTGAAATAGTGGATTGCATAGACAATTAAATTTGTGAAGAAATACAACAAAGTGCATAGACACATAATATTCCTTAAGCTTATTTCCTTGCAAATCATGAATATATCAATGAAATATTTATTCGTATACACATTTAAACCTAACTAATAAATGAAATGAAAGCTACAAGTTATTTTAATTGAAGAAATATGCACATGAAATTCCTCCAAATCCTTTCCTAGAAAAATCCATAGGGATAAGCTGAGAAGAAATTATCAATGGAAACTACTTATAGGCTATAGAAAATTTAAAATTTATAGATTCTTAAAACAAGCTTCGATTTGAAAAATAAATGTAAACTATAAATTAAAAAAAGCTTTAAAAAATATGAATTATACCACCAACCTAGAAATGTAGAATTGTGACAATATCCAAAGGTAGTTTTTCTTTTCTTTATTCCCTCAGCTTATTTTTGAGTGATTAATCCAAATGGTCCAGATATCTGTGTTGGTTGGTATGCAAAAGAAGTTGTGCAGATGCTAGAGAAGACTGGTTGCAAGCTAGCTAGTCTCAAATGCGAGATAAAGTTTTGAGTGACTTTTGTACTTATTGGAAAGATTTTAACAGAGTAATGGTGCAATAAAATTCAAGAGACTCTAACCAATGCTTCATGAAAATATTGGTTTTAATAGAAAGTTGGCGGAAATGGTTCTAGCACACTTGCAATCAACAAATGCCAAGTTATCTACAAAAGGGGGAAGTCAACTTACTAAGAATAGTAAGTAAAGAATAAGAATTTCATATACATCTAACAAGCTCATAATCAGGGGAAATGGTTGAGAAACTTGCAACAAACATACACAACTAGGATTTTTAAGTCTCGGATTAAAGCACATGGAACCGCCGGTCTATGCGGACGAGGTTACACAAAAAAGGAAAATACTAAGGAAATGGGTAGAAAATACCTGCGAAGGAAAGAAAAGCTAAGGATATGATAAGTAAAGATGAAAAATTCATATAGGAAAGCAAAAAAACAAGGAAATAGGACTTGGACATCATCGTTTGTTCTAGAAATGAAATTTATCATCATTAGGGATTTTTACTTGTTCCAAAAATGTAGCACCATGTAATTTTGGGTGCATACATATTTCCCCCTCGGAGAATCATTTTAGCCATGAATGGGCATAAAACATGAAGTCTGAGTATTGCACTCCTAAATGGTAAAGTTAGACATTATACTGATGTCAGTGTGTTGAAATCACACCAATCTAAGCTTCCCGCCACCTATAAAAGAAAATGGGGAATCAATTTAAGATAAATGATATAATTGAAAAAACATTCTAAATTAAAATTATAAGGGTACACACCATGTCATCATGGATGAGAAATATACCTTCACTCACGCTCCATCCTTGCGCGTGCACACACACACACACACACACACACACACACACACACACACACACACACACACTCAGAATAACATTAGAAAAAACTATATAAATAATTTTTCACCATTTATAGAAATCATTTACGCTTACCCACTTAAATAATTTTAGAGCTTTGGATCACTTGTGACTATTTCATGTGAGATTACTATCGAGATGATGATAGTGCAACCACCAACAATGATAGAGGGTCATGATCAAGCTAGTTATCGCATTTGTTTGTTTTTCCCTAAAATGTAGGATTTCGTCATAATTATCCATTGGGAGGTTATTTTTAGCAATTTTATAGTGAAAATGATCACAAGGAGGGTTTATTTTATTATATGTAATTTGTTTGCATTTATTTGGTGGATTTTTGTTATTTTTTTAATTTTTAGCCTTTAGGGTACAATCAAATTTTTTCGGCAGGACCACCACGATGGTTAAACAATTATCACTCAAGAAAGTGAAAAAGCACAACCGCCTCTCGATACAAGTAGTGGTTACGTAATCGTCAAGTTAGTTTTCAAATTTTGGCTAAGTATGACGGTTTTTGGGGTTTTGCTTAGGTTTATATTGTTTTTGTGATCTTATTATATGCCTATAAGGTTATAACTTTCTCTTTTATTATTGTTTATGAATGTAGGGGAGATATATTAGATGAATTAGAGCTCATGAGTAGGATTGGTTGCCCCCGATATTAGAGAGTTTCACCGAGCTAAGTTGGACTTATTACGGAGGGTGGACATTTAGAGGATATCATAAACATGGCTAGTTACACTAGTGAGTAGCTTACTCTGTGACTTGTTGAGTTATTAGGATACTTGACTGGAACACTTGCTAACTTCATAGAGTTAGAGTTGACTGCCCATCACCTTAGAGGATGTATAATGATACTAGGAATTCATGTCACTAGAAATAAGTTAGTGCTAGAGAGAGCTAACACTACGGTTGAGGCTTGCAATTGGGCCACTTATTTGGGAGATGGACAAGAACCTAACTCGGTGCCAGCGGGAGTTAGGTTGTTTCCATTTGATAGTGCACCTATCCCCACTCTGCATAAGGCTATTATAGGTATCTTGGCCTCACGTTTGATTGGGGATAAAGGTGGGGACATGTTTCTCTACTCCTTGGCTCCTATCGTATAGTGTATCAAGATGTATGGTAGAGTGTATGCTTGTGGAGCATATATCTTGGGAACCACTTATCACAATTTATATAGGATTTTTAGATTGGGAACCACTTCACTGAGTCATCCTACTCTTGTTATGTCTTGGGTTTACGAGAGGATGATCCCCTACTAGAGGTGAATTGGGATAACAGATCCCACAATGAAAACAAAATCCATATGGGTTTATATGGCTCCACTTAGGGTTCCTCCACATTTAGTTTCTACATTTACCTTGGTGGACATGATAGCTCAAATTTATCGGGATATGATAGGCCCATGGAATGAGGAGGATATTGCATTATTGCTTGTGCTTGGCCAGGATGGTTTAGTTTTTTTATTAGAGTATTATAGTGGAGACTCACCCAATACTTTGAGTACCACCGTAGTGCCCTCGCTTGGGACACCAAAAAATTAGACCAATAAGCCGGTAATTTTTTTTTTGAAGGTGAACCTAATGCTCTACTTAACCCTTTTTGTTAATATTTAATTCTTATTAATTATTAATTCCCGAAGTTGTCTAAATGCTATCCCATCCCAACTTGATCATTACATTTTACTAAGAATTAATTGAAATCACCTATTTTATTAAGTTTACACAATCTTTCAAATAAATTTAATCTTCCCTTTTTGTTATTTATTTAGTTTTCCCCTCTTTAAGTTTAAATGTCCACATACCCCTTTAAATTTTGTTTTCTCACTCCCATAAAATGCTCATAACTTAAAATGTGGAGGAGCAAACATGGGCCCTTGGATCTAATCTGATCCTGCCCTTGATTTTGAAAAATCCCTAAAGATGACCTAAATTTCCTTATGTTCTTCCTCCTTTCTATTCTTCTCTTCTCATCTTTGTTTGGGTTTGTTGTTTGTAGGTTGTGGAGTAGCTATGGAGTTTTGTTAAATCAGTCTTGTTTTTGTTTTAGAGATTCATATAGTACAAGAACTGTTTCTTTCTTTTATTTTTGATACATAATTATATATATATATATATATATATATATATATATATATATATATATATATATATATATATATATTTGTGTTTATAAGGATGGAGGTCATGGATTTGAAGGGGTTGGCATATGCTTTAGAGAATGAGGCGGTGAAGGATAGAGGAAGGGAGGAAGGTCATAGGTCATGGTCGATGGAGGGGCAGGAGTGCGGGGCAGCGGCGTGGGAGGTGGTGAATGTGTGGGGACGGGAACAACACAGAGGGGAGGGAGCAGCGAAGGAAGGGAGGTTGGGGACAGGCTTGGGAGTGGTCATGCGGCGAGATGGAGGACAAAGCGGTAGCATGGGTGTGGTGTGGTGTTGTGCGGGGTTTGGGGGTCATAGATAATGGAGAGGGGGAGGGTTCATCCCTCCCCGAATAGTGTTTAGTTTTTTTGTTTGTTATTTTATTTAAAATGTTTTTTTAAGATAAAAAAGTTATATATATATATACATAATATCATATATATATATACAAATAATATTCCATAATATATACTTCAACATATGTAATCCTTTACTAAATAAACCATTTTAATACAACACTTAAACTATTACTAAACCCTAAATATAATACGCTTACATTTTAAAATAGCACTATGATAGATGAATTAAGTATGATTATTTTGCACATAATGGAAAGAATGATTATTCCAGCTTATAAAATAACGATTTAAATTTGTTAACTTAGTGAAGTAAGGATCTTAAAGGTTTTCAATAACTATTTGGGTTAAATATTTTACCTATTTTATATTAAAAGGAATGTAACCAAGTAGTTTCAAATAAAACAAGAGACTTATTTCTAAAAGAATATTTTCAAGAAGATTACTTATTCACTATGACTACTTAATCAACCACAAAACATTAAAAATTCACATAGAAAGAAAATCAAAGCTATTCTTATTCCAATCATTAATATTACAAACAATAAAAGAGGGAATACTTTCTTTTCAAATGCAATAAAAGATTATTTCAGATTTTTAACATGAGGGATACTCAACATGGAGTGTATACATATGTTCAAAAGGAAGACATATTCCCAATCTATACATTTTCTCTTTCAAAAAGGAGATTACAATCAAATTTTCATATTAAAGAAGACCACTATTACAATATTTCTTTTCTTTTCAAGGATTGAAGCTCACATATACAAATATATCCAAATACATAACTACTCATGAAGGTTTATTACAAGATTCCTTGCAAGCTTGAAGAGAGAGATTGCTCAAGTAAACCTACTCTAGTTTAAAAGTAATTTTCAAATACAAAAAGGAGGTTTTACAACAATGAAGCTTCCACTAAACCATTCTTTTCAAGAGACAAGAGGTAATGTCCACAATAGAGTGAAGAAGATAAAGAGCTCCAACCAACAACCCACTTCCATCTTGAGATCCCAATGCACATGCCTTCAAGAAAACCACAAGGAGAAGAAGTTTGTTTACCACCCAACCATAGGCATCATTACATGTCTTTCCCAAAGTTGGGATGCATGCTAGCCTCCCCCAAGCCCATGGGAAAGAGGACAACTAACCACAACTTGCACAAGAATGAGGTGAACAAACAAAATCACATCCACACAAAAATAAGACAAATATCCAAGACAAGACTCCAAATTTTACAAGGAAGGAAAAGAGGAGAAACCAAGTTCTACCTCTAAACAAAGTGGGGAAGAGAGGAGAGAAGTTTTCCAAAATTGTAACCAACAATAGTTGCATTAAAACAAGATCTCCATGCCCTCCTTATTTCTCCTAATTCATTCAATCCCTCCTTATTTCTCCTCCCTTTCACCAAATCCTTCTTGGAAGGATATTCAAACCCCAAAGGGTTTCCTTTCCAAGAATGGGGAAGGAGGTTCAAGCCAAATGAGCCAACTTCCCCACCTCAACCACTTGAGGGAAAAAACTAAATCCTACAAGGCTTTCCCATCAAGCCTATGAGGATTGAGAGGAAAAATCCCTCTCTCTTCCCCCACAACTCTAAAAATCCATCATGCCATATGATGGAGGGAGCAAAAACAAGTAACAATAAATAAAAATCCACATGCAACAACCACATTTCTAAGTAAACAAATCTAACAACTAGCATGAATACAACACATACAATAAGGCTTAAGAGCCTACCTCAAAGAAAGCTCTCCAAAATATTTCCAACTTCAAACTTCTCCACTCCTTGACCCAAGAAACCTCTAGCTCCAAATCACACAAGCATCCAAGCAAAATTTCCAAAAAAAAGAAGTTCTCTTCTTTTCCCATGAAGGGAAATTTGAAGAGGAGCAAGAAAAATCCTCACAAATGAGGGGGTGACATGTGTCACCCCTCTCCTCCTTCAAGGTCAAAGATGCCAAAACAAAAGAGAGAAAGGGTAAAAATTTCTTTTAGCCCTCTTCTCCCAAATTACTCTAAATGATAACAAAACAATTCTTGTGCAACTTTTAACAAGCACACTAATACATACCCCTTACATGGATGTGACCAAAAGAGAGGCAAAAGGGAGGAAAACTCCCTCTAGCCTTGGAAATAAGCCTCCTACCTATTAGGTAGGGTCGGCTCATTTTCATGTTAAGGGAACTCCCAAACTAAAAAGGTGTCCCTAAAAATGCCTAAAATAACCCAATTTCGGGTTTAGCAAATTTGGCACAAGGTAAGAGGGTGTGGGGCCCACCCAAGGGTTCACATGTGACCTAAAACACTCTAGATTAAGTACATCATTAAACTAACTCAAAACTTAATGCAAGTGGGGTCGTTAATTCCCCAAAACTAGCTTACAACACAAACTAAACACCCTAAGAAAAATTAATAATTACAAGACATATTACATTACAAATGAGGGTCACCCATGGTGCCGAAAACAATAATTCTAATGCTAAGGCCTCAAGTAATAAACATGGCTAGTACTTAGCTCCATGAGCTACTTGTGCAAAGTTGCGTAGTTGGCCTGAGTCCCACGTTCCCCTCGTGACTGTCATCTCGCATACTCATTGCACACATTAAACGTACATATCCGATAAAATATAAATCAACTACTAAATAAGATATCAATGAATTCTAAACTAACATTTCATCTTTCTGGAATCAAAAGTGTGACAATGTGCACAACTATACATAATTGACCATAAGTTAGTCACAATGATAGAATGACATGTATCCATAAAATCCAACATGCAACAAACTGAGTATCCATCAATATAACTATGTCCCAAAACAACATCATATCAATTAGTATCCATGACATCATAAGGTAATGCAAACAACATAGTAATCAAGCTAAATTGGCGTTGTATGCCTAAATTTCCATACATGCCTAATCAGATCAAATCTCCTAATGTAATGTCCAAAATATAACAAATCTCTGTCAAAACATGTCTATGAGCAATGAGCAACAAGTAACTAAGCTATAAAAATTTGGGCACTACAACCATAGTTTAGGCTACCTTATATAGATGCCCTCCTAAAATTACCCACAATTTAAAGGGAATACGAGAGTTCTAGAGCTACCCTAAAGGGTAAGCTACTATGGAAAATTATTACTCCCGAGATTCTTATCGACACCATGAGCTACACTAGACCCCATAGCTAGGGCCGTAGTTTGGGCCATAGGTACTTTAGATTGAGGAAGATACAATTGTTAGAGAGGAGGAGGAGGAGGCCAAGATAGGTTCAAACTTAGAGGAGGAGTACAATAAAGAGTGACAGGACACTTTGGAGGCCTTAGTGGATGCCAGGACCTAAGACAGAGGTGAAGGAGAAGATAGTACACATGGATGAGCCTCATCCTATAGAGGAGGAGACATTAGTGAACTTCTAGTGTCGGGAGGAGATCCGAGTAGAGGAACAACATGTATCCTATCTTGCACCTCCACCAGCACCACCATTGATCCAAGATGGATGCCTAGAGATCCTAGTGAGTGCAACACTCTTTTCCCTACATTTACTTTTTAGACTAGATGTTAGCAAGATAATTTATTATTTTTTAATTTTTAGAATTTTTCTAACTCAACATTTTTTACTTGCACTTAACAGCTACTCATGGATGAATGATGAGATATAATTTAGCACAAGCTCCAGGATATTTTCACGATCGCTACAAAGATAACTAGAGACCAATTGATCGTTGATATAAGACACCCAACAATGATAAACCACCATAATAATGTGTTCGTGCCATCCCGACATGCCACAAATTCAATGACTCGGATGAGGATGGACCTTACTTTACACGTGGATCAAGAGAGGCATAGGAAAGAGCACACACTAGAGAGATACCAAAGTGCTAGCTGTTCACCCGGGCATATGCATGGACCATTTCACAAATCAACTCACAGAGGTTCTTAGGTGGTATATAGCCATTCTCATCATAGTAGTCACTCCCATCATAGGATTCATAACAGGAGTCCATGCATCACTTTTTTCCCTTCTCATGGGTCTAGGAGGGAGGGATAGGACTAGGGATAATTTATGATACATTTATAAAAAAATTGGTATTTTGTGCTCATTATTGAGCATTTTTACCGACTTACTATATAATGTGAACCCCTAAGTCTTCTTGAACCCCTATCTATGTTATTCCACCTTTTGTTTCATACCCATCCTAACCTTGAAGATCCTCCTTATATGTTGAATAAAATTTTCCTAATGTTTGAATTTAGGTAACAATTTCATTCACATCATATGGTGAAGTGCTTCAAGACTAGTTTCTCGATAAGCATAGAAAGGGATAATTCCGCCATTCCAAGGCAGGTGTGCATCCTATGGAATGGAACAAAATCCCAAACTCATCTAGGGGTGTATCAATGAGCTATGAACATGTTGGAACTAAATTACAAAATTTTATGGAATGTTTTGAGTTTTAGGGACAATCAAAAAAATCGGGTTTCAAGGGGTAAGGAGCATGCGATCAAAATCAAGTACTTGATCTTCCACAAATGATATCGGGAGTTTTGTAAGTATTTATTAGGAAAAAAAATAGTCATTGGAAATATAGACGAATTCTCTACTATTGGAAACTTTATACACTTAGAGGGGGGTGAATTAGTGTTTGGTCAAACTTTTAAATCAATTTCCAACTCTTTAGTCATCCAAAAATAAGCACTCTTAGCCATAACAAGATATGAACATTAAAATATGAAGCAAGGAGAGAGGAAAATACAAAAACTTAGTATGTAATGTGAAAAAACCTTCAAGGAAGAAAATCCACCGAAATCGAGAGAATTATATTTGACTCAAAGGTCTTATAAATGTTACAATGATTTCATTTGTTGAGCATCTACTCAACTTGAGGCTACAACCCCAAAATTTAGCCAAACAACTACTTAACCTTTTGTAGTCTCTTATCAATGCTTTCCTTACCAAGCAATCCCAAACACGTTGACATATCATCTAGTTTAGCCTGGAAGATCACTCGAGGCATACACAAGTGTTGAGTCCCTTCTTTATGTGAGCTTCATGAGAATGATCCTTATTAGCATGAGGATGTAATATAACCATAAAATAATTACATTCATTCATGGAATTTAAGATATAAGCATTAAATCCTAACCTAATTACCCTAACCATGAAACAACATGATTAAATTAATGTAAGTAGAATTAACCATGAGATAACATCAAGGAAACCCATAACACGCATATGAACATAAGGAAAATGCAAAGATCAAGATCCATCACATGAGTGTTTTAGAATCACTTCATTATATTTATAAGCCAAAATATGGTAGCAAAGATTACATCAAGAGAGTTCTATTTTTGGAAATGTTCACACTAGCAGAGCTTACTTTACATCACAAAGCTCTTCATTACAAATTTTTTGCCATCTCTCCTACTCCCTATCTATCCTTACTTATCTCCCTTCTTTCTCTGTGAAAACCATCAATCCTCCTAGAATAATCATCCTCCTTCCATCTTAACCGCTCATCATTCTCTCTTGTGAAATCCTGAGGGAATCGGGTCATGATTGCTCTATCACTACCTAGGAATATGTTAGGTGTCGCCATGAATTTCCCTTAATCAAGTTCCTTCTAGTATGCATGTGCCAGCTAATCCTTAACAACCTCGACTCCTTATCCTTTCATGATAATCATATTTATGCCCTAGAATATCCTTTCCTTGAGTCACAAGTCTCCATGGCTTATCCACATTTGTATCTGGTCACTTTTTCATTTTCTCCCTACGCATCTTTTCCTAATGTCCAAAACTCACTAAGTCCCAAATCCATTATGCCTTGGCATGATCCTTTGTGCCTCTCCAATTATTACTTCTACGCATGCCTTTTCACCCTATTTCTACATGCTACAAGGCTTCATGCCTTAGGTACTTAGTTACTTTAGGGGTACAACATCACCCCACACTAAATTGGTTTTCATCCTGACAATGCTCTGTGCTTCCTGAACAAAAATATTTTTGACCAAAATATTGCTGCAAAGAATAAAGAATAGTGGTTGGGAGAGAATCTAAATAAATAATCAAGGAATGGGGGGGATGTTATGCAAAAAAGTGGAGGAGTTCAGGGAACTCCACATCTATCTCCTCCTTTAACTTTTCCCAGGCCTTCAACTCTAGTAAGACCTTTCCTAGTAGTTCACCTCGACACTTGGTACTGGTGTGGGGTGATATCTCCCACCCTCCCCTTCAACATGTTGATAGCCATCCCCAAATCTGTGTAAAACCCTCAAATTCATATATTTGTTCATTGATGTATTCCTTGAGTCTGAAGTCCATATTCTCACACTTTTTCTTGATTTTCTCCTTCGATTCATGGTATTAATAACCAACCGTGCACACTTCACCTTGTTCATGGGGATGGTCTCTGTGAAACTTTGAGGGATTCCTCTTCCTCTATTACCCAAACATTGATGATTGGCTCACATTTTATACAGATTTTGAAGCCCCTATCCACAAATACATTCGCATCCTAGAGTTAGGAGATAAAATCTTCCAACTCCATGATCCGGGCTTCAATTGTGACTTTGTTTTTTTCTTTTTCCTTTGTGAGCTCTACAGCTATAGGGCCCATGCCATCCTTGATGTTAACAAGTAACATCCCCATGAGGTCCTCAAGGTACTCCATCTCATCCCCATAATCGGTCCTGGCCTGGCTCACCAACATCGAATATTGTCCCAGAATGTTTTTCACGAGGGACCCATCTTAGTCATACACCTCCTTCATCTCGCGTATGTTCTCCCTTAACCACCGATGTAACCTATCTATTTCCTCCTTCCTGCTCTTCTTCTTTGTGATTAAGGTTCAAACAAAGGCCCCTATATCCATACTATGCCAGATTACCTGTGAAAACATCTTTTATAGAGCATTGCATGCCTTCTCATCTATGAGGTGGTTAGGATCCACCAATTTATATGTATCTCCTCCCTTCTTCTTTAAGTGAACGGTCTTGATCACATGATCATTGACCTCGAACTCTAGTTCCTCGTGGCAATACATGCTACAATTGAGAATATTTCTGGTCCTGGGTACACCTCTGTCTTGGTCCATCAAATCCCAACCATGAAACATTTTTGGTGAGAGGGTGGCATGGAATCTTGTGCTCAAGACCTTTGTGGGGTAATCCATGAAGTATATGTGTGGGGAAATGAGTTTTCACTTCTTCCTTGTATCTTTGCACTTGGTTATTTTATTCTTTTCCCTAGGGTTGAATCCCTTATCCTCCTTTATAGTAAAGGAGTTCCCTTTATCTCCCTTTGGGCTAGCATTCTGTGGTATAGCAGCCTCACACATTGGAATCTTCTTAGCCCCTATAGATTGTTCTTCTCCTTCTCCCCGTGCTCACCTACATCTTTGGTCTTCACCTCATCCTCCTGTCCCTCTAGATTTTCTTCCAATTCCACTTATAAAGTGGTGGGGTCTTTCTCCTCTCCTTCCTCTAAGCCTAGTGTGGGGCTTGATGCATCGGGTGTCTCTTGTCTCTTTTCTTGTGCTTCTTCTTTTTCTTCCTCCTCATTTGTTCCTTCCTTCTCCTCTTTACATCCTGGTAATGAGGCCTTGGCACCATCATGTTTAGAATTACTAGTGCCCTTGCTCTCATTTCGGCGCATGTAGTACTTCCTCTTTCTGGAGGTATCCAACCTTCCTTCATCTTATTATTATTCCTCTTACTCTTCATCCCTGCACCGATTTCATGGGCATGATTGGCGTCTCCCACGGCTTTGGAAAGGGAGAGTCTGTAACCTCCACCTCAATCCCTCCTTATTCTTTGGGATGCAACTACATGAACACCTGATGGAAATTCCCCTTGATGGGAACGTTGGCTTGTGGGTGTAAGTACAAAAAATCTTGTTCCAAAACTTTGACTTAGGCAGGTCAAGTTCCATACTTGTATGAAGCACACAATGTGTGGACATCAACATCCACCTTGGCTATATAAAAAATAAACTTATACACATCCTTGATCCAGTTGATAACACAATTCATATATCTAGTTGTGAATGTGAAGGGGAGTTTTCATCATGGCCCCATCTCTCCTTTGGCCATCATAAACCTTGGTAGGAAAAAATTTTGGGTAACAAAATTTTTACCTTGTATCAAAAAACTTGTGCTAACTCATGGGGGATGCACCACTCATTCTCAAAATATCCGCACAAACTCTCAAACCATATATTCCTCTTATCCTTGTAAGAGCTTGAGAGGGTCCCATCGCAGGTGAATTTTATGAATTAGACTATAAGGGACACATGCACGAGTGAGTGAACCCAAATGTTCTCATCTGATCCATCTAGGACACCAATCTCTCGAACACGATCAATAACAGGATGGAGCCCTAAGTGATCTTCACTCCTACCTTGTTCTGTACCCACACCTCTTCGATAATGTCATTCACAATGAATTGGGAAAAATTGTAGTGTGCCCTCTTGGATACCTTATAGGCCACATACAGGAACGTCTAGTTAATTTCCGTCCACCTTTCTGATGTGCCCAATTTGTAGCTAATGAGCCAGGATGTGAATCTTAATGCTGGGTCTGAGAGATCTATAATTACCTATTCCTTACCCCCTTCTCATAGTTTATCTTTTTCTTCATCTCCTTGATCTTGACAATGGCACATAAATCAATTGTCATATCCTCTCTAGTGTTCTGTAGGCTCGTAACCATCTAAATCAAATGGCATGTGATCCTCATTCTTCTTCTCGTGAAGTAGAATAAATCTTCGTGCACCCGCGACATTAACCACCTGAAAAGAAGGGTTCATTTAGAAAAGAAGGAAGATCCCATATATGCAAAACCCCGTCTTTTACAAAGACGTGTTGTAGTAAGTCATCAACCTTACGGGTTTTCGAGCTTATCCAGTGTTGAATTGTTTGACACTAGGTCTTCCCACATTGTCTTTTCATTGTTGGTCATTCTATGGTTGTATTCATTGATATTACATTTATATAGCTTCAAGATCCACCTTTCGGACTTAATAACTATAGGAGGGTACTTGCATCTCCAAGATGATTGCCACATGAGCCTCCTTTTCCATCACTAGTTTCATTGTTCAAGCCTTTTTTGGTGTCATCTCCTCTCTCTTTTTCATTCATTCCCTAGGTGTTATGTTTCTTTCTTTTGATTTCCCTAACTCGAGAACTTCCCGATTCTCTTTCACGCCACCTCCTTCCCCGCTTTCTGTTGTCTTCTTTCCTATGTGCTATGTCACAATATTTTATTACAACTTTTCACAATTCCACTTGGATCGTGATAGTATTTCACATCACTCTTCTTCAAAAACCTTCATCGCACTTCGAGCTTGGGAGCACAAAATAAATTCTCTAAGGAAAATTAGTCAAATTAAATACTCTTACCTCTTATTTATACTTTTCTTGACGCCTTAGAGTTCATCTGACCATATGCCTTAGTGTTTCTTTTTAATAAAACACTTTATTTCAATCAAGCCACCTTCCATGAATTCCCCTCATGCTTCACAGCTATAACCTTCTGGTGCTCCAATACTACTAAACTACGACATAACTCCTTCATGCATGTAACTATGCCAAAGTACATAAGCTCTGCGATGTCTACTAAGTAGTTCCCCATGGTTCTTCCTACCTTATGTTATACCAAGAAATCCTTCCCTTATTTATGGTCTTCAGAATTCTCTCAACCCACCTTCATAACCAGATGAATTTACGTACCTTAGTCATTACATCACTCGTTCTTCTGTCTTCGCGCTAATTTTTCCCAATAGTTCACCATCGAAGATTTTGGCCACCATGTTCAATATATTTGTTACTTCACCCCACACAAAAATGTATTCACGTTCCCCTGCACATAGAACCTCTAACAATGAAATTAGCCATCGATGCACCAATGTGCAACACAAAGCCGAAAATGATGACAAAGGGAACAACTAAAATAAATATGAACTAATTGGAAAAATTACCTTATTTTTGACTATACATAAGCCTTATTTATAGTAGGAATTTTGCCTACTCCCATTGAAGTAACATGGTAACCTCGTCCAATCCAAGGCTTATAACTAGAACAAGTGATTGAATCAAGGATGTACGAGATGATGTATGGTCCTAACAAATGGAATTCCAGTTTCACAAGATGGCACGAAATTTAGAGTCATAAATAAATACCATCTTCCGAACCTCGAATTGTTTTTTTATATGATGATCATTCCATAATTTTTTTCATGCCTTCTCGAGTCTTTTGACTCCACCTAGCAAGTGATCACCTTTCATCCAATTGCATTAACTTTTCCATATAATTTGGTAGTGATTTTGCATCATCTAATCCTCTTATGCGCATAATACACAGAGACAGAGAATAAACCCTACTAGTAAAATAGATTCTGCACCAAAAACCAATTGAAATGATGTGGCCTTATTCAATTTCTTGTAGTTTTCCTATATGTCCATATTACGGCTAAGACTTTATCATCCCAATATTATCTTCCCACATCATAAATTTTGGTCAACGTGTGACTCAATATCTTATTAAATGCCTCAGTGGTTCCATTAGCTTGGGGGTGATAAGGGGTGGTCTTGTGATGGGCCACCATGAAATCTACTAACAAAATCCTGACCATCTCATTCAAAAAGTGTGCTCCTTTGTCACTAGTTAGGCTTAAAGGACACCCATACTTGCTGATTATGTTTTCCCATAGGAATCTTTCCATTGTGGTCGTTGTGTAGTCCTTGGTAGGAATTTCCTCCACCCACCTTATTAAGTAATCAGTGCAAGTAATGATATAACATGAACCAGTCCTTTCGCACGATAGGTGAAATCAGTCCTACAAAATCAATCACCCACTTCTCAAATGGTTATGTGCTAGCTATCAGGTCAAGGGCATCTCATCTCTTCTTCCTAGTTTTCCAAGGCACTTTGGAAATGGTCATAAGACTTGAAAAAATCAATACAATCCTAGTAGATGCTTTCCCACCAAATCCCTACTAGTAGAATCTTTTGCATGGTGGCATTCCATGCATAGTTTCCTCTTACAATTCCACCATGTGCTTCCTCCATGATTACAATGCATTCATGCTCTAACACACACCGAATCAAAACCTCATCGCGGCCTAGATTGTATAAGTCACCATGAATTAACATGTAGGGTAAAACATGTATGGCTAACTGCTTCCTTTCCAAAGTATTCATTCCCTCCAATGCCACACCTATTTTTGAGAAACATAGAAATATCTTCCGAGTCATGGGGCACGCACCACAATCTAAATAGTTTCACATCTCGACATGTATCATCAATGCTCTATGCCTCCTCCCCTATTTCAATCCTTGATAAATGGTCAGGTCCCAAATTACTCTTACCCAGTTTCAAAACAACCATAAACTCAAATTCTTGAAACAAAAAGACCCACCGACATATGCACCCTTGTAAAATGGGATTGTTTACTAAGTAATTCAATGCCATGTGGTCCATGTAGAATATAAAGGGTGATGTCAAGAGATATTGCCTAAATTTTTGTAGTAGTTAGATCATTGATAATGCCTCACACTTAGTAGTAGTATAGTTGTGTTCTGTTGGGCTTATCTTTCTACTAGCAAAACACAAGGGGTGGTCAATAGTTCCTTCTCTAGGTTATGCTAAAACTACCTCAATCATAAATCCTAAAGCATCAACATGTACATGGAATGGATTATCCCAAGAAGGAAAGCATAATATGGGTGCAATGATAATCTTATTCTTTAGTGTGTCAAATGCCATCTATTTCACTTCTCCCCAATGGAATGTACATCCATGCTTCAACAATCCTTTCAATGGCATGGCGATTTTGGCATACCCCCTTTTAAACTTTTGGTAATACCCCATATGTCCAAGGAATCCATGCACTTTGCACTGGATGGTAGGTTCCCCTAATCCCACAATAATGTAAACTTTGGCATGATCCACCGAGAAACCTTCCTTACATATGATATGCCCCAATAATGTTCCAAATGGAGTAGTGAAGAGATGTTTCTTGAAATTGAGGGATATGTGCAACTGTTGGCATCTTTCAAACATTAGCCTCAGATTATCATAATGGTCCCTTACTAATCCATATACCATCCAATCATCAAGGTAGACTTGAATAAACTTATGGATGAAGTATTGAAATGATCTGCACCACAATGAAAACATAGCTCACACATTCTTTAGTCCAAAACTAAATGACTGTGTAGGAAAAGCTTCCCCATTTAGTGGTGAAAGTTTTCTTTTCTTCATCCTCCTTTGCAATCCTAACTTAATGATATCCCAAAAATTCATCCGTGAATAAATAGATCCCGTGCCTAGCTAATCCTTCCAGGATCTCCTCGGTGAAAGGGGTTAGAAAGGGATCAATGACACATACCGTATTCAAATCCATGTAATCAACATATATCCTTATCCTCCCATCCTTTTTAATGCTAATGACCATTGGGCTTATCCATTATGATTCCTCAACAACTTCAATGATACCTGAAGTGATCATCTTGTCTATCTCTTCCTTGACCCATACGTGTAGATTTGGATTCATTTGGTAAGGTCTCTTATAAATTGGGCGTGCTTCCTCCTTTATTTTTTTCCTCATCTCCCCTAGAGTGGTGAACTCCCTTAAGCTCATGGTACCCACACAGAAATAAATCCTAAAATTCACACAATAGATCAATGATCTTTGAAACCTCCCTTTCTAACCAGTAATCCCCGATAGTAGCCTCCTTAGGTTTTGTTTTTGAGACAATTTTAACCTTCTTTGTTTTGAGAGGTTCATTGTAGGTGCACGATTACTCACCAACACTATCTATTACCTCGCGTGTACCCATAGTAAGGTTAACATCAAAGTTCTCCACTTTCTCACCATCTATCACATAGACCAAATTTCCCTTCTCCTTTTCCATGCATGTGCACTCAAGTTGTATCTCTTTTGATTCTTCCTCATAAAAGCACACTTCTAAGCCAGTTCACCCAATAATACTAGTATTTTATCCTCCACCATGGCATTGCCTCCCATAGCTAGGCACTTAACAACCTACAATGCCTCATCCACTAATGGCTTAGTACTCTATTATTCGAAAGCTTAAAGAAGGATAATCATCAACTCCTACCAGCTTCATGTCTAACGGACATCTCTAAATGAATGTAGCATGTGCACACTCATCATTGTAAGGTGGAGTACAACTTATGCACCCATAAATAAGGTGACAAGGATTCTATGCCTTCCATCTAGGCCTTCTCACATGCTTGGACGTGAAATGATGCAGGTTCCTTCCCATGATAATTTTGTATGATAGTAGGTACATTTCTCCGCATAAATCTAACAAAGAACATGATTCTAACTGCATGTAACTCTATAAGATTATCACAATGGTTCTCCCACCAACATGCTATGGCCTTGAGAATTTATAGTTAAGCATCCTTCTCCTTTTGATCTCACATCTCCACCGGGTCTCCACTTCTTGCAGAAAACATCGGGGTTGGCTCCCTAGAATAACTTGGCAACTTTTTTCTTCCTAGGCACTTGACTAAGAGTGCCTTTATTACTCTCATCACAGAGCCTCTTAACTACCTTCCAACTAACTCATATGTCCCATGCACCTAATTTTCACATGCCAAAATATTTGTATCACTTATAGATTGAATGTCTTCCCACTGAATAACACCCTCCTTTGTCGGTTGCACAACTTCAGGGTCTCGGATAGTGCACACGTAAATTCTATCTATGTCTTCCTCTCCTAAAGACTCAATATAGGAGTTGACTTCCCATCCACAAAGGAATGATAACACATTCCTCTTTGTTCTTAAAACTTATATACCCCTTATTGAAACGTTAGTCATCATTGTTCTTATAAAGACTCGGGACACCCAAGTAGCATTGGAAAGTTATCCACCTCAACTAACGCCAAGACTTCAAGTCTCCAGTGAGTTTCACCCTTGGATAATTATAGCAGGATGTTTTAAGACATCAATGGGCATCAAATTTGTCTTGTTAGTAATATACAACACATTCGAGGATAGTTGTAATGGGGGCCTTCCCGTTTGATGAAATACATCTAGGGTGAGAACATTAACCTCCACACTGTATCTATCGTAATATTACTTAGAACCACTTGTCGACTACTACATTCAAGGTAATATCCTTATCATAATCAATGGTGTGAGGGGAAGGTTAGTATGTAAGACCTATCACTATAGGTTCTAATTCTAACTCATGCAATAGCCTTGACATCCATTATAAGTCAAACTTCTTCATGCTTACCATTCCAAAGGCCCTTATCCTTCCACTCAAGCATTAGCTCATGTGCTCAAATAAATTTGGTCACTCCTCATACTTGTGCTTCTTTCCACACCAAGATCACTGTAGTAATTCAGGGCATTTGCACTTGTAATGTTCTTTGAACCCACATTTATAACAAGTTCCGTGAGGAAATTTACTTCTTTCGCCTTGACAATTTCCATGGCCCCTCAATCCACATACTCTTCATAGTGATGACCATCATCCTTGGAATTATTTGCAATGTTGGTATGGCATACACCAATATCAATGACATCATGTATCTGTAAATCAATTTGTAATCCTTGGTGTCATGATTAGTAGAGGTACAAATCTCTCAATAAAGCAAGAGACATTCTTACGGATCATGCAATCGTAGTTTTGGAAACATAATTGAATCATGATCTCTATGGAAAATATCATAGTCTACCATAATGGTGCATACCAATCTCCAAGGAAAACTGCCATTTTTATGCTCCTCTACCCCACAATCCATGCACCGTATACCATTACGAATCTCATGCATCAAGTTCACGACAACTTCTCTAGCTATTTTTCCATGGCAGAAATTTGAGCTTCAAGAAAATGACTAATGCTCGTATCCACACTTCCCATAGCCTCAACACGTAAGGTAGCCTCCAAGGCCTTGATTGAGTCTATGAAAGTCTTGTGTAAAGCCACTCTCCTGAAAGGTGTTATTAATCCTCCAACAAACCATTGAGCATGCTAAGAAGGATGAATATCATAAGACAATTTTGATAAGTGAGTTTTAAATGCACATCATACTCTCGCACACTCTCTGCCATATCTTGTTGAATCTCCTTCAATACGTTAATGCTCTTCTATTCAAACTTAGGAATATGGAATTCAGCCAAGAAGGAATTATGCAGGGTGGTATAATCTACTACTATTTGGTGGGGGTCATACTTCTGGTACCAGCTATGTGCGTGCCTCTATAAAATTGTTGCAAAATGAATTGCCTTCCATTCTAGGGTAGTGACCCCCTTCACACACCATAGAGACTCACATTTTTTTACATGCTCTGTAGCATCCTCAACTCCTTTGTAATTTCATAGATGCAAAGACATTTCATAAAATACTTGTTGAGGTGGTTGAGGACCTTACCCACCTAAGCTAGAACCTTGATTCCCTATGATATTTCCTCCACTACTAGATCCACTTGATCCATTAGTGCATATTCCTCCCGACCCACTAGATCCTCTAGATCCGCTAGGTTCACTAGTTCCTATTCCACCTCTTATATCTAGTAAGGGTCCTGCAGTGGTCGTGCCTTGTGTCCCCAATGTCGCATTGAACCGTGCACCAATAGTCATTGATATTACACTACTACCGGATGTGTGTCTTGCACTACTTCAAGATGTGATACCAAATATTTGTGTACCCATACTTTTCCCAAATGTCATTCCAGCATAAATATACATCCAAACATAGGAAATTATTGTGCAAACATAGATGTGCAAATGAAAATTTATACCTCATAGGTGTTGATCAGCTTACTTCCTCCAATACCAACTCGCTTAGTAATACTTATCTTTATATTTAGAAAGCTAAGTGTTAGGGTTTGGTCACCAAGTGGATTCAGATGCAAGCCAATTACTCTTATCCTTTCTTCATATGACGAGCCTTCTCCATCAGCCAAGGGGGTTTCTCTTCCGCACTTTCCAAAATGGGGTAGCGTAGACTTCTTAGGTTCCACATTCTCCATGTGAACCTAAAATACTTCCCGTGATGTCTCGCCACCATAAATACATCAATCCTATAGATTTTTTTTGTCTTCACAACTCCCTTTCCTGTGCCTCATTATACTTGAATTGTCTTTCTTCCCTCTCCTTTTCAGCTACAAGGTCTCATTATCTTCCTCCACCCTAGCTTCCTCACCCAAAGACACAAAATAATCTTAGAAACCATAGGAAATGCTTCCAAACTCATTGTAATGATCAGGATCATTATAGCTAAAGGGATAACATGCAAGAACAATCCTCTTGGCTCCCTCAAGAACTCAAACTCATCAATCTTTGGACAAGAACATGTATAAATTGTGTACTCTAAGATGTACCTCATCAACACTCTACTCCACCAATGATCAATAGCACATTTCCAAGTCAGATCAGCATCATGCAGCCTATGATACTCATCTTGGGTCCATATGTGAGATCTATAGTACCAACTTTATCTAGATGCATACATGGAAATACATTCGTACAAATCCACTAGAAAATAACAAAAGAATGTCTCATACAGCTCATGATATAGATTTTCTTCTACCCATTTACGTACGTAAAACTTAGGTCCATCACTAAACATCTAGGAAAATTCATCCTATGTAATTTTAAGCCATACTTCGACACTTTCCAAGGTCAAGCGCTCTATCATCACTCACCATTCTCACAACATCTTTGAAAAGATTTCCTAGAAACATAACCAAAATGTAGTCTCTTATCACTACTTGCCTCAACAACCATGCCCAAATTCACCGACATATCATCTAGTTTAGCTTGGAAACTCACTCGAGGAACGCAAAGGCATTAAGTCCCTCCTTTATGTGAGCTTCATGAGAATGCTCCGTCTTAGAACGAGGATGTAATATAACCATAAAATAAGTGCATTCATTCATGGAATTTAAGATATAAGCATTAACTCCTAACCTAATGCACCTGAGCATAGAACAACATGATCAACTTAATGTAAGTAGAACTAACCATGAGATAGCATCAAAGAAACCCGTAACATGCATATGAACATAAAGAAAATGCATAGATCAAGTTCCATCACATGAGTGTTTAAGAGAATCAATTCATTATATTTATAATCCAAAATATTGTAGCCGAAATTAAATCAAGAGAGTTCCATTTATGGAAATGTTCACACTAGCAGATCTTACTTTACATCACAGAGCTCACCATTACATATTTTTTTCCATCTCTCCTACTCCCTATTAATCCTTACTTATCTACCTTCTTTCTCTATGAAAACCATCCATCCTCATAGAATAATCTTTCTTCTTCCATCTTAACCATCATCATTCTCTCCTCAAAGCCATAGGAGTCGGGTCATGAAGGATATACCACTACCCATGAATATACCAGTGTGTTCTATGCATTTCCCTCAATCGAGTACCTTCTAGTATGCATGTACCAGCTAATCCTTAACAACCTCGACTCCTTATCCTTTTATGATAACCGTATTGATTCCTAGAATATCCTTTCCTTGAGTCACAAGTCTCTATGGCTTATCCACATCTGTATCTCGTCACTTTTTCATATTCTCCTACATGTCTTTTCCTAATGTCCAAAATCACTAATTCCCGAATCCATTCTTTCCTAGTGTGAGCCTTCGGCCTCTCCAAGAATTACTTCGTGTGTGTCTTTGTACCCTTCTTCTTTGCACCACAATGATTCATGCCTTAGGTACTTAGTTACTTTAGGGGATCAACACATTTTACAAGCATCTACTTTCCTAAAATCTACAACTCCCAATGTCTAATCAGTTTCTACCAATTTCTTCTACAAGCTACAACTCACATGGAAGCTTTTACTCCCTTTTGCTAAGCTATAACTTAGTCTTCTTACAATATTTTGATCACTCTAAATTTTTTGTCTCACACAACTAATGGTGACCACTAAATCAGTTCATTATTCGCTTCTACTCTCTCTCGGTTCATATCTCTTCTCATTGTCTAATTAGATGCAAGTCATTGTTATATAAGGGCTCATTAGACTCTTACATTCATCAAGATCATCTATTTTAATCAACTACAATAATCTGTTACACAAGGATTATTTCATACACAACTTTTATACCGATTCTCCCTTGAATTATTTTATCAAGTAATGACTCTTTCAAGTAGTTAATCTACTAACAAACATATATTCATGAAGAAATTGCATGCATCCTTTATATGAATTTTCTATACACCTACTTTTTCCCCTTCTAATCATGTCCAATAATCCAAGTCTTATACATGCTCTTTCATTGTTATCTTATTTTTCAACAACTCCCAACTTTCAATGATTTCAACACATTGCTCCTTTTCTTACCCTCTCTCGCTTTAACTCAACTTTTATCAATTTTCAATTGCATTTACCTGTAGAGAAATTTTAATTTTGTAGACATGAGAAACTACTATGTATGGATTTACAACTTCCTATTCCAAGGCTATTCACTTTTTACACTAGATAGCTCTTCTAAGGAGATGAAGGATTTAAAATAAAACTATCCAAATAATTATGATTGCATCTGACATAATGATGTCATATTCTCAAAGTGGGGACGTGTACTCAAGATGCTCAAGACCAAAAGAAGACATGTGGATCTCTCTAAACTTCCAAAACCATTGTCATGAACTAAAAACACATCCTTTAACCTCCTTTCTCATGTTTATAATGTATGCCATAAATTTTTCATATTCTCCATCAAATTTATTTTTTCTTTCAGCCTAATAAAATCTCTTACAATTATACACACTAAGAGGAATTGTTACAAATCTTCCAAAACATCCTTATAACCCCTTAACTTATCTATTCTTTGTAATTTAGCTTCTAAGTTTCATATAAGTCTGTGGGAGTATACAAAATTTACAAAATCAGAGTGATGATTCTTAATAAATTTTATTAAGCATTCACTTAGATAACCCAAGTCTATATGATGTATATCATTAACACTCAGATATTAAACATAAAAAAGGGTATAAAATTTCATTCATCCTTCTTCAACAATTAGGATCTTACAGTCATGAAGAAGCTTCAACTCAAATAGGGATATATGTAACATGGCATAAGGAGAAATATTTTAACACACTTCAAATCTTGGAAAGATTGTTTTTGAGCTTTGGATCAGTCATAATAATCAAGAGAACATGATAGTCTACATTACAACACATCATGCACTAATTTGCTATCAAAGAGAGAACTTTTAGAGTTTCAACTTTTTCACACACTTTTTCAGTTAGATACAAATTCAAATATATCATTTAAGGATGATAATGGCCTTGCACAACCCTTAACTCCATTATTTTTTTCTATCATGCTCATGAAATCATAATCTTACTTGATTTCAAAAATTGCGCTTAGCTAGGGTTTTAAAACACAAAATCTCATTCATTATTTTGATCCTTTTGACAAATTTCAATTCACTTTTGTGTCAATAACCTTATAGGGGATTTAACCATGGATTCATACTACATGTTCATATTCTCCATTCCATTTCATGATTGAATTTTTCATAAATTCAAACTAATAATCAAATTTTGACATGATCACACATAGAGAGTCAAATAAATATTCAAGGAGAGAATGGAAAAACTTGATGAACCTCTATCTTAGGCTCAAAGGCATTGTTTTGAGGAATCACTTGTTTGAATCATCTTGAAATAATGTGTGCAATCACTACTTGAAGGAGTAGGACATGAAACTTGGTCATTTCTAGGATGGTGTACATTTTTGCTTAAAGCACCATAAAATAATTTGATTTTATGACTTATTGCTTCTAAGAATTTACTCACACACCTTCCCATTACACTTCTACCTCACTTGATAAGGTATTAAATTTTCTTGGTCATTGTTTTGAGTGAAATGAAAGAGAGAGGTATGACTCCATGCCCAAAGCACGTGACTCACTTTGACTGTCCTAGATTGACTGAGTTATCCTTTTAAGGATTGTTCATCACACGACACTATTTGAAAAAGAACATATTTATAATGTGTTTATTAATACTCATGTACCATATTCATGGTCATATGGATCTTGGATACAAGAAATTTATATATCAACATGGTCACCTAGATCTAGAGTTAGTTCTTATCAAGATTTGCTCTACCATGTTGTGATTGAGAAATACATACCCTATTAAATTCTCCACCAAGACTCCTCTTAAAAATCTATAGTCAATAGGATGATACATCAGATAGGAATCCATAACAAAATTTTCAACTTGAATCCCTTTACACCAAGCATCATACCCAAAATTTGTAAGAGCAAAGATACACATGTATAATACTGTTCACCTTGAGAAACAAAAAAACACAATTTTGACTTATAGGAAGTAGCCTACCCTTCCGAGTGGTTTTGCAAACTTTCACACAAGACTTGGAGTCAAAAATCTCAATTTGTGCCTATCGCTTCAAGAGAGAGGTACAACGAGTGAACAAACTTTTACTAAAATGAACATAACTTTTTAGTTTCTTACCCAAATGTCTTCAATTTTTTTAAAAATTAAATCTTAGAGTTCTCTTAAAAAATTACTTATGTTATTTATCTGAAGGAGGTTTTATAATTTTGTTTGGATGCTAAGAAGGCAAGGTGCTCAGTTTGCATTTCTCAAATACCCGGTTTTGGTAATGCTTGAATAAATTTCACAATATTCTTTTAATTTTGATGAAACTTGAATTGAAGGACTAAAACACATACCTATACATTATCCATAGCTTGGTTTCTCATAAATTATCCTATACATCCCAGACCAATCTCATTTACATCATCTTTCTCTACTAGTTCCTAAAGGTAATTTTGTGAGAACTTGAATTTTTCCTCCAAAAGATAAAGTAAGCCTTGTAGATGCTCCTACATGCTCTAGAAAGTGTTCCTAGGCTCCTTTCATGCTTACCTAGGATTTTCATGGCCTTCATTGAGATCTTACACCTTGTTAGGCTCTAGAACTAGGCTTAACCGAGCTAGTTACAACAAAGGACTTGTAATAACTAACGTTATGAACACCCTATTAGCTCTTAAAAATCCTTGGGACATCATATCAAATGTGTGGGACATATGAGTAAGGAACACTAAGCTTATCCATGTCTCTAGTGGGCACCTACTTCACTGACCAAGCTTGTAACACCCTGAAACCATCCCGAATCAACTCGAATCCTATATGTGAGCTTGCACCATCATTGAGAAGGAAATTCCAAACATCTTCCATGCTCCTTATTTCTCCTCACTTCACCAATCACACCTTTTCCATCAATTCCACATGACATTAATGACAACACCAATGCACTAGGTTTCAACAATCTCCCCTTTATCATTGATGGCAACAAAATTAGAAATATTGATGGAAAGCAAAAACCTTCATCTTCATATCAATCATATCTAGTTTTTATAGCACTTTATCCCCTTTGACATATATGACAAAGGGTCAGAATTCATCAACATGTAAATAAGCATTGACAAAACATATCCTTACCTCAAGAAGTTCCCCCTTGGATTTGACTCACTAACTTGCCAACTCTTTCTTGAATGGATGCATGGATGTCTTCAATAGTTAGACTCGATTATCCCCATGAATAAATGCTCTTCATATTCATGTGTCTCACTCATCCTGCTAAAAACAAGCTCAAATATACCTTAAGTTGGTTGATTGTGCTATTTGGACTTTATATTCTGAATTAGCTTTTCAATGCCTTTTGGCCCAACTTTGACCATCCATAAACCTATTTACATCATGAGTCAAGCTCATGTACCCACCTTGGGATAATTTTTTCCTAATTTTTATGAAGCTATAAGAATTCATGCCCTTATCATTTATTTAGGCATTAAGATATGATCAATCAAAATAAAGTAGTCCTAAATGACATTTTCAGTGTTTTCTTCTTCCTTTCCTTGTCAATTTATTGATTTTAGAAAAACAATTTCCTCCCCTTAAAAGATACCATCTATATCCATTGGATGATGACTCACTAAGTTATCTAGGTTTCTAGAGCATTTTAGTTTCACCACTAGACATTCTCAGCCAATTAATTTTTTAAATAAATCCTTCCAAATCATGTAGGTCATTGTTTTTAACTTACTAAAATCATCAACATGAGCATAATACATGAAAAGACCACTATTTTTCTTCACTATAACCACATATCCTCTTTCCTCACAAAATTATGAGCAATTTATCTTTTCCTTGTCCCTTTATTGTCATGACAAACCAAGCAATCTTGTATTAATGCATCTATACCATGTACTATTGTTTTCAATTTAGATAATATTTGTAAGCCTACACTTTTGCATTTGATGAGAAGAACCTCCTTCATTCAATGATATTTTTCAAGACATCCAAGTTGCTCATATCTAATAGGAACCTTCAACCTTTGGATTAGAAACATGTTCACTCTTGGGTCACTCCATTTTCATATTTATTTGTCTAATGATGTGGCAAGACATCCATCTTTCTTAAGGTGAAACTAAGAAAACAACCTTCAATCATTCTTGTCACATAGTGTTATGATATTTATTTCATTTGGTTAAAAATTATTTCTAACTCCTCTATCTTCCTATTAAAACACCTCACTTTCCCAATCAGTTTTACATCTATCTTCTTAACGCAAACACTCCTATAGCTAATTAGGCTCCATTCTCAAACTTGTGTAGCTGATGAAACTATAGAACTAAGTATTTCAAAAGTTAAGGTAGGGAATTCATATTTATTTTGATTAAGAGTTATCACTAGCTCCTATATCCACATAGATTCTTTACACACCTCTTCCTTAACATGCTTTATGATCTAAACAAACCCTACTTGAAGGGATGATAGTCAAATTGGTTTATTCATGACAATTCAAATCTTGACAACTCTAATTTTGAAACTTATGATTGGTGATAACTTGATATGCATCATGAAGAACCGTTACACTTTTAAAATTTGAATAATAATATTAATTGTTACACATACTTGATAAAAATTTGTTTAGGGCGGACCTTGACTTCATTTTAGACATTAAAAACCTATTTGAATCTCTCAAGACTATAACACATTCTTATCACAACTGAATTTCACATGATGATTGACTCAATACACTTTCATTCTATTTTATCTCTCTTACATACCTTTTTACTTGAATATACCCTAAAAGGGATGACTCAATCATGAAACAAACATGACAACATTGTTTTTGCATTACCACTCAAGGAAACATTCAAGATATTTTTACTGATATTAAGTACTCCTTTCATAATCGAGGGTTTGAGAGCATTGTGCAAAATCAGGTAATTACACACTTGTGACTCCTTATTAGCATAGGATACATATTACACACTTTTTCAAGAAAATATTCTTTCCCAAGATTCTAATTGATTAAGGATGTTATTAACCACAATGACACAATTTGTGGGCTATGTTGACCAACTTGTACAAGGATGTTATACCAATAAATAAGACATATTTTAAAAATATATACTATATTGAAGACCTCGCTTTACATGAATGAAAACTAATAAGTATGACTAAAAACTTATTCAATCTTGACAACATAGACTTGAGACTTCTTGACCACACACTCTTGGCATGAACACTTAAAAACAACTTTAATGAGCACAAGGACTTCAACATAGGACTAAATAGGCATTCCTTGAATTTGACATACCTTGGAAACAAGATGGAGACTCCAATAAGAAATAAATGATGGAAAATTTAATTTAGGAGCATAATTTCAACCATTCAATCAAATTTATCATAGAGAATGTTGTTATTTATAGGTTGGTAGAATAATGAGGAGTATACCTTACTTCTTTCAAATGGTATATGCATTATATAAGCTTAGAGAAGACACACCACCTTGTGTATTGTGAGAACACTTCAAAACAAGAGATAAGAAACAAATAAATATGATGAATCAATCCTTTCTCTTCTTACACTTGTAACCTCATTTATGGTGTCTTATACTCTTGATTGGATTCTGACAAGCACATATAATGAAACTCATATACTTGTTCTACCACAACTATAGGTAAGACTTCTTATTGGATTTCATCATCTTTTTCTACCTAGATATATCTTTCTTCTCCTATTAATATTAGTTTTTTTTCTTGTGTATCTTTATCATCTTCCCATGATAGTTTCTTTTCATTCTTTTTCTTTTTAGGATTAGAGTTGGTTTCCTTGACTCTGTATATGTATTTTACTTTCTTCTTTCCAGTGTCTCTCTCAACCATGGATAACTTGGTTTCATCCCTAAAATTTGACTTCACCTTGAACAAATTTTTTTTACCTTACCTTTTGAGAATGCATGAATCTTGTTGTTATATATAGGAGATTCATGATAGTGTCTTGAAAAATGTCCTTTCCCATGACAGTTGAAACATACAACATAATTCTTTCCTCTTGAGTATTCTTCTTCCAAAAACTGACTTAATGGTTCTTCTAAGTAGTACTTGGCTATGTGACATTTTTATTTACAATTAAACTAAACTATATTATTTTCATATTCAGTTCTACAATATCTCCATGGATGTTATTTTTCTATCTTTCTCATGCATTCCCTAGCTTTATGTCCAAAAACATGACATTTAAAACAAACTACATGAAACTTACTTGATATTCTCCTTGCATTTGGTTTCCTAGTGATCTTCCTATGTTATTTGATGTCCCTCTTATATTCAGAGTGTCCATGACATGATATAAGGATTGATTTACCTTTTAGTTCCCTTTTCCTTGCTTTTTCTAGTTCTTCCCTTAAAGTCTTCAACTCTGCACTTAGTTTATCACATTCTTTAACCTTTGATTTTATAGTTTCTTAAAAAGTCTCATGACTAAGTTCATTCTTCAATTCATACTGATTTTCTTCACTTTTGAGAACTAGACCTGATTTATCCTTTGGATGTTTTTGTTTGCTTAGTAAGTTCTCAGGATTGCTTTTACTTTACTCACTTCTTTGATTTATCATTGCTTTACTTGTGGATTTCTCCAAATAATTCTTTAGAGTCTTCAATTCTTCTTCATGTTTTAGGTAGACTTTCTCTTTGTCTAGTAGAGATTTTGACACATTCTAAACAAATGATTCCATGTCATTGAGTTTTTGGCCATGATTCGCTTCCATGAGCTTGATTTTCATATTTAACTCATTGATAAGGGATTGAGAAATATCATACTTCATTTTAAAAATTTATTTTACTGGTGTACCCATGCTTATGTCTTAAGGATCTCCTCCAATTTGTTATACTAGATTCAAGAAGACCATGCTTTGATGCCAATTGTTGGAAAATTCAAACACGGAGAGGGGGTGAATCAGTGTTTGATCAGAATTTTAAATCAATATCCAATTATTTAGTCATCCAAAACTAATCAATCTTATCCATATTAAAATATAAACATTCAAACATGAAGGAAGGAGAGAGTAAAACACACACAGACAATATATAATACGAGAAACAATTCAAGGGAGAAAACCCACTAAAATTAGAGAACTATCTTAGAATCAAATGTCCTGTAAATGTTACAATGATTTCATTTGTTGAACATCTACTCAAGTTGAGGCTATAACCCCAAAATTTGGCAAAAACTAATTAACATTATTGTTAGGAATATCTATGTTGTAGTGTGAACATAGAATATTATGTAAGTGATTATATTATCTAGGATAATATAATATGTGTTGTAATAATTAATTACATTATTGTAAATGTAATTATGAGTGGGTGAGTAAATATTGTTATGAGTTGTTGAGTAAACAAATCATTAACAATATTAGTTTTGTGAGAAAACAAAATCTCACATAAAATAACATGGAGTTGTTTTAGGAGTTATGTGTGGAGATATTTATGGAGATTATATCTCCTTAAATATAGGAACAACATCTCCTATTTAAATGGATGTAATACTTCCTATGAATGTAGCAAGAATAAAGAGTAAGATTTCAAATTTTCTTTATGAAATTATGATATTAATTTTTCATTTGGTATCAGAGCAGGTTTGATGCAAGAAATTTCAGTGCTTTCATGATCAAATCCGTCTCAAAGAATATATCATAGTTTTTGTTTCCGGATGTGGGTTTTTCTATAATTTTGTGTGCAGAATCACGTGCTGGTAAAGAAACTATAGAAGAAATTTCAACAGAACTCAATACACATTTTGGAAGAAATACATATTTTACTATGCAGCTATCAAATTAAGCACATCAATTCTTCTACTGAAAGTTTTCTCCAATTTTCAATAATGTTGAATTGTTAATACAAGTTCTTGACTTGCTTGAGGTTAAAAGGTATTCAATATAAAAATTTTAAGTACTTGATTCAATTTTGTATTTTTTATCAGTATTGTAAAAATAATGGAGAAATTAAATCTGATTGAAAATTTTGAAGGACAATATTTCCATACATGGCAACTACATATGCAATTACATTTAATAGAAAAGGATCTATGGGATGTGGTGAAGTCTAATTCAACTCCACCCACTGGAGGAAATGAATTGGCAAAGTGGAATGCAAAATATCATAGAGCATTGGGTACCATTGGTCTGGGCTTATCAAAAGCCTATCTACATCATGTGGATTTCACAAAATCTGCAAAAGAAATTTGGGAGTCTCTTAACAAATTGTTTGGTTCAAGCTGAAATGGCAAAGACTACACCAAGCAACGCTTGTATGGGTTGAAAATGGAAGAGAACTCAAAAATGGCAGATCATATAAGTAATTTTCATTCTTTGCTAAATCAACTAGCTGGAATTAAAGAACATGTAAAAGATGATGATGCTAAAGCTATTCTTCTTAATAGCATGCCTAAGAGTTACTCAAATATTGTATTTACTTTGAGTAAAATTACTATTAGTCTAGGAGTGATTTCTACATTATTAGAGAAAAGCAGTCATGAAGAACATGAAGAAGTACTATATGTAGGAAACAAACCTAGCTCCTCATCTAAGAAGGAAAAACATAAACCAAAGAAGGTTCCTTCACATGGAAAAATAAAATGCTTTTATTGTAATGAGATTGGGCATGTAATACTGAACTGTAAAAAGAGAGCTCAGGATCTTCTTGATGACAAGATAGATCAGAAAGCCCTTCTAGCTGAAGTAGAAACTGATTGGGAAGTCTACTCAACTGATGAAGAACTTTCATGTCCTAGTGATGAGGATTTCCTATGGTAGACTCTTTTCTTGTTGGAGGAAGGAGGAAAATCAACGTCCTCTCATCATTCACCAACGATGGGGTCGCAGACAGATGTGGTGATATTTTATTTCAGTTATGTGGTGTGTTTATACACAAGGGGGTGAAACTAGTTTCATGTTTTGATTTTAATGTGTTCACATAGACTAACAACAGTTCCTGAGTGTCTATTTGGTGTGGAAGAAGCAAACTGCTTGACTCAGCTTACAGGGGAAAATCATCTACGTATGGTCCTCTGACTATCGTACGGTCCTCTGACTGCCATACTTCGGTGGAAGGTACTTCGTTGGAAGGTGATCAGTCGATGAAGATGTTCATACGACAAGGATGATCATTAGCAGCAAGATCCAGATAGCAAGATCTAGTAGCAATGGCTACTCTGACAAGTTCGATGTTTCTAGGAGCTCTTACCCCATGTTCACACTAAGGGGGAAATGTTAGGAATATCTATGTTGTAGTGTGAACATAGAATATTATGTAAGTGATTATATTATCTAGGATAATATAATATGTGTTGTAATAATTAATTACATTATTGTAAATGTAATTATGAGTGGGTGAGTAAATATTGTTATGAGTTGTTGAGTAAACAAATCATTAACAATATTAGTTTTGTGAGAAAACAAAATCTCACGTAAAATAACATGGAGTTGTTTTAGGAGTTATGTGTGGAGATATTTATGGAGATTATATCTCCTTAAATATAGGAACAACATCTCATATTTAAATGGATGTAATACTTCCTATGAATGTAGCAAGAATAAAGAGTAAGATTTCAAATTTTCTTTATGCAATTATGATATTAATTTTTCAATTATGTAAACATCTACTTTTTGGAATCTATAACTCCCAATATTTAATTAGGATTCTACCTGCTTTCTTCTACAAGCTACAAATCACAAGGAATATTCTACTCCCTCTTGCTAAGATACAACTTAATCATCTTGCAATATTTTGATCACTCTAGTTTTTTATCTCACATAGTGATGGTGACCCTTAAATCAGTTCATCCTTATTTTCTACTCTCTTTGGTTCATATCTCTTCTCATAATATAATTAACTGTAAAAGTTATTATAAAAGGCCTCCTTACACTCTTATATTTGTAAATCTCCTCTCTTTTTAGTTAATCAGTAATCACTATTACAAAATGCTTCTTTCATGCATAATTTTTTCCCGATTCTCCCCTTGAGTTCTTCTACTAGGTACTTACTCTTTCAAGTAGTTAATCTTCTAATAAACATAAAATCATGAAGACATTTGATGCATTCTTTATATGATTTTTCTATACACCTACTTCTTCCCCTTCAAATCTTGACCAATAATCTAACTCTTGTACATGATATTTCATCCATCCTCATCTTATGTTATTGTATAGTTAACTACTTTTTCAAAAACTCCTAGCTTTTAATGAGTTCCAAACATTTCTCCTTTTCTTACCCTCTCTTCGCCTTTAACTAAAATTTTATCAATTTTCAACAACATTTACCTATAGAGAAATTTTCTTTTTGTAGACATGAGAAAGTCCTACATATTGCTTTCCAACTTCCTATTCCAAGGCTATTCACTTTCTACACTAGATAGATCATCCAAGGTAGATGAAGGATTTCAACTAAAACTGAAAAAGAATTATGATTGAATAAAAAAAAGGATTTTATATCTCAAAGTGTGGAGGCGTACTCACGATTCTCTCAAGACCAAAAGAAGACATGTGAATATCTCTAAACTTCCTAAACCACCATCATGAAATGAAAATAACCTCCTCTCGATGTCCTTTAGCATGTTTATAATGTACTCCATACCACTTTCATATTCTCCATCAAATGTATTTTGTATTTTAGCCCAATAAAATATATTACAAGTATACACACTAAGAGGAAATGTTACAAATCTTCCAAAATATCCTTATAAACTCCTTAACATACCCATTCTTATCCATTTATCTTCTAAGATTCATTTGAGTCTTTAGGAGTATATACCATTTATAAAATCAGAGTGATGAGTCTTAAGAATTCTTGTCAAGCTTTCACTCGATAACCAAGGTCTATATGATGTATATGATTAACACTCGTAGATTGAACATCAAAAAATAGGGTATCAAGCTTCATTCATCCTTCTTCAATATTTATGAGCTTACATTCATGAAGAAGATTCAACTCAAATAGGGATATATGTGACATGACATAAGGAGTAATATTTTAACACACTTCACATCTTAGAGAATATTGTTTTTGAGATTTGGATTAGTCACAGGTCATTGAGAGAACAACACAATATGCATTGCAAAAGAGAACATGCACTAATTTTTGAGTATAAAGAGAAATTTCAGAGTTTTAACTAGTTCACACACTTTCTAAGTTAGATAAAACTTCAAAGACATCATTTAAGGATAATAATGGCCTTGCACAAACCTTAACTCCATTATTTTGTTTCTATCATTGTCATGAAATCATAATCTTGTTTAATTTCCACAAATTGTGTTTAGCTATGGTTTTAAAATGCAAACCCTCATTCCATGTTTTGATATTTTTGACACGTTTACCTTCACTTTTGTGTCAATAACCTTACAAGTAATTTAACCAGGATTTAGACTACATTTTTAGACTCTCCATTCCATTTGATGATTGACATTTTCATGAATTCGGACTACTAACAATCATAGTTTGACACGACTGTCACAGAGAGTCAAATTAGTCTTCAAGGAGAGAATGGAAACACTTGATGAACCTATGTCTCAGGATTAAATTACTTGTTTTGAGTTTTAATTTTCTTAAATCCTCTTGACATACTATGTGCAATCACTACTTGAAGGAATAGGAAATGAAAATCGGTCATTCATAGGATTGTGTGCATTTTTTTATCAAACCACCATAGAACAGTTTGAGTTTGAGACTTATTGACACACCTTCCCATTGAAATTCTATCTCACTTTAGAAGGTATTCAATTTTCTCATTCTTTATTTTTAATGAAATTAAAGGGAGAGGTCGACTCCATGCTCAAAACATAGACCACTTTGACTTTGTCCTAGATAGACCGAGTTAGCATTTTAAGGATTATTCATCATAAGGAAGTATTTGATTAAGAAAATAGTTAGAAATTATTGGTTAAGACTCATTTACACTTTTCATGGTCATATTTCTCTTGGATATAAGTAGTTTATATATCAACATGGTCCCCTAGATCTAAAGCTAGTTCTTATCAAGATTTTCTCTACCAAGTTGTGATCGAGAAAGACATACCTTATTTAATTCTATACCAAAATCCTATATAAAACTCTATATTCAACAATATAATACATCAAATAATAATCCAGAAAAAAATTCAACTTTAAGACCTTTACACAAAGCATTATACCCAAAATTTACAAGAATATAGATACACCTGTACGGTATTGTCCACCTTAAGAAACATAAAAACCATAATTTCAACTTAGAGGAAGTCTCCTACCCTTATGAGGTGTGTTACCAACTTTCACACATGACTTGCAGTCAAAATATCTCAATTTGTGCTTATTGCTTCAAGAGAGAGGTATAGAGAGTGAATAACCCTGTTACTAAAATGAAAAGAACTTTTTATTTTGTTACCCAAATGTATTCAAATTTTTTTAAAATTTTCAGTATTGGAGTGATATTATAAATTCCTTGTATGATTTATCTAAAGGAGGATTTATAATTTTGTTTGGATGCTAAGAATACAGGGTGCTCAGTTTGCATTTCTCAAAAACCTAGTTTTGGTAAAACTTGAATAACTTGCACAATATTCTTCAAAACTTGATGAAAATTTACATGAAGCACTAAAACACATATATCTACATTATTCATAGATTTTATCCTCATAAATTATCATGTATAACCCATACCAATCTCATTTACCTTAGCTTTCACTATTAGTTCTCAAAGGAAGTTTTTGTGAGAACTTGAATCTTGCCTCCAAAAGCTAAAGTAATCCTTTTATATTCTCCTACATGATTTAGGAAGTGATCATAAGATCCAAATATGATTATATAGGTTTTTATAGCCTACATTGATCTCTTACACCTTGTTAGGATCTAGAACTAGGCCTAAATGGGCTATTTACAATTGTGACTTGTAACACCTAACTTGATGAACACCCTATTGGACCTTGAACATACTTAAGACACATTATCATATATGTAGGAAATATGAGTAACAAACACTAAGATTCTCCATATATCTAGTGGGCACCTACTTCATTGACTAATCTTATCGCACCTTAAAACCATCATGGAATCAACCCGAATCCTCTATGTGAGATCCAAACATCATTGAGAAGGCACTTCCAAACAACCTTCATTATCCTAAATTATCCTCATTTCACAACTCACACATTTACCATCAATTCCACATGATGACAATGAAAAAACCAATGGACTAGGGTTCAACATCTACATGTTGGATCTTACACAACTTTCACACGACTCGATAATCTCTCTGGGAAGTTCAATTTATGTAGACACACCCTACTATCTTGATAAAAAGGATCCATTTCATGATGGTGAAGGAATAATTTAATTTTTATACCCATTCCATTGTTCTTATAATTATCTTAGGAGTTAAAATCATATAACACTTAAAAAAATGACTTCCTGGTTCTACGGAAATCTCATCTTTAAGATCTCTCTCTCACGGTATGCTTCTCATAGTTAACCAATTTTTCAAGTGGACACTTGTCACCTCTAGGTTGAGGTGAAATTTTGTGTCCCTTTCGTCCCAATTCCCAAAGGGAAATATGAGAAACAAAAATTTGACCCTCTTTAAGTCTTCCTTCGGGTTCCTCTTATGACCATGACGACCACTTTGCAGGCTTATTTACCTATTTCTAGCTCCTCCCATCATGCAATGAGAAAGTTCCACTTTTAAAGACCAGATAAGGGAAAAAAATTCTATACCTCTTTTCCCCATTTCCAAGGGGATATAGGGGACAAAAAAATTTCCCCTCTCTAGCCCCTTCCATGGTTTTTGATATGAACTACTCACAACCCTTAGGTGTCACATGCTCATTTCCTTCATCTCCTCAAGCTTGATTCCTGAAGTGACAAATTATAGGCCCAAGTGAGGGCACATTTTACTACCCCCACTATCCCTATTCCTGAGGGGGAAATGGGGAAATAAAAATGCACCCTAAGACATGAATTTTAAATCCTATCTTTTAAACCAAATGTTAAGCTACTACATCCGATACTCGAAATACACTTTCGGGAAGCCGCATAACACAAGAAACTAATTTTTACCTCCATTTCTTCACCGGTTCATCCCAAACCTACATATTTTAAGCTGAAAATTTTCAACTACCTCTAAACACAACCACCATTTTGTAAATTTTTTCCATGGAATCCATGATTGTAAGAACAGAGTTTTTCCTCATTGCGAGCATATTAAAAAATTGATCGTACTCAAGGGTTTGAATGAATTATTCTTTTCAAGAATAGATGAGATCAATGTAACTTAGAGACTCCATTAATGGCTGACATAATAGCTTTAGGTATGCAAATTGTTCCCTAGATTTTTTTATTTCTAATAGTTTCGAAAGTGGGATGAACACAACAAAAATTGAGAACAAGATCAAGAAGAGGAAAATATAATGATGAAATTTTCATTACAAACAGACATGGATAAGTAATGATTATAAAAATTGTAATTATTTGGTGCCCTCACTTACTAAAAATAACAATTTACCAAAATTAGTAAGTTCCCTCATATCGATGCATTCAAAATACACAGAGAAGATGAAAACTTGGCAATTTTCCAAAAATAGCAAAAAAATAAAAATAAACTTTCCAAAATAATGAAATTTATAAGAATTGTAAAGAATAAAAAACATATGGGAATTGAATGTGTCAGGAGACTAACAAGACCAAATTTGAGCAAAAGGAAATATTTCCTAGAATATCGGGTCCTAATACTACCCGCCAAACATGTAAAGTATTGGTTTTGGATGCAAAAAGTTGTAGTTGGCTCCAATTTCACTCATCATGTTTAATTTTGAAATCCTCAAACGATTGTAATATGATTTCATAGATAAAATAACTCACTCTTAATAGGTATCCTGAAGCATCATTCTATTCATAATTGTGTCTAGAATAAAGAAAGAACATAGCAAGGAATAATAGGTAAAAGCCGACAATTTGTGCAAGCTTGGAAAATATTTGAAAGGATTCAAGGTAGATTCATTAAAATTCAAGCTATGTAGGTCATTTTAACTCATAAATCAAGTTAAATCCATACACATCCCTCTAGTGAGTTGGTTGAGTTGAGCTCGATGTGTTGGCTGAGTTAAGATTGGTGAGAAGGGTGATTTGGGTGAGATGAGGTGAGTTGGTTGAGGTAAGCCAAGGTGAGATAGTTGAAGTGAGCTAGATAATCCAAATGAGTTGAATGAGCTCAATGAGATAAGTTAGCTAGGAGATCTAAATGATTTATTTAAGACAATATATTTTCAAGTCATCTGAGTAATCCATTACAACATCCAACTTTTCAGGGGCATCCATGTATGTCTTCCCAATGGAAAAGCTATCCCACGATGAATAAGAAGTTATATTGCATAATGTTCCTAAAATTCCTCCGACAAAGTGAATATCATGTTAACTCTTGAAGATCTATTCCCATTCATTTAACAAATGCTCTAAAGTGAGGAAATAACAACACATCAATTTATAATTCCTAAACTCCAAGCAATCTCAAGAACCTTGAAATCTAAGTGAAGGAAGAAGGCCCATACAACTTCATGCTTCTTCAAAGGGAACCTCAAGCAACCAGTATGTAGAAGTTTTTAGGCATAAGAATGAAAATCCTATTGAGGAGATGACTCCATCAAACTATGATTTTATCCACATCTCATTGGGTCAAGCTTTGCACGAGGGTGATTCTCATCTATTTAAGGAATCCTCTTCCTTCCTTCTTACTCGAAACGAAGAATAAAAGAGAAAAATTGAGAAGTTCAAAGGACATGTAAAAAATCTCATTTCTCACATTCAACCCTTCTTGGGGCATGATTCAACATCTTCTCTTCTTATAGAATAAATTCCTTTGATTAACTATGTTGAGCCTAAGGTGATCAAGAAAGCATAAGGTTACATTAGGCAAGGGAAGACTAACAAGAAGTGGAATGAAAATATCATTGAGAGAGGTAAGAAAATGTTTCTAGAGATCATATTTGTAATTAGTTTCATTCTTTCCTTCTTATTAGAAGGGAATAAGACAAAGGAGGAGATTCTAAAAGAGAAGATCCATTGGGATGAGGTTTTCCCACTCATTTCTAATATGATCTCCTTTAAACCTCACATCCTCATGAGTAAGAATGTTTTTTTCATCAATTGTAGAGAACCTATCTCTTGTTTGGGTCCACATCATTGATGAGAGATATAGTTTGATAGCAGATGCCATCTCGAACTTGAATTTTGTGGAAAATATGTGTTTGAGATCTTGAATGAGGTCACCAATTGTCTTCTAAACTTGATTTTTGCCACTCACTCGAGAATTCATCATCGAAAGAATGCATTGTTTCCTTCTATGAGTTGCTTAAGAAAGAGGTAGTTGAATATCTATCCTTCAATGAAGCTTTCTTAGATTCCTTGGCAAACATCAGAAACTCCATTTTGGAAATTGTAAAAGATCATGAAATATGGATCAGTCAATGCAAAAAAACAATTAGGATCTTGAGGCATGGATCAAGGTGTTGAGATGCATTTTCATTCTAGAGGAAGACTAGTTGATACTTTTAGTAGCTCAATTCAAAAAATAATTCAAAGGAAAGGAGCCCATTCTAGAAACTCTTCCTCAAGGATCATGAATCGCAAGTTCTTCGTTATAAGGATCTCCTTCATTAAATATGTCAAATTCTTCCTCATTCTCTCCTTCTCCTTATTTCTTCTCTCCCCATTTCTAATTCTTCATTGTATGTAATCATGATAATTTATCTCATTCACTTTAGTTACTTTCTAAAATTGAATTGTAAAAATACCTTTGATTGATAAAAGGAGCTTATTTTCACTTCCTAGGAAGATGTCAAGTCACAAGTAAAATGAGATCATGAAAATTTATGTGGGGGTAGGTGAAGATTTAATCCACAATGCTGTAAATTGGGATGGCTTCTCCATTCCCAAGGATCCTAGATTTTGAAAGTTTACTTTTATGTAGAAATTGTGGATTATGGTTTAGATGTTGAGATTTTTATCACCTTAAAAATAAATAAAATATATATTTCTTCCATTTCCCTTTCTCTTGTGCTCCTCTATTTTCACTCTATTATGCACTTTGTAAGCATAGTCGATAGAAGGAACTTTTCATCCTTGATTGATGAATTTGAAGAATTGTGTGTCTCTAGTTTTTAGTCTCACTAATTGCTTACATGGTTGTTTTCCTATAATTAAATGTTAAACTAACATGATTATTATGTGTGAAATCTGTTATTTCTTACTCCCAACAATAAAATTACCTTTCCCGATTTCTCTCCTATATCCCTCATCACTGCAATTTCCTCCTTATGACCCATATAAGTACTTTTCCATAGTTCATTAATTTTTTCCCGTGTGATCTCTCGCCTATTTGGTCACCCATAATATTTATAAAATATTAATATTGTTACATTAAATAATGGGAGCCTCCCCATACATAAGAAGGAGGGGCATAACCTTGTGAGCATTGGTGAAAACACATAAATTTCCATACAAAAATTTATTTCACCAACAATATTTGATGAATCTACTGGGAAAGATCTACCCTCGTGCACCTATAAATTTATCTACAAAATATAAAATTATATATTCCAAAAACAAAAAAATCATATTTTAAAGGAAACTCATATTTTGAAGGTGAATTTGTCAAGGAATGAATATGTGCCACATTTGTTTCCCGCATCACAATCATAAAGTCTCGAGATTGGTGTATTAAGAAATTGAGTGGCAACAACCAAAAAGAAGAAGAAGAAGACCATGATATGCAAATTTCTTATCATCCATCATTTTGGAACATCCCTTGCAAAATAAAATATTATGTGATAGTGAAGAAGTCCCTTGCTTCAAATGAAAACCCACAATCACCTAAGGGAAATAAGACCCATACCATCTTTGAAGTAGCCATGAAAATATTGTCTAGAATGGAGAAGATTATTATTTGTGAAGATCCAGGACATCAAGTCTCATTGGCTCCAATTCAAGAGGAATTCTACTAGAGGAAAGAAAATGGGAATCACACCAATTAATGATCATGAACCCAATATATTTATGAGGAATATTGATAACAGATATAATTTATTTTTATGAAGGGCATGATGGTGGAGAATATACTAAAGGTAAAATTTTCAACTTCAAACAATTGAATAACAAGTTAAGAACATTGTCCTTCATTTCCTTTCATGTAGATGATTTCCTTTCATATGGAGATGAATAGATAGATTTATTGAGAATATAATTTGTGTAAATGATTTTGAGTGCAAAAGAAGGTGATTTTGATTCAAATCCTACCATGAAGTTTTGAATTATGCATTGTCCTTGTGAAAAGATATGAGCATCTTGAAACAATTCATAATGTTGAGGAAGAAGAAACTAATCTTTTAAAATAAGATCTTTCTGATTTTCTAAATTATGAGGTGTTCATTCTTGGAATATTATTGTGTACTTATGATGAATGTCATATCCTTTAACCTTCTGATGATAATCCAATAAGTACCTTGGAGGATGATAAATAAGATAGATAGTTAAACATTTATTCATCAATTCATATTGGCTTAAGGAATGTCCCATCGACAAAAATGGATTTAAGAGAGGAAGTTTATTGTTGTATGATATATGATCCAGTGCTTTCTCGATGAATTCATCAATTGTGAAAAAGTATGAGAAATCCATCCTTCATCCTAGACTCAAGATGATGAATTTTAGGTAATCATGGATAATATCTTTTCTAATTTTGACTCTTCAATTGTTGTACACATGTCAAATGATGAAATAAATATAATTGAAGAATCAAATAATCTTCACAATATAATTATGGATGAACAAGTGGAAGAGTCCAATTTATTTCTTGAAACCAAGTTGAATGAGTGAACTAAGCATGATTTCTCTCAGGAGATGATTTCCTTGAAGAGTGTAATGGTGATCATCACAAAGGTGAGTATGGATTCTTTCCTTTTCTATGTGATCAAAAAGATTCTACAATGGATGATCAAGGTGAAATTGAAGATTTTTCTCATATAATTGATCCAACATGGTTCTCTCCTTCCTATCATGAAAATGATGAAATGTATCTTGATATCAAAGGTGCAATTTTCCTACATAGCATGGATATTTTCTCCTTGTCTAAGAATGATGAAAACCAAACATGCCCATTCTTAAAAAGAGATGAGTCTCGATGACAATAAATATAGATAAGGAGAACAAGGATGTTTCAAATGAAGTCTAGACATGTGTGGGTCATATTTTCAACCACCTCCTTAAGGCCCAAAGTATAAATATTTTTCAAATGAATATGATAGTAGGTATATGAAATATTTTAAATAATAATTACTAAAAGATATATTAGCATCGCATAATAAATCAAGACCCTCAACTCATTCTCAATATCATAACCAAGGATATAGAAATGCAAGAAAGGTATAATGAAAGATATGTTTCTCATTTCCATGCACCAATTTTTGATGATGAGATGGAGAGAAGATATGAACTCAATGTTATTTTCAAAGCCTTAAAGGATGAGTATGAGTGTGAATGTAACATTTCACCTTTCTCATTTTGTGAAGAAGAATACACTAGTGATAAACAAAGAGGAAGGAAATCCTAAAATGGATATTTTTATCGCAAAGACTACACCTCCGCCATGGAAGATGATTGAAATGAAAATATTGAGCTGATTTTTATTAAAAATAATTGTTCGTAATAAAGTGAAAAAGTGTAGGAGTCTTGTGAATGGATTCAAGGTAGACTTTTAGTCACCACCTTTTAATGCCCTATTAATTTTGAATAAGAGTGATGAATTCTTCCATGAAAAAATTAAGCATTGAATTTTTGAAGATGATGTCAAGATCCATTTTGAGATGGTAGGTATTGAAAGAAATTTTCTTAGACAACAAAGTGAGAATGTGCAAGAGTATTGTGAACATGTTCAAAATCAGATTGTACTCATCATTTCTAAATCCCTTTTTTTTAAGCATGAATCCATGATGCGATTCTCACTCAAGGATGATGAATACCATTATACTAATGATGTGACATCCATTTTTGAAATAAATTGTTTAAAACAAAAAGTGAGAGGTTCAAAGAAGCTATTGAATGGGAAGAGAATAAATTTGTTCTCATTTCCTATAATTACCTTACTGATTCAAGGTATGATTTCATGTTGCGGTCTCTATTTAAGGATGATGAACGCGTTTCCATGAAAAAAACCATGATTCCCTTTTTGAGAACATGGAGGAGTGGATATATATGTTCAAAAGGCATCATGTTGAGGCTACAAGAAGCAAGGATTCCAAATAGGTAGCAAGTGTTCAATGAATGTGATAAGAACTGCAATATAATATAAAAACACTAAATAATAAAATATGGAAATTAAATTCATTCGGGATATAAATTACAATGATAGAGGTTACATTTTATAATGTTTGATCTCCTACAAAGTTGGATTCAAACTTCATCTTCAATCCCTCACATCACTCTCTATGAATCTCTCAAACTTATCCCTAGGATATCTCTCACACCAAAATAATTACATGAGTTGTTTATTCAAAAATTCACTCACACACAACTATTAACTATATTATTAATACAAGTTTTATTAACTCATTATTAATAATATTACAATTTATTAATAATGTCACAATATATTTGTAACATAATGCAAGAGTGTTTTTAGTGTAATATATGTACTAGGATGGAATCTTGGTCTCTATCCTTCTTTTTATGTTAGGAAAATCCCTCACAAGAGTGTGACATGATTAGATAAAGGTCTTATGGCTTCAAAGGTCTTACTTCAATCTGTTGTTTCATTATGGTGTATACTTCTAACCTTTTATTGGATATGTGGATATTATTTCCCCACCTCTCGTAAATTTCCCTCCCGATAATATATTTTCACTTTATATTGTGTTTTTTTCACTTTTGGTGTGTTTCCCTTTCATTTGTTTTTGTTTGGAAGAAATAACTCCATAATCCCAATGGAAAAGGAAATGGTCCACACAAAGGTGTTTTTAGATTCCTAAGCATTCCTACCTATCCACCCTATTTACAATCGATCCTGAACAAGTCCCCAAGCTAGAGCCAATCAAGTTGCCATGAAAATTTGTTGCACAAAAATTAAAAAAATTCAAGAACAAAAACTAGACTCAAATGTAAAAAAATCTTCTAAGTATTCCTTTTATGACAGATGAAAACATTTCTAGACACCTTGAAATCTTATCATCCATTCAACTAAGGTATTTAAGGAAATGAGTAAAGGATACACCAAGACCTGTTAGAGTAGGTATTTACCTTAGCTCATGTTCACCTAGGTACTTTATTTACCTTTATTGTATTTATCCTCACCCACTTATGTGTGTGGATATTTCTTTTATTTATTTAGATATTAGGAGATATTATCTAGTTGTTAGGTATAGTTCTTTCCTTGATCTATGGTATTGACTAGTTCTTTCCTAGATCTATGGTATTGACTAGATCCTTGATGTCTAGTTCTCTCCTAAATCTATGGTCTTGAATAATTCTTTGATGACTAGTTATTTCCTTGATTTATGGCTTGATCTATGACCTTGACTGGTTCTTAGATTGTTATTCCTTGCCTATTTAAGCAAAGCTCATTCTCATTGTATTGCATTGAGTTCCATAATAATATATTATATTACTTCTAATTTGTTTGCAAAGGTTTTATGTAAAGTTATTCTGGAAAATTTATTTCATCTTATAGATCATGGTGTTTGATTAGCATCTCGTGTTCTTGGCTTGGTATAATCTGTTATCGTTCCTTTCATGGTATCAGAGTTGGAGATTGTTGTTGACATCCGTCTGTAAGTTTTATTTTGCAAATAAATTATTTGTGTATTCATATATTTGGGATTTGGTCGTATTTTGTTGTTGCATGCATTTTTATGAAAAACATATACTTCCATTAGATCTGGAAGGTGGGAAAACCCTAAGATCTATTGTAAGCTCAACCATTTTTGAGGTATTCATTTTTCTAGGTTTTTGTATTGTTGCAGGGAAGCACACCGGTCTACCTTGGGATCCATGCCATAAAGAAAAAAAATTCATGGGATTTTTTTTTGGGTTCTGTTGGATTTCTCGAGATCTACATAAGGCAATTTTCTGTTGTAATGTATTTATCTCAGTTTACACGTAGGAAGGTTTTTGGATCTTTCCTTTTTTGGTAGGGGTCCACGGATGTTGTGCACGTTTTTATCTTGCTATTTTTTGTAAAAGTGCTTGTTTTTTCATGCTCTTAAATTGGAGTTATTTATTTTGAGACTCACACTATAATTATAAAGTTCCAAATATGGAGGAGTGTTGTAATCAATTTTGGACGTAATTTCGGCCGAGCCCAATGTCCTAAATATTTGTGGAAGAAAATAGATCACTCAAGAAGCAAAATTCTCTTCTACAATCAATCATTCACAATAAGGATACAATAATACACTTCTTATATAACAAACTTGCTCAAAGATCACCATCATATTATGGACAACCATATCCATGCTCCTATTCCACTTGCAATTGTTGCTCTTGTACCCACCGACATTGATCTCGCGCCTTTGAGCCTGAACCTACTTTTGATGCTTCTAAACTCCGTGAAGCTTGTTCTGCATGCTCTTCCACATCTCGTGCCTATTACAAGACCACATGTTGTGTATCCTACTTCTACTCAAACTACATGGATTTTTAAGAAGCATACCACTACATTTAGTTCTCGCATGCTCCGTTCTATGGGTCTTACTAGAGGATTCATTGGCAGAAATTCACAGGGTATTATTTCCTCTATTTCACATGTGAAGTGGAATTATCGTCATGACATTGGTTTTCGAGTAGATACTTCATTGGGATCACACATTGAAAGAGCTCATTTTTTTGTTTGCTTGACTCTTTTTGAGGATCATGAGTAACACATGATTTCTGCACCTTCACTCAGGCTTGAGAAACCTAAGATTTCAGTTGTCAAACATGATCAACTTGACACACATTTTGATGTTCTTTTACATGCACCCATTGTACATTTTGCACCAAGTCATATGCAGGCATCTTCTTCATCCATCCGTGTTGATTTGGGGTGGATATCTGATCACTCATGGCGGTGACATAGGCATTCATTGAGAGGACTCTACAGGCATGGCTCCTCCACCATTTGGCCTCTTACTCCACTCCTTATACCTTCCGCATTGTGATGCTTCCTGTTTTGAGCATTTTTCTTTAGTAGGTGTAGTGTATCTCTCTTGTTTGTTGAGAGATTTTGTATTTGTTTTTTCGACACTTTTGGCATGTTGACAATCTCTCTTGTGGGGGAGCTATTCTGGTGGAGCCCAGTGTTAGTTTGTCAGTGTTTGAGTGTTTTTTTGACAACTCATATAGATTTTTAGCACCACTCCACCCATTCAGCAAGATGAGAGGGTGTGGTGTTGATATTGCTTCTTTGGGTTCTGTGTCCTTTCCTTGTTACCTTGGCTTTTCTTGGATTGTGACACTTTGGAGTTTGTGTCCTTGCTTTAATACTTTGGTTATTGTTCTTGGATTGTGGCACACCTATTTGCAGCAGATTGGTTGAATTATGTTTGGTTTTTTTACACTTTTGACATCACTCCATTATAGTCTCCTTGTATGGAGCTATTCTGGTGAAGCCTAGTGTCAGTTGTTTTTGAGTTATATGATTGAGCAGTGGATTCAGACCAAACTTCTTCAACATTGTATGATTTTTTTGAGTTGAGCTTCTTGGGATGCCGTGAAGTGGGTTTTTACTCTCTTTACTTTGATGTTACTGGTTTTGGGTACCTTGCGGTGTCCCTTTTTTCCTAGTTGTTGTACATGAGTACCTCATCGTGCCTAGTTGCCAGAATCATAATGTGGACATGCCACTTCTATTTTGGACCCTAGCTTCACTTAAGGGGGTGTCGAGTAGGTATTTACCTTAGCTCATGTCCACCTAGGTACTTTATTTACCTTTATTGTATTTATCCTCACCCACTTATGTGTGTGGATATTTCTTTTATTTATTTAGATATTAGGAGATATTATCTAGTTGTTAGGTATAGTTCTTTCCTTGATCTATGGTATTGACTAGTTCTTTCCTAGATCTATGGTATTGAATAGATCCTTGATGTTTAGTTATCTCCTAAATCTATGGTCTTGACTAGTTCTTTGATGACTAGTTATTTCCTTGATTTATGGCTTGATCTATGACCTTGATCGGTTCTTATATTTTTATTCCTTGCCTATTTAAGCGAGGCTCATTCTCATTATATTGCATTGAGTTCCATAATAATATAGTATATTACTTCTCATTTGTTTGCAAAGGTTTTATGTAAATTTATTCTAGCAAATTGCTTTCATCTTATAGATCATGGTGTTTGATTAGCATTTGTGTTCTTGTCTTGGTATGATCTGGTTATCATTCCTTTCAAGACCAATACACAAATAGATAGAATTAAAGGGGTATTGTTATCCCGTAAAATTGACAAGGGCAATTTTACAGATAACCATACCGAAAATTTTGTTTTGATCCCTCGCTAGGGATCCCTTGCGTTCGGAACGTTGCAAAATCCCTTTCCGGAAAATCTGGTTTCCAAACTTAGTCTTTTTGGTCTTTTTTGGCAGGCGCATGGAATTACTATGTAACACCAACTTTTGGTGTGCCCCCTTAAAACCTTTGGCACATATTTTTCAGTGTCAACACACCTTTTAGTGCGCCTTGTATGTTGAGTCTTCCTCGCAGTGCGCCAAGGCGCATGCGCCTTCGTGTTAACACAACTTTTGTTGTGCCATGTTTTGGTGCACCAAAGGGCACACATAATCTCATGTCGACATCCCTTTCGGTGTGCCAAAGGTGCGCTTAATTTCATGCTGGAAAATGCTTTCGTGTGCCAAAGGGTGCATGCTTTTCCATGTCGACAGCAACTTTCATGCGCCCTTTACAAAGTGGGTGGTGCATTTATGACTAGCTCACCTATATATATATATAATTTGTGCACCCAAATGTCATTATCATCAGACGCATATCACGTGATTTTTATTCTCTGAGCCTGTCAGCCTCTGCCTCGTCGTTTTCAACGCATTGTGGACCCGTTTTCAAGATTTTCACTATTTATCCAGGTAAGAGGTTCTTCTCCCTCTCGTGCATTTTGCGTTTTTGGTTCTTGGTGTGTTTGTGGTCTGGTTTTAGTTTGCGTTTGGAGTATTGAAATATCTAATGTTGATCTAAGCCTCCTCCTTTTGCTATTATCCCTCCCCCTCTGTCCAGATCTGCTGGTAGGGGGACTTGTCTGAAAAGCATAGTTTTGTTTCCCTCATCTTTGAGCTGTTTCACTGCCCAAATACCCTGCTAAACTTACAGAAGAGAGATGGAGAAAAGGATTGTTTTTCCTATGGTGCACCAACTATGTCTTGCAACATCAGAAACAGTTGCACCCCTTAGGAGCATCTGTCACCCCTGCAACATGATAAAAACCCACACCAATGGCGCACCCATCTTGCCTGCTGCATCGTAAACTTCTGCGCCCCCAAGGCACACCTCTTTCATATGCTACAAGCGCTAACCTTGCGCCCTCTTTGGTGCGCCAACCTTCCTTGCTGCATCATGTTTCTATGCGCCAATGGTGCACCCAGCATCAGTGCAACACAGGCTTTATCCGCGCTAAGTACAAGGCTTTGAAGGCACAGGCGCAGCCCTCCTTACAGCAACATCATGTTGTGTTAACCCTTCGTGCGCTGCGCCATGGCGCATGAAAAGTTCCTGTTACACAAACCTTACATGCGCCAAAGGGCGCACCAAATCCCAGTGCAACATGAAAATTCTATGCGCCAAAGGGCGCATCCTGTCTCTATGTAACACAATGTTTTCATGCGCCTTTTATAAAATGTACTTTGCAGTATCTATGCGCCATGCACCTTTGGCGCCAGTTTAACCTTTGCAACACGCCTTTCCTGTGTGCCTTACCTATTTAGCCCTGTAAGCTGCAATTTTCATGCGCCCTGCACCCTGAGCCTAATAATAACTAACTCCTCCTTCTGTTGGCACTTCAATGGGAAATCAAATGACTGATACAACCTTTCTACGTTGGGTTTCACTTCTTCTTCATGCAGATCAGCAACTGAGTTCGAAAGAACATATGTCTACATCCAGCAAGAGACCCATCAAATCCAAAGGAAAGGCTAAGCTTACAGAGGAAGAAATGAAATATAAATATCAGAGGGTCAAAATGCCCGAGTCCCAGGCCGAGTGCAGCATGGACGTCAGAGATTCAGAATTGGGACATATTGATATGGAGGAATTCTGGGCCAGACTCAGAAAGTCACAAGGAGTCCATGGATGGACAAATTGATCGGCAGTGCCTTGCACTTTGCCGGAGGAATCCCCGTCGGTGCCGTTAACAATGAATTTATGATGGTGGTTGCCCAGTGTTACAACAAAGACACAAGGTGTGTCGAAAATAGCAAGGGTGAGGTAGTCATTAACCTCACTACCCATCATTTTGAGATAATACTCGGCATCCCTCACCACCGGCACTTTGTGGCCGTCAGCCAAGCGAAGTGCATTAACACCTGGGATGACAATTAGGATCAATGTATGCAACTAATGAATGAAGTCTATCTGAAGAACAAGAAGGTAATAACCCGGTGGCCCCAAATCATCCACCGCAGCGACTTCTTAGAAGAGCTCAGCGACACCATTACATTCCTGAGCAGGGTCTTCGGGCTTTCTGATGCCCATTATTTCCATAAATGGATGTTGCGGTACTTAGAGACCATGAACAAGAATATGCCTGATCAGTGCTTTTGCTGGGGAGAGATTATAAGCAGCACAATCTCTGAGCAGCTACAACAATTCAGCACAACGGGGACATTTCATATGAACTCCTACGTGGTCTACGCTGCAGCATCAGAGAGGGATTATCCAGGCCTGACGCGGAGTGGAGTTTGGCCTCAGGTCAAAATATACGAGTATTATCCAGAATTGAGGCTGGAGAATAGCATCTCCCAATTCACCAAAATCAACGATGCATTCTTCTACCACATCATCTGCCTGTTGAGGCTGAATATGACTTATGGTCGCATCGACCAAAAGCATAGTGGCAGCCACGGAGAAATGGGGAGCCCTGTTCACCCAGTTTCCTACATTCACCTATCTAAGGGCTGCCAACTTTTTGGGAGAGCCAACCAGGCTACCGAGGTATGCTGGACCTAAGCTGATTCTGCTGGAACTGTCAAGGCAGCTAATCACATACCACGAGAAATGCCTTAAAAGAAAGAAGGGTGGAACTCCGTTCCCCCTCACAGTAGGCCGATATACATGCTCTACCCACCATAAGGCAAAGGAAATGTTCGCAGAGCTGGAGTTACTCAATTTGAAACATGACTTCCCAGCCAGGCCTACCTTCGACCCAAGGAGCTGTCTACCAAGGGCGAAACTTGATCCAATCCATGTTCCTCAGATCGAGGATATTTACATTGACGTCCTCCATGAGGTGGAGCTCAGAAGGAAGGATCATTCTCGCCTAGCATTGGCAGAAATCATCCAATATGGGGTAGCCATTGTCCCCAAAGGTTTCCAAACTATGGAAGATGAAGTAGATAAGGAATATACTTGACACGAGATGGGGACGATTGGCCTTCGGCCATTGATAAAACTAAGGCTCCTCGAGATAATTGAGGAGAGAGTCAAGGAGACTCTGCAGAGGACAAAACATTGGTGCCGGATGAACGGCCTAATCTACCTCGGGGTTGATTTCACAACATCCCCATTGGGCAACACACCTCCATGATCCAAAAAGTAGCCTAAAGGCAAGGGCAAAGGCATAGAAGGTGAATCCAGCGCCATTCAGGAAGAAGCCCCTGAGAGTCCTCCTTCCGCGGCACCCGAGCAGGTAATATCTCTGGTCACACCAGAGAAAGAAGCAGAAGAGGATATTCCCATTGGCCCATCCACTCAGGATGTCGGCATTGTTACAACAACTGAGGTCCCTTCCGTCCCTTCTTCTCTTCCTTCCCCTCCTCGAGCGACTCAAGCGACCATCCCTTTGGTCGTGTCCTCTTCCCCTTCTTCTACTGTTTCCCCCGCCTCTTCATCTATCTTTTCTTCCCTCACTGATCTGTCCTCCTCCATTTCTTCCCTCATCTCCGAGCTCCCTTCCCTTCCTATGTCTTCCGCAGCTGCAGTTTCCCTTCCTTCCGTGGGCACTTCTTCAGCTATTCTCTCAATGCCACCGCCACGTGTCTCCATGTTTTTCCCTCTTGTCTTCTGCACCCCCCTCTCTGCTTCCGGTCCTTCTACCATGGGTCCAGCTTGATCTCTCAAAGGCCTAAGTCAAGAAAAGAGGAAAGTTCCCATCGCTCCAATGGACTTTTCGTAATCCCATCTAAGGGGGCAAAGAAGCGTGCTCCTCCACGCGCTTCTCTCAAAGTGCTTTGCAGAGAGAGAGTTATGGAAATCGCATACCCCAATCCCCTCAAAGAGAAAAAGGATCTGTCTCCGACAGATTTTACTGTGACCCAAGTCACAATGGGGACATCTTCTGAAAGTCTTCAGGGGGAGGCTCTTTCTGCAGTTGACGCCCTCTGCAAAAAGCTTCAGGAAATCAAGGAAGAGAAAAGGCAACTGAAGGAGAAAAACAAATATCTGCTCCAAGCCTTACAGAAGATGGGTAATGCACCTCCTACAACTGCCGCCGAGACTTCTGAGCTTCTCAGCCAGGAGAAAATTAATGAGTATGCCAAAATCAGCGAGCAGGGTATGGCCGTTTCCACTTGGAGGAGCCAAATCCTCAAAGATAGTGAAAAAGTGATCACCAAGTTCTCTGACTTGTACCTGAACATCAGTAAGGTGAATAAAGAGCTCCAAGCGTTAGCAGGGCCCATATCAGAAGAGTTGGAACATGCCAGACTGCAACACGAGACCTTCCAACAAATGTTCAACTGTTCAGTCGAAGATCTGGTCAAGTTCGGCATCTTCGGCCATCCAAGGGCCCTCAACAAAATCATGTCCACTCTGGACTACCGGGTGGATCAGCTAGAATTTATTCTAGAAAAGATTGACAAAGTCAAGGAAGAAGCCCCGGATGCGATGCACCAAATGGAACGAATTGTTCTTAATATGTCACCAGGGTTACTTACTCCTTCCTTCACTTTAAGGAAAGTCATGAAACCACCTGGATCTTCAAGGAGATCGCTTCTCAAGAACGGGGCCGAGGTCACATTTGACACAGAATCTATCAACAACCCGCTTTGTCGTCCCGTAGGGACTTCATCGGGTTCCTCATTGAGGCGAAAAGGACTATTCCAAACTCCCGAGAGAATCTCGTAGATGAGCGGGAGACTTGTGAGGCGATAAGTGATAGGCACAAGGATCCTTCCCGGGATCAACTTGGGCCAATAATCAACAAGTTCATGGAATACCACTCTCGCCCATATCTCGTCACCGAGGAGCAAAAAAGCAGTCCACCCCCTTTCACCACAAGATGATGATGACGAATAGCTGCTGCTTCTTCTTCTTCTTCTTCTTCTCCTTCTTCTCTTTCTCTTCTTCGTCTTTTTGGAAATATCTGGAGTATGTTGATACAAATGATGACATCATCCATGTTGCATCATGGGATGATGTCATCCATCAAGTTGTAAAAAGTCAACATGACTTTTAGATATTTTGTAAATATCTTTGTAAATAGTTGTTGGCTCCTTTTTGCTTTCTTTTCTCTTCTTCTTCTATAAATACCCCAATACTTGTATTGTGGGATGGATGGATATCTTTCGGATGAGAAATAGAAGTGAATAAAAAGACTTTGAGCTTTCTTTGTTTCACTCGGAATGTTTCGAAGCTTCGGGAATAGAGTTGCTTCTATCCTTTCATTCCTTTTAGAAACAGATGAGGTTAGGGTTAGGAGGAATACCTGTTGAATGTCGAGATGGTGTGCGCGCATCGAGAAAGATCGTGGTTGATCATGAGAACTCCTTTTTGTCTTGGAAGGACTACTGCGCAAATAAGAACACAAGACCACAAGATTTTAATTAGACAATAAATGAGGGAACTGCCTTGGGCCCAGGAAATATAAAACTTCCTTTCGAAGGTGGTCAGTTCCCCTGCTAATATGAATTAACACAAAAGACTGCAAAATATCAATTAAATTGTTTCGTTGAACTGGGTAGAGGAAAGGCTAGTTTTCTGGTTTTGATCGGAGAGAACCGATGTCGATTCTCGATAACCGATGCCGCGATTCGATAACCGATGCCGTTATCGATAACCGATACCGGTGGGTTCTAGGATCTTCTTGTGGCTATGGTGTTTGTAATGGCTGGTTTATGGATGATATTAGGAAATGAGACGATGAGGGATAAAAGAATGACAGTTAGATGCAATGACACGTTGGGTAGTGGATTCAGAAATGGATTTAGGAGGACTGAGATTCAAGAAGCATAAGAAATGTTATAACAGAGGACATGCAAGATGTGACTTACTGGTTTTGGCAAAGATGCAAGTTGATCTCCTTGGTTGTAAACACTTCTGGTATTTCCACTCGCTCTCTCCTGTCCAAAGTGAAGATCTAGACTCTTCTCGCTCGCAATGCTTTCGTTGATCCATAAATCCTTTGACTGATCTCCAAAATGAAATTCCGATCCATTGTTTTGGTTTGGGGAGCCCATTTACAGGGAACCGATGGCGGTTGCGTAACCGACGGTGGTCGAGTAGGAACCGGCATCGGTAAGGAAAAAGTAGGCTATTTTTAGTAAAATATAGCCCACCTTCCCCGCTTTCTCCCGAGAGATCGGTTGCGGGCTTGGTCAAGTGGCTAGAAGGTCGGCCTTGGGTGCGAGTAAGGAGGCATTAGTTATGGATGTGAGTCTGTAGACCAAGTCATGGGTCCTAATTAGGTTAGTTTAGGGTTAGGGCTAGGTCATGATGAGGTGGCAAAGTGAGGTGGCGGGTAAGGTGATGTGGATTTATCAATTATAAGGTAATTAATAAATAATTGTGTAAGGTTTAGGTGATGAGGTTAGATTGCGAAATGGGATGTGGGTCACAAGGGGTCGTAAGACATGAATTTGGTGTCTACATTAGCCCCTTATTGTCGTGTAGCTTGTTCTCAGAAAGTCAAGCGGACAATAATATGAAGTGGTTTCTCATGTTAAGGATATAGGTAATCCCCCTCAAATCTATCGCAGATTGAGTGAACGGGAAATCAGGGATAGGGTTGATAAAGGGTACATGTTGTAGAGAGGATGGTAAGGTGGTGGGGTAGGTCCAAGGAAGCAGACGCATGTTGAAATGCAATAGTACGACGAGGGTACATGATTTGACAAGCAAACCAGCAATGTGTAGGCAAAGGTCGATAGTTTATCCAAACAAGGGTGATATAATCCTGGTATCCAAGGCATAGGAAGTAGCTCCAGGGTATATAACAGGTGAGGTACAGGAACGTTTAGGCATGTTCGGCAGTACCAAATGGTTGGTTTGGTTGAGATAAACGTCACGGTCTAGGTCTAGGCAAAGTTGGTCGACAGATCAAGTCAAGGACCCTAATCATGCTAAAACACGAACAGGTGAGCTCGATTGAACAAAAGGTACATGATGGATGGATAAAATAAAATGTTGATTGTGGGTATGGTATTGAAGTGATACGGCCCTGGGTCAGGCCAAGTGGTTAGGTGGTGGCCCTGGGTCGGGCCAGAAGGGTAAATGGAGGCCTTGGGTCGGGCCAAATTGGTAGGGCGAGGCCTTGGGTCGGGCCAAATAGTGAGGGCGAGGCCTTGGGTCGGGCCAATTGGTAGGTTGAGGCCTTGGGTCGGGCCAAATGGGTAGGGCGAGGCCTTGGGTCGGGCCGAATAGGTAGGTTGAGGCCTTGGGTCGGGCCAATTGGTAGGTTGAGGCCGTAGGTCGGGCCGAATTGGTAGGGCGAGGTCTTGGGTCGAGCCAAATAGTGAGGGCGAGGCCTTGGGTCGAGGCCAATTGGTAGGTTGAGGCCTTGGGTCGGGCCAAATGGGTAGGGCGAGGCCTTGGGTCGGGCCAAATAGGTAGGTTGAGGCCTTGGGTCGGGCCAATTGGTAGGTTGAGGCCTTAGGTCGGGCCGATTGGTAGGTTGAGGCCTTAGGTCGGGCCGAATAGGTAGGTTGAGGCCTTAGGTCGGGCCGATTGGTAGGTTGAGGCCTTAGGTCGGGCCGATTGGTAGGTTGAGGCCTTAGGTCGGGCCGAATAGGTAGGTTGAGGCCTTAGGTCAGGCTGGACAAGTGAACAAATGGTGTGCAGCAAAGGTGGATAGAGGTGATATTGGTGAAAAAGAGGCAAGGAGTAAATAAGGGCAAAGAATGGGGTGAAAGTTGGGTAGAGAACCGATGTCGATTCTGCATGACCGATATCGGTTAAGGGACCGATACCGGTTCCTTAGGGCAAAATGAAACCGATATCGGTGAAAGGCGAAAAACCTATAAAAAGAAAAATATGGCTTGTCATTGTCACTTTTGTTATTTGCAAACCAAATCGACTTGTCTGACGTGGAGAGTTGGGATTAGAGGCTTGATTGAGTGAGGTGGAGCTATTGTATTGGCGGAGAGAGTTGATAGTGGGCCCGATTAAGGAGGAGGCAGCAGTTGATTGGCCGGGGACCCAGCAGATCAGGATTGGAGCCATGGCACAGGCAGGAGGAGCTGGAGGGGCTGGACCAGCTGGACCGCCACCACCCATCCCACCACGATGACGTGTCGTCGTTCGGGTAGATTCGAAACTCTTTAATTTGGTGATTTGGTTGTATTATGCTAAATTGGGGGTTTGGGTAGGAATTAACCTTTTTTAGGAAATAATGAGAAAATGGAAATGATTTGAAAAAGGGAGAGGGTAGATAGGCTAGATAGGCTAAGGTGGGTAGGTGGGTAAGTTTTTAGGGTATTTGGGTGGGTAGATGGGGAAAAATAGGTAAAAAATGGGTTTTGGGGGCCGCGCGGGGGTTCGGCTCCGGGAGAAGACAGTGACCGATGTCGGTCAAACACAAACGGCCGGCATCGGTCGCACAATTTTAGGGAAAGGGAGACTTGCGGCGACCGGCGTCGATCATGTATCGGCCGGCGTCGGTGGCTTGTATGTTTTTGGGTTTTTGGGTTGGGTTGTGGGTGGGAGTGGGTGGGGTTGGGTTGGTTGTGGAGAAGGGTTTGTGTGGGGGTTGGGTTAGGGGTGGAGAAAGGTTTGGTGTAGGGTTGGGTTGGGTTTGAGTTGGAGGTGGGAGAAGGGTTTGGTGTAAGGTTGGGTTTTTAGTTTTGGGTTGGGTTGTGGGTCGGTGTGGGTGTTGGGTTGGCGCTTTTATGTGGGAGTTGGTTTTGTGTTGGGGTTGGTTTTGTGTTGGGGTTGGGTTTTGTTTTTTTGTTGGTTTGGGGTGGGATGGTTTTGGGTTTGTAGGGTGGTAGGTTGCTAGAGGGGGGTGGTAGAGAGTCGGGGTATGGTCGGGGGGATAAAAAGGGGTGTTTAGATGATAAAGTAGATGTTGTAATAAAGAGTAGGTCTAAGGATGTGGGTTGGTTTTGCAGGCACGTCAGCAGTTGACGATGCGGGATAGGATGCCCCCGCTGTTGGTGCGGATGAGGCCACACGTATCTGCGGCTCATTGGGCCATCATGCGCGAGGTGGGACTCGGTGGAGTCCAGAGGTACAGAGCGATAGAGAGAGATCACAGCCTGATGGTCGCCCTCATCGAGAGATGGGATCCGGCGACCAATGTGTTCCATCTCCCGACTGGGGAGATGACCGTCACATTGGAGGATGTGTATCGCATCCTTCGGTTACCTATCGAGGGAGAGGTAGTCTTCCAGGTAGATTCAGAGACTGCCATGGACAGCATACTGCAGGTTTTTGGGGATGCAGCCGCGCTACTGACCTACCATAGCGCGAGTATCGGGTACGGTGACATGTACCATGCGCATCGACACGAGACACGACTGGCTGTGTTGATGATGGTTGGGATCACCTGCTTCGCCCTCCCGGACTCAGAGGGAGGCCGCTTCCCACGAGCATTGATGGGGGTGCTGCTGGAGATGGTGGAGGAGCACACCTGTTACGCCTGGGCACCAGTATATCTGGTGCAATTATACAGGGAGCTATGGGGCTATCGCCGGAGGAGGTGATTTGGTATTTGTTCTACATTTTTGTTGCATTGTTGGGCATACGAGCACATCGTATGCATCAGGCCAGTAGGGTTACCCCAGCAGCCAGGGCCACAGGTCATATACCGATATGGCTTTCAGAGGTGGTTGGGGGTCGTGGGCCAGCCACGAGCAGTTATGGCAGGTCGGGATGTGGCATACTATAGACATTTGCTAGAGGGCCTTACAGCAGTAGACATTGTATGGAGACCCTACAGAGGTCACCATCCTGGCAGAGGAGCCCGCTTACAGTTGCGCCTAATCCAGTACACATTCTGGATAGCAGGACGGAGGCCAGGAGAGTACGAGCGGATACCCCTGGAGAGGGTACGCAGGCAGATGGGGCTGCGACAGGACGAGCCACCTCCCGTTCCTCAGTACAGGAGAGATGATGTAGAGGCCCCACTACCTGCACCACAGCCTTTGGATCCAGATTGGGTAGCAGAGAGGCCAGCAGGTGAGGGTGTAGATGATGCTGGGTGCACGGGAGCATACAGGGTGTGGTGGGCTGGGCAGAGAGCAGCCAGATAGATCACCCGCACACCCGAGCACTTGGGTCAGAGTGATGGAGAGAGAGATCAGCTCAGGGGTCAGGTGCAGCTCTTACGTGGGTAGCTAATGCAAAGAGGCATAGATGATAGGTGTCTTACAGGGGCAGCTAGCCTGTGCTCAGCACGCAGCACGTAAAGCACCACCACCAAAGACCACGTACCACAAACGCAGTGCAGTGCAGTACAGCAAGCGGCAAGACAGTACCAACACCACCACCAAGAAGCAGTACAGCCACGGCCCAGTGCACGTATTGTGCAAGTACAGTACCATAGCCACGTGCACCACCAATGCACACCAAAGATAGACAGCACAGGGGCACTGGTAGTAGGTGTCAGGGGACCAGCCCCAGTACCTACGGTGGCTCGAGAGCGTTACATGGAGGCTAGAGCGGAGGCCCGATACTATCAGGATATTCTTGATGGTACCGGGGCTGATTATCAGCCCTATGCGGCACATAGAGCAGAGACCTCTCGGAGCCAGAGGTCTCAGGGAGGTGCAGCCACAGCTGGTGGGTCCGTCACAGGCAGGAGGCGAGAGGCACCACAGGGACCAGCGGGGAGAGGTGCCGAGGGCGGTGGGGAGAGCTGAGAGATCCCAGACATGGTGTATTGATAGATGGGCACCGGTCTGCGAACCGGGTGTATTGATAGAGGCCTGCGTGCCTATGTATTATTCATGTATTCATTTATTCATTTATTGTATACCGGCCTGCGAGCCGAGTAGGGGTTGTATAGTGGATACCGGCCTGCGAGCCGAGTATATATCTATTTTTGATACGAGGGACCGGCCTGCGAGCCGAGTCGAGATTTTTTGACAGTTATTGCGGCCTGCGTGCCGGCTTTGGTGGATTATGAGATCACAGAGGCCCCGATGTAGGGCACATTGTATTTTTGAAAATTTGTATATATATAGAGACGATGTTTTGATCCACATGCAGTGTTCAAAATGTGTTTAAATATTTTGTTAATGGTTGGTAATATATAATGTATGATAAGTTTTAGTTGACATGTTGATAGATGGATGATGTTGATGTTTTTGTTTTTGCACGTATATATGAATGACAGGTTATGTGATGAATTGTTGGTTTTGTGACATTGTGATATATGTAACTGATGAGTTGGATCCAAATGATGTATAGATTGATAGTTTCTTGATATCCGTAGTTGATGGTTTGTGTATTTGTATAAAATAAATGATGTTAATGAAATGGTAATGCTATGTGTGGTGGATGAACAAATGTGGTAAATTGTGTTGTTTATGCAGGAAAAGAGGCGGGCGCGACAAAAATTTAGGTGAGAAATGAAGAAAAGAACGCTGTTGAGAAAAGATAGGTGTGTAACCGATATCGGTTAAGGAACCGATATCGGTAGCTGATAGACCGATATCGGTTAAGTAACCGATACCGGTTATTTAGGTATGAGCTTTTCTAAAAATAGAAAAGCTAGGGTGGCAACTTAAGTTTTAATTTTAGAGCCATGCAAGAGGTTAAATACGTGAACGCGACGCTTTTTGATGACTGAGACAGATATTTGCATGAGAGATTTGAGTGATAAGGAGAAAAGAGACAGGAAATTGCATGAGAGATTTGGGTGATAAGAAAAGAGACTGGGAAGGTGAATGCGATCTGAGATTCAGAAAGTAGAAAGGTGAATTTGAAAAGGGTGGTGATCATGGCAGACAAGGAGAAACATCTAGCAGGCGGGGACAAGAGGGAAGGCAAGGGCCACCTCAAGCTACCGCAACCCCAGAGGTAAATATTTTGGTTGTGATTTGATTTTTGCATGTGTTATGAATAAGAGATTAAGTGGGTAGATATGAAGAAGAAAACATGATAGCAAGGGTTATAGGTGAGGTAAGTGTTATGTGGTAGGTAATCAAGGGTTTCGGGTATGTCTGTGTATACAGAGAGGAATAAACGAGCAATTTATTGTCGTAGGTGGTTGTTTTAGGCAAGATGCATGTAATTGACAGTGGACCGTGTAGCGGTTAGAGGTAACCGGTATCGGTTACAAAACCGATAATGGTTATGTATAACCGATACTGGTTACTGGAGGAATTTCCATAGTGTTTGAAAAACCCTGACGGATTGAATGTTTGTTTGTTGTTTTGGTGTATGCAGGCAGAGGCAGGGTTGAGGATGAATGATAGTGTGCCAGCGCTGTTGTCACGAATCCGAGTGGATGTAACACCAGCTGAATGGACATTGATAAATCGTTTGGGGTTAAGTGGAATCCGCTATTATTCACGAATTGCACGGAACCATGCTATGTTGCAGGCATTGATTGAGAGATGGAATCCCGAGACAAATACCTTCTATCTGCCAACAGGGGAGATGACAGTAACATTGGAAGATGTGTTTCATATTTTGAGACTCCCCATTACAGGAAAACTAGTATATCAGGCACTACCTAGCGCGGCACGGGGAGCGATAACAGCAGTATTTGGTCCATACGCACGAGATTTGACACAGCGAGGTTTATCCTTTACGTATGGGGTAATGTATGCAGCACACCCTGAGGAGACAAGGTTAGCAGTGATATTAATGATAGCGGTAGGGTATTATGCATTACCGAGGGCAGAAGGAGGAAGATTTCCAAAGGCATTGATGTGTGTTATCTGGGAGATGGTAGAAAGGAACGTGACGTTTGCGTGGGCACCTGCATATTTGGCGGAGCTATACAGGGGTTTATGGGCTTGTAGGTGAAATCACAGGACGACGCTGGATTGTTCATACTTATTACACTGTTGGGCCTATGAGCACATTGTTTGTGTGCGACCAATAGGCCAATCCCTCAGCAGAGAGACCGGAGTACGAGGTTGGGATTCGACGATGGGTCCGATGCAACAAAGAGGCCGATCCTGCCGTGACGGGTGATATTGTGTATTACAGGCAGGTATGGGAGAGGGTGACGGTTGCGGACATCTGTTGGAGGCCTTACGGTAACTATATGGTAACAGAGAGCATAGCTGAGGAGTTAAGGGGTGTAGAGCGAATGAGGTGGATCGCGGGGCACAGGCCAGGTGAATATGAGAGGATTCCTATAGATCGCGTGCGGCAAAAATTTGGATTTGTGCAGGATATACCCCTGGCTTATAGACCATATATGAGGATCGACGCCGAGGCAGCATTCTCACCTCCCCGGCCAACACCTCCAGAAGGGCCTGAAGAGGTAGCAGTCGATCGCAGGGTAATGGATGCAGGAACGACAGAGGCCTATAGATTATGGTGGGTAGCAGAACTGCGAGGTGTACATGAGCACCCGGACATAGCGGTGATTACAAAGAGAGAGGATCGCCTCAGCATTTGGTTCAAAGAGCTCCAAACGCAGTGAATGAGACAAGAGGATTGTTAGTGGTCATGCGAGTCACGGGCGGAGAGACTAGAGGCTGGAGTCCTCCATGCGAGTGGGTGTATTCATATGTTACAGGAGAGATTGGCAGATCAGTGGGCGGTACCAATAGCCGTGGTACCTTTGAGGACAGAGAGGCCCGGCGAGAGGGGTCGACGATCACGATCATCACCTAGTTCGGGATGAGGCATGAGGGTCTGAGTAAATGTTAGCAAGGTATAAGAATAAATAAGAGTACCGACCTGCGTGTCGATGATAGAGAAGATGTATTTGTTTAACATCTAAATAAAATGAGATATGTATGTTGATTTGAGTTATAATAATAAGAATGTTTTCATTTTGACTTTCGGTGTTTTGAAAAAGGATAAAGAGGAATGTGATTAAATAGAAATACACAAAAATATTTATATTTACCACACATGATAGGTTATGGTAGGGGATGGTCGAGCTAACCTTGGGAGACCCCATGTCTCCAAAGTGCTGCCTACATAGCCCATTGCACAAAGCAAGGAGGGGCCTCAGACCGATGTAGTTCTCCCTTAGGATCAGGGAGAGGCGAAGTCAGGCAATTTGGTATGGTTTAGGCAATTGGTTGGTTGGTAAAAAAATTAAGATTGGTAAAGGTAAGGTTGATGGTGTTGGTAATGAATTGGTGATGTTGTAAAAGGTATAAGGGAAGTGAAAGTTAGCCTACCCAAGTAGTAGGGAATCGTGTCCTGATTAAGGTCAACACACAATCCTAGATGTGAGGCAAAGTAGAAAGAGTGCTCCGTAGGTGAAAAGAGCTAAACAAACCACACAACATGGAACGAGCTTGGAGCCCTAGGTACCGTGCATAGACGAGAAGTCAATAGGTGAAAAGAGTTGTGTGATCACAACCTATCAGGTGTACGTTACGTCCCTTGAGTTGAAACAAATGGTGAGGTGAGGTGGATGATATAGCTGAGGTACGGAGAACTTATTACAAAGTGAGTGTTTTTGACGGAAGAGAACCTACCCTAAATAGACAAGTCCATGACTCAAAAGTCCTTTTGAATGAGGCTTTTATTTTATTGAATGTAGACTGATCGATGCGGGAAGTCTACAAGGGATATTGATTGTATTATTCTTGAGGTCTTCACAAAGCTGATCGATGCGAGAAGCTTCGATAAAGGTCGACTGTGTATAGTCGTCCTTCGAGGGAGCAGTCTATTTATAGTAGCAGATATGATTTTAATGCATAGCTGTCCTTCGGGGGAGCAGTCTATATATAATAGCAGCAATAGTTTGGCATATAGCTGTCCTTCGAGGGAGCAGTCTATATTTAATTTAGATAGCTAGATGTTCTTTTGGCGTGAAGCATCTAGTTTGGTAGGAAGTTTGACTCAAGAAAATCCCATAAGAATACGGCTTATTTTAATACTTTGAAGTCATGGACTAGACTAAAAAGGGGAAGGCATCATCAAGGGGAGGTGAGAATCAAACTATGTGAGCTTGATTGTTATTATGAGGTGTAGGAAACAGAGTGTATGTAGTGGTAAGTGAGCTCAAGGGACGAGCGGCAGGTAGATAAGAAGTGATATAACACTAATTTCAACAGTAGAATGGTCGAAGATGCAAGGCATTAAGGGGCTCAGGCTCAGGTTTACCATTAAGCGAAGCTAAACGATAAGCGCCTGATCCATAGGTGTGAGTGATTATGTAAGGCCCAATCCAATTGGGAGCAAATTTTCCACGTTTGCTCTTTTCTAGTTTGGTTACATGTTGATTCTCTTTGAGGACAAGATCACCAACCTTAAAGGTACGCTCATGAAGTCGCTTATCATAAGCACGTTTAATGCGTTTTTGATAGATTTGAAGGTGATCAAGAGCTGTAAGACGGCGTTCGTCAAGAAGCTCCACTGGTCTAACCGCTCTTGGCGGAAATCATCGTTGGTGAGAATATCCTGAAGAGATATTCTAAGGGAGGGTATTTGTATTTCGAGAGGCAAAACAGCCTCGGTACCGTATACCAAAGAAAAAGGTGTGGCATTAGTAGAGGTACGAATGCTAGTATGATAAGCCCAAAGGGCAAAGGGAATGTGATCGTGCCAATTTCTTCCAGATTCATTGACAACTTTCATGAGGATTTTGGTTAGTGTTTTATTAGAGGACTCGGCTTGCCCATTGGCTTGTGGATAGTAGGGTGATGAGAAGCTAAGTTTGATACCAAAGTTGTCGCAAAGGTCTTGCAACAACTTGTTTTTGAAAGATTTTCCATTATCTGTTATCAGGCGATGAGGAACACCAAAACGACAGATAATGTGGTGGTTAATGAACTCGACAATTTTTTCTTTTTTGATTGAAATGAGTGGAATAGCCTCCACCCATTTTGTGTAATATTCGGTCGCTGTGATTATCCAACGGTGACGTTGTGAAGAGGTCGGGTGAATCTCACCAATAAGGTCTAAACCCCATTGTGAGAAGGGCCAAAGATCTCGAGCGATCTGGAGCGGGTGGCTAGGAGTATGTTGAAGGTTGGCATGTTGCTGACACATAACACAACGCTTAACATATTCGTAGCAGTCGTTATTGAGAGTAGGCCAATAATAACCAAGGCGAAGGATTCGTTTGGCCACGGCAAGGCCGCTAAAATGTCCACCACAAATACCGTCATGGACCTGTTGGATGGTATGAGTGGCCTCCGCGCCAGTTAGACAGCGAAGGAGGATGCCATCAAAGCCACATTTATAGAGGAGTCCCCCCATGACAACATAACGCGAAACACTTTTAAGAAAAGCACGTTTGCCGTTACTAGTAAGGTCAGGTGGGAGGACAGAGATTGTAAGGTAGTCATGAAATTGGTGGTACCAGGTATCCTGTGAATTAGTAGACACAGTATTTATCATACAAACTACCGGGGTTGAATAAGATGGGGCAAAAAGTTGCTGGACCACAACGAATAATTCAGAGTCAGTTGGTGCGGCGGGAATTTGCGAGGCTAGGCAAGCCATAGTGTCCGCAAATTTGTTAGTGGAGCATGGAATGGTTTGTATAGAATAGTGAGTAAATAAGGCTAGAAGTGAATCCACGTAGTGTTTGTATTTTTGAAGTTCCTCGTTTTTGCATTGGTAGACGCCCATAACTTGATTGACTACCAATTGAGAGTCACCGAAAATATTGATAGATTTGATACCTAAGTGCAGCGCAACCTGGAGACCCAGAACAAGGGCCTCGTATTCCGCTGTATTATTAGTGCAAGGGAAATCGAGTCGGAATGAAAGAGGCATAGGCTCAGCATCGAGAGGAATAAGAACAACGCCAGCTCCTCCACCGCGATGGCATTTGGAGCCATCGAAGAAGAGGGTCATTGGGTACGACTCCTCCGTGAGGGAAAGAGTAGCGATGAGTTCGTCGGGAAATGTGAAATTGGTAAATTGTTCCCCAGGTAAAGGAGCTTCCGCAAGTTGGTCTGCGATGGTTTGTCCTTTGATTGATTTCTGGTGGACAAACTCAAGGTCGAGGTCGGCGAGAAGCATGAGCCATCTGGCAATGCGTTGGTTCAGATGAGGTTTGGCATACATGTAATGGATGGGGTCTGTATTGGTGATGACGAAAGTCTTGTGATTTAGAAGGTAGTGTCGGAGTTTGGTGGCCATGAATGATAGGGCTAGGCATAACTTTTCTATATGTGTGTACCTAGTCTCATAGTCCACCAAAGTATGACTTATATAATAAACGGCTTGTTCGCAATTCTCAGAGTCACGATGTGCAAGCATGGCTCCTACAGCGTGGTCGGTGGCGGAAAGGTAAAGGTAGAAAGGGCGGTCGTCTTGGGGTGGGATAAGCACGGGTGGCTGCAAGAGATAGGATTTGAGAGCTTCGAAGGCTTGGTGACATTCTTCGCTCCATTGGAATGCAATATCCTTTTTAAGGAGGTGATGGAAAGGTTGACATCGATCCGAAAGTTGGGAGATGAAACGTCGGATAGATTGGAGCTTACCTTGTAAACTACGCAATTGTTTGAGATTTTTGGGTGGGGGCATTTCTAGGATAGCTTTGACTTTAGATGGATCGACCTCAATGCCACGCAAAGAGACGATAAAGCCAAGAAGTTTTCCCGAAAGAACACCAAAGACACATTTCTTTGGTTGAAGGCGGATAGAATATTGTAACAGGTGATCAAAAATAATGGTTAAAACATCGAGATGTTCACTACGATGTTTAGACTTGCCGAGAAGATCGTCGACATAATCTTCAAGGATAGTGTGCATAATGTCATGAAAAATGTAGGTCATAGCCCGCTGATAGGTAGCACCAGCATTCTTAAGGCCAAATGGCATGACATGATAACAGAAGGTTCCCCAAGGAGTTATGAAGGCAGTTTTGTGTTGATCGGCAGGGGCAACCAAAATTTGGTTGTATCCTGAAAATCCATCCATGAGAGAGAGCATCTCATGACCTACAGTTAGATCAACAAGTTGGTCAATGCTAGGTAAGGGGAAGTCATCCTTAGGGCAAGCGAGGTTAAGATCCCGAAATCTGCATATCCGAAGTCCCCTGTCGCTTTAGTGGCATGTGTACGATGTTAGAAATCCATTGAGGATAGTCAATAGGCAAGATGAAGGAAACAGAAAGGAGTCATTGGAGCTCCTCTTTGACCAAGAGAGCAATGCGTGGATGCATTTTTCTCAATTTTTGTTTAACTGGTTTAGAATCGGGGTTTAGGGTAATGTTATGGACGGCAATGGTAGGATCAATTCCTGGCATGTCAGCGTAAGACCATGCGAAAGCTTGATTGCGAGCACGGAGAAAGGTAGTAAAGGTGGCTTGTTCTGATGTGTTAAGGGATTGTCCAATCTTCACAATGTGAGGATCCTCCTCCATGTGGATGTTGATTTCTATGGTAGATTGCGTCAAAGATGGTTTGGGTTTCGATGGTAAGGCTCATTGAATATAAGAATCATCCGCGCCAAGGTAAGTGAGGATGGAGTCGTCATCCTGGCATTCAACAACATTAATCAAAGGTGAATCCTCTTCGATCATGTTTGGATACAGAAGGGGAAGAGAAGATGGGTCCTCATTATCGTGTTGATAAGTGAGAGGACCTATGAAGATAGCATTTATGAAAAAAAAAAGTTAGGAGGGATGGATTCAGGGTCTATAGACTCTGCGGGTGATGATGGCAAAGTGGGTGATGATGGTTTGGTAGGGGCGACGTCTTCTTCTTCCAGGATACAGCTGACAGGAGGTGTCTCCTGTGTAGGTGTTTCGGGAAAACTGAGACCACTGCGATCATTATGTTTACGGGTAGTCACGGGAATGAGTGTATGTCGGCCTTGTTCGTAAAGGCCAAAACCAAAGCCTTTCCACGCACAGCGAGTCAAGAAGGTGAGGGTGAAATGACGATTTGTCAAGTATTGAAAATCGGATTAGAAGGAACCACACCAAGAGGAGGTTCGGGGGTAATGGACGATGCAGCAACACCCCATACGTTAGGTTAGTGCAGCAATGGGGTGGTCCGTAAGAGATTACCTCCCCCACGCGACGGTCGTAGGTGGGATGTGCATGTAATTGTCCGTACTCTGCGGGGTAGGGAAAGAACTAACGTTATATAGGTAGTACTTCCCAAAGTGTAAGGCGCTGAAAAACATCTACTAAGGGGTCGGTGGTTGGAATGTCACCGCGGGAAGGGAAGTGGTTTTTGCGATGGTGGTTTCATCAGTTGAAGGCGTAAGCGCGGTTGAGGTGGATGGTTGAGGTACATTTGAGGAGGATGGTTGGGTTGAATGTATGGGTGTCTTGATTGGTATAAGCACATCGTTAGGGCGGTATAACATATTGCAGGTTTTAAAGGGGGGAGGGTCAGCTTTTACGGTGTAGGACTTCCCCTCGTACTCAAATTTTATGCATCTATGTAATGTTGAGGGAACGCATCCCATGGCTCGGATCCAAGGACGACCCAGCAATATATTATATTGGAACTCTCCCTCCAAGACATAGAAGAGTTCGGGTAAAGTACGTGGTCCTACCCGAATGTTGAGGATCACGGTGCCTAAGGTAGAAGTAATAGCGTCATTGAATGACCGCAACATGATGGGGTTGGCACACATGCAACTAGAAGGGATATTCATTTGTTGGAAGGCTTTTGAAGAGATGATGTTTAGGCTAGCGCCCCCGTCAATCATAACCCGACGTACTCGAATGTCCCGGACGTAAGCGGAGATGAAAAGGGCAGGGTCAGGGTCTTCTGTACCAAAGTCGACAATTTCATCTTCCGAGAAACTAACTGCAGCGGCTTGTTGTACCGAGACAGAAGTGGTGGGGGAGATGGATTGTTTGGTGAGAGAAGCAACGTGATTGGGTGTTAGAATGGAGGTGACAGGCAGGGTTTCATTAGGTAAAACCTCTATCCCTTGAAGGATCTCAACGAGAGCTTGTCGATGAGATTCGTAAGTCCGAATGAGATCATACAAAGTGTCATTTTTACGGGTGATTGGTGAAGTCATTTAATTATATTTCGATGGGCAATGTCATTAGAGACGGATAGGCGGGTCCGCGAATGACCACTTTAGTTGGTGGTGCAATCGGGATGTTTGACGGAGAAAGAGATGCCGTAGGTGTGTAATGTAAAAACAAAGATATACAAATATTGAGACTTTGTGCTGAATAGCTGTGTTATGCATCAGACCTTTCTTATGTTAGATCTGTATGTGTTTATTCTGTTAGATTCATATCTACTTTTTTGTCATTTATTCATCATCAGTATTGCTTTGTTTGTTTATGCAAGTAGGTTTGGCTCTGTTTACTACCAATCCCAAAACATAAACCTTCTGACCTTTCTGCTTTGGAATTCATTTCTTTTCTTCCTTCGGACCTGCTCTTTCTTCATCCCCTCTTCCTTTCCTTTCTTTTCACAGTCGGAAACACCCCTACTGGGATGAGATCCCAAACCCCCGAAGGCAGAATCATGAGACTTGCATAGATTCCTGCTGGTAGAATAGCAATAAACCAGTTTCGCTTTGCTGACTCAAAGAGGGGCTATGCCCTGCACACTGTTGGCTCGTCTATCCATAGATCTGTCCAGCGACAGATTTTCGACCAACAGTTTTTGGCGACTCCACTGGGGAACGAACAGATCTATCAGATCTATGATAGTGGTAGGATAGAAAATCAGAAAAATCAGAAAAATCACTATCTGTTTGCAAATCTGAACTTTTTGTTAAAAATCCAAAAATTTGCAAAAGTGCTCCGAATTGAAAATTTTCTTCTGAGATCCATAGATCTGGCCTAGTTGGAGACCTTTAGTTCGCTGAGTTTTTATAAAAATCAGTATTTTGCCGTAGATCTGAATTTTTGACTGTTTACCAAAAAGTTTGAAACCCTTTGAAAAAAGTCAAAACCAGATCCGAAAATCAGCTTGCTAATCTTCTCTGTCATTTTATCCTCATTGTTATTTGTCATTAACCGCAATCGGTTTTCTGAAGAGGATAGTTTTTAAATATTTAGAAAAGTGCATGCTGCTGGTTTTTATCAAAAACCAGAAAATCAGCAAGTACAGCCAAAAAGAAAGTTTGAATCTGCGCCATAACGTTGCAGATCTGGAAGGTACACTGGCGGGTGAACCTTTTACGCGCAGCAGGAGAGCCCGTGGAGAAGCTGATCCTACTTTCGATCTGCTTCAAAGGCATAATTTCAGCATAACACCGGCACGCTTTTCAGCGCTAAGCTCGGCTGACCGGTCATCCAGGAGTGTCTCGCCTTCTCGAAGGAAGAATCTTTCGCAAGGGGCATCCACATCCCTTTGTAGTGCCTTGTTACTCAGTGGAACCGTGCTTCCAGCCCGTGTTCTTTTCCAGCCTTTCAAATGGTGGTACCATGGGGAAACGTGATGGGTCCTTTGGCTTTACCACATCCAGTTCACGCACTCCCTCACGGAAACCGAAAGAATTTTCCCAAATTCGATGGGAGCGGAAATCAGAGCATGGATTCCCACATATCTGCATTCATCATGTCATGCAGTATCCTGGATGTAACTCACGAGGATGTGTCGGTTCACCTTTTTCTGGAAACTCTACAAGGACCTGCGGCTGAATGGTTTCAGCATTTACCAGCCGGATCTATTACCAGTTGGGCCACCTTGCGGGATGCTTTCGAAGACAGATACAAGCCTTCAGAGGATGCATTTGCATTATTATCATGGATCACTCACCTGAAGAAAGAGGCAAATGAGACCATGCGTGATTTTATCACCCGGTTCAATGCACTAATCAACCGTGTCCCTGTTGCCATGCTTCCAACACCGGAGAATCAAAAGTGTTTCTTCGTAAACGCTATGAGCTCAAAAGTTAGTTTCTTGCTCCTTCAGGAACGAGTTGCCACCTTGATTCTCACCCAAGCCGCTGCCATTCGCATAGAAGATAATTTGATAATATCTGGTGAATTGAAAAAGGAATCAGCCAAGCCTAAATCTTTGGGCCCTTCACCCACTACTTCGTCTGATCCAGCCTTTCAAAAGATGGCAAATGACTTGCTTGCATTAAAGAAGCAGTTGGCCCAGGCCTCTCCCAGTTCCTCATACCGGATATTCCGTGGAGGAATTTCGTTCCTAACAATGTTTCACAAAGGCACGCTTACCCGCAACCGCTCCGCGGTTGGCACTTGAGGCTCCTCCGGTCAACGCTCTGGCCGAAATCGAAGAAGAAGAGCAGTATTATGAAGAACCTTCGTCTCAGGGTGAAGATGATCAAGATGTCGGTGAACCGACTGGCGACTCTACTATCGGGTATATGGAATTTGATGAGGAGGAATCTGATGAAGAAGAGGGTACCCAGGGATATGCAAGCAGATAGTCATACGCTATTTTTACTCGCTCACAAGGAAAAGAAGTGGAAGTTGCTGCCCATGTCCAGCAGGAGAAGGCCGTGTCAAACGCGCCTCCGATCATTGCTAAAAGAGGTAATCCTCTTCCTACTCAACTCCCTGGAAAATCTTTTACAAGGAAACCTTTTCCCCTATCTCTCCTCCAAATCAATCCTCTCACGTTCCTACCAAGGCCAGTAATCCTATTCCATCATCGCGAGGTGAGGGACTCATTCCTTCACCAACGCAACCCTTGGCCGCATTTGATATCATAGATCATGCAAAAAAGACCAAGATCCAAATGTCTGAAGCCGAGTATCTTCAGTCAAATCCCGAACAACTTGTGAGATTGACCAAGTATATTCAAAGTCAAGCTGTTGTATCTAATCAGGTTTCCCCAAAAGGAATCCTTTCCACTCCCCCTGAATCTCACATAAATGTTGCTTCAACATCTGCGTCAGGCAAGATAGATAGAGCCTTTCTATCTCTCCCTCCTAATCAATGGACACAAGCTGAGTAACTGCATAATTGATTCTGGGGCTTCTGATAATGTCATGCCGGCAAAGGTCACCCATGCTCTGGGCCTCACTCTTACCAAGCCTTTCGGCAGATGTTATTCCTTGGAAACCAAGCAGGTTCCGTTGGTTGGCCAAATTAAAGACGCGCAATTCACGTTTGCGGCATTCCCAGATAAAAGAGTAAAGATGACAGTCCTCGTTGCTGACATTCCGGCAGCCTATGGAATTTTGCTGGGAAGAAGTTTTTGCAGCGAAGTTGGTGGAGAAATTCATATGGACTGGTCTAAAGCTAGAATTCCCGTCAAAGGCGTAATGCAGACTTTGGAGCCGGAATCACAAAAAAAGTACTTGGTTACTAGCTCTGAAGACCCCAAAGCTCAAATCCTTTTTGAATCATCAGGGATGGGGAACTATTTCTTGTCTACCGAGACGGACAAAACGGGTGTCCTCGTTCAGGAAAAAGATCTTAATGAGATCTGGACCTTGCAGTTTGATGGCAGCTGTGCAACTAGTGGATGTGGCGCTGGGGCCGTGCTGATATCTCCCGAAGAGGAGGTAATTCCTCTCTCTTTCAAATTGCAGTTTTTCAACACAAACAATACTGCTGAGTATGAATCTCTGTTACTCGGTATGCAAGCCGCAAAAGAAAGAGGAATTAAAAATCTAAAAGTGCAAGGTGATGCAGAGTTGGTTGTAAACCAAGTCAAGAGGATATATCAAGTAAAAAATGAGAGGCTCAGGCACTACCGTAATGCGGTGTGGGACAACATCGAAGAATTCGATGCTTTTTCAATTGAATCCATTCCAAGAGCTCAAAATGACATGGCTGATTCATTGGCTGTTTCAGCATCTCTCATGCTCCCTCACCCAGGTTTGAAAACAAACAAATACACCATTGAGGTGGTTTTCCGCCCGAGCGTGCCAGATAATTCTCAGCATTGGCAGGTGTTCAACGACGATAATCAACTCATTGCCTTTCTAGAGAAGGTAGAAAATTTTAAAGAATTGCACTTTGAAGGATCTACTTCCACTTGCCGTGAATCAGTCACCAATCAAGGCGATGAATCCGAAGGGAACGACGGCATATGTCAGCTCAAAGGGAATAAAATCCCAAAGGGCCTGGTTTCTCTGGAGCGGTTGTTCGACAGGCATGACCGTTTTGTGAAAAAGAAGAGGCGAGATGACCCTGACTCATCCCCAGAAACCGAACCGGTCAATATAGGTTCGATGGAGCACCCGCAATTTGTGAACATTGGCAAATGTTGCACACCTGAGGAGAAACGGAAATTTTTCAAGTTGCTAAAAAAATATATGGACGTGTTGGCATGGTCCTATGCCGATCTAAAATCTTTCAAGCCAAAGGACGTTCAGCATGACATCCCATTGAAAGAAGATGTCAAAGCCTTTCGCCAGAAGCAGAGGCACTATAATCCTAAGATTTCGGGGACTATCCAGCCGAAATTCAGAAGATGCTGGATGCGAGAATCATCTTTCCTATCCACCACAGTACTTGGGTAGCAAATATTGTGCCAAGGCACGTTAAGAAAAAAATCGGTGAGATACGCATATGCGTAGACTTTCACAATTTGAATCAGCTTCCTTGAAAGACAACTACCCACTTCCGATAATGGATCAAGTTCTGCAAGCAGTAACTGGATCAGAGATGCTGTCCATGCTTGATGGTTTTTCAGGCTATAATCAGATTGAAGTTTCACCTGAAGATCAGTTTAAAACAGCATTCACTACTCCCTGGGGTACATTTGCCTACAGCAGGATGCCTTTTGGCCTAACTAATGCTGGCGCCACTTTTCAGCGGGCCATGGATTTCGCATTCAAAGGTATGATGGGGAAAGTCATTGTGGTTTATCTAGATGACTTAACCATGTTCTCTAAACAACGAAATGATCATTGTGATCATTTGGAGCAAGTGTTGGCCAGGTGCCGAGAACATGGGATTTCCCTAAACCCAAAAAAGTCTATTTTTGGAGTCACGGAAGGGAAGTTGCTAGGGCATGTGGTTAGCAAAGAAGGAACAAAGATAGATACCGAAAGAGTTAAGGCTATTCAAAGCCTTACTCTGCCTACAAGCAAGACTGGTGTTCATTCTTTCTTTGGAAAGGTGAACTTTCTTAGGCGTTTTGTTCCTGACTTTGCTGAGAAGACCCATCACATATTGAACATGATGAAGGGGTCACCAACTTTCAGATGGAGCGAAGAGGGGAAAAGGTCATTTGAAGAAATAAAAGCTTCCGTTGCTCATGCACCAGTCTTGGTATGTCCCGATTTCTCCAAGGACTTCATCATGTACAGTTACGCATCTGAGCATACTGTGTCCGCAATCTTGATGCAAAAGAACTCGGAGGATGTTGAATCTCCGATCGCATTCATGAGTTCTCCCCTCAAGCCTCACGAACTAAAAATGACTCAACTGAAAAGCATGCCTTTTCCATTGTCAAAGCAATGAAGAATTTCAGGTATTACATTCTAAACTCGCATACGGTGGTGCTGGTCCCTGACACGGCGGTGAAATCAATTCTAACTCAGCAGGAGTTAGGAAGCTTGCGAGGAAATTGGATCGCAAAGGTCCAGGAGTATGACCTGGATATTAAACCAACCAAGCTGGTGAGGGGCAAGGGCCTGTGTCAGCTAATGGCTGAAAACAAAGATTCAGAAAACCCCGATGAAAGGGGTGACTACACCGATGAAGCACAGACCGGCTGGAAGAGCCCGATTCTCTGCCTCTGGTTCTATTTGTTGCAACTAGTGATGAATGGTACTCCGACATCGCTTTCTTCCTCACCTACGGCGAATGCCCAATGCACCTAACTGCAAAGGAGAAGCACACTATAAAGCTCAGAGCAGCTAAATATGTCATCTGGGATGACGGTTTATATAAACGTGGGATAGATGGCATCTTTTTGCGATGTGTTGACAAACCTCAGCAGGTAAAAATACTTGGAAAGTTTTCACAATTCAGCCTGTGGGGGGCATTTCTCTTCCTCCGTGACAGCACACAAGATCATTCGAGCCAGGTACTATTGGCCGACGCTCTTCCAAGATACAGCCACCTGGGTGGCAAAGTGTGAACCCTGCCAGCAATTCGTCGGCAAGCCCAAGTTGGCTGCCTTTCCCCTAAGGCCGGTCATTATCAATGAACCATTCAGACAATGGGGAATTGATTTTATTGGTGCACTCAATCCTCAATCGAGTGCCGACATAGCTATGTCCTTACAGCAATGGATTACTTCACCAAGTGGGTGGAAGCCATACCTGTCAAGCATGCCACTTCTGAGGTGGTTTGCAATTTCATTAAAGAAAATATCATTGTCAGGTTTGGCATTCCCAAACAAAATCGTTGCTGATAATGCTTCTAACTTCTCCTCACGGAAGTTATTAGTTTTTGCTATGAATATGGGATAACTTTGGCTCACGCCTCAGACTATTACCCTCAGGGAAATGGTCAGGCGGAATCCAGTAACAAGAACTTGGTGACCATCATACGGAAGTTAGTAGATGAGAATCAGCGAATGTGGCACAAGTCTTTGTACGACGCTTTGTGGGCCGATCGTATTACTCCCAAGAGATCTCTCGGCATGTCACCTTTTCAAGTGTTATATGGCACTGATGCCGAACTCCCCATTTCTGCGGAACTTCCTGCTCTGCGCTTGGCACGAGCTATCGAAGATGAAACTTTCCAAAATTCTCTTGAAAAGAGAATCATGTATCTGGCAGAACTTGAAGAAAAGAGAGTAAGGGTGGTCGACAGGATCACTGAACATCAGAATCAAGTTAAGAGGCTGTTTGATAAGAAGGCCAAGCAGAGGGATTTTCAAGTGGGAGATCTCGTCCTTTTGTGGGACAAGCGAAGAGAGCCAAAGGGCATGCACAGAAAGTTTGATTCCCTATGGAGAGGGCCTTTCAAGATCAAGCAGCTCAACGGAGAGAATAGCTTCTATCTCTCATATCTGGATGGAACCGAGCTCCCGCTTCCTTATAGCGGGCAACATTTGAAGATCTTCAGGAAGTAGAGCTTGCTCTCTTCTTTGTACAGTTTGCTTTAGTTGTGTGTTTGCTTTCGTCGTGTTTTGCTTTCGGTTTGTTGTGTGTTTCCTTTGTTCTCCCTCCGGTCGCCCTTGTTTTTGACTCTGTTACCCAATGGATAGGCACATGAGATCTGGGATTCTCTACCCCCGAATTTGCTCAGGGATAGTCCCCAGAAAGAGCCAGCTGTTATCCCATAAAATTGACAAGGGAAATTTTACCGATAACCATACCGAAAATTTTGTTTTGATCCCTCGCTAGGGATCCCTTGCGTTAAATGTTGCAAAATCCCTTTCCGGGAAAATCTGGTTTCTGAACTTAGTCTTTTTGGTCTTTTTTGGCTGGGCGCATGGAATTACTATGTAACACCAACTTTTGGTGCGCCCCCTTTAAAGCCTTTGGCGCATATTTTTCAGTGTCAACACACCTTTTGGTGCGCCTTGTATGTTGAGTCTTCCCTGCGTGCGCCAAGGCGCATGCGCCTTCGTATTAACACAACTTTTGTTGCGCCATGTTTTGGTGCGCCAAAGGGCGCACATAATCTCATGTCGACATCCCTTTCGGTGCGCCAAAGGCGCGCTTAATTTCATGCTGGCAAATGCTTTCGTGCGCCAAAGGGCGCATGCTTTTCCATGTCGACAGCAACTTTCATGCGCCCTTTACAAAGTGGGTGGCGCATTTATGACTAGCTCACCTATATATATATAAAATTTGCGCGCCCAAATGTCATTATCATCAGACGCATATCACGTGATTTTTATTCTCTCGAGCCTCACACCTCCTTGTCATTTTCAACGCATTGTGGACCCGCTTTTCAAGATTTTCACTATTTATCCGTAAGAGGTTCTTCTCTCTCTCCATGTGTTTTACGTTTTTGGTTCTTTGTGTGTTTGTGGTCTGGTTTTAGTTTGTGTTTGAGTATTGAAATATCTAATGTTGATCCAAGCCTCCTCCTTTTTTCCTTATTTCCCTCCTCCTCCCGATCTGCCGGTAGGGGGACTTGTCTCAAAAGCATGGTTTTGTTTCCCTCCCTCTTTTAAACCATTTCATACCCCAAATACCCTTCTAAACTTACAAAGAGAGAGGAGAGAAGGATTTTTTTCCATGTGCACCCTGAGAGTGTTTTAGCAACATCAGAAATAGCTTCCTTTCCTTCGGCGCATCTGTCACCCCTGCAACATGACTAAAATCCACGCCAATGGCGCACCCATCTTGCCTGCTGCATCGTAAACTTCTGCGCCCCCAAGGCGCGCCTCTTTCATATGCTACAAGCGCTAACCTTGCGCCCTCTTTGGCGCCAACCTTCCTTGCTGCATCATGTTTCTATGCGCCAATGGCGCACCCAGCATCAGTGCAACACAGCTTTATCCGCGCTAAGTACAAGGCTTTGAAGGCGCAGGCGCATCCCTCCTTACAGCAACATCATGTTGTGTTAACCCTTCGTGCGCTGCGCCATGGCGCACGAAAAGTTCCTGTTACACAAACCTTACATGCGCCAAAGGGCGCACCAAATCCCAGTGCAACATGAAAAGTCTATGCGCCAAAGGGCGCATCCTGTCTCTATGTAACACAATGTTTTCATGCGCCTTTTATAAAATGCACTCTGCAGTATCTATGCGCCATGCGCCTTTGGCACCAGTTTAACCTTTGCAACACGCCTTTCCTGTGCGCCTTACCTATTTAGCCCTGTAAGCTGCAATTTTCATGCGCCCTGCGCCCTGAGCCTAATAATAACTAACTCCTTCTGTTGGCACTTCAATGGGAAATCAAATGACTGATACAACCTTTCTACGTTGGGTTTCACTTCTTCTTCATGCAGATCAGCAACTGAGTTCGAAAGAACATATGTCTACATCCAGCAAGAGACCCATCAAATCCAAAGGAAAGGCTAAGCTTACAGAGGAAGAAATGAAATATAAATATCGTAGGGTCGTAATGCCCGAGTCCCGTGCCGAGTGCAAAGATGGACGCCGAGATTCGAATCGGGACATATTGATATGGAGGAATTCTGGGCCAGGACTCAGAAAGTCACAAGGAGTCCATGGATGGACAAATTGATCGGCAGTGCCTTGCACTTCACCGGAGGAATCCCCGCCGCCGCCAACAATGAATTTATGATGGTGGTTGCCCAATGTTACAACAAGGACACAAGGTGTGTCGAAAACAGCAAGGGCGAGGTAGTCATTAACCTCACTGCCCGTCATTTTGAGATAATACTCGGCATCCCTCACCACCGGCACTTTGTGGCCGTCAGCCAAGCGGAGTGCATTAAGGCCTGGGATGACAATGAGGATCAATGTATGCAACTAATGAACGAAGTCTATCTGAAGAACAAGAAGGTAATAACCCGGTGGCCCCAAATCATCCACCGCAGTGACTTCTCAGAAGAGCTCAGCGACACCATTACATTCCTGAGCAGGGTCTTCGGGCTTTCTGATGCCCATTATTTCCATAAATGGATGTTGCGGTACTTAGAGACCATGAACAAGAATATGCCTGATCAGCGCTTTTGCTGGGGAGAGATTATAAGCAGCACAATCTCCGAACAGCTACAACAATTCAGCACAACGGGGACATTTCATATGAACTCCTACGTGGTCTACGCTGCAGCATCAGAGAGGGACTATCCAGGCCTGACGCGGAGTGGAGTTTGGCCTCAGGTCAAAATATACGAGTATTATCCAGAATTGAGGCTGGAGAATAGCATCTCCCAATTCACCAAAATCAACGATGCATTCTTCTACCACATCATCTGCCTGCAAGGCCGAATATGACTTATGGTCGCACGACCAAAAGCATAGTGGCAGCCACGAGAAATGGGGAGCCCTGTTCACCCAGTTTCCTACATTCACCTATCTAAGGGCTGCCAACTTTTTGGGAGAGCCAACCAGGCTACCGAGGTATGCTGGACCTAAGCTGATTCTGCTGGAACTGTCAAGGCAGCTAATCACATACCACGAGAAATGCCTTAAAAGAAAGAAGGGTGGAACTCCTTTCCCCCTCACAGTAGGCCGATATACATGCTCTACCCACCATAAGGCGAAGGAAATGTTCGCAGAGCTGGAGTTACTCAATTTGAAACATGACTTCCCAGCCAGGCCTACCTTCGACCCAAGGAGCTATCTACCAAGGGCGAAACTTGATCCAATCCATGTTCCTCAGATCGAGGATATTTACATTGACGTCCTCCATGAGGTGGAGCTCAGAAGGAAGGATCATTCTCGCCTAGCATTGCGTAAATCATCCAATATGGGGTAGCCATTGTCCCCAAAGGCTTCCAAACTACGGAAGATGAAGTAGACAAGGTATATACTGACATGGGGGGGACAATTGGCCCTTTCCGGCCATTGATAGAACTAAGGCTCCTCAGACAATTGAGGAGAGGGTCAAGGAGACTTTGCGGAGGATAGAACATTGGTGCCGATGAACGGCCTAATCTACCTCGGGGTTGATTTCACAACATCCCCATTGGGCAACGCACCTCCACGATCCAAAAAGCAGCCTAAAGGTAAAGGGCAAAGGCGTAGAAGGTGAATCCAAAGACCATTCGTGAAGAAGCCCCCGAGAGTCCTCCTTCCGCGCACCCGAAAGCAGTAATAACTCTGGTCACACCAGAAAGAAGCAGAAGAGGAAGTTCCAATAGGCCCATCCACTCAGGATGTCGGCATTGCCACAACAACCGAGGTCCCTTCCATCCCTTCTTCTTCTCTTCCTTCCCCTCCTCGAGCGACTCAAGCGACCATCCCTTTGGTCGTGTCCTCTTCCCCTTCTTCTACTGTTTCCCCCGCCTCTTCATCTATCTTTTCTTCCCTCGTTGATCTGTCCTCCTCCATTTCTTCCCTCATCTCCGAGCTCCCTTCCTTCCTATGTCTTCCGTAGCTGCAGTTTCCCTTCCTTCCGTGGGCACTTCTTCGGCTATTCTCTCAATGCCGCCGCCACGTGTCTCCACGTTTTTCCCCTCTTCTACTGCAGCTGCCCCCTCCTCTGTTTCCGGTCCTTCTACCATAGGTCCAGCTTGGATCTCTCAGCAGCTAAGTCAGCAAAAGAGGAAAGTTCCCATCACTCCGATGGACTTTTCCGTAATCCCATCTAAGGGGGCAAAGAAGCAGAAGCCTGTCACGCGCTTCTCTCAAAGTGTCAGCAGAGAGAGAGTTATGGAAATCGCATACCCCAATCCCCTCAAAGAGAAAAAGGATCTGTCTCCGACAGATTTTACTGTGACCCAAGTCACAATGGGGACATCTTCCAAAAGTCTTCAGGGGGAGGCTCTTTCTGCAGTTGACGCCCTCTGCAAAAAGCTTCAGGAAATCAAGGAAGAGAAAAGGCAACTGAAGGAGCAAAACAAATATCTGCTCCAAGCCTTACAGAAGATGGGTAATGCGCCTCCTACAACTACCACCGAGACTTCTGAGCTTCTCAGCCAGGAGAAAATTAATGAGTATGCCAAAATCGCGAGCAGGGTATGGCCGTTTCCACTTGGAGGAGCCAAATCCTCAAAGACAGTGAAAAAGTGATCGCCGAGTTCTCCGACTTGTACCTGAACATCAGTAAGGTGAATAAAGAGCTCCAAGCGTTAGCAGGGCCCATATCAGAAGAGTTGGAACATGCCAGACTGCAACACGAGACCTTCCAACAAATGTTCGACTGTTCAGTCGAAGATCTGGTCAAGTTCGGCATCTTCGGCCATCCAAGGGCCCTCAACAAAATCATGTCCACTCTGGACTACCGGGTGGATCAGCTAGAATTTATTCTAGAAAAGATTGACAAAGTCAAGGAAGAAGCCCTGGATGCGATGCACCAAATGGAACGAATTGTTCTTAATATGTCGCCAGGGTTACTTACTCCTTCCTTCACTTTAAGGAAAGCTGATGAAACCACCCGGATCTTCAAGGAGATCGCTTCTCAAGGAACGGGGCCAGAGGTCACATTTGACACAGAATCTATCAACAACCTGCTGGCCTGTAGGGACTTCATCGGGTTCCTCATTGAGGCGGAAAAGGACTATTCCAAACTCCCAGAGAAGCTCATAGATGAGCGGGAGACTTGTGAGGTGATAAGTGATAGGCACAAGGATCCTTCCCAGGATCAACTAGGGCCAATAATCAACAAGTTCATGGAATACCGCTCTCAGTTCCATATCTCATCACCTGAGGAGCAACAAAAGCAGTCCACCCCCTTTCGGCCGCAAGATGATGATGACGAATAGCTGCTGCTTCTTCTTCTTTCTTCTTCTTCTTCTTCTTCTCTTTCTCTTCTTCATCTTTTTGGAAATATCTGGAGTATGTTGATACAAATGATGACATCATCCATGTTGCATCATGGGATGATGTCATCCATCAAGTTGTAAAAAGTCAACATGACTTTTAGATATTTTGTAAATATCTTTGTAAATAGTTGTTGGCTCCTTTTTGCCTTCTTTTCTCTTCTTCTTCTATAAATACCCCAATACTTGTTGTATTGTGGGATGGATGGATATCTTTCAGATGAGAAATAGAAGTGAAGAAAAAAGACTTTGAGCTTTCTTGTAACAGAAGAAAATAGTAATACAAATATTGAGACTTTGTGCTGAATAGCTGTGTTATGCATCAGACCTTTCTTATGTTAGATCTGTATGTGTTTATTCTGTTAGATTCATATCTACTTTTTTGTCATTTATTCATCATCAGTATTGCTTTGTTTGTTTATGCAAGTAGGTTTGGCTCTATTTACTACCAATCCCAAAACATAAACCTTCTGACCTTTCTGCTTTGGAATTCATTTCTTTTCTTCCTTCGACCTGCTCTTTCTTCATCCCCTCTTCCTTTCCTTTCTTTTGGAAACACCCCTACTTGGGATGAGATCCCAAACCCCAAAGGTAGAATCCGGGACTGAGATTCCCTATGGAGGTATCAATAAACTAGTTTTGCTTTCTTGACTGGGGGCTAATAGATCTGTGATAAAGGTAAAAAACGATATGATTTCATACCCCAAGGGAAGTAACCCGTACAAAGGAAAAACTATTTATAAGTCCATAAAGAAGAAAGGAACCCTATGGAGGTATCATGTAATGATGAAAAATATCTATGCTAACCGAGGAAAACATGTAACTGAATAGAACTGAAATTAATACTAAGCTAACATAGAGTATGTAATGAATGTAAGGAACTACTCTATACAAAATGAAAAAGTGAGTTAGAGAACTTACCTATTGTTGGGGGTTTGATGCATCTATCTCCCAAAGGACCATACACCAAGAGAGAACAAATTTTAGGTGGAGAAGGGGAAACAATCCAGTCCTAGCTCACTATAGATGACCCAAAAGTGCAAGAAAACCAATCCAAGAAAGAAGAATCTCCAAGCCAAGAGTCAAGATGTAAGAAATCCAGAAGCTAAGTGAGCAGGTGCAAGTTGGTGCAAGAGAAAAAGCTAATGGTGAGTTCCTTTGTGTGTAATTGTGTGAAATTATGATGTGTCAAAATGAGAGTTGGGGTATTTATACCAATGCCATCACCATGTGGGAGAAGGCATCAACATGGAATTTGAATTTGCACCGACGTAATCACCATGGGTGATGGCATCAACAAGGGAGGAAAATGCAAGGGAGATGTGCAAAAGTCATGAAAGGAAAAAGGATAATGCAAAATGAAAAGAAATGGGGTCATGAGAAAGCTAGATGTCGAGAATGTGAAGAAAAATAAGAGGATAAAAGAAAAATAAATACATAAATGGGACCAAAAAGTTGTTCTCTCTCCATGTATCATCCCTAACCCAATGGTTACATGAATAACCATACCCCTATCTCAGAATGAGCCCCTTAAGGCACCCATTCCAGAGATAGATGCATTAACACCTCTAACCTAAAAAGAGAATTGTTAGTAATAATGTATGAAAATAGAAAGCATAAAAATTTAGGTGTATACATATGCCCCAACCATTGATTACCACATGTCACAATAGAAAACATGGGGTAGTCAATGGAAAAGAATGATACATAACACCAAAACTAAAAGTAAATGTAAAAGTAAAGAAAGGACTAGCTAAAATGAAATATACTTACCAATGTGTACCTGATAGTATCGGTCATCCTACTATGTACGGGTGCAATCCATGTTCTACTAGAACCCTGGAGAAGAAAAAACTAAAAGGAAACACTAGAGGATCATCAGTAAAATAAGACATAAATCACCTAGCTAGGGGCCCATGGGATGGATGTCATGATTTGGAAATTGAAATAAGGGTGAAAAATGTGATTTTTGGCCAAAAAGTGGAATAAGGCATGTAATATGTCAAAAATAATGGGAGAAGATCATGATCCCAACACAATGATGATGGATTTTTTTTAGAGATCGGGAACTAAAATGATGGGATTTGAAAGATTGAGGACCATCATGGTGAAATTAAATAGAAAATTTGAGTTTATATAGGATTTTTGAGGTTATTTTCTTATTACTATTTTTTGGAATTAAGAGAATTGAGCTCTGAATTCCAAATTTGGAGATTAATGTGACAGAGATGGCATGAGTATGAGGAGGAGGAGGCCAAGATCATGAGGAGGTGCACATGGTGGAGCATGACCATGGGTAAGTTGATGCATTTAATTTATTAGGTAGGTAATTATTAAATTTGATTTTTAAAATGTGAAGGTAATAGGGTGCCATTTTTAGTCAAACTTACATCATTAGGAAGAGTAGGAAAAAATACAAGTGGGTTTGGGAGGGATTTTCTTTTAGCTTTTTCATTTTTAGATTTTTTTTTTTAATTTTTAAAAGTCATGGTCATATGGATTTAGATGCCATCAGCCCCCTTGAAAAACAACAAGGTCGATGGTGGCATCGGGATATGTATAAAATTTTTGATAGGGGTTGATGGCGTGGCGTGATAGAGGGATATGGCATAGGAATATTTATGAAGCATGTAGATTATTATGATTTTAAATTTTAAATTATTTTTATGAATCTAATGCCTGATTTTACTGATTTGTGATTACAGAGGATCGGAGGATCCACCTATGGTGAGTGGTGGATATAACATGGTTGAATGATATGATTTCTGATTGATTGATAGATGTAGAGAAAAACATAGTTACATAGATGGGGATTTGGGATATCATCATGCAGATGCCCAGATACCATTGAGTCTAGATTTTTGTAGATGTTTTTTGACATGGGAGCCTAGGGCCAACACCTTTCGGTGGTGGGTAGGTGAGAGAAAGTGGAGATGATGATGTGACACTTCAGGATGTGCATGGGATATTGGGATTTTCTAATAGAGGAGCTCACATGTATTGTGATCTCACCATGGATATTACAGAGAGGAGGGCCTTGGCCATATGGGCCACAAGTAGTGAGACATATGATGAGGGGATGTTTTGTGTTAGGTGCAACATGCAATACACACACATAGAGATTCCAGCTATCTAGAAGGTGGTTATGGGCATTACCATGGCACATATATTGTGTCACAAGGAAGATGGGACCATTCCATTATATTTTGGTGGTTGTATGTAGAGATGTTATTGAGAAGGATGTGTTATTTAGTTGGGGGACCACTATATGGGTGCATCTGGTGCATGATCTATACAGGGTCCAACGAGGGCACAAAGGGCCATAGTCCCATGATATTATTGACAACTTGGATATATGAGAGATTTCCCATGTATAGGCCCACAGGACCCCTAGTCATAACAATAGATTCCCCGAGAGTACTCTAGTGGGCACAGGGCCGATAGTGAGAGCACTTTTAGATTATTAACCATTATGATAGGTACATCCAGATGAGGTCATATGGGAGCCCTATATAGGGAATGTGGATCAGTGGCCTAGTTGGCCATAGTAGAGGATTTAGAGGAAGGAGGAGGTGACATGTCATTATTTGCATTGGGTAGAGACCCATCCGATAGACAAGGTACCCAGATAGTTTGGGAGGCCCAGCCTGTTGTGATACCACCACTACCATCCTATAGAAAACAACATGTGAGAGAGGTGAGAGAGTGGATGGATAGAGTACCATCATTACAAGTTGCCCCAGAGAGTATGGGGCATAGGAGATAGGGATGAGGAAGAGATGAGAGAGAGTGGGGTAGGCTCTTAGAGACCCACCAGAGATTTATTACATTATGGGAGAGATCTAGATGAGGGATCGATGGAGGACCCACTGACCTGGACCCACATGTGGGTGATATAGGCATAACTGGTCCCAACACCAGAGAGGAGAGAGAGACAACTAGGTCCATGGATGAGAGAGCATAGGATGTGGTGTATCCAGGAGGTGGTTACCTGATGCCATTAGGTATGGAGATGGCCCTACAACTACGAGACAAGCCTAGGGCCTTCCATAGAGAGATATGATTTTGGTGCCCCAAGATAGGTGGGCACAATATGTTGGTGGAGATCGATCAAAATTTTGATGAGGTTGAGGTGGTATTGGGTGGCCGATGGAGATGGCGAGACCATCATCGAGAAAGACAGGAAACTAGTATGAGCATGATGATTTTATTTAGAAATGTAGATGATTATATTTGATGACTTATATTGATTGATATTGATGAATTTTTTGGGTTTTACAAGAGAGGATGATAGAGGAGTGGCACTCCTTGATTGAGAGTGCACACCATGAGATCTGGACCCATTATTTGATGTTTAGAGATACCTCATCATGGCGGACCCCACAAAAACATGCCATTAGATGGTGAGTCGGTGGAGAATTTTGGCTAGTAGTTGGAGAGGTGTCAGACACTGGAGATGAGAGATGATGCACAGGCACTAGAAACACAGGAAACATAGATATGTGATGTTGCAGAGCTTATTATTGAGGCATATGGTGCCTTGGTTTAGGAGTAGGAAACACACTTTCAGATGTCAGAGCACTATGAGAGAGGATCATGAGGCTAGAGGCACAGCTGGAGAGCACATGGAGAGGCCTCTAGAGCCCGATCTAGGGTGGAGTCTCTAGCTCACACAACCCAAGCATCCAACACAACACCTTTGGCACAAAGCATCCAGAGACCACCCCAAGGGGGTGAGGATGCTTGAGCCACCTAGATAGTGATGATGTATTATGATGGATTTGATGTATTTTGTTGATGTATAAAATTGATTTGATATATATATATATATATATATATATATATATATATATATATATATGATGATGTTTTTGATGATTTTTGATGATGTTTTGAATGAAATGATGATGATTTACTTATCACTTTCCTTTCTTTCTCATGCATGTATGTAGTAATACTCATGGTACTTAGGAAGAATGATAATGATGATTAGGAAATAAATTTAGTTAGATGAGAGATAAATCCAAGAAGGTCAAATACCTAAGTGAGGATGCACAAGACCATGTGAATGATCCACTTAAGGAAAGCCAAGGTGAATCAAAGCCAAAAGAGGTAAGAATCAAGACCATGACATTCCAATGGTAGGAGATGTCAGGAAAAAGAGATTGATGATAATAAACCCAAGTGGGGTGAAGATCCCAAAAAGGATAAGATTGGTGTAGATGTGTGTAAAACCCAAGGGGGCCGAGAGCCCAAGTGAAGGTGAGAGCCTAGGCCAAAAAAAAATATAATCAAGGTATTTTTAAGGGAGATGCTTTAGCCACGAGGGGTGAATGATGTAGAGTATCAGTGATGATATCATCTACTTGGTTTAAGATATGACTACATGCACATGAGTCATGAGGTCCTCAATAACATGTTGGTAATGGATACTACTTTCGATGATGACTTTAGATCATGTGGAAAAAAAGTGTCATCAATTTGGTCCTCCAACCAAGTGAGGATGCCACACTGAATGTCATTAAGAGTGGGGGAGCTCGAGGCTTAGGGAGGGAGGCCCATATGTAGGTATGTGGTCTAGATGGTCTAGGGAAGGTGGATGGCTCCAAGAGAGTTGGATCTATGTTTTTCCACATGAAGAGGACTCGGAACTAGGGAGCTTTTGCTACACATGACCCAACAATAGTATCATCGGTGTATGTGTGAGTAAACCATGATGTGAAAAATATATAATGGGGCTGAGGTAGAAGGTCATGTAGCCTTTTGAGATTGATCTCATCTCACCTCAACTTTAAGATTTTTCATATGCTTTTTATAGGCTCTACAATCAGACACACATCATCCCTCGAGCCTCATGCCATGTGTAATATGGATCTTCCCCAGAAGGTGGAGGAGCCATAATGGTAAGGGTAAGGGATGATGTGAGTGATCAATATGGGTCGACATAGATGATGTCGACACACATCTAGTGCTTCATCATCCATGAGATCATCAACTTCATAGTCAAATCCAGATATACATTCCCCTTCATTTTAGATGAGGAAGTATGTTGGTGATCTAGTGATAGAGTTGAGGGGAGAGATGAGGCTTGGTGGAGTTATTCGAGGCTCAGGACCAGTATGTTAGAGAGGAGGATCAATCGAATGTGAAGGGTCTTCTTGTACAAGAATGACATTCACATCATGAGTGAGTGTGCTTTGGAGGGAGATTTGGTAATGTCAGACCTCTTTATCCCAAATTTGGGCATAACTAGCCAAATGGGGATCATCCAAGCATAACCATCATCATAGTCAAGGGTGATAGTATCTATCATGCAAGAATCAACTATGGTTTCAAGTTGAACCTTTTTTTAGGTGGTGTAGGTTGAGGTGTTCATGAAATAGTAACAGGAATAGATGGCTCCTTCTTGCGAGGTCACAAGTTAGGAGGAAGTTGTGAGATGAAAAGATCCAGTAGGTCAAAGTGTTGATTCTAATGGTAATCTCATCAAGGTTCATCATCATCAAAATCCAAGAGATTGGGAGGCGTGTGCCCAACCAACTCTGGATGACCCACATTACCACGAAGAGACTCAACATGGATAATTAAAACATTTGATATTCATGAATGGGATAAGAGATAGTTCTTGAGGGTTGGGAATTTATACATCCCCTTTTGTTGGAGAGTATCATAATTCTAGGGATTTGGGTCACCTTGGATTTTATAGATTTCCCCTTGGTGTGTAAAATTAACACATTGATATGTTGAAGAGGTGACCACACACATGGTGGGTCCAAGGTCAACCAAGGAGAATGTTGTAGATAAGGGAAATTTGAAGACCATAACCTTCACATGCACTATCCTAGGAGGGATGGTGATAGATAAACCAAATACAACCCATGGGTGGAATTTTTTCAATGATCATACCCTTAAAAGTAGTACACATGTGTCTTGAGATTATCTATTGAGTATCCTAAGGCTTTAATGAAGTTTAAAGAGGCCACACAAGTGTCCAAACCTTCATCAATGAGGGCACACTTGACTGTGTTTTGACCAATTTATATAAAAATAAAGAATAGGAGGATCATCATTCTCAAGAAAAGAGTTCATTTGGAATCATGGCCACTATAGGAAAAATGGATGCAAGTTTGAACATCAGTGGTATGATCCATACAAATGGAGAGTTCCTCACACTGATGGTGGAATACTTTCTTTCTTAGAATGTAACATAGGAGACTTCCCCAAAGTAGGAGGGAAGGGTATGTTCATATCAAACAACATAGTCATGAGTCATGCTCATGATGGTGAGGTGACGTGCACATGAGATCTAAAAAGAGATTGGTCTAGAATTTGAAAAGTGCTTTAGGATCCCACTCATCATGGTTGATCTGAGCAAGTAGGATGAGAGTGTTTGGAATCCTCAAAAATAGGCTCAAAAGGGGGAGAGTGATTAGAGATACTTATAAATAGTTTTTTTCTTATGCTTCGATGTCATCATCTAGCCAAAGGTGTCTATGTGGTTGGAAAATAGTTTCAGATACACCTTCGGCCTTGTAGTAGTTTTGTTATAGGGGATGGCATTTGTGGAAGATGGGTTTTAACTTTAGGAGTCTGATTTTGGAACACACAGGGATAAATGACTCTATGAGTCTTAGGATGAATTGATGGAGGGTATTCTAGCTCTATATATGCTATCACACACCTCACATCATTTATGGCCACTATGTTCTTAAGGGAGGATAGTCAGGATCAACCACATTTGTTGTGGTTTTCTAGTTTCTTGGAGCTTTTCCTAAACTATGATTTGGCATAGGGTCAGAGAAAAATTTAAGTTCTTCATTAGCTTGATTAAGGGCATTATGATGATCCTTTTATCTTTAAGCATCACGAGCTTTGATTGCTTCTTCATCAAACACTCTCTAGAGATGGCCTCATGGTCAAATTGAGGGCCTAAAAATAAAGTGATGGCAGCCATGTGGAGGGCACAATAATTCTCATGAGAATGGCCCCAATTGGCATGCCACCAATAAAATTTATTCTCATCATGCCATTGGGAATGGGTCGAGAAGGATCTAGGATTTGACTAAATGGTTTAGGCATACACTTTCTCAACTCATCCTTAGTTAATGGTGATAATAATAGGTTGGTTCTTATTATTATTATTAGCTTTTTGGTCAATAAAAAGACATTCCTATTTGTAGAATCCATAAGAGGAAGGGTATCTAGACCCCATCATCCATGGCATTCTTGTTCTTTGATTTTTGAAGGATTTGTATCTATTTAGTTTCTTGGTCTTAGGAGGAGCCTTCTCAAACTCCCTCATGAGATAATCTTGTCTTTTTTCTTGTTCAAAAGCTTCATCAGGAGGTAGGAGAAAAGGACCTAACCTTATATTAAAGGCTGAGGTTCTAAGGCTCGAAGGAAGAGTTGGAAAAGACTATCATTCAACATATTGTGTTTTGCCTTAGTAGATAAAGTTTTCCAACATGTTGATGAACATTTGAGATGATTCATTCTCATGTTGTTTGTAGTTAATGAAAGCATTAATGTTATTTTCAGGTAAATCATGGTATTGAAACTCATTAACTAAGGTTGTCACTAGAGATTCTAACTCCACTATGGAGTTAGGGGTAAAGTGTGATACCAGTCCAAAGCATCTCCAGTAAGAGTCTTAGCTAAGATTTTAGTGGCAATCGTAAGAATTGAATTTGATCCATTCTTTATAAATATTTCCAAAGGCCTTGATGTGGGTTGGGAAATAGGTTGGGAAATAGGTTATTGGTTTACATTTGAAGGAGTTGGAGTCGTAGTGGAAGTTTGTTCTTGAATCATTTTATCTATGCCCCATTAGGTCCATTCTTATTGAGGAAACTTATAAAGGAATTTTTGGATTGTCACTTCCAGATTATGGAGATACTTTCAATACAAGGCAAGGGTTATCAAGACATTTTGAAATCTGATCTATTCTACATACATTAGCAAATGAATTTTGATATTTTGTGGGTATACACGTCAAAACAGGGTAAAATAGGGTAGGATTAGTTGTTTTGAATGATTTTGGGTGGGAGTTTAGATAAGACAAACCAAGGTTTTCCAGACTGTTTGAGGATTTAAGAAAAATATGGAGAAAATTAACAACAGAAAGTATCAAAATGGCTAATCATCCCTTCAACCAAGATATGTGCATCAAATGGAGGCCCGGATCTGCACTTTTCCACACAATCTTTGATCATCTATCACAAAATCTTGAGTTAGAATGAACCAATGAAGAATTTAGCAATCATTATTTAATCATGACTTAAGGTGCACCCAAAGGTTTACAAACAATCTCTCGAAATCAAGGAAAGTAAAGTAATTTTAAATTCATTTATCTCTTTATCGATGAAAGCAACATGTGAGCGAATCTTGGGAGGAGTGAGCATCAACCAAATGTGCATGTAAAGATTTGAAACATGGGCAGAACCTGGTTAAGCCATAAAAATCTCCTCTATCTCATAGATCAAATGGGGTGTACATATAGGAGGTGTTGAGTAACCCCCAGTGCTGCAATCATGACAACTCGAGTAGAGAGGGGGAGTTACATTCCCATAATAGAAGTGTAACTCCCAATGATGCATATGACACATATGATGCACTGATGCACTGACGTGCTTGACGCACTGACACATAAGAGAATCTCATAATGACCCCTAAATGACACATGGACCTACGATCTCACCTAAGTGAGATGACTCACCTAATGATGTGGAAAATAATACACACCAACACCCCCCCTTCATCGTAACTTAGGATGAGGCGGTAAGTCAGAAATGAGAAATGGGTCTCGACACAAAGCCTGATGAGGTACCCATGTACAAGAAAAAGATCCCAAGTAGTGAAGGAAAACCCAATGGGAAAAACATCCACCACAAGAGAACAAAACACTCTCTAATCTAAGAAAGATGCCAAATATGGGTCCTAGCCATAGACGAGCCTGAAAAGGTACCCATGTACAAAGAGGTAATCTCTCGGAAAGAAGAAGAAGAGAGAAGAAGAGGGAGATGAGAGGAATGCAGAAGATGCCATGGATGGATCTGAACTCTATAGCTCTAGGAGGTCTCCTAAAATAATGTCGATGACAGATCCTCTACCTCTGACTGAAGAAGAGCCACCCACACCGAACTATGTGCCTACCCTTAGGAAGGACATAAATGACATGTTGGAAGTCCACCCACTCCACAAAGGAAACTAAGGCAAGCAACACGAAGAACTCTGAGTCTAGTGCACGAAGTGTGACATAGGTCTAGCGAGTGAGTGCCAAGGAACCAAGGTAATGCCACGTGTGTAGAACTATCAGAGTGAAAAAGAGGAACACCCATGTAGAAAGGATGTCCAAGTGATGTGAAGGGAACAAAACATCCTCCACAATAAAAAAGGGATCCACAACTAAGGGTGGATCAATGAAGGTCTCTGGAAATGTGGAAGTGACATGATTCCTAGAAGGGGCACTCCCAACAACAGAGATGATGAACTCCTCTGAAACACCTGTAGATGGATGAGGGACCTATAGTGCATCACAAGTAGACTCTATGAAAAGATGACTAAGGTCAGGCAGATACTCATCCCAATGAGGGGGCTCAACAAACAAAAGAGCGATGTCAGATAGGTATGAGTCATCCAATGAAGGTAGAGGAGTGAAGGGGCCTCACACACTGGAAGTGGAAAGGAGGTGGGTGTGATGATTGTATGAGACTGAGAAGGAGACTACTCGATATCTGATGAGATGTGGGAAGTGTCAACACTCTCTGGAATAGTGAGAGAAAGAGGAGAAGAGTCCTCTGTAGTACTCTCGACATCAGAACTAGGTGCACAATCCTCATCATCAGAAGTAGAACCAAGTGAGTCTATGTCAGTGGAAATGTCATCACATGAAGAAATGGAGGAGACAACTGAATCAACAGCAACAACAAAGGTGGAAGTATGTGAAGGGTCTCCATAGAGGGACTGAAGAATGCTCCAGACATGGTGAGGTGGATCTGAGTCTACCACGTGAAACCAGAGAGATCGAGAGACATGCATCATCATGTGACCAAAGACATGGTCACAAGTGTCAAGGAAGTCCTCTAGATGATGATGATCAGTGGGTGTAGGAACTGCCCAAGCAAGAAGGGTAAAAGACCCTCGTGGGCGAAGTAACGTTCCATGGAAGCACACCAAGCTGAATAGTTCCCTCTCCTAGTGAGAAGTGGTGGAGGCTATAAAGTGATCCTATGATGCTCAAGTCTAGAAAGAGCACTCTCCATGATGAAAAAATGCAAGATGCAAGGTGCACGAAAGCAAGACGTCAGACTCGGCCGATAATGCGTCTACATGTGAAAGCCCAAGAGTACAAGTCAACCCCCCCAAAATGTGGCACTTTATAAAGTAGTGAGTTTACAAAAATGAAAATTTCATCATGTAAAGTGTGAAAAATCATGCAACTTTGACTAAAGAAGCACTCAAAATGAGCAGTGAGTCAAAAGTTATGGCATTAAAACGATTCCCACAACTGATGGAAAATGCCACTAAACACTGCAAACATTAAAAAAGTGCATGAAATGGGTGCAAAGGGTGTCGTGTGGGTACTCATTGGAAACGGCATCAAATTTTAGGGTTTTTTTTGCTTGCGAGGGGGATTAGCCTCCTACCAACCCCGACCTCGCCCTCCATCTTCGACACTCATAGGAAGGGATTAAATAAGCAAAAAAAAAACCCTTAAAACTTATTACATGCCATGAATGAAATGTTTTTAATCACCCTAAAACATTAAAAAGAAGGTGATTTAGGAGGGCCCATGTTGGAAAGGAGTGGGTTGGCCCATGTTGTTGTGTGTGCACAAGAGAGGAGAGTGGAGAGGGTTGATGCAGTGTGCTGGAAAAAGGAAAACTCCAAAAAAAGCCATGTGAGGCAAATGTTGATGTGACAGTTCATTGCAAAAAAAAGTGTTAAACCTACTATTTTAACACATGCCCGAGTAGCGAGAGAGAAAGGGAGGTCGCCAGAGGAGGAGCAGGTTCATGGGAGTCAAGGAGCCACAAAACATGTAGTCAAAAATGTTTTGTTTAAGTGATAAGAAAAAAAAAAAATGTTGAACAGTAGCAATGCTATGTGTCAGGAGCAACATGGAGAACCTTTGAAGCTAAGGTGTTTTTGAGGTGTAGGCAAGACCAAGGGAGTGTGAGTGAGCTTCAAAGAGTGGTTGGTAGGAGCAATGTAAAGACCACTGAGATCCACGTGGGAGGTAAGCAACATGCAAGGTGTGGGTAAAGTGCACAGTTCCCAAGTAGTAAAAGCTAGGCCAAGAAATGCTAGAAGCAGAGAACCAGAGAGCCAGGAACACCATGTTCAGCAAAACAAAGAAATGCCATGCCAAGCAGCAAAGCCATGAAGAGAGGAAGGAGGGCTAGAGAGATGAGTAGAACATTTGCAAAATGTGTGGAATGAAGCCACAGGAAAAATAGGATGTGAATGCGTGAATGAAATATTTCCCTCAGCCAAGAGAATGCATTTAGAGAGTCAAACATGCAAAATGAGTCCAAGGTAGCAAGAAACTCCAAATGCAAAGTGGATGGAATGCATGAGAGTTGATAATGAACCAATGAGAGTCTCTATGCCAAAGTAAAAAAAAAGCTCATGAATAAAAACAATCATAAACTTAGAAATGGATAATGCAAACCCGATACAAAACAACACGACAACCTCTAAAGACGGCAAAAAAAAACACCAAACCATGAACAAAAACCCAAAAACACACAAACATCAAACCAAAAAAAACCAAACAAAGAGGTATAAAACCCGAATCAATGCAAGAAGAGAGCATGGTCGAATATTCCATTATGACACATGCAACGAGAAATCTAATATCATGCCGGAAGCCAGAAAACACGCACAGAAACACCGAATGAGTGCATGGATCCACAAGATCCACTTTGATACCATGAAAGAGGGTTTAAAACCCGCAAGAGAGGATCACGAGGGATGACGTGCACATCAATGGACATGCGAACGATAGTGTGAAGAGATCTCGGGAGGAGTGAGCATCAACCGAATGTGCATGCAAAGATTTGAAACATGGGTAGAACTTGGTTAAGCCATAAAACTCTCCTCTATCTCATAGATCAAATGGGGTGTACATATAGGAGGTGTTGAGTAACCCCCAATGCTGCAATCATGACAACTCGAGTAGAGAGGGGGAGTTACATTCCCATAATAGAAGTGTAACTCCCAATGACACATATGACACGCGACGCACCGACGTGACGCGACTACGTGTGATGACACCGACCATAAGAGAATCTCATAATGACCCCTAAATGACATCTCACCTAATGAGATGTGGAAAAATAATACACACCAACAAGATGATCAAGAGATATTTTAAACGAAGACTACAATAGGAGCAAGAAACACAAATTGAAAACATTCGAAACATAAGTGTATGTAAATTTTGTTAAGAGGCAACACAAAATAATCCAAAATGATCAAATTTATCAAATGGGGAATGTTTCAAGAATAATCTCGAGCTTGTTGATGGCTTTACAACTAAAACCAACTTAACATAATACATATCTCGATGCAAAAAGGAATTATAAGTGGTTCTCGGTGGTTTCTCAAAGAATGGGATTATTCCCGATTTTCCCGTGAAATTTTTAGTTTTCCGGCTTTTTAAAACTCTTCCAACCCTTTACATGACAAATTCAAGCAATATATAGTTTTCAATCTCCTTCGAGCCTTATTTCCCAAGAAAAGATAATGCCAAAGGATCAAATTTGTTACAAAATCTCCTCATGATTTGCAGACAGGGGATGTTTAACGAGAACACGTCCAAAAAGTTTCCAGATTGTCTCAAAAAGACATGAATCATTGCAAAATTCCCATCATTATCCATTGTGGAGCCATGTTTTTCATCTTTAAAGCATGCAGACCCCCTTCCTTTCATTATTTCATCCTTATACCTCCAAAATTTGACTCTGAACTTTTGGATTAGATATTTCACATTTTTGGACAAGTTAGGGAAAAATTTATTTCAAAAACATCTCTAATCTTCAAAATGAACCTCAAAACTGATTGCATTGGTCCTCGCAGCAAAAATGACATGAATTTGCCAAACATTTGGTGAAAATTGATGTAAAAATCACATCTCCAAACTCCCTAGAGCTCAAATGGTGGTAAAACTAAAAATGCACAATTACCATCATTTTGCTTTTCTCCCTTCAATCTGAGCCCTCCACATGTCACAATGTGATTGGAAATGGGCTTGGGATCACTTTTTAACATTTTAAAACTTTTGGAAAAAAGTAAAAATTTGACATTTTTCTCTCCCCCTCTGCCCTTTGAAAATGAGCTTGACACTTGTCCCAATGAGGATTCCATTGGAATCGTGGACCGATTCTACACATTTCCACCTTTTTGGAAAAAGGAAATTTTTCCAAATTATCTTTGTGGGCCCGCATCTCCAATTCTATCCTTGACACGTGGCGCAATATGACTAGATACGGAGTCGCGGCTCAATTTTAAACATTTTGCTTCTTTTTGGAAAAAGGAAAATTTTCCATTTTTCCTTCGTGGCTCTGCCCTCCCGTAAGACACATGTCCTCATATGATTGGATGAGGAGCAACACTTCTCATTTCATATTTTAATCATATTCTGTGAAGGAAATTTTTTAACATTTCCTTCGCCATCCCACACCTCCACCTTTCCTTGCCACGTGGCGATTGTTGATTCAATGCGGCTTGCGCTCCTCTTTTTAATTTTATGCCTTTATGCCAAAAATGGGAAAAAATATTAATTTTTCCCCGAGGCTTGAAGTTATGCCTCGATGAAAACATGACATGTGTCTTCATCCCATTGGTTACTGAGTTTGCTTTCTAATTTTATACTCAGTAACTCTTTTTCACCAAAGGCTAAAAAGTATCAAACTCCTCTGTCATTCCTTCTCCTTCCCGCCACGTGTCCTCCTTAGATTGGATGCGGCCTTAGGGGATTTTCTTTGTTTCCACACATTTTACAAAGTTCCCTAAGGCACAAAACCACTGCCCATCCATCTTCACTCCGCCCTTTGTGACACGTGTACCTTCTTTGTGGCCTCACTGAGTCACGGGGGCAAACTTGCACTTTTTCCAAAAACACAAAAATGTTAAGTTTTTAGAAATGACCCGCCGATCCTTGTCCAATTAGAACAAGCCACATAGGAGAATATTTTTAAGCTAAAATTTGATGGGAAAAGGATGCCTGTATGACCGTAAAAACGTAGAAATTACCATTAATGCCCATGAATGCTGAAGATGAAATTGACAGGAAAATGACGCCCGTCTAACCAATCAAAACACGAAAATTCCAGGATGCCCTAGAATTCAATTTTTTTCACTAAAAATGAC